>JAKGUB010000325.1:19652500-20252500 GCA_026261675.1 Hippocampus mohnikei | reverse complement strand
TTGTTTGGATTGTCTTTAAAAAAAAAAAAAAAAAACAAGATTAAACCAAAAACAGGGCGGTCCAGTGGTTTGCGCTTTGATCTCACAGTGATTCCAGCTCCGGCCTCCCTGTGTGTGAAGTTTGCATGTTCTCCACGGGCCTGCGTGGGTTTTCTACGGGTATTCCGTTTTCCTCCCACATTCCACAAACATGCATGGCAGGCTGATTGAACACTCAAAACTGTCTCTAGGTGTGAGTGTGATGGTTGTTCGTCTCTGTGTACCCTGCAATCGGCTGGCAACCGTGTCAGGGTGTCCAACGCCTACTGAACGAATACCGCTGGAATCGTCTCCATCATGCCCCGCTACCCTTGTGAGGATAAAGCGGATCAGAAAATGGATGGATGGATAAAACAAGAACAAGACTGAGGTCCTGCAAGTACAAACATCATCTGCTTTAGGTTGAGGAAGAAATCTATCCAGCCTATTTATTCCATCTTTCTTTCTATCTTCCAGCTGCGGCAGGGACGTGACAATGGAACCGCTACTGGACGCCATGAATGTTTTTTGGGTGGGAAATGATTTGTTTCGACTTTCTGATGCCATTACATATATTTTTTTTAGCCACCCAAGTATGCCTGGAAAGGCTAGCACGGTGCTTTAAATCAATGCTGCGTTTCAGATTCGCTCTTTAGGTCATTGCGGTCTGTATTTGCTCTTCAAAATGGGGCGGACAAAGCTTACGACAAATGTCAGATCTTTTTTTTCCTGGTCGTAGTGCTGCTGTGTGTCATGGCACTTTGCTTCATGTACGACACTGTATGTTGGTCTATCACAAGCAATTTGCCCCTCCCCCCAGAAATACATGTAACTTTGGTGGTTGAAACGTGCTAAGATGTCCAAGAGGTATGAATAGTTTCACAAGCCACTGTATGCACTGATAAATATTCACAAACCTTCATATTTATAAGTGGATATATTACACTTTTGATCCACACATGTCCCAGACGTGTACACACTGCAGTTTGAGAATCTCTGACTTAGGGCCTTGCTCGTACGCGGCATGTGTGGGGGTGCATGTGGGCAAATATTGCTAAAACAAAAGGATATTAAAATCCAGCGGACCATAACAAGCGTCCCTCCCACACAAGTAACATGAGCTGATTTTTGGTATCCGCGATTTGGATTTGTTCCATGCGGGGGGGTGCAAGTTGAGCTGGATCGTGATGGCCTATCAAAAGCTCTCAGCCTCAACTGCTCTCAAGAGTCACATTGCATGAAAAGAGCCAAATTTACAATGTTAGTGGCACACCAACAAATGTCAGCGCCAGTAATAAAATAAAATGCAACAAATTTCACACGATCACCTTCCTTAAAAGCCAGAGAAGCTCTTCGTGTCAACAGACCTCAGTGGGCCTCTTGATAGGAGATTAGATGAGCTCTTGACAAAGAAAAGTGATGTGGAATATGAAGATTTAGTGCTTTCTTCTCAAGAGTGTGCCCCTCCCCTGGGGGAGGCGCTCGCACAGCTGGGGGCTAATGCAGAGTAGGATGGCTGCAGATGGAGACGTGCCACGGGAAGATGAATCCCCAGCACGGTCGCCGAGAGAGCTCCTGAGATTTTAATTATGCCCCTCCACAAAACACGACACAAGCGAGCGACAAATTAATAATTCATACGAGACGGCAGATTTTTGTTCGGTTCAACGGAGGTCTGCACGGCTTTGGAGTCAAACAAGTCCTCCATGGCACTATTAGAGGCATATGGTGGCATCCTCAGGAATAGCGAAGCAAATAGGGAGGGGGTGGGAAGGCGTTAACTTGTTATTTACTCAATTACCATTCACTATGATCTTAATTGTGTTCATACACCAACAAAATCTAATCGATACATAATTATATATACCTGTGTGTGTATATATATATATATATATATATATATATATATATATATATATATATATATATATATATATATATATATATATATATATATATATTGAGCTGTCAAACGATTACAATATTTAATCTAATTAAAACTCAACTGTCATAATTAACTCAAATTAACTAAAAATTAATCATGATTACTCACACATTTTTATCGTTTCTGAATTCCCTTTTATATTTTTTGTCCCATTTTCCCCCATTTTAATGCTCTCATCAACATGGAATCATGAATCAGTTTTCTGTGTGCAAAATGCAAATATTTACTGAAATAATTTTGATTTTCAATTTTACATGAACATTTTTCACTTGGAGCAGTTATTCACACATTATCTCTCACACAATATTACTGTCCATCAACAACAGTGAAAAAAATATTTTGTCACATAACAGCTGCTTGAACAGCTATTTTTATGGAATCAAAACAGCGCAATATAAAGTGCACATCTAAGGTAAACTAGTACTCAGCCTATAATTTTTCACGGCCCCCTGAATAGGGATTGTCGGTCAGCATGGAAGGATCTCTCGTTCTGTACTTTTTGATCATTTATTGAGCACTTTGCAGTAGAAGTTGTAGTAGTAGTAGTTGTAACAGAAGTATCGGAAGCAGGTAATAACCTAAACTACACATAAATGCAGTAAAAAATTAATATATCTATCTTTCTGCATCACAATGTAAATATGTATATAATTGACATTAATTAATACCTTTATTTAACAATACGTTTAATAAATAATGTAATCAACCCTGATTTCACTATGTATCATTATCGTCATCATTATTCATTGTTTTAAATGTAAGAAACCATACAACACAAACATAAAGTCGAATCGAACAAAAGAACTACAAGTCCCAATACTCAATCCCGGAAGTGGAGCGCCGGCATGATTTACCCCAGATGAAACGCAATTTACTTCGTTTAAACGTCAGATTGCAGACGGACAAACATGACAACTATGCAAAAATGAGCTAAATAAACACACCCCTGTTCTAGCAACATTTTAGCCCACGCTGTTTGCTTTGAAATGATCCATAGCTGTCGGTCTGAGACGAGGAGCGGGGTACCTACGTCAGCTGTGTGCTTGGCCATTAAGTGGTATTTCAGACTCGACGTGCTATGATGATAGCTCAGTTTACGACTGCAAAACATACAGGTAACTTTGGTCTTGTCATTGGAACAATCTGGCAACTTTTTAAAAGTAAACTTTCCATTCATAAACTATTTAAGTATCCGCTTTGTGGCTCTCGCTGCCGTGGCTGGCAAAACAACGTAACGTCCGTGGACCTGTGCAGAGCGATAAAATTCATTGATTAATGCCAATAAAAACGCAGCTATATATATATATATATATATATATATATATATATATATATATATATATATATATATATATATATATATATATATATATATATATATATATATATATATAGTAGCTCAGTGTTCCAACATCCACAAACAGCAATTGCTGTCACAACTTGAGATTGATGAGGTACAACACAGGTTCCATGGTGAAGGGCCCCAGGCAGCCAGATCAGAGGAGGAGGTCATACCAGAGATTGGGAGGCAAGACGCAATGAATGCAGATGATGAGATTGGGAGGCCAGCCCCAATGAATGAAATGCTGAACAAGGCAGCAACTGACCTGAAAGCTAAGATCATGGCGAGGATGAAAACTGGGCAACCTAGAAACCGATTACAACGGCTATGTGAAGTACCACCTGAAAGTCTCATGGAAAGTGTGAATGCAGCACTGAGGGCGATCCCTACCATAACGATCACAGAAACCAATGAGCTGATATACGCTTCAGCGTCAGTGATCCTAGAAATCCTTGGCTATCGGAGCAACCATGAGACACGTTACCCACCATGGAAAAGACAGTTGGAGGCTAAGATCAAGGCGGCTCGGAAAGATGTGAGTCAATTGACGGAGGCCCAGAGAGGTGTGATGAGAAGGCCGATACCTGAGAGGTACTTCCAGATGACCATACCTGAAGCACTCGAAACTGCCAAACAAAGGCTCCAAGTCTTGTCCAGTCGCCTAAAGAGGTACACGAAAGAGAATGAGGCCAGGCGAATAAACAGGGTGTTCGCAACACAACCTGCGAAAGTGTACGCTCAGTGGCAGGGTCCTAACAGCAGAGCTGACCCACCAAGACTGGAAATTGAAAGGTACTGGAAAGGCATATGGGAGAGGGAGGTTGCACATAACAGCAGTGCACAATGGTTGGTGACCCTGAGAGAGGAGCACAGCAACCTTCCTGAGCAGAACCCAGTTACCATAACACTGGCAGACATACAGGAAAGAGTCTCAGATATGAAAAACTGGACAGCACCAGGCCTGGACATGGTCCACACCTACTGGCTAAAGAAACTCACAGCACTCCATGAGCGCCTAGCAACACAAATGAACCAGTTGCTGAAGGATGGGACTCATCCAAGATGGCTAACCGAAGGGCGAACGATCCTGATCATGAAGGATCCCTCAAAGGGTACAGTCCCATCCAACTATCGGGCAATAACCTGTCTCTCCACAACATGGAAGCTAATGTCAGGCATCATTGCGGCTAAGATAAGTGGACACATGGATCAATACATGAGCGAAGCACAGAAGGGCATTGGTAGAGATACCAGAGGAGCCAAACATCAGCTCCTGGTTGACAGAACAGTCGCACAAGACTGCAGGTCCCGACATACCAACCTGTGCACAGCCTGGATTGATTACAAGAAAGCCTACGACTTGATGCCACATACGTGGATCACTGAATGCTTGGAGTTGTACAAGGTGAACAGGACCCTAAGAGCTTTTGTTGCGAACTCGATGAGGATGTGGAAAACCACACTTGAAGCCAATGGCAAGCCACTTACCCAAATGTCCATCAAATGTGGCATATACCAAGGTGATGCACTCTCCCCACTGCTGCTCTGCATCGGACTGAACCCCCGAAGCCAAGTAATCACCAAGACAGGCTACGGATACCGCCTCAAAAACGGAGCTACGATCAGTCACCTCCTCTACATGGGTGACATAAAGCTGTATGCTAAGAGCGAAAGGGACATAGACTCCCTGATCCACACAACCAGGATCTCCAGCAGTGACATCGGGATGTCATTCGGGCTTGAGAAATGTGGTCGGATGGTAACTAAGAGAGGCAAGGTAGTCCGCACTGAAGGGGTCTCACTCCCTGAAGGAACAATAGCAGACATTGAGGACAGCTACAAGTACCTCGGTATACCACAAGCCAATGGCAACCTCGAACTGGCAACAAGGAAAGCGGCTACGGCCAAATACCTCCAGCGGGTGAGGCAAGTCCTAAGAAGCTCAAGAAGCTAAGAAGCTCAATGGCAAGAATAAGACCCGGGCAATAAACAGCTATGCCCTGCCAGTGATCAGATACCCTGCAGGAATAATTAGGTGGCCAAAGGAAGAGATTCAGACCACGGATGCTAAGACCCGAAAGCTCCTAACCATGCATGGAGGGTTCCATCCCAAATCCAGCACCCTGAGACTGTACGCAAGCCGAAAGGAAGGAGGCCGGGGACTAATGAGTGTGAGAGCCACTGTCCAGGATAAAACATCCAAGCTCCATGAATACATCAAGGAGAAGGCTCCAACAGATGACATACTCAGAGAATGTCTCAAACAATGGGGAACAGAGGATGAGATGCTGGAAGAGGGACCATCATGGGAGGACAAGCCCCTACATGGGATGTACCACCGGACCATAACTGAAGTGGTTGATCTAAAGAAGTCCTATCAGTGGCTAGAGAGGGCTGGCCTGAAGGACAGCACGGAGGCACTCATCCTGGCTGCTCAGGAACAGGCCCTGAGCACCAGAGCCATTGAGATATACCACACCAGACAAGACCCAAGGTGTAGGTTGTGCAAAGAGGCACCCGAGACGATCCAACACATAACTGCAGGGTGTACGATGCTGGCAGGGAAAGCCTACATGGAACGCCATAACCAGGTGGCTGGCATAGTCTACCGAAACATCTGTGCCGAGTATGGACTGGAAACCTCAAGGTCAAAATGGGAAACACCTCCGAAGGTGGTGGAGAATGACAGAGCGAAGATCCTGTGGGACTTCCAGATCCAGACAGACAAGATGGTAATGGCGAACCAACCAGATATCGTGATCATAGATAAAGGGCAGAGGAAAGCCGTGGTAGTGGATGTGGCGGTCCCAAGTGATGGAAAGAAAGAAGGAACATGAGAAACTCGAGAATTACCAAGGGCTCAGAGAGGAGCTGGAGAGAGCCTGGAAGGTAAAGGTAACAGTCGTGCCTGTGGTGGTCGGAGCACTCGGGGCAGTGACCTCCAAACTAGATGAGTGGTTGCAACAGATCCCGGGAACAACATCGGACATCTCAGTCCAGAAATGTGCAGTGCTGGGAACAGCAAGGATACTGTGCAGAACCCTCAAGCTTCCTGGCCTCTGATAGAGGACCCGAGCTGAATGGGGAACAGACACCACCCGAGGGGTGAGACGAGGATTAAAAATAAAAATAAATAAATATATATATATATATATATATATATATATATATATATATATATATATGCAAGAAACATTCTGAGCTTCACCTGAACTGTATATACCTGTATGTGTGTGTATATATCTATATCTATATATATATATAGAGAGAGAGAGAGAGAGAGAGAGAGAGAGAGAGAGAGAGAGATAGACGTATACACATATATATATATATATATATATATATATATATATATATATATATATATATATATATATATACACACACACATACAGGTATATTGTGTGGATCTCGTAGTTCAGGTGAAGCTCAGAATGTTTCTTGCATTATTCCAAAGAGCAGTCATTGGCAAAGATGCCGTAATGGACTGAGGACAAATAGATAAATAATGTGACAGGAAAATCAATAAATAAGAAGAAGGCATGAAATTAGAACACAGACAAGGCGATTATGGTGATGCATGACGGGAATTAATCAAAGAAGCGCTTTGCTTTTGTCCTACATGTGTGCTCAGTCAGCCCACAAAGTGACACAAAAGGCTTGAGTCAGTGTGACTCATGCAGTTACACTTCTCGGCCTGTTGGGGGCCACCATTATCCAACATGAAAAGAAGGGTGAGCCATCAAGACACGAGATGCTGTTTGAGATACCGTGACAATGAGTCACTCCCATCGGCGAGCTTCAGACAAGGGATCCACTGTTAGTCAGTGTTTTGTTTCATCATAGAAACCTTACAAACTACTGTCTGCGTTGATCAAAATGTGCATTGTGAGGGTGTGAATGTGATGACTTCACGGAAGAGAAAAGCCCCCCTGCCCCCTTTTTTTTGCATTCAAATTGCTTTGAGAACAACTCAATGGTAATTTACTTTTTTAATTTCGCTGGTCTTATCCAGCGTAGTATCTCTCTGTTTAATTGCTTGACTTGACATTATCAAGGTAGAACATCTTACAATGCCAAGAGGTGTAAAATCTAAGACAAATTCTCATTTTCTTATCGGATGGAATGCGGCGAATGCGACTCGACTGGAGAGTGCTGCTGCTGCTTATCAATTCTAATTAAGTTTTCATTTCAGCTCGTTAGCGCCGGCAAAAGGAGCCCTGCATGTGTGAAAATGGAGGGGGACTTCCAATTAAACATTTAATAGACATAATGTGAAGCTCAGGACTGGCGAGAACGGAGACATTTCTCACATTTGTGAGCCTGCACAGGTTAGCGGTTAGGGAAAGTGAGTTTGTGAATTTGGATTGTGGTTTTTGCTGGGCTTTTTTTTTCATGGTCCAAGAGCAACTTTTCATTTTTTGGCCACAATACCAAAAGGTATATTTTAGTGTAAACAAAACATTGCCATGCCATACTTACAGTGAAGCAAGGTAGCGGCACCATGCTTTGGGGCTATTATACTACAGCTGGGACTTAGACAAGGTGGAAGGCATTATGAAGTGTTCCAAATAGGACCCTCAGGCTTCTGCAACAAAGTTTTAAAAATGTAAATAAAAGCCAAGAAAAGCCTACAGGAACAGCTAAAACTTCTATATACAGTATCATTGAATGGTATGGATCCCGAATGCATTCATGAAATGCAGATTGAATAAAAATCCTTCAGGGTTCATAGGTCTGTGGACTCGGATCAATTAGTGGAGCCAGGTTTCGAAGGAAACCGCATCGAATTGATCTGTTATGCTGTTTTCAAATGCCATCAGAAGTGAAGTCATCTCCAAGTTCAAATGGTTTTAAATAGAGGATAAAAGCTGTGCTTTTTCACATTCCTTTGAAATAAGGTCTTAAAATCATTTTCGAAATGAATTTCACTCTATGGTCTTTTCGTAATTTCATCAAGCAACTTTTTCTTTCTCTAATTCAAAAATTGGTTTTAAAACTTTTGTTCATAAATGCATTCAAATGTTGCCAATGTACATTCTTATAGTCATTTTAATGTTCCGTCTGTAAATGCTTTTCGGTGTTGTGCTTCTGATTCTGATTCTGAACATATTAATGACTGTGTTGACTGATTAAGTTTTCACAAAGTGATACACTTCTGGGCGGAGAAAAACATTCATAATCTATTGATCGATTAAACACAGCACAGACAAAATGCACTTCAGCATGGTCTTACAGCGATGATCACGTGGTTGTGTTTGTTTGCTCTATTCCATCAAATTTAATCGGGAAATCGCTCTCATGTTTAATGACTTCACTATGAAACTAAAACAAACAAAATAATTACACTTATTATATATTTAAGCTGCAGCTGTTGTGAGAGCACTATAGAAATACATCCGTCTGTCCATTTTCTGATCTGTTTATCCTCAAAAGGGTCACGAGTGTGCTGGAGCTTATCCCAGCTGTTTTCGGGCAATAAGCGGGGGACAACCCGAACTGTTTGCCGGTCAATCGCAGGGCACACATCCGCGCTCACACTCACACCCAGGGACAAATTAGACTGTTCCATTAACCTGCCACGTATGCTTTTGGAATGTGGGAGGAAACCGGAGTACCCGGAGAAAACCCACGCAGGCCCGGGGAGAACATGGAAACTCCAAACAGGAAGGCCTGTAATACATGTAATACAGTATGAACATGTCAATTACAAATACATGTGTATGACATGAAGAAAAAATGATTTCATAAGATAAGAGACACACAACTGTCGCGTTCCCACTTCATCTCTGAAAATATTTAGTCAGCAAGTGAAAAGTGTCTTCTCCATATTAGGATGTGCCGCACCCCATAGCCATTCTGGATGATTTTCAACTTTGCCAATTCGTAGTCTTGGCTGAGCTTCGTCTGGGAGACTCTCTTTCGAAAAGTGAGAGACAATTTCAGCCTTCGCATACAGCGAGATTTGTTTCCGTTTACCAGACATGTTTTCAGACTATGTGCTCAAGACTGCGCCGTGCCTCCGGGAGTACAACACTGTACACGTCGATCAGTAGCGTTGCTAAGCAACATAGGGGAATCTCGCACTGTACATTTTGTTCATAACCAAGGGCGCGGTGGCAGTTAGCTTGCACGGTTCATTGTAACGAAGGCCTTTTCACTATTTTGTAGGAGAAATCTGGTCATTATAATGAATTTTACATTATGAAGCTGGTTGCTGTCAGCAAAATCGGCAAATGGAAAATGAATTACATGAAATCGGGACTTTGAAATGTGAACGTTATAGCGGTGAAAAATGGTTCGACTATAACAGGACAAAACAAATAATGTGACTCACAATTTGAAAGTGCTGACTGCACGTTGCTTTGCAAAAGTAGCACAGAAACAACTATTATCTGTCTGCCAATTAACCGAAGAGGAGCGGCGTCTCATTCAAATCGATGCCTGGTATTGTCGACTTGAAATCAGAAATGGAAAGTGGAGGTTCCACTTGCGAAATATTATGACATCCCACGTGAAGATGGAAGCAATGACTGAAAAGCGGTCAGGATGACAAAAAGGTCAAAGGACTTTGACAGGTCGGCGCTGAGCCCCCCTGGGACTAAAATGGACAGAGGGCACGGGATGGTTGGCGGACAGATTGCTCACAGAAGATAAAGAGGAGGATGGGTGGACTGAGCAGAAGAACCAGGAGTCTGCAAATGCAAGTGATGGAGTGCTCGGCTGCGTATGATGACCGGGATCTATCACCTGTCTTTCTTTTCCATAAGGGAAACCATTACCGTGATTGATTCCTTGGTGGGACTGCTGCTCTTGTTCTTTAGAATCCAAGGAGAGATGTCGATTGTATTGCTGGTGATAAACAAATGTGTGCTTGCCATTAAGGGGCATTATCAGCGCAAGACAGCCGCTTTGGCAAAGCCACTTCTGAGCACAACAGCCAAACTTTGTGGTGAGGCCTCCAAAAATTGGTCAGTGTTGATGCAAGAGCCGGTGAGATGAGGTCAAACATCCACCTCCATTATCGCCATCAAGTTGAACAGTTGGCAAATCACCTTTTGACAGCAATGACTCATTCAGCAGGTCCATATACACTTTGGCAGCCGACGAGGCATCATTAGAGCGACAGGTCACGAAAAGGGAAGGCTCAGTGTTCGGCGGACCGCAATTACTGGGATGCATTGAAGGGGTCAGGACTCTTGCAGATCCATGTCAAAAATATACAGAGGATTATGTTTATTTGTCAGGTGAGAGCGAGGATGATCCTAGATGATCGCTGGTCTAAAGAGCCCGCGGCAGCTGTCAGAATGGGAAAATTATCCGATGGGTAAAATGCACCAACAGCTGCACACGCTAATGGCGTTCCAATGTGCCATGAGCAGGAACGCGGGTCTAAAGTAACTTGACTGATTATGGGGAAAGGTATTGAGCAGCGAATACAAATAAGACTTTTTGTTTTATTAAGGCACCCCTTTCATGTTCTGAACTCCTGGCTCCATAAATGTATTTATGATGAGCGTTTAAACCAATGATGGGCATTTGATTAATTTACTTTATCGTATTGTCCACACTAAAAGGCGCACTGGATTATCAGGCGCACCGTCAATAAATGGCCTATTTTGTAATTTTTTTCATATATTGGATGTACTGCATATAAAAGGTAATCTACAATGCATCCATTAGATGGTGCTACGCTCATGGAAATGCCAACAGAACGACCAGATGTCAGTAAAACTTTTTTAAGAAAGCAGCGACACAGTTCACTTAACCAACAGCACGTTATAACATTGACTCGTTCATGTTGAACTCTCTTGCCGATGCTCTATTTCCGTGTTCAACTGCAAAACCGATTGCCTTAAGTTTGAACTCTGCGTTGTAAGCATGTCTCTAGCAAGGAGCCATTTTTGGGTGGACATATTACCGTAATAACCATACACAAGGCGCATCGGATTTTAAGGCGCTGTGAGCTTTTGAGAAAATGGAAGGCTTTTAGGTGCAGATAATACGGTAATTGATTAAAGGGAAAATTATTGATCAATTATATGTGGGTGGGTAAGGTTCGTATGTATGTTGTATTTGTATGTATGTTTCATGAGAGTTGATGTGATGAAAAGGAATATGTGTGAAGGGGGGGTTAAAAAAGTGATGTGTCATGATTCGGTTTGGGACCAACAGGTGGCACTGCAGGGCTCTCCCTGAGCTGCACACCTGTTGGTCGTTTGACAATTAGTGCTTTAAAAGGACTCCCACCCCGAGCATTCAGTGTCGGGTCATTGTTGCTTTTTGGCTATTGTCATGTTTGTTTGTTGCCGTTTGTCTGCTGCTGTCAGGTTTGTTTCGGTCATGTTTCTGTTATTGAGTTATTATCTTCAGTCATGTGTTTTGTTTGAGACTTTGGACTTTGTTTTGGATTTAGTTTTCTGTGTTTTATTAAATACAATTCATCAAGTACACCCTGCTCCTTCCTCCTGCCTGCTCTTTGAGGTCCACCACCACCACCACGCTATGTGACAGATGGGCATTTTTCAAAATGTACTTGATAGATTTCCAGGGGATAAATCACAAATCAGAAACCACGTGTTTGTTGTTGTTGTTGTTATCAGTTAGTATCATGTCATTGTTGATTGAATTTGTGTAGCCATGAGCGTAGCTATGATCATCAGGCAAAGCACGATTCACAGGTTTCATAAAAAGGAAATAGATCGGAGTAGTCAAAAGGGGGATAAAAGTACCAAGAACAAAAACAAGAAAAATCATAGCAACGCTGGTGAAAACTAGCAACAGACTCCGTTGCATGAAAAAAACAAAAAAAACCAGACACGGGCTGGTTTCTTGCCGTTGGCAGGGTACGAGACGATTTGACTAAGGACAGGGGTAGACCCACTTAACTGCAATTCAAGTGATTGTTCTTTTGTAATTGTCATCCTTTGGATGTTTTGAACTGCTGCTTTCGTGCCAATATTGCATTGAGCAGAATCATGTTGTCGCGGCAAACAAAGCAGCGCAGCTGCTGCTCGCAACCAAGTTGTGCTCTTCATTTGGTTTCATTTACCATTAATCGCTTCCAGACAAAAGATCAATGAATTGCTCAAAATACCCATCCCTAACTACTACTACAAAGTAACTTGTTTTTGAGAGAGTGAGCCCAGCACCGAGTCTCTCCTTGTTGCGAATGATCCCCCGTGTAGGTGCGCCACTATTTTCTCATTCTTTTATCCCAGCGTGTGGATTCCAACGGGCCTCCTATTGCTTTATTTTTCTTGTATAAAAACACAAGCTTGGTGTTTATCTGCTCCATCAGCATCTGGCACTTATTACAGAAATGGGGTTGGGATTATTAGGATTACCAGTGGATTGAGAAGGACAGGATTCATAGCAAGGTTAACAACAGCAAACACCTCTTTTACCCACGCAGCAGCCGCTACGCAAAAAGCTGCATGCTTTCCCTTACTTCAGCGGTCCCCAACCCTTTTTGCCCCACCGGACCGGTTTAATGTCAGACAATATTTTCAAGGACTGGCCTTTAAGGTGTGGCGGATAACTACAACAAAATAATATGATATGACCTGTTTGACACGGTGGTATTTTCTAAATATAATAATAAACACGAGTCGTGACACGAGGAACGTCCTATCTGGCCGCAACACTCTCTGGTCTCCATGGTAATGTTGAAACGTGCCTTCAAAATAAGATACACTGCAAACACAAAGTGCATGAAAAATACGACTCACCATTGCCGTTTATTATGCAGAGTGGGCTTGGTGCGTGGGAATCTCCCGTTGAGATAAATCCGTATTTTATACTGTCTATTAAATGTAGCCTTCTTTTTCTTGAAAGTCTCTTCTGTCTCCTGGCTGGGCTTTTCCCCCCTTCTCAAAGAAACTTTCCAAAGATGTTTGTTTTTTACCCATTTTGCTAGCTCCTGGGTTTCATTTTCGCTGTAACCTATCACGTGACCGAGAATCGCGCCTTGACCTGCGTCAAGAGTGACATACTGTAGATGGATGTAACAGAGAATCCGGTAATTTTCAAAATAAAATATCGTTCAGATTCCGAAATCATTAAAACGGAAGTAATGTAAGTTATTTATTCTTTCTGTGCGACCCAGTACCAAATGACCCACGGACCGGTACTGGTCTGCGGCCCGGGGATTGGGGACCACTGCATTAAGATAAGATAAGATAAGATAAGATATCCTTTGTTTGTCCCACACTGGGGAAATTTACTTAGCAAACATCTTGGCTTTAGCCCACTTTGGGAATGAATTTCATGGAAATACATCTTATACGGTGATGGCTCAGCGCCTATTCAATAATAAAAGTGAGCGGCTTCCCTGAAAGGGCAAACTGAGTAATTGTAACTGTATCTGTCACAAAGCGTGTAGTTCTTTGTGTATTTTGGTATTTGTTATTCCAAAAGACAGGCGTATATTGAAGGAGCACTAATCCAGAGCGACAGAGGAATAAACACAATCCCTAATCTCACTGATCCCTGGCAAAATCATTCAATTAGACTCTGTCTGGCACCGCACACAGTGGGAGAGGCGGCGAAGGTAAGAATTTCCTCACAGAAAAGGAGAGAGCCAAGCATACCTAATGACTGAATGCCACACACTGGAAGATCTGTAGAAACCTTATTGGTGGATACACGGCAACGTTCATTCACCACGACCGTTGCTGCAGCACTTGTCGGATTAACTAGAGCCCGCCCCTGCTTCTAATAGACCCAATACAGGCAGTAGATGAAACAGTATATTTGTGTACTATCAAGGCCGGATATTCTTGTCCATCTTCCCTCCACCGTGCAGGAAATCAGAATGTTGCTAACATTAGGAACATATCACTTTTGCTAGGCCCCCCTTTGGAAAAATAATTGTCTGAGGGGTGGAAAAAGTTGCTACAGAAGAAAGGTTACTGCTTTGACAACAGTACTGACACAAGTCGTAACACTTGCTCGCGACCATGCTTGTAATAGCGTCCACAAGCTTGCACATGAAATGAAAGTACCACATATTTTACCATTTACTTTGATTTCATGGCGACTGTGAAGGCCGGTCAGTGTCTGTGGGCAAGCCGCATGTGGCCCCCGGGCCGCCATAGTTGTACCAGGTCTGTGCTCTGGTCTAAGCCAATTGCAGCGCACACATAGACAAACAATCGTTCACACCAATAAGCAATTCAGACATTTGGCAAGAAAAGTGGGGTGCATCATGGACTGGTCACGAATCACTTGCATGGTGCATATTGACAATACAATACAATACAGTACTGACCTTTATTTATATAGCAATTTCACAAGAGCTGCAGCTGTAACAAAGTGCTTTCACGGTAATATAACACAACACATAACATGACTTGGGCAGTCATGTAATCAAAAGCATATTCCAGCACATGCCTTGTTGTTTGAAGCAGTTCTAGATGAAAGAGGAGAGAATCAAAGTATCTTTTCACCAGTGGATCAGAGACGTCATGCTCCAAAAATGTGCAGATGTCTGCTGCAAGCTAAGTTTAAAAATGAACAAGAATTTGTAGCATCCATTTATTGAAAAAAAGAGATTGGTTCACTTCTCCTGTCCCATGTAAATCCGCTTCAATTCCAAGCGCTGACTCTCAGGTCCAAATACACATCAGCGTTAAATGGCGACGCTCCTCTATCCTCAACCTCAGCTCAAACAGACATTCATCCTGCAGCATCAACACAGACTGTCCAACAGCGCCCACATCTCCGCTGAACAAAACGGGGCTCTGAAAAATGCTGCCCATTACAGGAGCAAAAAAACAAAAGCGCCTCTGGGCTGTCAAGAGCCGACTGTCAAATAGCCGACATTCCTCCCCATCAAAATCAGTGCTGGTCCACGCGTGCTGCCGAGAAAGGCGCAACCATCAAGCACAGATTCTTCTTCTTCGACGAAATGTCATGGCCAAAACGCTGAAAACAGTGCGGGACGGGTCTACACGAAGGACAACAGACACCATATGACAAAACAAAAATGCCAAAAAAAGCAGTGCTCTTGATGAGCTCTCGCAGGCGGCTGCCAACTACGGTGCCATCTTGAGGAAGCAAAAAAAGCATGGCGGCTAACTGTGGACTTATCGGTGAACTCAATTTATATGATTTTTGCGGGGGCAATGTGGGAGGATGCAAAACACAAACTCCACACAGGAGATTCGACCAAACTGCCTGAATGGAATCACAAATGCTTTTGAAATTCCCAGGTGTTGTATAGGTTATACAACATAAGTGAATAAAATGCTAAGTAACTTGCCTTATAGACATTGTAAGAGATTTAAATAATATTAACATTTGATTAGTACTGTACTGGCAAAAAGCAGTGTATCTTGCTGTATGAAGCACAAGTCCCACCACTGGTGACCTTCCTTGCAAAGACAGAGTAGGTTAATTATTTCCTGGTCAGCCACATGCCAGACCTTCATGCCAGCTTCGACAACATCTGGCAGCGGGCATCTGGTGCCATACATCAAACCGCCTCCTCTGCTGAGCACAACCCACAGATTCAACAGTCAATCAGATAAAACCGAGGTGTAAACAATAACAATAGCATACGAGACATCGACAAGGCGTTTCACTCGGAGTCGAGTCCTGCTGTACTTGTGGTTTGAAAACTGCGAGAAAGGCTTGAAACGCCCATTAATACTCGCTCATCCACATTCCGAGCGCAACGTCACCACACCACCAGCTGCCTCCTCCATGCCCACCTCCCTGCCCTCGCCTTTGAAGCCACTTGCTGAAATGTCACAAAGCTTGAAGTGTTCCAAGCACTCCCGAAGCGCTAATGAACAGGATGAAAACACAACCATGTTGCTGTCACGCCAACATCACAGTCGGTCGGGGGGGGGGGGGAAGGAGTATTTCTCGGTTTAGGAATTTTGCCTGTCAGACTTCATCTCTTTAAACTCATTTCCACAAAGTAAAACACTTTGGCTCAGGGTAGGTCACTGAGCTTTTGCTGAGACCTGCACCCGGCCTTAGTTACTGTTGCTAAGTCTGTCAAGCGTTTGGGAGACAACATCAATTACCTTGAACCTCAGGAATTTCAGGCAAACGTGCTTAACACTAAGCCAGTATTTGTAATGTGCGTGTATTTGACTTTTGGCATGAAGTACGCTACAGCATGGATAGGTTGTCAGCCAATCACAGGTCACCAGAGACTACAGCTCTGTAACAAATTAAGAGACCACTACAAAATGATCAGTTTCTCAGCTTTTGCCATAAATAGGTACAGTATATGTTTGAGTACAATTAACATTATTTACTACTGTGAACAAAACTCCCAAGTGCAAAATGTTACCATTTGCGTCATTTGATTATTTTCACAGCTGTCTAGACCTGTATACTATATCTACATTTAACAGCTGCGTGTACATCAAATCAAACCAAAATGTAAAAAAACAAAAAATTATATATATATATATATATCACACACACTGTAAAGCAACCATTCACATTCACACTGTGTTCAACTTAAGTCATGCTTCAAAATAGTATTTTTTTTTTGGGGTGAAAGTGGTTAAAATATAGGAATATTTAAATATAATATTTCAAGTGACCGCGACTATCTGTCCATCTATTCTTTTTCAATAGCGCTTATTCCAATTCTTGAGTGAGCTGGAACATCTCCCATTTAACATTGGCTGAGATGAGCTGTGGGCACTTTTTTTGTTCTGGATTGGTCAACAACCAATCGCAGGGCACACATAGACAAGTAAACATTCAGATGTACGAACAAACTATCAAGAGTCCTCAATGAAACTACACCCTCTGTGAAGGTGTGCTTATAAATACACAACAGTGCTGCCAGCCATCACTGAATTAAATGTCAGATTTTGGCTTTTTTTGGTCAAAGCAATATAATATATATAACAACACGTGTATTACTTTCAAATGACCTAAACAAGTACAATACTATGTATTCATGTCTGGAAGTAAAAAGACAGTAGGCCACAGTGAAAATATGCATGTTTGAATGTGTGCACGGTATAAAATATCAGGGGTTTTTGTATCTGGGAATGTATGGCGAACATGGACCAATTTTGGGGGCGTATTCCTCGGCCAAAGTGCACGTCTGCCAGCATCGGGATAAATTTAAACAAGATGTGGCGTGTTCTTGTTTCTTTGAAGGTGTTCCACATCATACCTCCACTCGGGCCGAGGGTAGGAGCACGGCCATAAAAGGACACTCTGTTTACCTTAACCTGCCAACGTCTGCTCGCCAGATGTTCCCAAATCGCTCTTTCATCTCCCGGCTTAGAAAAACATATTTATAGACTTTGCTGCAAGTTTGTTGCTGTTTTGCACAGACGAGCACCAAGAAAAGTCAGCTTTGTTTTCCCAAAGGCTAAATTTAAACACGATTTAATTTGCCTCTGAGATCTTGCTGGGATTTGAAGGCATTGAAGGTTCAGCGCTGTCTTTCGGGCTCCTTGTTTGCGATGGAGAAAGCGATACTAGGAGGCTGGGGCCTATAAACATGGGCTCCATTAAGTCATTGGCTTTGGCGAGCAAGCGTACATACACATGTCGGCATGTCTCCCAGAGTCAGTGTTATTCTTACCTGAGGGTTTCAATTGGCTCTGATTGTTGGTGACTGCTAATGGTTATTCTAACTCATTTTCTTTTTGGTTTGTGTGCATACACAAGAGCTGTGCTCTCACTGGACATAACATTAGGTACACCTGCAAAAACGGAATTATTGTCATAACTTAACTCCATTTTTTTTTTGTTAATTGCCAAAGAAAACTCATTTTGTTGAAAGGGGAAAGAGTATTGACCATTGACTTTTAATCAATTGCATGCATATACATGCAGTTGGTGCCTGGGAGTTCCTGCTCACCCATGAAGTGTGAAATAAAACAAGACCACTAATATTTTGTTGTCTATTTCTGAAAATGCGTCTGTGAGAAACCGCAACTGAGCCTATACCAGGTTCTCTATGTATGACGTAACCAGTTAGGCTTGAACAAGACCCACAGCTATTTTCAAGAAAATAGCATGTCGAGAAACATGACATCGCCCACATGTGCTAACAGCCTTGGTATCAACTCAAAGCCAAAAGGGAAGCAGCGCTCCATTTAGTTTTCTTGGACACACAGATTTGAGGTAAAAAAAAAAGGTCTTGCTCTGTGAAGGTTAATTAACTTGTGGTGGAAGATATTTGTTTTTTGTGTCTAGGTGCTGCAAAAACAGTCTATTGCAGTGGTTCTTAACCTGGGTTCGATCGAACCACAGGGGTTCGATGAATCGGTCTAAGGGGTTCGACAGAGCCTCTGCCATGGAGGTTAAGACACACCCGACACAACATCTCAATTAGTTATGAAATGCCCGCTTGGTCATCAATGGCTGGTTCATTTTGTGCACAATTTAAAAACATATACATTGTACTTATACTAATTGTGTTGACTTTTTTCTGTTCTCAAAAAATGCATTTTTTTTTAAAGAATAAGAAAACCTATATTTGTATCACAATGCAGAAATTCCCAATTTACAGCAGCAAAGTTAACAAAGGAAGAAAGTAGAAGAACAAAAAGTTAGGAGCTGCTGTAAAGGCAGCCACTCTCGCGGCGCCATCTTTAAATCCTAATAATATAATAACAACATAATACAACACAACACATAAGACACAGACAGTCATTCAATCTTAACCACTTTTCTGCATCCTCTTTGTTGTTTGAAGCAGTTATAGATGAAAGGGAAAAGGATCAAAGTGTCCTTTCTCCAGTGGATCAGGGACGTCATGCTCAAAATGTGCACATTACATGTCTTGAATTTGTAAAAAACAAAATAAAAACTCATACTTTTATTTTTCACTAATGAAGGGTTTGGTGAATATGCATATGAACTTGTTAGGTTCGGTACCTCTAACAAGGTTAAGAAAGGATTTTAGTGTCTCCCATCCCCCTACACTCTGGGCTCTGCTCCTGCAAGTAGAAGATACTTCTAGTCACAAGACTAGACTGATAGTCTAGCCTGATAATGAAAGCCAGACTTGTCAAGGAATCAGAATCAGAATAGCTTTGTTGTCACTGGGCGCAACGAAATGCAACAAACAAAACCCATCCAAGAGACACACCGTAGGGAGACCATGACCAATACGGAAATATAGAATGGAAGTCCACTGAGTCGCCTTTTACAGCGCCTTCTTTTTGCAGATGAAAAGGGAGGTAGAGCGGAAAAGAATAACCCCTGTAAGAGGAGCACAGTATGCACTTGAAAAAGAAAACCTTAGCAAACAGGCATACATTAACACACAGACTAGGACATGTGGAGGTTGGAATGACTGAATGTTGGTGGGGAACATTACAGTCCATCTGCAGAGGGTGCCACCATATCCTGTTCTCCAGGTGCGCCATAATAGAGGGGGGGGCAGGCGGGGAAGGCAACGAGAGGGTTGTGTACTGCATTTGTGTGATCGTACAAGTGGGTATGCGCGAGTCTGCGTCATTTGTCCCAGCAACATGCCAAACATCTCGTTGCCATGGAGATGACCCTCAGCTGCCACCCAAACAGGAATGAGAGAGGGCTAAAGAGTGAAGTTTTGCAAGAGAAGAAATTCCAGGTGTCAAGTATTATATACCATGAGTCTTGGCCCTTATTTTAATGAAAAAACAAGTAAAATTAAACAAAAAAAAATTGTCTTTTTCCAAAGAAAAGTATAGGAGTCAAGCTGCCATTTTTCTGTTCTTGTGCATTACAGTTTTACATGCATATTAAAAGTTATTGAGGGAAACTGGCTTTACCAGACGTAATTCAGAGGGAATTATACCTCGACATAAAATTTTCAACGCCTGCTTTTGAAGCGAAGGCACATGTGGTTTGAGGTCATACCCCCTCAATCCTTTCCATATACTGTATTGCCTGGAACAAAAATGCACAACCCTACAGAGATCGTTTATAGGAGCCTGCAGAATCCCCTCATGCATGTTTCGTTGACTGTCTGGTTCTCTAAAGCTTACGCTTAAACATTCTTTTCAACAGTCTTTTTAATGTTGGTTGGTTGGTTGGTTGGTTGGTTGGTTTTATTGAACATAACATAAAACATATACAGTAATAATAAGGTAAGAGAAATCAGTCATCATTCAGCACAGTCATCATTAAAACAGTTATGTTCAAGGGAATAGGAAGAAGTAAGGAACTTATCTAGTCCTACCCCGAGTTATGTGTTTATATCTAATAAATAGTTTTTATATCAATCAGAAGAGAAAGTGAATAAGAAGATAGAAGTCTCTATTAAGGCTCATGCTTTACCCTTAACCATGATATTTTTACTACTTTTGGTGTGAATCGGATTTATATATACACACCCTGGCACTCTTGTGTCAATTTTTTCTTGTATTTATAATGGATATTTCCATACCTTTCCCTATTTATCAACTTAGTTCTAATTTATCATTATATTTAACGTTTAGAACTTATCATTTTAACTCTGATTGATGTAGGTTGTTTGTACTATTTTTTTGAATTTGTTTTTGAACTCAGCAAGCGATTTGCTCATTTTCAGGTCCGTTTTGAGATTATTCCACAGATTAACACCTTTGGTAGATACACTTCTTTGCTTGATGTTTGTTCTTGTTTTTGTTTTTGAATAAGTTGGTACCTCTTAAATCATAGCTGCTTTCTCGAATTTCAAAGAACTTTAGAATGTTTTGGCAGAGCAGGTTATTGTGTGCTTTGTACATTAATTGTGCAATTTTGTAGTCAACCAGGTCATAAAATTTCATCGTATTTAATTTGATAAATAATGGATTTGTGGGTTCCGTATATTTTGATCTATTAATAATTCGAATTGCTTTTTTTTGTAGTTTTAGAATCGGGAGTGTGTTTGTTTTGCAAGCATTTCCCCATATTTCCACACAGTAGTTCATATATGGTAATAATAATGAAGAGTATAATGTGTACAAGGATCTCTTATTTAGCACTTCCTTGGTGTTACATGCATAGTCTGTACTTGAATGGTGAGTCTGTGCTCGTGTACACTTGTTATATATAAAACTGTCCATTTTCTGTTCAAGCCACGCAAACAGGATTAGACAAATGGCTTTCAATCCCAGTTAACACCAGTTCCCATCACAGTTTCACTCAGTCTGACATTCCCGTACTGGATTTAAATGGCTTTTGCATGCATGAGGGATTCACAGAATAGGACTCATGTGATCATAAACTGGAATCAGCTGCTGCAGTGTCGGCTGAGTTTAAATTATAGCAGATGTTATATTGGTGTACTGTGGGGAGTCCCCTGCTTTGAACCGTAGATCTGCTCCAGTATAGGCCCGTGGAAACTCTTAATCTGGGTCACTTTTTAGCAGAGTGAACCGGAAGCAGTCGCACGAGCGAAATGGAGACAAAGTGCGCAGAATGTCAACACATAATCATCAATAAATGGTGCACTAAACACGATATTTTATGCATTTGTTTGAACAATTGAAAACAGTTCCAGGTGTCCCAATAACATTTGTTTTTTCACGCAAATAGAGAGAAATTCATCCACTACACTGAAAATGGCACAAGTACACATCACCAAACACAAATAGCCCCAAAGTGAAAAGTTCACCAAAGCAATCACATGGAGCGCTACCCCAAAGCTAATGCTAATATTTACGTCCAACAAAACTCAATACAGCTCCGCTTATCTTTTGGCTTTGACATGATAGCAGGAGAGTTGCACCTGTGGAGAATGTGTATTTCAGAAAGTGTTGGCCACCGGTGTCAAAATCAAAGCCTGAGGGCCCGCAACATCATTATATGGGGTACGTGAAGCTACATCATGTGCGTCAACTTCATTTTTTTCAGAAACTTCAGAACACTTAAATCTGAGAAATTACTTTTGTTAACAAGCCCCACTTTAAAATAAATTCTAAACTTTAATTGTAAACGTAAAAAAGAATTATTTACTGGCTTCTCTTTTCAAAACTAGTACTCCATTGATTTGGATATGTGATAAGATAATATCAAGCACTTATTTCAGTCATAGTGGCCCTCCAAGGGAAACCACAACCCATGACTAAAATGAATAATATCTAAATGCTCCTTTAAACAAAATGAGCTTATTTGCTTGCATGATACACTGCTTAAGTTAATCTCTCGCTGCGTATCGCCTGCCAAAGCATGTTATATGACCTTGATGTTGTCATGGTAACGCCAGGTGTCATCAAATTAAACATAAATAAAAAACACATTTCGTCTAGGATTTTGAAAAGGCTCTTGACTTATGTATTATGGACACAGGAGTGACCTGGACAACGCGCTGTGTGTGTGCCACAGAACTCATTTCAATGTCGAGAGCAGAGGTGGGACTCATAAAATCCATCCATTTTCTAGACCGCTTATCCTCACCACCAGGTTAGTGGGCGTGTTGAAACATGTCCTACCTGACTTTGGGAAAGAGGCAAGCCACCCCCTAGATCGGTCGCCGGTCAAATGCAAAGCACATATGGACAAACACACAAACAACCATAACCAGACACAAGCAAGGCAAGAAAATGCAAATGACACACAGGATTTGCATTTTCAGCCTCAGTGGCGACAAGCCACTCGTCCACCATGTCATCTGGCCATAAGCACAACTTTTCAAAAATAATTTTGCTTGATGGCAATAAAAGCATTTTGACATGAAGAGGCAGCACTGTGTCACAATGCGTGGTGGTGGTGGACCCCAAGAAGCAGGCAGGAGAGAGGAGCAGGGTGTACTTGAAGAATTGTATTTAAACAGAGAAAAATAAATCCAAAACAAACCTAGTCCAAAGTAGCAAACAAAACACATGACTGAAGATAAAACTCAATAACAAAAACATGACCGAAACAAACCTGACAGCAGCAGACAAACGGCAACAAACAATCATGACAGTAGCCAAAAAGCAACAATGACCCGACACTGAATGCTCGGGGTGGGAGTCCTTTTAAAGCACTAATTGCCAAACGACCAACAGGTGTGCAGCTCAGGGAGAGCCCTGCAGTGCCACCTGTTGGTCCCAAACCAAATCATGACACACTGTATGCACGACCACAGCAGCTAAAACAAATACCCTTGGATTGCTGCCCTCACTTGAAGGTGACTCGAGATCCTTGCCTAGCTAATCCTACGATAGAAAGATAAACGTCTGCTTCACAGACACATTTTTCAGAAATTCAGATTTCAATGTCATACTTGATGGAGAGCAGCCATTCCAGAGACCCAACAATTTGTATACCAAGCCATTTCAAAGTTTTCCATATGTCCGTCCCCATTAAAGTTATTTTAGTCTCTTTAGAATAACCAAAATGTCCCAATGATAGCCATGAAGCTATTCAAGTGAGAACACATGTGCCACGTGGCCCACCCACGTTTGTTCCAACATCCACCTGCTCGCATTTTACAAAGTGCTTTGAGTTGCATCAAGTCCATCATAATCGCTCCTGTTTCTCTGCTGAGGTCGGTCCAAATTGTTGACATATTCCAGAGGAAAGCATGCACTAAAATAGAAATGAATGGCTTATGCTTTGAAACACTTAGCACTAGCTCAGATGCTCAGCAGAAAACGAATCAGGTACAATAAAGGGACAGCACGGACGCCCTGATCAGTTGTTATCAGCGGAACAGGCGTTTCAACTGCCACCCGAACCCTCTTCTTGCACCTTTGTCTGTGCCCTAATAAGTGACGCTTTCAAACGACTACCTGATTAGAACGTGTCCATTTGATGCCGTGCAGCTGCATTGTCAGCCTTGTCCCATTTTACACTACACATGCGCAAGTGTGTGTGTGTGTGTGTGTGTGTGTGTGTGTGTGTGTGTGTGTGTGTGTGTGTGTGTGTGAAGTGATATGCAGCTTCCTTGGAATGAAAGTTGTACCAGAAATAAAAACGTCAACAGCTTCACAGACAGAAGAGGTGCGAAAGCAGGTGCTGCATCCTAGAATGCTATGTCGGCGGATACGATGCATCACACTTTCTTTGTGTTGATGCAGAACATCAGATCGCAGCAAGTGAGACTTCGGCTGCACAGAGTAAATCGCTTTTATGTCGCCTTCGTTAAAGTGTGTAATCCGATGAGCAATTGACAATACTGCACAGACGTTCAAACGCTTTTTCGCAAATAGCCGCCGGGGACATTTAGTTACTCAACTACAGAAGCGAGAGATGTGTTTGCAATAGTATTGAGCCATGGTACTGCTATGGTACAATGTATATGAGGTGCAACTGGAGTTTAAAACAGACCAAAAAAGTACGATATTTGAGACACGCAGTTACGTCGGTCCCTGAAACAACAAAAAACATCCTCACACAAAATTTTGGAGCGATCATGTGAGATTTTATGCGACATTTCAATTATTGCCGAGAATAAAGCATTGAAAAAGCTAAGAGCCGAGAATGACGGGGCAGCACTATTATGTTATACGGAGCTCCTCTTAAAGATGATATGGACACATACAACATCATGACTAGTATCTTCTAATCTATGTCGAGCAAAATGCGTTGAAAAGGCTTCCCGCCTTTTCGAGGTGGACCGGGCAGAATTGTTAAATTGTGTAACTCCCCAGAACATAAACATGTACTCAAAACATTGTGGAGAGATTCAACTTCAGAAGCAGAGAGGGACTTTTGGGAATCATACAGAACCATGTTACTAGTATATGAATTGTGACAGAATTACATTACACTACATTCATCCAGCTAGTCATTCATTCATCCAACCACCCATCAAGCTAGTTAACAGTCCAACTAATCATCCATCCGTTCATCATTCCAGCAATGCATCCATCCTCCTTCCAGATTCAAGCTGTTTTAAGGAGGGGCAATGTGCGAATTTTGACTCGCAAACTGTGATGCGAAAATACTCATGTTGAGGCTTGCTCTGAGCATCTGACAGTTCCTGGCTTAAAAGAATATGAAGCAAGCTCCTGATTCACCCATCCTGGCTCCTTGTGAATTTATATCTCTTTAACAGGCTCAAGGGGCTCTTCAACGGACCACATTTTGTAGACATTGGTAACATCAAGATGTTGCAGATGACGAGCTGAGCCTTGAGGAATCCCTCCAGCAGTGCATGGAGGTGGGGCAGAGAATGCTGGAAAAGTGTGGTAGAGTCCCGGGACATTATTTTAAAGGGGCAAACTTGTAGTTTGGATTTGAAATAAGGGACAACAGTCTTGAACTTTTCTGACACACCATTCAGAATGTCGACACAACGTAAAATCATCTTTGGACAAGAACAAACGCAACTTTGAAAAGTTGCCTGCGCCTGACTGGAACAGATTAACTTCCATGATTTCCTACGGCGTGTGTGATGTGTTTGTTTTCATGCATTCTTTTCTCACTAATATGATTAATTCATGGTCACGCTCTTCTATCGCAGTGAGTGTGGACAACGGAAGCTCCAATGCACATCTCATCGTCCACTGACCAAAAAAAAAACAAACCAACCAAAAAAAAACTAATAAGGACAACAGTAAAATTAATACATAGTCAAGGTGGGGGAAATTAAATGAAGGAATATGCCCGCAAGCACACAGGAATGTTTTGTAAGGGGCTATTTGAATGCGGGGGAATAGAAACATGGGCTGACCGGTCGTGTTGACCACCCTTAGCCCAAGAGACACGTGCAGCACCTTCGCATTGCCCAATCAGAACAAAATGACCATTTTTAAAACACTTGAGTTATTTCTTATGGCGCCTGTCCTCAATCGTAACCCTGCGGAGATGTAACGAAGGCATGGATTACTCTTGCTGTGAAAGTATCAGGTTTTTACATCAGTATTTGGTGCAACTTCGTGGAAAAAAAAAAGACTGTCGGCCATGATTTGAGGAATGTGACGATTTTCTCCGCGTGCTTGCATGGAATTGTGCTGATTTCTTCCTACATTCCAAAAACATACAGTATATGTTGGGTCCATGTGTGCCCTGTGATTGGCTGTCTGTTCTAAAGTTAGCTGGGGTAGGCTCCAGCTCATACTTGACACATATTGATCTGTAGAAAATGAATGGATGCATATCAAATGCATGCTGAATACTGAAGTAACACCGCACTGTGCTTCCTGTACCCATGAAAAACAACGGCGCATCAGTCTACCACAAATTCTGCCATTTCTGAGTTGGGATAATTAAAGGTAACAGGCTCTTCTGTGGCAATCTGTGCAAGACCTTTTCGTTCTTTCGTAATGATGTCGAAGACACGAAATGAGCGGCTCAGCAGTGAAAGGCTCGGAAAGCGCATGCAGCTAGCGTCTCTCATTAGCCGCGCAACCGCCGTGTTGATGTTACACCAGCCAAGATTACTGATGGGGCCCGTGCCAGCCTGACTTCAGTGGGTGGTCAATGTGAATTTTGATACTGAAGGTCCCATCGAGTAGTATGCCGAAAAAGGACGAATCGTAATTCATGTACATTCGCTCTGTGTGTTACTATGGTTACCGCTGTCTTCGGCCAACCGGAATATTCACTTTGACAGCTCTGAAATGCAGCGTGTGTACACTTATATTTGTACTCAGGTGAGAGTACTGTTAGACGTCAAATTCAAACCATGTCAAAGACTCATTTTCACCAACATCATGCACAAAACAGGAGAAACATTTGGATTTTGATAGCATGAGACCTTTGATAGTTTCAGACTCTACAGTCTACTAAAGCTAGACAGAGTTTACAAACTTTGAAGTTGTACGACTTGATATTGTTATTGTGTGCGAAACCCAAGCAAAATAGAAGCATCATGCTTATATAATAACTCGAATGTTTGTCACTTTGGGCTGTTTGGCTGTCTTTGGGGAAGCAGTGGCGGCGCTAGGATTTTACCTTTGGGCAAGGCTATCTCAGGAGGTCCCCAAAACAAAAGCTTGGAAATATGTGATCAGCAACCAACATTCATTTTTATATTGAGTACAATTCGTACATGCACACACAAACATAAACACAGTTCCTAACATTCACATATATATATATATATATACATATATATATATATACACACACACACACACACACACGCAAACGCACGCACACACACACACACACACATACACACACACACACACACTGAAATGAATAAAATGTTCCCTCTTTTCTTTTTGGAATGATCTGTTCAGTCAGAATTTATTTTCGGTATCGGTGTTGTGTTATTAAATCTATGAATGTAAGACATCATGCTTTGGTCAGAATCTTTGAGCGAGCCAACGTTTTAGTAAAACGTGTTTTGCGATGTTAAATGATTTGAGGTGAAATACAAATGTGCTCTTTTGATGATTGCATCTGGCTCGCAGATAAAATTAAATATTCTCACTTGTTTAATCCATCCATCGATTTTTTTACTGCTCATTTCCTGTTCTGGGCTGCAGTTGGCAAATTTTGATTGGATAATACTGGCCTATGTTGGCAGTTGCTGCGGAAACAGGTCAACTGTCCTTTATGAATCATCCTACTCGGTCATTAGCTCAAAGCTAATTCTAACCGAATAAAATGGTGAAAAGAAAAAAAGATGATGAGTTTGGTAAACGAATGGACCGCAGGTTCTGCGGTGTGTCTGATTTGCAATGACAAAATACCATCGATGAAATGGTCAAATGTAAATCGGCACTTTGACATGCGCCGTGCTACGTTCGCATCAAAATACCTCGTGAGAGACAGCGGAAAGGAAGCGTGCAAGCTACTGAGCAGGGTGCAAGCTAGCCAGCAGCAAATCCGCGTATGGAGCCGGCAAGCTGACTATAATTCCGTTAGTTTTGCTGCATTTTTAGCAATCATGAGAAACGGGAAAACATTCACATTAATGGTGAGTATTATCATAAAATTATTTAAAATAATACAGTTTTATTTTTATTTATATTTATATATGGCTCTCACTGAAATACATTTCCCAAATATTTTGCTTTTATGGTTCTCTCAGTCAAAAAGCTTCCCGACCCCTGATCTAAAGCATTGGCAACACCAATTACAGAAATACAGTTTAAAACAAAACAAAACTGTTTTTAGTGATAAACAGGTTTCGATTGCTGCAATGTACAGGAAACAGTCAACTACATTAAGCTGTAATTTATGTCGCTGCTTTTAAGAAACCACTCATCTCGTCCACCTGCCATCTTTAATGTTACTTCTAGTCTGGCATCACTCACAGTCACACAATGTTATCAAATATCCAAGCTAGTTGACGACAGGCCGCGGAAGTTGTTACGGCAACTTCTTACCAGTAGAGGATGCCAACAGACATATAACTGCATATATGCACGGCAAAGCGGTGGACAACAACTGTTAAGACACGTAACGCGCTGTTGCCATGTAGATTTTCTGGAGTGGTACCTGGAGGGGGTCCAAGCAGATTCCAGGGGTGGTGCCTGCCCACCCACCACAATCGCGGCCTGCGGGAGGCAGGAAGATCTTCACTGGCTGCCCACCCAGGGAGACACTCATTCTAGAACCGCCACTGCTTCCTGCGTCATGTGTACTGTACTTCCTTCTTAGTCTCCAAACCACAAAACCCTCTGCACTATACTATATTCCTGTTTGAAAACACGATACTTTCTTCTTACATTCCCACTCCACTTCCTGCTTCTGTAACGCGACATTTTCTGCTTAGCTAGCTAGCACAATACTTCCTACCTACATGCCATCATTCCATTCATGTTGTTCTATCACATATTTTTTTTCATGATTATCTTGAGCTTGTGCTTGTGTTTTGCTTTGAGACGATGGAATGATGCGCTCACGTCCGTGCAGTAACAGTAATTACAAAGTTGCTCTTTGAATTCAACTACAAAGGCTGGAGTCTTTTGAAAAATGACTTTACAGACTACTTTTTGCTGTCGCTAAACTCTGGTAAAGTTTGTGGAATGAACATGTAGCCTTTGTCCGTGTGTGTGTGTGTGTGTGTGTGTGTGTGTGTGAGCAGGTGAAAAAAAGAGAAGAGGCAAACGTGCT
Organism: Hippocampus mohnikei; assembly: GCA_026261675.1. NCBI lineage: Eukaryota > Metazoa > Chordata > Actinopteri > Syngnathiformes > Syngnathidae > Hippocampus > Hippocampus mohnikei. The sequence goes on along the minus strand of JAKGUB010000325.1, from coordinate 20,223,305 downwards.
TTTGTGTCTGTGTTGGACTGACTCAGTCTGTAGGAGGTTCTCCATTAGCACGCAGTGACTTCATGCAGTAAGCATGCAGGGGCTGATTCCTCCCAGACCAGAGTTGCTTTATCACACATGATAAAGTCTCTCTTCTGGTAAGAGGGAGTTTGCAGGGAGGGGATGTTTCAAAGGTGAGCAAAGCCATTTAAAAGGCCAGAGACGGCCTCTGCTCCCACATGCATTCCGCTTCAATTGTCGGGAAAATTGGCAAAGCGGCGGGCATGAAAGAGGCTGATCAAGTTGAGCAAGCGTCAAAGTCTAAGAAGAAAAGAAAAGGTCCCACTCGACAAAACAAGACGAGGATGAAGAGGAGGCGGAGAAACAGATGGGTTATTTTTAGAGCGGCTTTCACAGCTGCAAGCGTTTTGTACAGCAACCAAACACAGGCACTCTTAACTCGGCGGGGATCAACGTGGGAACGCTCATGACCATATATGGACTTCGGCGAGAGGCGGGTTGGTTTCTCTTGCGAGGTTGAACTTCCACTAGATTCCATGTCTCACAGAGGTGTCGAGAAAGGGGAGTTGCTGTTGTGTCTGCGCAGAAGTGACACAAGCTGTGACACACCACTTCCACCTTTGTCCTCTTCTTGCAGATTTGCACAATATATGGGTCACGCCAGGGCGTCAAAGGTGTTCTTACAGTACACATCGTTTAGACACGGCCTTGTGTTTCCAAGGTTTGCCTCCTATGAAAAACAGCTAGGTGGGCCGAGTACAAAAGCAAGAGAGGATTTGGTATCCCGCGACTCGAAAAGCTTAAGTCATTAATAAACCTCCCACAGTGTGTTTTCATATATCACCCAGCCAGAGAGAACCGTGGGAACGTGTGGTCCAGTAATGAGTTCCTACTGGTACACATACTGTGTAACTCAGCTAGAGAACTCTAGAATGGACCTCGTGAAGGGCAAGCAATGCAAAACCACTTATTGATTGGTTGGATTATAAATTATGTGGTGAATGATCTTGCCTTTTGTTGGTGGTAATGTGCTTAGGAGAATCTCTCTCTCTATCCATCCATCCATCTGTGCTTAAAAGAGATAAAGAGGGAACACTATTGGTATGGATGGTAATATTTTGGGGTGGATACGCTACATAAAAAAAAAAGATACCTGTTTACATGTGAAATGATGTACTGTGGTAAGTTCACATGATAAACAACAACTTCACATTGACAAGCAGCCAACATTCCACCCTGGCTGATGAACATCAGTTCTAAAACGATGATGAAAAGGATTCGTGCAAAGACCCCCTCCCCCTTCAATACCAATTAGCTCTCCAGAGATTTGCATGGTCTTCTCCAAAGAGTTCATTTTAATACAAGCCGACTCGGCCTTGACTCGCCTCGCACAGCTTCATTCTCTCGTCTAAACAGACATGAAAGCTTGGCATGTAAAAGCCCTGTGGCGAGCTTTTGAAAGCTCCATGCGGAGAGGTCTGAATGTGCAGAGAGTTTGGACACTCACCAAGACATCAGCAACGACATAAACATGGAACCATTTTATCTGGCTCTCCTTTGGGTTGGGTTTCCATGACATAGTTTCAGTGACATAGGTATAGAATTTATGCTGATTTTCGGTGTTCTTTATGCTTGCCTACCTAGGATCGCAATTTTTTTTTGCGTCAATTAAATTATCATTAAATAATGCGTAAAAAGAATGACTAAACTAAAAAAATATTTCCTTAATCCCCAATCCATCGTGAGTAAAGTAAAATAGACAATTTCAAAACATCCTTTGAAAACATCCCAAACATGTTTTTTAAAAAAATCACATTTATGTCACTTATTTTTTAAAGGTCCTTAAACACAGTTTTGAAATAATACAACCACATTCAAAATCATATTTTCAGAGAGCGCATAGTTACAATACTATGTGTTTGCAAAGTAATAACTCATTTCACAGTACACATCAATAATCACGCACAAAGATCATCATAAAATGAACACAGTCACTTTCGTTTTCTGTAAGCATAAAAAGCAGGATTAAAAAGGATTTCACATTCAACAATGTTAAACAAAAATAGGTTAAGACTTGAAATACTTCATGCTTTCATTCTTTGTTTATTCTTTTTTCATTTGTGATTAAAAAAAAAAACTTGATTCTTGAATGTCACTGTTTAAAATGTCCTTCCAATGAAGTACTGACAAACAAAATTGTCAATTTAATGATAAGCGGGGTTGTTGGCATCTGTTTAATTGAATTAAAGCATCTGGTAATGTAAATTACTTTTCAAACCAAGTTACGTCATCAGTAAAGTTACTTTTTCGACAAGGTAAGCTTGAATCCTGAAAATACCCAAAACAAAATGGTAAAATTAAATCATCCAGTCATAACAAAATCCCAAATACTTTCAAAACCAGAAACTATTGACGCAAGAACGACTCTAAACATGAACATGGCATCTAGAAAAGGTGTCTCGGGCAAACAGCAAGCAAGGTCAATAATCCGACAAAGACTTGACAACTTGACAGTCCTTAAATACATGACAGGTGCACCGCTGAAGAGCCCCCCCCCCGTCAGCCCCTCTCCAGTCCAGCTGGCGCTGAAAAACAAAACAAAGACGGAGCAGAACATGACATTGTGGAGTTATTTACGTGCAATTTGTGCGTCTGTGAGTTTGGACTGTTTCATGTCCGTCAGTGTAAACATAGCCAGATGGGATTCGCATCAGTTGAAATGGACATGGAAATATACAGACGCACCAAAAAAAAAAAAACAAACAAAGAAAAAAACCCCAAACAACAAAAACATTTAAAAAAAACCCAAAACAAAACCGGAAAAAAACAATTGGGCACTGAAGCTGCAGAATGAATCCCGCTTTTAATATGGTGAATGCACCGCGCCCCTCACCACCGTCCCCGGCCCCCCACCCCCATCTTTTCCAAACAAATTGATAAACAGCATCTGGGACGTGCAGGCAGAGCACGCGTCGTGTTAGTTTGTGGTGAATTGTGATATGGGCGTCAAGATTGCAGTGCAAAGCCAGCCTCGTATGTCTTTGTCATTGGTTTTAGACAGACATCGACAACTACAAACTGTCGTCAAGAAGACTGAGCACCTCTCTTCGGAATTGCATCCAGCCAGAATCTCCTGAAGCAATCAAGTATGCGGACGTCGCCAGCGAGAAGTGCCCGTTACTAGTAGCCAGAGCTCATCATTGCATTTATCAGGGACGTGGATTCCCCAAAAAATAGACTTCCATATCCTGACGGCGGTGACTTGTCGTTCGGTTGAGAGACTAGACAGAATCAACTGTCGCTCAGGTGGAGGCGATGCTTGCATGGAAAGATTTGGAAAGTGTTTTTCAACTCGGCGGAGAAAAATGTCAAACTTATTTCCGCCAGAGGGAATTGCAAACGTAAAGTGAGAGAGGGCGCGTTGTAAATTGCCAGGGTGGCCTCTGTAATAAAGGAGACGCAGTCGAACGGCGTACTTTTCTTTTTATGTGCCGACAATAAGAAAAGATATGTTCTTCTCTTGATTATGGGGACGTCGGCCATTATCGCTGAGTACAAACTGCGCAAATAGTACTCGTAATGTGTGCATTTTTTGGGTAATTATAGTAATTACCCAGGCAGGCTGAATATGAAAACATATATCGTGAAAACGGCAGAAGGGGAAAAAAGGGATATATTAAAGGCCTTCTGCGTGCCTGGAGGCTTACGCATAATTTCCATCTCTCTCAAAATATTCCGCTAATTGTGTTTCACAGCCAATATTGCGCCCAGCCGCACACAAAAGAGAATGTAATATATTCCCCAATAACTATTCTTGCTCATTATACATTTATAAAGATGGCCATATGGGTGAAACTCCTAAGATGAATGAAAATAGGACTTTAATAAATAGTTCAAACAAGATATCACCTTTTTTTTTTTTTTAGATCTGCTTATCTTGGGTTTATGTCTGACAGTTGAGTTCCGTGTATGCAATTTTCTCTGCGTTATTTGCCGTAGTCACCGAACACACTCTTTTGATCAATCAATATCAATCTGCGGGAAGGAATGGGGATTGCTTTAGTAGCCACCAAAGCTTTTAGTCGAGGAGGGAGGCGGGGCCTTTATTGGAGGTTCGCCTTTATTGGAGGCAGGCTAAATTGATGAGACGTCTCCTCATTTATATCCTTTTTGAAGGGTATATTTGCTCAGATGTTTGTTTGAACGTGGCTTGTTTTCAGGCTGCCCAGCACAGCCAACGACAAGGAGTGTTTGTTCATGGCAACAAGTCTACTCGGAAAAAAAAAAATCTTTAGTGTATACATGAGGGTGCCAGGCTACCAAAATAGGGCTGTTGGTACTGACACTAAAAGAGTGAGAGAGCTTCTGCATTTACGCAGACAACTAATTGAGCTTTTTGTTTAAAACAGGCAAGTTTTAAAGGTACGGTGGTCCAGTGGTTAGCGCGTCGACCTCACAGTGCAGAGGTACCGGGTTCAATTCTAGCTCTGGCCTCCCTGTGTGGCGTTTGCATGTTCTCCCCGGGCCTGTGTGGGTTTTCTCCGGGTACTCCGGTTTCCTCCCACATTCCAAAGACATGCAGGGCAGGCTGATTGAACACTCTTAAATTGCCCCTAGGTGTGACTGTGAGCGTGGATGGTTGTTCGTCTCTGTGTGCCCTGCGATTGGCCGGCAACTGGTTCAGGGTGTCCCCGCCTACTGCCCGGAGACAGCTGGGATAGGCTCAAGCAACCCCGCGACCCTTATGAGGATAAAGCGGATCGGAAAATGGATGGATGGATGGATGGATAGATACGGGCTTCCGAGATGCCTCCCTCATGAGCAGTCGAGTAAACCAAAAAAAAAAAAAAAAGCCAATTAGACCAACCGTCATCTTTTAATAGCGTCTTGAACTTTTCGTTTGACTTTCCTGATTATGCTAATTGGAGCCAGTTAGTCACAAAACACACTCGCTGCCCTGCGATCACTCACCAAAGCATGTAATTCTCGCCGATATTTCCGTTATTATTGTCAGAAGACAAGTGTGAAAGCATTGCTTTCCCAGTGGGAGTGAAACAAATGTGATTTGCTGCTTTGACTCGGCCGGACAGACAGGCTGCCGTGATTAATGTGCCACATCTTTGGTCTCTCACACACACACACACACACACACACACACACACACACACACACACACACACACACACACACACACACCTGTGTTTTCATTCCATCCGCTGCTACGTGGCACTGATGAAGTGACAAGTTACTACTGACAGACAACAAAGGCACATTCTACTGCACGTTTTTATTACTCTTGTTCCATCTTAATTTTTTTTTTGAATCTGTGTTAAAAGGACAATATAGAGAATTAAAATAAGAACACTATTTTGTTAATCTCGAATTTTAGAGGCTAGTATCTGTCTCGTTTGTGTTTTGTTTCAGCACCAGCTGGGGTGTTGGGCGTGACCCTTCAGCGGCGCACCTGTCTCTCGTCATGCAATCAAGCTTCAATGTAATTATGGACTGTCAAGATCATGCCTCTTTGTCAGATTATTGACCTTAATCGCTATCCTTGCCCAAGTGCCTTTTTCTAGACCTCTTGCTCATCGTCGATTTCATCGCAATAGGTTTTGGTTTTTGAAGTATGTTTTGGTCAAACTATCGTTGACTCATTTTATGTTTGTGTGATTGGACTCTTATCGAATTTTTGTGGATCTTCGGTACTTAACCTTACCTTGCCGTTTGCAAGCGCTTTTTGTTTCTCATTTGGTTTTGCTGGCTTTTCGTTGCAAGCAATTTGGGTTTACTACCAAATCTCGCTTTTCGATAAATAATTATCTTTTGGTATCGTCATTTATTTGAGTCTGCCTTTTTGGGATCCACTTACCTCCCGGTCTTTGTTCAGTCCTGGTCATTATGACTAATCTTGAAGTTTGGCTCTGTTTACTTATATACAAAAAGTAAAATCCTCAATTATGACTCAATAAGAAACACTCATTTGCTTCATCCTGTAACTAACATGTGAAAATTAAAGATGCACGTTAATGAAGCTGTCTATCATTTAAAGTGACTCGGGCACTCTAGTGGCAAGTCCTAAGTAGTGCAGGGACTTAAATGGATCCTTATAATTAAGCTAATTAATTCGCAAAAATTTAGATGAGTAAGTCAGCAGCTTTTTTTAATGTGTCACTCAGGTTTGACTTAACATTAAATGCTATTCAAAATGTTTATAAGCAGCGTTAGCTTCTGCTAAGTGGCACTTAGTTGATTGCGGGCTGAAGTTGTCGGCGGTGAGTAATTTGGGCACGGTGATGTGTCCATTCTCCGCAGGCACACGGTAAGTTGCATCTGCGCTTTTTCAACGTGCCATTCGGGTTTGTAACCTAACATCACATCCAATTAAAATGTTGATTAACAGGCTGAGCTTCTGATAAATAACACTTTTGCAGCGTCGGCGCAGTCATTAAATTGTGTTTGGCGGTGTGTCCATGCCTATATCACAATGGTATAGTTTAGCCTGAATTGAACCAAAAAGCTCACTCAGTCATTTATTAACCCTTTCGTGGACAGCGGTTACTACAGTGCACATGCGATCATGTTATTAGGTTACCGGTTATCATTATTGGTGTGTGAAAGCGTTAAAAGCCTTTTATTTGTATCATCTTTTTGGAGGAAAAATACTGAACAATGTTAATGGTGCGTTACGAGTTGCCCATCCATCCGTCCATCCATTTTCCGATCTGCTTCTCTTCACAAGGGTCGTGGGAGTGCTGGAGCCTATCGCAGCTGTCTTCGGGCAGTAGGCGGGGACACCCTGAACCGGTTGCCGGCCAATCGCAGGGCACACAGAGACGAACAACCATCCACGCTCACAGTCACACCCAGGGACAATTAAGGGTGCCCAATCAGCCTGCCATGCATGTTTTTTTGGGGAATGTGGGAGGAAACTGGAGTACCCGGAGAAAACCCACGCAGGCCCAGGGAGAACATGCAAACTCCAGACAGGGAGGCCGGAGCTGGAATTGAACCCGGTACCTCTGCACTGTGAGGTCGACGCGCTAACCACTGGGGGACCGGGCCGCCTCGTTACTAGTTGTGTCTAGTGAAAACAGTTGTTATTTGTTACAATAGTTTCTATGATACACAAATAAAAACATGTTAGTATGCTACAGTCAGACCGAACGCCAAGTTAAGTGTTTCTGGTGCTGTGTTTCCAATGTTATCATATGGGACTGCGAGGGAAACTGCACAGCCAGCTTCCAGTAGCTGCCGGGACTGATCAAAGCAAAGTCCGATTATGGTCAGTGCAATGATGTATTTATAGCTGTTGAACTGTCAACCAAGATAGCATTCAGCATTAGCCAAAGCAATAACACGATCACCAGTTACCAGATTGACTAGCGATGGTCAAACGTTTTATTCATCTGTCTGAGGATCAAGGAACTCCTCCTGTTGATGCACGGCGATCAAAAGCAAGCAAGAAATGTGGCGATAACAGATATTTCGCATCTGAGCACACACTATTTGAACATACAATGAGTCACAAAGATAGCGAGCTTTATAACCTTATGTTTTAAAGTAGCCCCATGTATGGATAATAATAATAATTGCGGCTTATAATAAAGTGGGCCATGAATTACGATGCACTAATCGCAGCTCAGTGTTAAAATGCATATTTACGTAGCGTTCCTTGACTGACGACTAGTCCAGGACATGCGCGGCTTCTCTCCAGCTCTGATCAACTTCTCCAGGACTCCAATGAGGACAAGCGTGATAGAAAAACGACAAATGGAATCCTTTCATGTTATACTATACGTATGAATTGTTATTTAATTAAAACATAATACGCTATCATGAATATGCTCCACGCTGTAAAATAAAAGATTCAAAGGTTCACCGCTGAACAAGACTGAATCATTGAAATGGATTCCTCAGACCTCCCCGCACATCGCAAACAGAGCACTTAAGGCGCACTCGCTGGTGATTCACGGACACTTGCATCATGTATGGCAGACTTCTGCTTATCCAGACCCTGCAGTTTGATATTGAATCAATCTGAATTAATGATGAGGCCCTGTCAGGTCCATTAGAAGTACAGGCTTGACCATTGCATTTTTAATTATGCCTGAGTACTAACATATCGGCGAGCTGTCCCCCGTGTCACTGCACACAACGAGAGAGGGGTAATGACTTCACGTATTTCACGCTGAATTTGAGATCAGGCGAAATGTCGCACAAATTTCAACTTGTTTGTGCGACACTCTTTATCACTTTATTAGTTTCCATCAACCTGCTGTTAAAATTAAATGCATTTCAATGAATTAGAAAAAGAATTTGTTTTAGCCTAATTCAAAAAGTCAAACGTACATCACGCAGATTCAATAAACACGTTGAAAAATATATTATTTAGAAGGTCAATTGCTACCTAATTTATCAAATGAAAATCTCTCTGGAATGTTTCTCATGTTCTAGTTGGTACAGCTATAAACAACCAAATTATATCAAAGAGTTGTACGCACAAACTGTTGTTTGTGCGTACGCGCCCAACAGCAGTTCAGTGTACCCACCCTTATTGGAGTCCTTGGAGGGTGTGCTGGAGAGTACTCCTGCGGACTCCCTCGTTCTGCTGGGGGACTTCAACGCTCACGTGGGCAACGACAGTGAGACCTGGAGCGGCGTGATTGGGAGGAACGGCCCCCCGATCAGAACTCGAGTGGTGTTTTGTTATTGGACTTTTGTGCTCGTCACGGATTGTCCATAACGAACACCTTGTTCAAACATAAGGGTGTCCATATGTGCACTTGGCACCAGGACACCCTTGGCCGAAGTTCGATGATTGACTTTGTGGTTGTATCATCGGATTTGCGGCCGCATGTTTTGGACACTCGGGTGAAGAGAGGGGCGGAGCTGTCAACTGATCACCACCTGGTGGTGAGTAGGCTCCGATGGTGGGGGAAGATGCCGGTCCGTCCTGGCAGACCCAAACGTATTGTGAGGGTTTGATGGGAGCGTCTGGCGGAATCCCCTGTCAGAAGGAGTTTCAACTCCCACCTCCGACAGAGCTTTTCCCATGTCCCGGGGGAGGCGGGAGACATTGAGTCCGAGTGGACCATGTTCCGCGCCTCTATTGTTGAGGTGGCCAATCTGAGTTGTGGCCATAAGGTAGTTGTTGCCTGTCGTAGCGGCAACCCCCGTACTCGCTGGTGGACACCAGCAGTAAGGGATGCCGTCATGATGAAGAAGGAGTCGTATCTGGCCTTTATGGCCTGTGGGACCCCAGAGGCAGCCGACTGGCCAAGCGGAATGCAGCTTTGGTGGTCACTGAGGCAAAAACTCGGGCGTGGGAAGAGTTCGATGAGGCCATGGAAGCCGACTTCCGAGCGGCTTCGAGGAAATTCTTGTCCACCATCCGACGTCTCAGGAGGGGGAAACAGTGCACCACTAACACTGTGTACAGTGGGGATGGGGCGCTGTTGACCTCGACTCGGGACGTTGTGAGCCGGTGGGCGGAGTACTTAGAAGACCTCCTCAACTCCACCAGCACGCCTTCCTTGGAGGAAGCAGAGTCTGGGGACTCTGATGTGGGCTCTTTTATCTCTGTGGCTGAAGTCACCGATGTGATTAAAAAGCTCCTCGGTGGCAAGGCCCCAGGGGTGGATGAGATCCGCCCGGAGTTCCTCAAGGCTCTGGATGTTGTGGGGCTGTCCTGGTTGACACGCCTCTGCAGCATCGCGTGGTCATCGGGGAGAGTGCCTCTGGATTGGCAGACCGGGGTGGTGGTCCCTCTTTTTAAAAAGGGTGACCGGAGGGTGTGTTCCAACTACAGAGGGATCACACTCCTCAGCCTCCCTGGTAAGATCTATTCAGGGGTGCTGGAGAGGTGGGTCCGTCAGGAAGTCGAGCTTCTTCCCTTCTTCCCTCTAGCCATTAACTCACTAACTCCCTAAACAGTCACTGACGCAGTCACCCTTCTTGTACAACAAATACTGCTACTGGTCACTCTAAAATGGTTCAATGATTTTCTGCACCAACTGTACAAACTGTCATAGTATTGTATTCTACCACTGATACTTTGCACATTGTCTAACAGTTGTCACTGGGTGGTACCACCGCACTACGGTTCACTTACATTATGAAATGTCCTTCCATACCTATTTGTCATGTCCTTGTTTATGATGATACTAATGCAGCGTGTTATACCGGAGACAAATTCCTTGTGTGTTCTACATACTTGGCCAATAAAGATGATTCTGATGATTCTGATTCTGAGGAGGAGCAGTGTGGTTTTTGTCCCGGGCGTGGAACAGTGGACCAGCTCTACACCCTTAGCAGTGTCCTCGAGGGTATGTGGGAATTCGCCCAACCAGTCTACATGTGTTTTGTGGACTAGGAGAAGGCGTTTGACCGTGTCCCTCGGGGAGTTCTGTGGGGGGTGCTTCGTGGGTATGGGGTACCGAACCCCCTGATACGGGCTGTACCACCGATGTCAGAGTTTGGTTCGCATTGCCGGCAGTAAGTCGAAATCGTTTCCAGTGAGGGTGGGACTATGCCAAGGCTGCCCTTTGTCGCCGATTCGGTTCATAACTTTTATGGACAGAATTTCTAGGCGCAGCCAAAGCGTTGAGGCGGTCCGTTTTGGTGGCCTCAGTATTGCATCTCTGCTTTTTGCAGATGATGTGATACTGTTGGCTCCTTCAAGCAGGGCTCTCCAACTCTCACTGGAGCGTTTCGCAGCCGAGTGTGAAGCGGTTGGGATGAGAATCAGCAACTCCAAATCTGAAACCATGGTCCTCAGTCGGAAAAGGGTGGAGTGCCCTCTCCGGGTCGGGGAGGAGATCTTGCCCCAAGTGGAGGAGTTTAAGTATCTTGGGGTCTTGTTCGCGAGTGAGGGCAGGAGAGAGCGAGAGATCGACAGGCGGATCGGTGCAGCATCTGTTGTGATGCAGACGTTGTATCGGTCTGTCGTGGTAAAGAAGGAGCTGAGCCAAAGGGTGAAGCTCTCAATTTACCGGTCGATCTACGTTCCAACCCTTATCTATGGTCACGAGCTACGGGTTGTGACCGAAAGAACGAGATCCCCGATACAAGCGGCCAAAATGAGTTTTCTCCGCAGGGTGTCCAGGCTCTCCCTTAGAGATAAGGTGAGAAACTCAGTCATCCGGGAGGGGCTCAGAGTAGAGCTGCTTCTCCTCCACATCGAGAGGAGCCAGATGAGGTGGCTTGGGCATCTGATTCGGATGCCTCCTGAGCACCTCCCTGGTGAGGTGTTCCGGGCATGTCCCACCGGGAGGAGACCCCGAGGACGACCCAGGACACCCTGGAGAGACTGTCACCCAGCTGGCCTCGGGATCCCCCCGTCTGGGTTTCCCTGCTAAAGCTGCTGCCCCCGCGACCCGACCCCGGATAAGCGGTAGAAGATGGATGGATGGATGGATGGTCGCACAAAATAAAAATCATTTGGAACTGGGTAAATTTTTTTAAGTAGACCGTAGATCGACCTTAAAAAAATGTATCTCAATCCAATGACTTTATTTCATGCAACCATTTGACAAAAATCATGGATGCACACGCAACACTATATGGAACGACAACATCTCTGCATTACGGACAATTATCTTGAATTGTTGACCTTTAAAAAATTTAGTAAGACTCTACACTTGAGCAGATACTGTTCATGTGTTTTGGGAAGTGAATTTAAATGGGCTTAGCAGTCAACTCTTGTCAATGGAGGTGAATTAGGTGGGTCAGAAAAGTTCCTGGGTTGGTGTGACAAGTGACGCATTTCAAACGCCAACTACCAAATACGAGTTTCCCCATCAAATCGGGCCACTTTATTTCCCAACAAGAGATTCTGTGGTTTGATTTTTATTTCACTGCGAAAGAGAAAGACGCTGTCTCACCATGACAATGCGAATACTCACATTGCCCTGAGCATCTGGCAATTCCTGGTCGAGAAGAACGACCTTGAGCTGGTGCAACCTCACTACTTATGTGACCTATAGGCGTGATTTTTCTTCTTTCAAACGCTCAGGCGGACCTGTTTTCAAATTGTGGATGACATTAAGATGGCTTTAACGATAGCGCTGTGGGGAATCCCGAAAGAATCTTTCCAAGTAGTGAAGGTGAGATAATGAGAACAATAGTATCAATGTAGTGAGATAATTGGAGTGATGAAACATGTTTTTTTCTCTGACTGGAAAAAGAAGGAATTTAATGCGCGCACAAACAACGGCAACAATTTGAGGGAGGCAGGTTTTTTTTTTTTTTGGTCATCTAACAGTGTTTACGTGCTTTCTTGCTGTTGTCTTGGTTAACAACACAGTTCAAACTGGGATCAGCAGATAACTTCTTAAAGTCTCTGCGTGACCTGAGTTGCGGTATTTGCCTTTCTCGGCATCTATTTCAGTTTATTTTTCCCCATCTAATTGGTCCGCAGTGACAATCACAATTTGAGGAAATATGATATCGGGAGCATTTCAACAAAAACAAGCAAAAATGAAAACATGACCAAAAGTCTAAGACTTCAGGATCCCATGGTGATGACAGCCGCGAGCATATGAGCCTTGAGGAAAAAAAATCCTTGCATGTTACGTTGACGGGATAAAAATTAGTTTGTGAAGATTGTTTTGTTGAAGTTTTTTTCTTTTTTGCAGAATGTTACCAGAGGCGAGACTTGTTTGTTGAATAATTCAGTTGTCAATGAATAATTTAGTCGTGGAAGATCAACAAAAATGTCAAATTTTTTTCCTTTTTTTACATCATCTGTAAGTCTTGCAGCTAATGTTAATGCTATGCGTGCTACATTTTTCCTGTGCTTCCGCACAGGTATGTTCAACAGTCGTAACACCAATCAAGTTCCCAATAACATTCTCTGGCAAGCTCAAAAGATATTAAAACCATTCTAAAGTCCAGCTAGACATAATTTTCCCAACTGCCTAATAACCATTAGAATCACAAACTAATTAAGCGCACTGGGAACTTTGAGTCACCCATGCAGGCGGCAGTAACACACATTAACCTATGAGAAAGACATCACAACAATAACATTCTCAGTGGAAACGTGGTCATTGATAATAGTTAAGAGGTGTGCTAAGGTTTGTAATTAGATGTTAGCTGCCTGCTTGCCGTGCCAGGAAAATATTTCCACAAGTCGTTGTGGGTCAAATGAAAGCAGTCAATACCTGTTGCCATGATGGTAGCAATCGTGGTTGCTGTAGTATTTTCATGATAACAGTAAACGCTTGGATATGAATAAGAAATAATCAAAAAACATTGAAGCACAGTGGCAATTGGGCATCATTGTGTAACATTTGTAACCTCAACACACCGGCAACTGCACAACCGATGGAATTCAAAGGTTTGTTTCTTATTATTTGGCAGTTGGGCTTCTTGATTTGCCACCGACAATAGCCAAAATACACAGAAGCACTAACATGTCAAAACCAAATAAAAGTTGAGTTTCAGTGTTAGCGCGGGCCGTATTCATGTTAGCTAACAGTAAATTAGCTAGTGTTGGCTTCACACAGGGAAAGTCTCGAAACATCTCTGGCTCCTGGAGCAAGTCTCATAGTGGCCAGCAGTCTCCAAGAACACCACAAAAAGTGGCTGGAGTTGTTCCTTGTCACTCTTTGTTGTCAGTACTAGTACTAATACTCGCGGCAGAAGAAGAAAAAAATCAGGACAGAGATTTGCAATAGAAAATAATTAACAGGTTCAACATTGCAAAGGTTGAATTGAAGCATTGTTTTTTGAAGACAGTTCACCTTGAATCCAAAAAGGCTTCTTCAAGTTTAATTTTTAAGTGTCCCCAAGTGGTGGTCAAAAGGGTTCTTGTTGTTTTCGTTGTTGCCCGTCAGTCCTGCATACTGACAAGTCGTTCACCTGCCGAGTGGTCAATGCTTGTTAGTGGCCACATGTCCCGTGAAATGAGACAATTTTGGGGGGAGAGATGTCAGGACATTTTTGTACGCAGAGATAGCACAAACTACCTCCTCCTGTCGAGATGGGCATTTCTAGTTTAAGATAGATGCCTTTTTTTTTAAACACCACTTTCAAACCAGTGGTACCTCCTATCCAGAATGCTGAAATTATTGCTCTCCTCACTGCACTGCACCGCATTGAAAAGTGGCCACTCATGAGCCGTTGTGCCACCTAGCAGGTGAATGATCGGTCGGTATGCAGACCGTCGGACTACAATCATGCCCGACAATAACAGCAACCCATTTGTGACCACCCTGGAGGGACACGCCCGCCAGAGACATGGAGAGACCCCACACTTAAACATCCATAATTTACGAATCCTTTGAGATTCAAGGTTGACATGTCTTCGACATATAAGAAGAGTCCTGATGCCTTTTATCAATCTTTGGGGATTACCGTGACCCGGATGACTGAAAATCTACACAACCAACATGTAAAATAGTCTGACTGACCATCTTCTGAATAGATCAGAGAGCAAAATCACCCTTAAGATACACCACACCAAGGAGACTTTTTCAGATACATCCTTCAAGCCTTTTCTAACTTTGATCGTAAGGGAGGGAAATGCTCAAATTTGGCCCATTTGTCAGTTTGTTTGTGCCCCACGTAAAGAACACGTGCATGGTCATCACACAGATTTGGTCAAAGAGACTTTGAGAAACAGCGTCTGGGGAACTCCTGAAGAGATATGGAATTTGCTCAATTCTAATTGCACAGTCCTGCTGGGTTGAAAAATGTTCATCATTAGATCCATTAGTCATAATAGGCGGCGCTTAGGGCTGGAGCTGACATCAACGAGCACACACTTGATAGCTCCAGTCAGGGGGGCGGAGGCCGCCCGTGTAACAATCATCGCTTGTGACAGGCGGTGGTTCTTTGGAGCCTTTCAGGGGGCAAGTTGACCATTTCATTTCTTTTGGGGCTTTCATTATGGCGTATTGTTTCACGGAACAATGTGAGTTATGAGCATGAATGATTGCTACACGCTTGCCACGAGTTGAAACGCGCGTTATGAAGGATAGCAAGGCGGCCGGGTCATAATTCCAATGCTGCCAGTGACTTTAAAGCGTTCCACCCACAGCCATCGATGGAAGCTCCCTATATATTTGGTGAGGCGTTGATCAAATAAAATTGCCCTGGCCCTTTCCAAAGCAGTCTGAGCGCATCCTGTCACGCTTTGCACAGGGGCAGATAAGAAGCGGCGAAAGGGCAGCGAGGTCATCTGCAGTGCGGTCTGTAATTAACTTTGCGGAATTAATTGTCGATTTCCGACGCTTTAGAGGAGTAAGGCACAATAAGGAAGTCAGGAGGGATATGCCGTGATTGGCTTTCACGCTAGCTTAGGCTGAAATTTGCGGATAATGGCCAACATTGTGTATTAGTATTCCATTACAGTCTAGCATTTGCTACATAAAAAGAAACAACCCACCAGAGAATTTGCTGTGCAGAGGTAACGTTTCACCCCGGCTTTATGGCCATTTAAGTGAAAACGTGAAGCCTTGTGCGAGATTAAAGTCAGTTTACAAGAAGGAAACTTTAAGAATGATATATTACAATCAAGACACATTGTTATGACAATAGGAATTTATGAGAAAAGGTTGTCATTTTAACAGCAAATGTCAATTTTACAAGATCAAAGTTTATGAGTCATCGTTTGGCGGGAACATTTTGATTTGATGAGAATTCATCGTTTTGCGACAGTAAAGGTGGAAAAAGAATTAGATGAATAAGTCATAATTGCA
Source organism: Hippocampus mohnikei (assembly GCA_026261675.1). Lineage (NCBI taxonomy): Eukaryota > Metazoa > Chordata > Actinopteri > Syngnathiformes > Syngnathidae > Hippocampus > Hippocampus mohnikei. The sequence goes on along the minus strand of JAKGUB010000325.1, from coordinate 20,207,601 downwards.
TACCAGAAATGGTCAGATACAAGCGTAAAGATTTTTATGAGACTACATTTGGAGAATATACATCATAACTAGAATCAAGCCATAACATTAGCAGAACTAATGAGAATAAAGTTAGAGAGAACGAGAAGCGAGTCAATTTAAATTGAATGCCTCCCCACCAAACCCAAACAGGTGGAACTTGTGGATGTCGCAAGCAAAAGACATGAGCGATAATACACCAAATATATTTGCCAGCCGTCAACAGAAAGTAAAAGAAGAAATTGAAGAAGAATGAGTAGTCATGGCAACTAATGTGTGACGTATCACTAGTTTAGCATGCGGCTTTGCTACAATGTGATGCAGCATTCTAGTTATGGTGAGTCATTTTAAACTAAAAAGAAAAAAATTCCGGCCACAGAAGCGGAGGTTTTGACGCCAACTGGAATTTGTTCATTAAGGTCACATGATTAGGGAACAAATTAGGATTAGCGGTACATGTCTCGGGTGCAGTTCTTGGTCTTAATTTTTGTGTAATGCATTTTCCCCCCCAATGTGATTCATATTCCCAAGTGATTTATAGTCCGAAATACATGGTCCTTTTATTTTTTCCCCCAATGTGCATCAAGATACATACCGCACTCTAATGGAATACAAATGGACCGCGTTTGATTCAAGTTCAGTATTCAGAAATGAAAGAAACTCATCAGATTATCTTCCGCCCAGGGGTCAAGTGTCACTCAATTTAAGGTCATTCAAGGGAAACCATAATATGGACAAAATGAAAGGATTTTTAGTTGGGCAAAGCCCATCTCTGGGTCACTCTATTTGAATTGTTTGTCCAAGCCGGTGCATCATTGTCCTTGAATTTCAAATTCATTGCGCTCTCAGCAATCCAAGGAGAACTCGCCTACTCATGTGCGCTCCATTATGAATGCGTCATATTAGCACAACGGCTTGTACGGATCGGTCCTTGGTGAGCCAATGTCAAATCTTATACAAAAAGGGGCTCAAGCTGTCTGTCAGAATCAGACCAATCTTCGTCTATCACACCAAGTCATCCATTGATCCCAAAAAAACCCCAAAAACCCTTTTGATGAATTTAGACAGACGTTTGTGGCCTCAGAGCCATTTTACAGATGACATGGAAGAGTCTAATCACCCACAATGTGGCGGCATAAAAGACAAATGAGATGACGGGTTAATTAGTTTGCTTTCATCCTGTTACGCCACAGAAAGGTTTCAATCGGTGCCATGAATGGGATCACGGAGGGACAGGCGCTGAGACCCAGACGTTTTAGGAAGGATTACAATGAGCTCTACTGTAACCAAATTGTTACCATGACGACCGGGGGCGGAGCCTGATCTTAGTCTTCTTCTGGTCATTCAAGTACATGCATACCAGTGTCTTCTCTTCATACACTACACCACACGTGTCAAACTCAAGGCCCGGGGGCCAGATCCGACCCACCACATCATTTTATGGGGCCCGCGAAAGTAAATCATGTATGTCAACTTGCCACCTAAAATCTGTACCGAAATGTAAAATTGTCATGTGTAATAAATAACGTTGAGAATTTGCAATAATATTTTGCTAGCCTGTTTACATTCACTTGAGCAATAATTGAACAAACTATTACAGATCACTTGACTGATTTCAAATCTAGTAATTCATTCATTTGGTAATAATGTGACAAGACGATAAAACATTTTTTGTAGTTCCACTGTCATAACGGCCTGCCGAGAGAAGATGTAACCCCAAAGTGACCCAAAGTGCTTCCCATGATTAAGAAATGGGTAATGAAAGATGTACATGGTTGCTTCGCCCTTGAAGGGTGAACATGCATTCTAGAGAACCAAATGTTCGTACACGCTCAACCACATTCGTACATTGATGAATTAATATATTAATTATAATTTCTGTGGAACAAAACCAAACTATTACTGAAAAAGACAACTATTCGTACCTGTTCTGTGCTCTTTCTGGAACCATAAGATGCCACCCAAACATTTTTCTAAGGACCCATGTTAGGATAGCAATTTTACAAGGGCATTCAAAATGTATTTCCAGGCACGACTAGTCAAATTACACTCAGTCCAACTGTTACTTAAGCTAAATATCTAGAAGCTGGTCAGTTGGATTTCAAACTGTAATGTGATGAAAAATTCCAGCACAGGTAGGGCTCCTTTTTTCTTGGCTGCACCAGTACTAAAGTTAGTTGGACCAAAATATTTGACAATAACAGCGCTGCCAACATGCAGAAACATTACAAATATTACAGCGGGACTGCATGCAGGAAAGTGTTTTATATCATATTTAGTATTAATGCTTGAAAGAAAAAATAAATCACTCAGAAAATTGTTATTTACTTAGCAGTGACATTTCAACAATGCACAGATTTTTAAATAAAGGCATGAACCCAAAAAGTGCTTCTGGCCATACTCATGTGAAGACATTTTCAAGGACTAAAATAAAAACAAAGGATTAAAAATGGCTGTTTATATTCCAAAAAATGTTTAGTACCGGTACTATTATGATAGCATGAAACAGTGCAGTGTCATCGTGTTTTGTTATCTATCCATGCATTTTCTGAACCACTCATCCTCAGTTGGCGGGGTGCGTGCGCTCACAAGCAAAAAAAAAAGTACAGTACTCCAAACTTCAATATTTCATCCATTAGTTCACACGCACGCACGCACACACACACACACACACACACACACACACACACACACACACACACACACACACACACACACACACACACACACACACACACACACACACACACACACACACACACACACACACACACACACACACACACACACACACACACACACACACACACACACACACACACACACACACACACACACACACACACACACACACACACACACACACACACACACACACACACACACACACACACACACACACACACACACACACACACACACACACACACACACACACACACACACACACACACACACACACACACACACACACACACACACACACACACACACACACACACAAATCTCAGTGTGAGAAATGTGAAGACTGGGCTGCCCCAGCTGTTTTAGCATCATCATCTCACTGCTGACTGGACAGGTGGTCGGTAACAAATGGGACAAACAAACGATCAATTGCCACATCCTGAGACGTCATTTAGCTCCCCCAAATGAAATAGTCATGTTGTCTCACAGCTCTGTCAGGCAACATCTTTCACAGCAGTCGCGCCTATAAAAACATAATAGAAAAAAGAAAACATGATTGGTGGCGCCCCAACAGAATTTCATAGAGACAGGGATGCATCTTTGTGAATACAAAGAGGCACAAAAGCCTTGCACTCAGTATTTTTGTGGCTTGCTAAGAGGGAATTTTAATTCACAAAATCCTTTCAGGTGAGGAAAAAGAAAGAAAATGGTTTGACTTCTTCACAATCACTTGCGTGGGCAACAACTTCTGCTTCAAAGATTCTTACAATGGTTGTTATGACAAAGGAACATTTAGGAACAATCATTCAACTAATGCTTCTTTATGTTTCTTTAGGAAAACTTTGGCATGGAAAAAAGTTTCACATAGTACAACATATATCTTATTGGAATTATTCTTGTAACTATTCTATGATACAATTATTCTAATTATTCTATGTTAAACCAGAACATATTCTCCGATTACTTACATTTTTCCCACATTCCAAAAACATGCGCGGAAGGTTAATGGAACACTTTTCCTTCAGTGTGATTGTGAGAGTGAATGGTTATTTGTCTTTGTATGCCAAGGGCACTAAAAAAAGAGCCCTATGACTACATTCCTATAACATTACAACAATTTTCTTGTATGAAATGGAAATGAATTACCATTGCACATGTACGAGTACAGAGCAAAAAAATTCACTGAACAGTTGAATACCGTCCAAGAGACATCAAATAATGACCAATAGAAGGAGACAGGAAGGAGAAGACTGACGTGTTGTCAAAATTCGTTACCCCGATTTTCAAGGCCGAGGCGCACCGTTAAACATGAGCTCTTTGCAAGTTGTGTGGAGTTGGATTTAAATATGACCGACCTCAGACACTGCTAACACAATACATTTGTCGAGGCCCAAGAAAAACAAGCCTAACCACCTGTCAACCTAAAAGCCCTTTAAAATAAATCTCGCCGACCTGTACGGTCCACTGGGGACAACCTAAGAAAGAAATGGAGGTAGAGGAAAACAAAGAAACATTTTAGTGAGAAGGAGAACACGTTAATGATTCTCCGTTGAAAGAAAGGTGCCAGCAACACCAAAATCTAGCAGATTTAATATTTTTCCATTCGTGAGACATGTTTACCGACCCGGACGCGCGGTGCCGTTTTAGTGTTGGCTTTGCAGCATAAGCAATTTGCAAGGCTCGGGAGAGAGAAAGCACTTGTTAACTCTGCAAACTTTTAATTAGAACAATTAAGGTATGAAACAACAACATTGGAATCCGAAATAATAAAAGAATAGTCATCAGGTTGCCGCGACTGCCATGCTGCTAATTGCCGATATCTGGCTCATACGTTAAAGGTGATGTGACGTAAAGCCGGAAAGGCGCATGTACACGTGTAAAGTAAAAAGCTTAATGACAAATAGGGCCACATTTGTTGTTCAACCGAGTTATGCGGACAATGCAGAGCAGAATGCTAATTACAGCCTGGAATTCAATTAGGGGACAAGGCCCCAGACACAATATTTTATTCATCGAAACAGGAGAGGTGAAAGCAGACGCTAACAAACAACAAAAAGTGTCAACATAGTCATAAACATCACAGTACCGAGCTTTCATACATTACGCATCATATATTTATAAAGGAGCATTTGCACGTGACAGTTTTATGAAGGAGTATCAGGGCCACACTGGAATCAACAACAACAAAAAAGACATTCTACTACGAGAATAGCATCCTGTTTTTTTATTTTTTTTTTTATCAAGAAAAAAACACCTTGAACACATATCTCAGATGAATTTGGGGGAAAATGCCGATTACACACAAGACTGGTTTCCCGTCAATAGCAGGGCAATCGAGGCAGACAACCGTTTACACTCCCATTCACATCGTCACTCATTTGGAACTGAACTGATCAGGGGAGTGAACCACTTCACCATCAGACCCATTCAGACAGGGCTAGAAATGTAGGATTGCAAGATTACAAGTGACTTTAATCTTGTTACTTATCCAAGACTTACTTTTCTTGGAAAACAAGACAACTAGTACACATTTACTTTGTTAAGTTGCAATTTTTTTTTCAACTTTATCGTCTTCAATTTTTATTGAACAAATGTTACTATGAATAATTATGTAGAAAAAGTTACAAGTAGGACTGTTTTGGTCCGATTAGTATGGTATGACTTTCTCTGAACCCCCCCCCCCCAAAAAAAAACCCCAACATCTTTTAACTTAACTTTTACAAACCCGAATTGTTTTTTATTTATTTATTTTAAGAAAAAGCCAAAGTCTGATTTTATTCTTGTAAAAATTCAAATTTCAGCTGCAAAAAATAAATAATCGTATTTGGTATAATTATGAGGGTTTTTTTCAAATGAAACAAAGCAAAAAAAACTTTGCTTTGTTATAGAAAACTGACTTTTTTTCAAAGGTAATGCTGAAAAATGTCCAGACACTCCTTCGCCCCGGAGCTGCCACCCTGCTGTCCCGAGAGCTCTGCCGTTATAACATCAGCCTGGCAGGGCTCTGTGAAGCCCGATGGCAAGGCAATGGCGAAACAACAGCAGGCAACCATTGCTACATCTGAGTGGCCCGAGAGTCGGACCGCCTTTACGGTGTGGCTCTTGCCATTCCAAAAGCCCTCCGGAGGGCCCTCATCAGCTGGACGCCCATAAGCGACAGACTACTGTCTGCACGCTTTCTCCACCATCACGGCAAGATGACTGTTATAGTCGCCTACGCCCCCACTGACGTCGCTGATGAGGAAGCGAAGGACGCGTTCTACGACCAACTCCACCAGGCTGTCTACCAAGCCCCACCACACGACATCACCATCATCCTCACTGACGCCAACGCCACTCTATCCATCAGTGATCGGCCCCCTGGATCACCTGTCGGCACCACCTTTGTTGACAATACAACAAACGACAATGGCAACCGCCTCCTCCTCCTCTGCCACCAAAACAACCTCTGTGTTGCTGACACCTGGTTTCCCGGGAAACGCGTCCATCACTGGACGTGGTACAGCCCAGATGGCAGAACAAGGAAGGCGTTGGACCACATCCTCATCTCACGACGCTGGAAGTCGTTTGTCACCAACTGCCGGGTGTTCAGAGGAGCACAGCTTGGCAACACAGACCATCGTCTGCTGGTGGCCCAGCTTAAGCTAAAGCTCCGAGCCATCCAGCACAAGACTCTGCCTCGCCCCGACTCCTCCCGACTCAGCGACCCCAACATCGCCACAGACTTCAGTTGCTCCATTCACCGCACTCGATGCCCTGGCCCTGACAAACTGACAGACTGGGTGGCCTTCAAGGAAAGTGTCCTCCAGTCTGCTCACAATGTCCTCGGACGCTCACGATCCTTCCCGAAAGCCCTGGATATCAGAGAGGACACTAAACATCATCGACCAGCGGCGTGTGGCCCGGCCCGAGGCAACCTCCCGGAGTATCGGAGACTGAACCGCCTGCGCAATGTGGCCATCGCTGAAGATAGGGAGAAGTTTTGGCAGGCAGAAGCCCAACAGCTTGAGTCCGCGCCAACAACAACAACATGAGCCGCGTATTCAGTCTACTGCGCCAAGCCCGCAGCGGCCCACACATAAAGACAGCCCTGGTAAAAGACTCCGACGGCAATCTCATTACAACAGAAGCCAACTGCCTCTCGCGCTGGAAGGAGCACTTTAGCCTCCTCTTGCAGCATCGCACCATCCCGGCTGATCCCACCCTCCTAGAGGCTGCAAACACTGCACCCCCTAGCTCCACCTGCTGCACAGACCCTGTCACACCCGAGGAAGTGAGAGCTGCTCTGAAGAAGCTAAACATCAAGAAAGCCCCCGGTATCTGTGCCATTACCGGCGAGATGCTGAAAGCTGGCGGTGATGGCATGGTGGAGTGGCTAACCCACCTCTTCAATCAGGTGTGGGAAACGGAGCAGCTGCCCACCGACTGGACCAGAGGGGTCATCCTGCCCTTCTGGAAACGCAAGGGTGACAGGCTTGTCTGCGGAAACCACCGAGGAATCACGTTACTCTCCATCCCGGCAAGGTCTTCACCAGGATCTTGCTCAGTCGTGCCCTTCCAGCGATCAGAAGCCGCCGCCCCCCAGCAGGCTGGCTTTATGCCCAACCGCTCCACAACTGACCACATCTCTGCCGTTCGTTTGCTGATCGAGAAGACCCGTGAATTCGTAAGACCGCCATCTCTACATCGGATTCATCGATCTGAAGGCCGCCTTTGACACCGTCTGCCACTCCTCATTATGGAACATCCTCCAAGCCCTCGGAGCACCACCCAAGATCATAGCCCTGTTTAAGCTGCTCTACAGCAACGCAGAGAGCTGTGTCCGTATCAACGGCATTGATTCCGACTGGTTTACCATCTCCAGTGGCGTTCGCCAGGGCTGTGTGGCTGCTCCTGACCTTTTCAATTGCATCATTGACCATCTGATGCTCGACTTTTTCTGCCGTACTCTCGATCCTGCTTTATGGCTCAGAAACATGGCCCTGAACGACACCCTGGCCAAAAGAATCAATGGCTTTGATAGCAGAGCTCTCAGAACCATCGTGTAATATTTTCTTCAGTTCGACCCAAAGGTCTGCGCTACTGTCATATATCATATTCTAATCGCACATGCTGACTTTTTAAAATGACATCAGCAAGTGGCCTAACATGCCAATATCACAGTGACGACGGCCGAAAATCTCTTTTGATTTCAGGCTGCCACACTGGTTAACAACAAAGCAATGCATGCATAATTGCCCGACTCTGATTCCCGCAAATATTTTGCAACTAATAAGATTTATGTGTCTCATAATAGTCAAACTATGCCAAACACGACATCCATCAAATCCTTCAAATGAGTACAATTTTGTTGAGCGGCTGCTGTTAAGCAGGAAAAAAATGATGCAAGTTAGCCGCCGTGTAAATTATTTTACAGCCCCGCATTGAAAAACGTGTTCATGACCAAAAAAGATGAATTACGCCTCTTTTTAAGTGAGGCGATATTCATCAGGAATGTTCGTTTTTTCAAAAGTCAACAACATCCATCTCTTGGTGTGAAGTTGACTCTTAAATCACAGCTTCCAAAGTTAATACCACGGCTTAATGGGTGAAGTAAAACCATCAGCGCTATTATGCGCTAGCATGGCGCTAGCCGTGCCGGGTGCCTTACACTGAACTGACGGCACTTTGGCAAGTTAACAGCTTTTTACCTCCGTTAATGAAATAGTGGTAAGACTCGCTATCACTCATCGGGCTCTGTTGCTTCCAAGGCCATGTCTGGTCTGTCTGCACGCCGTTATATGATGCGACTTATTGAGTTTCAGGAGCGATTGCCTATTTAAAAGCTTCAACCTGGAACATGTGGAGGACGCCACTTTATACGACTGAAAGCACCGTGGCGGCTTTCCAAAAAGCTTTGGAATAAATGTAACGAACAAAGAATCTCCGTCCCGCTTCACTTGTCATGATTATTAAAGCCATCCTGTCTTTTCGTCTCCTTCTGCTCCTCCTCCACGGAAATGTTTTCTTCTTTGTCAAAACACAATGATGACATTCAAAGGGAGTATTTAAGTACATTTTTGGCTTGGGCTTGAAAGAACACTGAGCAAAACATGTGGATTTAGGAAGCCATTTGCGGGCCTGACGTTCTGCTGCCTGAATATATTTGCTCATAAAAACAGTCAGCAGCTGTGCAGTACTATAAGCACGCCCATGTCACACACTTCTAATGAAAACTATCTGGGTCACCTCTCTCTGAATGAGGCCTGATGAGAACTTAAGGACATGGTTATTGAATTTGAAGACTTGGCCGCAAGATAACCAATTGGGCCACAATTACAATGTGTTTTGAGAATCAAATCTGAAGTAATGAGGGAAGAGATTAGAAGTCGCAAACTGGATTCAAACCGCCGTCTGTTGGAAAGTGGGAAAATGTCCATGACACTAAAGCATTGGCTCTGAGCCACATCGCATGCGATCATACGGCAATTCCGTTTTTGAAGATCAGCAAAACATGTTTGACACTCAGCACATAGACAGATGTCAAAACCAGTGAGCACATATTCCTCCTCCGCTCTTAGAATTCTAATAAAGACCCACTCCCACGTGCTCATTAATATATTAATTTTTCTCCCACAATTCCAAAAAGTTTCCAGGGCTCTTAATAACATGTCTTCAGTCCAAAATACACAAAGCATCAATCCATAAATAAAAACACCGCAAACTTATCCACGTTTAACACTGACTGAACGCACTGAAGTGTAGGGGACAGGGACTGGATTACTGTAAATGTTTAGAGCACTGGTGTCAAACTCAAGGCGGTGGGGCCAGATCTGGCTCTCCAGGTCATTTTATGTGACCCGTGAAAGCAAATCATGTCTGTCAACTTGCTAAAATATGCACTGAAATTTGAAAATGTCATGTGTAAAAAAAATGACATTAAGGTTTTGCAACAATTTTGTTACCCAGTTCACACTCAATTGAACAAACTATTATAATTGACTTGACTGATTTCAAAAGTAATAATCTATTAATTTGTTGTGTACAAGCAATAATTTTGTGATTTCACTGTCATAACGCCCCCCCGAAGGAAGACACAACTCCAAAGTGGCCCGTGATTAAAATGAGTTTGACACCCCTCTTTTACAGCTATCCTTCAGTTTCACTCCATTGCAGCAGATATCCTTTGTCGAAAAGGACAGGACTTACACTTTTGGCAAGAGCAATGTCAGAGCAGCCCAAAATAAAATCGATGACACGGCTGACCAGCTGAACCTGCTAGAACATAAAGCCAGTGGAGCGTTATCAGCGCATTCGTGCAGGAGGCGCACAACGGCAGCAGGGAGAACAAGGACAGACCTTTGCAGCCTGTTTGACGAGGACGGACACAAACAAATAAACATTGTGGTCAGGGGGTGACCAAAGTAGACTCAGGCCACGGTTGGTTGGGTTTTTGGTAAGGATGTCGATTAATGGATGACTGGATGCTTTGGTGGTTTGTTGGCTGATTATTTTGAATGAGAATGATAGGACAGATAGTGCAAATAACATCAAAAATGGATAGATGACTGATTCCTGTGGTATGAAATGCACCTACTTTGAACAGTCCTAATTCAAACCTGACCCGTGGTTGGCTGGTGACCAGTCCAGGGGGTACTCTGCCTGTCTCAGTCAGTTTGGATAGGCTCCAGCACAGCCATGAATGAACCTGATGAGGTTGAGCCACATTGACAACGAATCCATTGGATGGATTAATATAAGAGATCCAATCAATTTCTTACTCTCATATTAGACAAAGAAACGTTTAGAGACAGACAGACACGGGAGGAGACAGAGTGAGAGAGATTTATTTGTTTTTTTATTGGAATGTTCTTTTGCAAATTAAAGCCAATGTATTACTGTGCCGACTGTCGAAATAAAGTACAACTGAATTGATTTAGTGGCGTCTGCTCATACACTTCATCCACAATCCACACCCGATTGTATTGATCACACCGAAGATGTCAATCAGCCTCCCCTGCAATAAGAGAGGAAGCACTCGAGGGGGGAAAAAACAGCGCTACAATTAAGAAAGCGGCCAAAACTATTAAAGCGCCTGCTCGTTTAAACCTCTTTCGTTTTTGGACTGCACACACTTCAATAGTCCATTACTGTGATGTACAGGTTGCAGAGGAGCAAAAACTCAATACGCAGGCTCAGACGGCATTATGAGCGATATCAAGTTCAGTCCGGCATCGACTCGACAAAGGAAAACGCTTTCAATGGCGTATATACATCACTTGTAATTTCTTAGCGCGATGGAGAGGAGATAAAAATAGCTTAAGACTGTCACACTACATCAAGCGTGACACGCAGGCGGACGGCAAAAAAACGACAGAATAAATGGAGAAAATCCCTAACTGCAGTGGGCTCCATTTAAATCCACATAAATAATAATAAAATTAATCAGTGAGGTCTTTGCTCATCGTGTCAGTCAGATACGTCAAACAACAAAGCATTCCCGCTGTATTGAAAGGCACCTATCGCGGAGCATGCTGGAATTTATCCTAGCTGAAATTCCAACCCAGATTTTCCGTCTTCAGGCAGTAGGCTGGGGACACCCTGAACCAGTTGCCAGCCAATCGCAGGGCACACAGAGACGAACAACCATCCACGCTCACACTCACACCTAGGGACATTTTTGAGCGTTCAATGAGCCTGTCATTCATGTTTTTGAAATGTGGGAGGAAACTGGAGTACCCGGAGAAAACCCACGTAGGCACGGGGAGAACATGCAAACTCCACACAGGAAGGCCGGAGCCGGAATGGAACCCCGTGCGGTTGACACGCTAACCAGTCAGCCACCGGGCCATATGTGGAAATAGCCAGATCAAAATCACTCTCATATTCTCATATTTTTACACAACAAAAGACCAAACATGGGCAATCTGAACATCCAACCTGTCACCCCCCAAAAAAATAATTTTCCCAAGTACTTTCTTTCTGACATGATTTGACAATGGCGAACAAGAGGCACACAGCACTTTCAAAGACCACATCCGTTCTTGAGCCCACTTAATGCTCAAAAAATGCGCTTGAATTTGAATGGAAATAACAAATCAAGAGCCATTGTTGACACGCTTTGGAGACTTGAAGCAAAACACGAAGCCAAACAAACGGAGCGCAAAATGAGCCTGTCCTTGCTGACGGGAACAATCAAAAAGAAAAAGGGAGGGAAAGTCGGATCACACAAATATGCAAACCACATGGTGGAAGTCATTGATAGTTTAGTGTCTTCTAACCCTTCATCCAAGTGCTTTTATAATAGATTGTAATCACACATTACGCGGTTAGCACATCTGACTCACAGTTGGGAGATTTCAAAGGAATTTTTAATTTATTTATTTCCCCGCTCTACTTGCGTAGGTTTGCGCCCACATTTGGAAAACATGCTTAGGTCAGGTTCTTTGAAGACCAAATTGTCCATGGGTGTAAATGTGAGTGTGAAAATATATATATATATATATATTTTTTTTTCACATATATCTATATCTATATATATATATATATATAGATAGATATATATGTCTCTATATCTATATCTCTCTATATCTATATATATATATGCGCACCATGTGATTGGCTAACTTGCGCGATATGGATTTGACTATGCCGTTTCAGAAAAAAACCCCATCCCACCTGTTGCTGAACCTAACCCAACCATCCGTTTTCAACATCTCTTATCCTGAAGAGGTTCGCAGAGAGTTGCTGGAGTGGCGGACTACACCCTGAACTGGTCGCCAGCCAGTCGCAGGGTACATAGAGACAAACGACCATTCAAACCCACATTCACCCAGTCACTAAGTGGGAACCAATCCCACGCTGCACGTACACAATTCAGGCGAGTGTACCACTACTATACTATCAGTGACATGAGGCTAACCCATCTCCATCTATCCATTTTCTGATTCATCACAAGGGGCGCGGGCGTGCTGGAATTTATCCCAGCTGAAATTCGAACCCAGATTTTCTGACTGTGAGGCCGACATGCTAAACAATACGATGCTGTGCTTTCTGGAAGTCAACTTACTTATACATTGAGTGTCATGAAAAAAAGAAGTGTGGCGGGCCATTACATATGCCAGAGTTTGGAACTGTTGATCCAAGCCAATGGTGGGGAACTTAACTAAAATCAAATCAAACCCCAGAGGAACTGTTAGAGCTTTATCCAGCCCAGCTCATATGATTAGGAATAAGTATATGCCAAATTGTTTTGTCAGAATTTAGTACGGCTCTCAGAGGACTTCCTGCCATCACTTTAGTGTCAATTTGTGACACATGAATGCATAAAAATGAATCCGCTCTCATGGATCCTTCCTCCCATGCTGTCTGTTAAATGTTAAACTCATGCAAAGTCCAAGCGATGACAATTTAATGAGTCCTTTTGTTCAGCGTTTTGAAAAATCCAATCGCGGACTTTTGCTTTCTTTGTTGGAATTCACTTTTTGTTCCTGAAATGATTGAATGTATCTCCCTTCTGGGCTTTCCCATAGTAGGTCCCTGTAGATAACAGCCCAGCTCGCTACTTTTTTGCGCTTGAATATGTATATGTTTGACAACGTCCTTCATCACGAGATGCTAGCTGACAGTTTGACACCAAGAGATGCTTTGTTTTCCTATCAAAGCCTTCTTTCCCCACCCGTTTCTGTTTATGTCGGAATGGCTTTGATGATAAACACGTTCAACTAAATTTAGGCACCAAAATTATTTTGCTGCCGCTGCTGGTCTGAAAAAATGCATCGCCATTAAACCTGGAGAAGGTCTCCAAAGATGGTCAGAGAGCAATTTATTTTTAATGGACATCCTTTTTGAAAGCTGTATTTAATCATTATTCCGTGAAAGACATTTTCAGACCCTTTTTTATTCCAAGGAGTCGGAAAAGTCAGTTTCTTTTAAAACAAAGAATCACACTGCGGTTAATTATCTTTCCAATGGATTCATACTGTTGTCTGTTGGTTACTGAGGATTACATTTGCTGTGACAACACTTAAATGATGTTCTGCACTCTGCCAGCTGTTTTTGTCAAATTGGGAGGGCCTTTGCCAGCCATTTTTGACCGTTTTGACCAATTTTTGATGGCCTCCAGAAAATGTTATTCTCTAGCTCTAAAAGCACGGAAGCTACAAAAAAAAAACTTTCACCGCCTTCTTTCATTAGAAGTACATTTGTACCTTTCTTTCATAAGTTGAACATTGCTAAGTTTCTTGAAAATACTCATTTGCCAGAAAAATTCTGAGAAAAAGAGCTTTTTGACAAACGAGTAAAGGTAGAACTTTCAAACTTTTTTTTGCATTTGTGATTTCTACTAAATAACAAACACAAAAAGGTCACTTTAATTCCAAAATAAGTTTATTGCAAGATAAATACGAGAGAGGCATGACCTATGTGTGACGTTTTTATGAATATCGAACTTTCTGTGCGCCTCCATCCGTGTGTTCATCAAGGATGACAATGGTACTTCGTCATCTTTTTTTTTTAGTTGAAAAGGCTTTGTTTCAGAGTTAGCTGCCGATATTTATCCATACAAGTACTAAATGGAAGCAACAAAAAGAAAATTACATGTACTTTACGATGATTAGAGCGAAAGGTTAAGTCAGCAGTCTCTATCTTCACATCTTCTCACATAGCACTCCCAATCACTCTCCAGCCACTCATATGATGCCCATGACAGACTCAATTTTCAATTCACTTTATTTATACTGCTCTTTAAAAAAAAAACTATTGATGCATACAAAGGGCTGAACGTGGAGTAAAAATAAAAAATAAAAAATCATAAGAGCATCGACCACAAAAGTCTCGTCTTTTTGCCTCACAGTGTGACATTTCTGAAATCGTCCTTCGGCATCGAGTTATAGGAAGACATTGCCCTCGTACTTAGGACGAGAAATTGGACGTGGCGCACACAATCACAATGTGGTGTACATGATTTAAAAAGTGACTTGAACAAAAAAGGGCAACTATTGGAACGCATGCGTCGCATTTCAACTCATGCTATGTTTGCTAAGTGCAAAGCTAGTAGCTGATTAGCAAATACATAGTCAATTCCGCCTGCTTTTATTTATATCCATATACTGTATTCAAACCTACAAGACTGAAGATACTACTCAATATCTTGCCCACAGAACTGCAAGGAAGAGGGCGGTGCATCGGGCAGGCATGTTTCCAGCCGAGGTCCAACGGGATATCGCCAGGTGAAAGTGAGGCAATCGGCTCACAAGCAAGCATTGATGTTATTGAAGACGTTTCACCAAGAACTCTGGTGAAATCTCATCAGCGCTGGACTAGTAAGATGTGTTGACTCAGGACTTGACTCCAGCGGTTATGTTGGAGTCGTTTTATTTAACAAATCTTCAGGCTGAACCATTCAGAGAAGCAAGGCAACAGAGCTCGACTGACATCTGGACTGTGCAGGGTTAAACTGCTGAAGGAGTATATTGTGCTTACCAGTGGTGGATGCTGGTCTGTCAAGATGGGGAAGCTCAATTTCGGGCTACATCATAAAATGTGTCTGTTTATTTCTACGTGAATTATACTCTCCATTCCTTTTCAAGAAAATGATCTGTGACCCTGGCATACCAACAAGGCGTCTTTTCCAGGTTCTTAACTGTGGTGATACAAGTCAGTCTGCGAACACAAGCAACTACAATAAAACACACCAGAAATAAAAGATTAATCTGTCGCTAGTCGTTTTCAACAAAGAGAGTGTTGCCATTCGAGATTATTAGAAGTCTCCAGTTCAACTCAGAACAGAATGAGAATTGAAAAATGCTCCCACGGATGCCTACACCAAAAGATTGGTGATTGGCTCGTTTTGCTGTCAATCATAACGAGATTCCGCCTCAGACAGATCATCCAATCCTCATACAGAAAGCTCAGCGTCCAGGCGGGGCCGATACACGCCCACTGTCCATAGACTTCCAGAGACGCCGGGCGTCCGTGGGCGGGACAAAAACCAGCTTGTATCCAATGACTCGTCTGCGTTCAACGCATTGGGACAACCTACCCTGAACTCTCGAGACGCTCGGCGTCCGGGCAATAGAAGCTCTGCGACGCTCGGCATCCACCGTTTAAAGCACAGCGAAGCTGCGGGAATGAATGAGAAGGGAGTCGCGTCGTAACCAGTAAGAAGAAGCTGATTCGGAACAAAAGTTGAGCACGTTGTAGCGCATATTTAGTCAATGACATGTACACACAATGAAATTTACATTCATATATTTGATCACTTATTCTTTGACATTTTAGGGGAAGCCGAGCTTCCCTTGCAGTCCAAGAGCAATCGCCACTGGTGCTTACCCTATGTCCTCATATTGTGGTTTATTTATTCAAGAGCAGATATCTGTTGGGGAGAAGCCTTTATTGGTCCTCTTTTTTGAAGTAACTTAAACACTATTACGGGTACAATACAATCTGTCAAACAATTGACCATAGCATTGTGGGGTAAACACATCAGTGTATACTGGAACTGATCACTACCTAATCATATCTGATAGCTTGCAGGGTACAGCACATTGTGGTTAAATTCCCAAACTTTACTTAATCCAAGACTCTTTACAGGCTTCAATACGTGCTGATGTTTTGCTTAGCAACAGAGTAAAAACCAGAACAGTGGCACTCAACAGAGCATGGATTTCACCTCCTGGGGAGCAGACTAAAGTGAGGAAACCACCAAAGAACTGAAAAAGGCTGCAGTAAAGGCCTGGAAAAGCCTTTCAAATGAAGAAAACAACAGTCTGGTGAAGTCAATGGGTCACAGATATGATGCAATTATTGCCACCAAATATTCAGCTATTCACTTGAAATGAATCTACTAATTTCCATTTCAACACTTTTGCTCACCTGAAAAGTGGGTACCGGTAGGTTCAAACTAAAGGTGCACTGTCCCCAGTTGTTTTTAGATGTAAATATCATTCAATGGACTTCTGAACTTGTGTGATATTCATCTTTTGATCAGACACCCAAATGTCTTCCTTCAATGTACAACAAAAACAAAAGAATTGAACTTGCCACTCCAATACTGTTGCAATCGACTGCATAGGTGTGATGCAATATAATGTTTTTTTTAATTGATTCTATGAATAACCGAGCATGATGTAAAACATTGTTTTAAATGTCCTGTACAGTTTGACCCTGAAGAAAATTATGTATTAAATAATACAATGATTTTCTTTACGTCCTTCGGGGAATGACTTGGACCTTCAACGTTCCATTGTGCATCATATCACCTATCCATTTGGACACATTTTAATGGTCTGAGCACCCCCCCCCCCCCTTTTTTTGATAGCATTTGGTTTCTAATTGATCTGAAAGTGTTACCCTCTCAAAATGGGCACTCCAATGTTCCTCTGTGGGGAAATGGCTCAATATTTCTCTTGAGTTCCAAATCAATCACATTTAAATCCCTCACCTCCCTGAGTGTCAATTTTGTTTGTTATTCTCCCTCAAGTGCTTAATGTCAAGAGAAGGTAAAACGCAATTTAAAAATAAATCAAATAAAATAAAACTGTTCATCACTGGACGCAACGTAACAGTTTGTGGCATCATTAGCGACGTCCCATGTAGCGCAGCCACAGGGGGTTGCAAAACAAAACAGTCAAACTGGACTCCCACTAGACGAGATCATCAACAGACCAGTGGGACGTTAATATCATCCCTACCAGGTTTCTCCTAACAAGGATATATTGTTTATGACATTGCAGCAGAAACCTTTGTGTTCCCATGACTCTTAACATGAACGCCCAACATTTTGGATGATGTGCTCGATGCCAGAGATGTTGACCAATCAATAATGTTGACAACTAATTTGTCATTTTCTGTCACTGCTGCTCAGTGAACGACTTATCTTTAATTAGTTCATCTTAATGGAGATTACAGCCAGACTTGGGTATTTAAAGGGGCAGGAGCCATGCGCGAAGTTAATGTTTAACATTCCACTAATGCTGAATAATCGAATAAACAATTAACCCTTTAATTGCAATTAACCTCCCGATTAGAAGCTACTCAAGTTGCTAACTACAGACGTTTTTTTTCCATTAGATATTAATCAGCATGCTCTTTTTCTCCGAACAGTGTCCGGGTGGGCATTTATTTACTCAACTGCAGACGGTGACGAGACCGTGAACTGTAAAAACCCAACAGTATTACTCTATGTTAATGTTAAGTGAAGCAGGAATTCAAAGTACAGTGAAAGAAATAAAGGATTCCCAAAAAGTCAACAATGAAGCAATTCATCAATTAACACAAGGAGCGCAAAATACACCCCCCCCAGAAAAAAAAAACATGACAAAATAAGATAATCAAAATAACGTCAATGGTGGATTGAGTCATGCTGGAAAGAAGACACCAACAAATCACACGAGAGAATCGAGGTAAGGACCAGCAACAAATAAACACAATTGTTAAGGCAGAGGTGCTGACTGATCACAGACAGCAAGGAAAATACAGGAAGTACAACCAAGAGAATGCTGGGAATTCCCAAATCCAACAGCTCTGCTAAAGAGAGTAACAATGACAGCGAATACGTGTCTCCTAACCGCCACTGCTGTGCTAGCTTTTACGCCATGATGAATGCAGGTAGGTTTAACATATTAGGCTCCGCCCACCAGTGCTCACCTTGGCAATGTCAAAACAAAGCGAAGGTACAGAACCTTTTAAATAGTAAACAACCAATACAGAAATGCGACAAGCAAAATAGAAATGTGCACAGTCTGCTAACATTTTCAATCATGAAATTATTCAAATGTGCCCTTAGCATTAACATGCTAACAATGCACACAAGCCTATACGCAGTGTTTTTCTCATGAAAGACAGCAGTCCACAATTTTTTAGTGCCACTTGCTATTTTAGTGTGAAGACATTTTCAAGGAACAAAATAAAAACAATTGATTAAAAATTTCACTCGCCACTAGCTCCGCTTCAATGAGCCGTGGCCGTTTGGCATACAGTATTCCAACAAGCATTATGACACTCACAGTAACGACACAGTGCCATTGGAATTTGTTATTCCAACGATGAGTAAAGTGGCCATTAGCACACAGAAGTATTTGCGCATTAATTGCCACAATAATCTGCCGATGAAGCTTCACTTTATGCCGCTGCCATTGTTCGTCGTCTCGTCTAGCACCAATCGGGATTCTACTAAAGTCGTTAGCTTTCAGCTAACATTGGACTCGTCGACTAGTTTCCACGAGTGAGCAGTGATGCTTGTAGCTTCTGCGGTGCATTGTCAAACATCGATCGCAATTATTCACCAAGCATTTTTGCTCGTTCTCAACCCGTTTGAGCAATGCGATTCAAGATTTATTTTTTAAATCTCCATTACAATCAGTGTAACGGACGTAATGAGGTAGCACTCAGCGCTTTCTTGAACAGAATGCAAACAATTTGGAAAGATTAAACTCTCTGTCTAAATTGACAAGGTTCGGAAACAAACCGAAATATTTATATGTAGAAAACGAAGGACGAAAAAGTACTGTATTAACAGAAATCGCTGGCAGCAAAGAGCCAGAAAAACCAAATATGAACAGAATGTGCTTGCAAACAGCAAGGTAAATTTAACACACCCCCAAAAAAATGCACAAAACGAAATGTCAATAGCCTAAACACACATAACTTAAATCAGACCAGAATAATTGGAAAAAACTAAATACTTACAAAACAGGGAACTTTCTGCAAAGGTGCGATGATGAACGTGAAGTCTAGAAATTCTCTCTCTTTCTCTTTCCCTCTCCCTCCCTGTGTCTAGCAAATAACAGCAAACAAGGTCGAGAATCCAACAGTGACTTGGAAACTTCAGTCTTTAAATACTAAGCTAGGCTTAATGCGGAACGAGGACCAGGTGCGCCGCTGACGAGGTACGCCCACCGCTCCAGCTGGTGCTGAAAACAAAAACACAGACAGAGCAAAACCATGACATAAATGAGGGGTGACCTCCGCATTACTGCACAGAAGCCATCTATTTCAATGAATTATGGAAATTTGATGTAAAATACATCTTCATTGTAACACATTTGCACTATTTTTTCTGAGTGTTATTTGTGTGGTTTGGGGTTTGTAAACATCACCCATCCGTGTATTTCAATGACCTCAAGCTGGCACATGGTATAGCCGATCTAGGCGTTGACAATGCACTCATATTCAAAGACATTCGATATATGCAAGGCAAGGTAGTTTTCACATTTGGAAGATTTCAATCCGAAGACATCAAATTCCATGTTCCCATAAAGCAGATCCCAATTATCTCACTTAAAACATGCACTGCATCTGTTGAGACCGCAATTTATGGAACAAGGGAAAGTGCGTAATAAATAGCTTTGTTTGCCAAGGGGTAAAGTAAGTCTGCACGGCTTTGGGACAAATGATCAACATCAATACTTGTGTCAAGACAAACAATTTGTTTTGGATTCTAGCAAGAACGTCACGAGCCAAAAGGTGTTTTCCATTTTGCCGACAAGATTAATGATCATCACAAGGCCCTTGAAGGACATTGCTAGGTGAATTCTGTTGAGCATGTCCGTATGCACATATAGAAAATCTCATCAGCCATTATAAGACAACACATTTTGCCCCTGCTTTGCATGCGGCGGGATGCCTCGCTGTCCTTTGGAATCGCAGCGTGCTTAATATAAATTAAATTAAGAGCACAATATCGCAAAGGGGCGGGGGATATTTTTAGCGTGCCATTTGGAGCGTCTTTAAGCCTCAAGTTAATGCTCAAGACTGAGCGCATCTGTCACGTCCGATGTGTTTGAGAAGCAGAAGATATGAATCGATGTTCATACAAAATGTTCAACTAAGTTGTTTGCCTGCTGTCAGGCATACTTTTTGGCCTCCTCTTTTGCAAAATGCCACTCAAGGTTGAGAAAAGACCATGTTTTCCAAAAAATTCTGTATCACAAATGTGGCTCTAGCTAAAGTTGGATCTTCAATTTTGTATTTGGCCATGGCCTTCCTCCTACAACAACCACAATACACAATAGGTTCTTTGCCTTTCAAAGCCAATGGCAGTGTTGAAATATTTCAACAAAATCTTGGCCCTATCACTATTATTTTTACCTCACTAGCTTTGCCCACGTAATAGGACCGTCGGGCAGCAGTGAAGATGGTGCAATATAAAGCTCAATGCTAGCCCATTCCAATTGAAATGAGTGAAAGCAAAAATGTTCAAAAGCCATCTGGATGAAACTCAGGGAATGTGTTATTCGAGGAAGGATGTTTCAAAAGTGGTTTGTGCATACTGAATGACCAATACGGGTTAAAGTGGGTTTGGGTGGATGGATGGATGGACGGATGGATGGATGGTACAACAGATTAAAAGGCAATAATTAAATGCAAAATACAACATTTGAATGCAAAAGGGAAAAAAACCTGTACAAAGCAAGACATTTAAAAGCAAAGTGGAGAAACAAAAATGTTACTCAAATGACAAAAAGAACATACAGCGCAAGAACATGAGTTTGGAAAAATGTATTACATAATGCTGAAAAAACATAATCATAGGTGTGGTGGGGGGTCACTGCCTTTAATTTGGATTTAATAACATTTACTTTTGGGGGCCGACTTCACTTCTGAATCCATTTGCATGCAGCATAACAGCTAAAAGTTGATGCTTTGAATTCTGGGCTCCACGGTCAGTCTGCTGACCTTCGAATCCTTAGAATTTCTTTAATGTATTAATTAAGGACCTAAGGCATTTGGTGATCTATAGACCTGTAGCAATATCTTTTAAAATCTATTCTACAGCTGAGTGGAAGCCAGTATACAGACTGGAGTAATATGTTCTGATCGCTTTGTTGTGGTACATACTGAATGAGCGAGTTAGCTAGCCAGCTACCTACCTAACCTATAGACAGACAGACACATAGATAGATCATTAAGAAGAAAAAGGCCTCTCTTGTGGGGGCATGTAGCAAAACAATCATCTTTTGTCACTCCAAAATAGAGCAAATATCTCTCACCTCAATTTATTGAATTCGTTTTTAATGTTGCCACTTCACTCAACTCAACTGTATTTATAGAGCACTTTCAAACAGCCATCGCTGCACACAAACTGTACATGGAGCAACTAACATATACAACAGTGTATACTCAATTAATTATCTTCATTATGCCAAAGTCACCAATCAATATGCAGTATGTAGCTACGACACTACAACCTGATCTCACCACCACCCTTGTATGCAAGGATTAAACTCCAAAATGGACCAAAAACAAACAAACAAACAAACAAACAAACAAACAAAAAACAAAACAACAAAGCCTTGCATGCTCTGCAGTCCTACTAAAAATAATCTGACCAGGGTAATTTGAAATTTTAAAATCTACACAGTCCTCCAATAGTTCCTTTTTTGCTTCTTGCCATATCAGTCTCACCCCACTAGCTTGATCCGCCAGTCTCGCTCACAGTAATGCAAGATGACACTTTCCTCACACATTCCTAAACTCTCACCCCAATAGGATTTGTCATCACATTTGGAAGCTGGTGACATTCATAAGCGATGGACTGTCAGGATCAATTTCAGTGTGATTTCACGATGTTTGGTTCCTGATGCTCTTACATCAGGCACAGGGGTGTGATCCCTGTGTCTGAACATCACAAATGTGACCGCTGAAACCTGAAGTAGTCCAGTTTGGGGAAAGATATGCCTTTTGTGTGACTTTTAACTTTTTAACGACTTTTAAAGCGTGTTTTGCTATTTATTTTGGCTTCTCATGGAATGTCACTCGAGAAGAAGAAAAATTATGCTAACCATAAAATGAGATATGGAAGTCATTTTAGGAAAACCAGTCAAGGGTCTAGTCTACTTCTCACCGGATAGACCTCGCTTTACTCCTGACCCACATGAGGACAACCCGCTAGCACTGCACCGGTCATCATGCTAACAAAAGCCATACTTGCCATTTGCATTCGACAGAACCAACACCCCACACCATAACTGAATCTGATTGCACTATTGTCTAAGTGAAGTGCAAACTCGAATTCTTTGCCGTGTGTGTGACGTAAGGAAGAACCTTTATCAAGACATCTGCCAACTCTTTCAAATTGTTGGCGGAAATTCTCGAGGCATTGAATCAAGTGCAACTGTGCTCTTCTGGTTGGAAAATTTGCCTCTCATCTGATCAGGCTTCAACAGTTCCTGCACAGGGCTTTTGACTTTTATACAAGAAAAATTGACCCAGCCGGTCAATAGCTGGCATCAATGCGCCAAACCATGAGCTCATGACTCAGTAGGCCTTGGTTTTTTGCTGTGTTATACCCAGGACGGTTCCAAAATTATCGAATTATTAATAGATCAAAATATACGGAACCCACAAATCCATTATGATGGATTCATTCCGATTAAATTTTATGACCTGGTTGACTTTGCCCAATTAATGTACAAAGCACACAATAACCTGCTCTGCCAAAACATTCTAAAGTTCTTTGAAATTCGAGAAAGCAGCTATGATTTAAGAGGTACCAACTTATTCAAAAAACTAAAAACAAGAACAAACATCAAGCAAATAAGTGTATCTATCAAAGGTGTTAATCTGTGGAATAATTTCGAAACGGACCTGAAAATGAGTAAATCGCTTGCTGAGTTCAAAAACAAATTCAAAAAAAGAGTACAAACAACCTACAGCAATCAGAATTAAAATGATAAGTTCTAAACATTAAATATAATGATAAATCAGAACTAAGTTGATAAATAGAGAAAGGTATGGAAATATCCATTATGAATACAAGAGAAAATTGACACAAGAGTGCCAGGGTGTGTATATATAAATCACGATACACACCAAAAGTTGTAAAAATATCATGGTTAAGGGTAAAGCATGAGCCTTAATGGAGACTTCTTTCTTCTTATTCACTTTCTTTTCTGATTGATATAAAAACTATTTATTAGATATAAACACATAACATGGGGTAGGACTAGATAAGTTCTTTACTTCTTCCTACTCCCTTGGACATAATAACTGTGTTGAATGATGACTGATTTCTCTTACTTACCTTATTATTACTGTATATGTTTTATGTTATGTTCAATAAATAAACCAAAATAAATACACCGGCCGGTCGAGAAAATTAACATATAATTCTGTATTGAAAGGCAAAACGAACAACATATTTTTTCAGTGGTTTGACATGTAGGAATGTTAAAACGCTCCTTAAAACATTGCCTGTGGTGGCCTGGTCAAGATTTTATGATGTCCATAATTTGACCCACAAACTGATGATCTATGCTTTCATTATTTCCTATGGGGGTAAATTTAAGCAATAAAGCAGTACCACCTCCTCTCATGTTTTTTTTTTTTTCATCATTGGAGATCAGCTTCACTTATACACACCAACTCGTATAACTTAAAAGCACTTTAGTGGCGAAAGCATTAATGATCTACTGAGCTGCAACAGCGAGCAGAAATCAAGGTGACGTCTGTCTAATTTGTCCCGGAGGCAGTAGTGAAATAAAGGCGTAATGATGCGTTTATGAGAAGTCATTTCTGACCCCCAGGAAACAAAGTAAATTTGGCACCAGAGCATTAGTACTCTGTCCCTTGACCTGACTCCCATTATTCTAACATTTGCATTAATATATAGCGGGAGAAATTTAATTGAAGGTGGATGTAACCTTTTCATACATGAGGCCCTTCAGTGGTAATGTCAAGGCTGGGGCACAGTGCTGACTTAACCTACTCGGGCATTACATCTCATATATGCGATTTTTGTATTAGAAAACCAAAGTGGTAAAGTGAGTGGGGGCAACCTAATTAAAAGTTGACCATGAATCCGCGTGTCTAAAGGTCAGCAATCAGTCTTACTGTACGCCGAGAGGCACAAAATTAACCTTGTCGCGTTAAATTACGTTAAATATACTTGTGGCCCACAGCTGTCAAAACAAAGCGCAGAAAAAAATCCATTAAAAAAAAAAACCTCACTGCAATTATTCTTTCTATTTTTAGATGACTTGCCGAATTGTTTATTAGTTCTTTCTTAATGTGGAGAACAGAACGCCGGTTCTGCCAACAGAAATACTCTGTCAGCAAGTTGATTGCATTTACATGGTAGAGCGAAGCGCAGGCTGGAGCGCATTAGCGAGCTGAGCCGTGAGCGCCAGAGAAATAGCAGACCCTTCAGCGAATGCCAAGTGGGAAGTAAAGTTAAAATCAACAACTGGATAATGTATGCTCTGTATATAAGACAGCGAGGACAGACAAGCTCGATGTTTTGATCTCGTTACAATCCAAGCATTTGAAAAACACAACGCACTCTACTTTACTGTAAATTACTAGTTGAGGAATCAAGTGCAAACAGGTTTGAGAATTAGTTTACCTGATGAGCCTTATCAAAGGAAAATTACTTCATAAAGTTGTTCCACGTGGTTAAGCAATTTAGTTGTTTTGTAGTTTGTATTTGCAGTTTTGTTTTAGTTTTTGCAGTGAATTTAAAAAAAAACCATCATCTGAAGGTGGATAATGCACTGATACACACTGCAGCAGATGCCATTGCTTTAATTTCTATGGGTATAAAGGGAGAACAACTCATGGGATGGCCATCATCCTCCCCTGACCACAACCCTATTGAGAACTTGTAAAGCAAGGGTGTCAAACTCATTTTTTGTCGCGGGCCACTTAACAGTTACAGCTTCCCTCGGGGGACCGGTGAAAATTTTTATTACCCATGACAATTTTACATTTCGGTACAGATTTCAGCAAGAATCATGATAGTTGACACACATGATTTGCTCCCGCGGGCCACGTAAAATGATGTCAGGGGCCGGATCTGGCCCCCGGACCTTGACTTTGACACCTGCTGTAAAGCATCATTGAGAGGTCTATTAATGGGGGTGAACAGCTATAATACGATCCGCGATGCAGTTGAAAAACTCATCTCAATTTGACTTATACAGCACTTATAAATAAAATGTATTATTATTATTATTATTACTTTACAACCACAGCTGCAATCAAAGTGCTTAACATAAAGTAAAAACAAATACATTTAAAACAAATAAATACCCAAAAAAACAATATACAAAATGAAACACGCAAACCATGCTGAGTCTCACGCTGAGGCAAAAGCCAAAGAACTAAAATGTGTTTTAAAAGGAGCTTTCAAGATGGACAGAGACGGGATTTGGCTAACGTTTAAATGGAAGGTCATTCCAATGGGAGTGACCGGTAACAGAATAGCTCGATTCTCTGAGGTAAGGTTGGGCGATAACATTTAAAGATTTATTTACAAATGAAACAATCTTAAAAGGAATTCTAAATCGTACAGGCAGTTATTGAAAGGAGGCTAGAATTGGAGTTATGTGCCCCCCTCCTACGAGCTCCAGTTAGAAGGCGAGCAGCAGTAGTTTGGACCAACTGGAGAGATTATGCTTGAGGGAGGACTAGCTGACTTCAAAATTAAGTGCAATGCTATACTCCAGCCAAGATGTAAGGATGGCATGGATTACTGTTTTTCAGTGCTGTTGTGAGAGGAGAAGCTCAGCTTCAGCCAGCTGCCTAAAAAAAAAAAAAAAAAAAAAAAAAAAAGCTGGATTTAATAACAGCACCAGTTTGCTGGTCCAGTTTAAAGTCACTGTCCAGTTTTAAAAACTAATTCGAGAACACAATCATCAAAAAAATCAAAACAATCTAAACAAAATAATTACTTCTGCGCGGTTGGTTTGTTTGTTTGTATGGTTGTGTTATAGTTTCAAATTCACGTTGAAACCGACAATAAAGGCGTTAAATCAGAATGGCACACTTGGACCGGCAATATAAATCCTGCAATAGTGACAAGAATATGATTAGATGGTGAGCGCAGCATCCTACCGTCACTATTCTACCTCAATCATAAAAAAATACCGGTAATAATTATTTCCTGCCAGGATGTAATTACACTCTACGTGTCCAACTGTGAAGCTGAAACTTTGTGGTGAGTAAATTATCATAAATACTGCTTTGTCTCACATATTTTCCACAAACGATGAAGCACATTTAATTTCACTTCTGCTTTTGAAGAGTTACTGTTTTCCTGGGCGCCTTTCAACTGCCTCCCCACCCCACCCCCACCTAAAAGAATGTGTCACTCGGCCACTTACAGTCTTGATGTTGCCACTGAGGTTAGGAACGTGTCCTGGAAACACGTTATTTTGGTGTTCAATGCAGACTATGGCTCTGAAGTATCTTTGGAGACATTTCAAGGTCACTTAAAGGTCACTTTATGAAAATTCTCATGAGAACAGAGCCTCCAAGCAAATAAAAATAACTAATTTCAAAACAAGCTGTAAACAAATCCATTAATTGCATTCATTGTATATGGCCGTGGCCAGCATATGAGCAAACACAGCCGTTATTTGTTCAAGATAATTGCCTATGCGTGTTAAGAAAATAATCAATCAAGAAATTCCTTTGGCGGTGTTTTCGGTTCCGAGCAAGAACATTGTTGCTATCTCGGTCTAAAAAAAATTAAAAAGAAACATTATTCATTTTTTTTGTCTTGTATAGTCACTGAAAATAGCCCACTGGTACAACAAAAACTGAAGAAAAAACACGCTGCATTCAACACATCACTCAGATGTGATGCGCTAACCAACAACAACAATGGTCTTCTGTATTTGCTTGTCAGTGTGTGGCTATTGGATTTGGAAATCCTCGTTAAAATACATAAATAAACAAACACTTTCAAAAGCTGACTAAGAGTGTCAGATTTGTCATCAGTCAATGCAGCCATGTGGAGATTGTGGAGCATGGACCAGCAACCATTGATGCATGGTATCAGCTAAGCATACCAATTAGAAAACTTGTCATAATTGGAGTTCAGAACTGTCAGATTCTCTAATGTGATTAAAAATAATGATCCTTAATTTTCCTCAAAAGCTTCATCTCTGGTGACGTTCCGGCTGCCCCACATCAAGGAGTAAATTTTGACACATCTGACTTCCTTGTCACTTTGACACAGTTGCATGATTCTTAATATACCTTAATACTCTGCCACAATCAAGTTTTATTATATTTAAAGAATACATTTACAATTGATATGAACACAAACACTAAAAGAATCGATCATTACTAAAGAACATTTGCGTCTTGTCAATTTAAATCATAGCAAATGCACATCATGGCTGAGAAGTCATTGTTTATCATGCCATCCACAGTCATATAATTCATGCTACATACAGTATCTTTCCCAACACATTCATAATGCAAGCAGAAACAAACAAACCTTGAGTACAAAGCAACACTTGTGGAGGATGACTAGAGCTTAGTGTCATTGAGCTTTTTAGATGTAATTTCAATGAACGGGCCATCAATCGCAGTATGCAATATAGTATCGGCTGTTGGTGACAATTGATCACTCTGACTGACTGCTAGCTAGCAAATCAGTGCATGAGAAGTAGATTATGAGAAAGTACACAAAAGTAAAGCGATAACAAAAAATAGCATGATGTAATAAATTAAGATGAGCAAAATGTTGTCTTTTATTTAGACTTGATCCTTGCTTGTATTATGAGAGTGTTGGATAAAGTTCAGGACAAGTGTGAATTTTATTTCATGAAGCACTGACTATGGATGGTATGATAAACAATGACTTCTCAGTTGAAGTGAGGGTTCTCGCCATATGCATGTGAGCTGATGGCCACCTCTCACTTTGTCACCCCACTGAAACATTTCTGGCTCTGCCCCTTTGTCCTTCAACCATTCTTGACAAACTTGGTGAACTCTAGATTTTATATACAGTAATCTCTCGTTTCTCATGGGTGTTGTGTTCTAAAAAGGATTATTACGTATACAACAATTTATTGAATGAAACCAAGGATGTTTTCAGGCTGAAGCATTAAAAATAAATACATAAAAATTTTCTTACAAAGAACTGACAATTTTTAGAAATATTGTACAGATCGTTTCGTTGGCATTGTGGGTTTTGTCATGGAGAAAATTTGGCAAGCTATACAGCGATGAGGCGCAGAGACGGTTGACATTAGTTGACATTAGATTTGCTAACAATCAGGATGCACAATGCAATGCACTCTAAAAAAACTGCACACAAAAAAAAAATCAGTGAAACAGCCAAGCCGCCAAAGATGAACCGTGTTAGAGCGAGGGATTACTGTAAACAAAAGATGCAGAAAAAAAATGTTGTTTACTCAAATGCACTGATTTTTTGTAACCAAATTCTCATGGTAATAACAGATACGCACTATTTAATCCCTCGTTAATTTAAGAACAGATGCTACACACGGCATATAGAGCATACAAAGTGCCATATTGTGAATTGTTAATAGGGGTCCACATTAAAAAATTAGCATCGCGGTAGATAAAGCTTATTAATTAATATGGACATTAACGCTACCCTCCAGCGATTAAAACCTTTTGCCTTATTGCCTGCTCTGCTATAAAAATTTATTGCTATCCACCCTTGAACAGTGATTGGCTTTAATGTGTCCCAGATATACATAATGCCCGCTAAAATGTGAAAGTGTACCCCAAATATGAAATTCTTTTAGTGGTGATGAAACATGATGATGGACATCTTGAAAAAAAAAATTTAAAAAATCCTGGATCGGTCACGGTGCGACCAAGTCGGTGACACAGCAGCTGTGAGCAAAACATTTGTTCACGGCTGTGTTTGTGTGTGTCCAGTCAGGTGGTGCGAGGCGGCGACAGCAGTGAGCTGAATAGCAAATGTAGCATAGCGCACACCTGAGGAGCCGTCGCTGTCATCATCCGCCGTTTATAATGCGAGGCAAAAGGGGGACATGAGGCGACAATGAGGACACTCTTGGTAGCCTTTTTCATCCACCGTTTTTATCTTCTCATTACTGGATGACAAGTTAAAGGGACATATTAAAGAAAATTGCCTTTTTAATGGCGAGTACACAAATTGTTGGGTCTGGAGTTTGGACTGGAGCGCGTACCAACCAATCACGTGTGAAATCAAACAACCAAGTTGTTTTTCTCTGCCTATTTCTGAAAGTGTGTCAGTGAGCGAGCGATCCCTTCTGCACTGCTAATTCACATTGTAACTATCCACACAGGGTTACTTCGGCCATGACATTAGCCACAAGGCTAGTTGAAGATCCGGGGCCACTTTCAAGCGATATATTGTCTGAAACATTTTCATGCACACGCACCCACCGAAGGTTTTAGTGTATGCACAGTATAGCAATTTGTTCTCATCATTCATTTTCCAATCCGCTTTATCCTCGGGTCGCGGGGGGCAGCTGGAGCCTATCCCAGTCGTCTTTGGGCAGTAGGCAGGGGACACCCTGAACCAGTTACCAGCCAATCGCAGAGACGAACATCCATCCACGCTCACACTCACATTCACATTCACACTCACACTCACACCTAGGGACAATTTGGAGTGTTCAATCAGCCTGCCATGCATGTTTTTGGAATGTGGGAGGAAACCGGTGTACCCCGAGAAAACCCACACAGGCCCGGGGAGAACATGCAAACTCCACACATGGAGGCCGGAGCGGAGATTCAACCCAAGACCTCTGCACTATGAAGTCAATGCGCAAACCACTTTAGCACCGGGCCACCCGTTTTCATCATTCACTGTATAATATTGATCCAATTCATCTAAAAACCTAAAGAAGGAAAGGCACGTTACAGTACAGGTCAAACACAAGACTGACACAGAGAGATTGACAAGCACACACTCATGGGCAAATTAGTCTGGGATTAACCCAACATGCACTTTTGAGAGGAAACCACGGAGGGAAGGCACACAGCCGCAATGGGAAGTATTGTTAACCACTCAGCCAAGGACAGATTTAGGAAATGCCACACTCAAACCAAAAATTTCCAACTTGCAGGGAGCAACTGCGCCTCATAAGCCATGGCCCTCCCAAACTTTTTACTACTGTATTTATCCATCCATTTCCATAACCCATAACACTTCTCCTATTTTGGCACAAGTGAAACCAAGAGAAGCATTTTTACATTGTGACTGAAATGAACAAATCGAAATTGGAGGGAATCGTAACAGAATTAGAGCAAATTGGATCGTGACTGGCATGAATCATCGTAGCTGAAGTGAATGGTATAGCTTTGTACATATTGTGAAGGTATCGTAACATTGGCAGTGTATCAAATTTGGTTTCGCATCAGCCTGGGTGATAATAGAAAACGTAAGCAATGGCCAAACGATCCCTCTGACTTCATTGACAGTCACACCTGTTGTCACATATGGACAAGTGGACGCCTGGCTCGACTTCCTCTGCCACTTCATCCTTCACACCTTTAATTCCCAGCAGGCTTCTTCCGGACACTTCCTCCAGAGAGCTCAAGGTGACACGTGGCTTGACTGGTCGTGCACCCCCACCCCTCTTGATGATGCTTCATTTGGCCGCCCCATCACCCCTCCATCATTCCAACCCCCCACCCACTGCAATAGCGGTCGACCCTAAACCGTGAGCCTTTTGTTGTTTTTTTTTGTGTGACACTAACTGTGAGGGGCAGGTTGACTCACTTCCAGCTCACTGACACAATCATTCATTGCTTATATTGGGAATTGTGTGTGCGTGTGTGCCTGTGTGTGCGCACACCGCAGGTCCAAAGCGTGTTAGACAGCCTGGTTTATTTTTTTTCCCCTCGCTTTTGCAGGGTCAGCAGAGAACACGGCCAAGCTACTGTGATGACCGGTGAATCAATGGAAGCCAATTAGACGCCACCAAAAAGGTGCTAGAGAGATTGAGCCTCTAACAATGAAAGAGAAAGGCTAAAAAAACAACAGAGAAGAAGGTCTGAAAAAAAGACCTTTACGTAATGGCACAAGAGAGGGAGGGAGAAAATGAGACATTCTTGGCCGGCCCTGTTTTTGCTTTCGCAACCCGAAACTGAAACGTGCTAAGTGGGACAAGTCAGAAATTATTTTAAAAAACAGTGCTGTGAAAAATGCTGTCTTTACACTGCAGGTCCAAATGTCCAATTCGCATTTTAAGGCCTCAATCAAGTCTTTCGGACTGTTTTTGTACAGGCAGCACAGTGAAGTTATGCTTCATAGGCAACGTACGTCTATCAGTCCAGAGGTCCAAATCTAAAAGAGGTCCAAAACATTTCATCCTCCTGTGTAACGTAACAAGCATCAATAAAGGGCATCAATAACACAAAAGCAAACAATACTGCATAAATAATACAAATATTGATGACTACAGTGTTGAGTTGGCCTGGGCTAACTTGTTTTGCCTCTGATTTAAATGATGTATTTATTCAATGGGCCATTTTGATTCATTAACTATGGATACCGCTATGATTTTGCATCTCGCCACCTCTACAAATAAACGCCCGGGTCATATTTGGATCAAAATGATTCTTTTTGCCTTAAACATCTTCTCAGGATGCTGACCACCTCTTGCAAAAATCAGCTACATCTGTCGTTAAATAGATCATTCATTTCTACCCCCGAAATGAAATTATTAAGAAATATAATTTACCGGTAATCAAAATTTGGTTCAGTTTTTCATGTGTTTTTGAGAAAAATGAAAAATGACTGAGAATTATTTTAAGAGGGTGAGGATAATTAGATCACATTTAATTGTCTCTGCTTTCCCTGTATTTTATATCGACAACAGACGTTTTTAATATTTTGGGCACACAGGTGAGTACAGCCTATTTTTTTCACTCCTGAAAAATTCATCAAAGAACGGTGATAAATCTCTGTAACACTTCCACAAAAAAAAAGAACGTTGACTGAAAGAAAAATAAATCCATGAAAGTATTGGGGGAAAAAATGGGCAACTCTTTGAATATGTCGGCATGTCAGGGGTGTATTTCAATGTTGTCAAGCTCGCATGTACAGGGTTCATCCAATCTGTGTGTTTATGATGGACTTGCACTGGTAGATAAGATTTTATTCCATGTTTGGAAGAAGCCTGATTCCAATTGGAACATAACCAATGATTGTTTTGGTTTTTTTCACTTTCCTCTGCCCTTACACATATCCCAATTGCGCCACTTGAAAGCAAAACAGTAGAATTGTGTCACATGAAACATAGAGTGGAAATAAAGCCATAGCGAGCACGAAATTGCTCAAGATTTGTTGGCTCCTACTGACTGACTGACATCACAGTCATGTGGTAGAATAGTGAATAATGTGTGTGTGTGTGTGTGTGTGTGTGTGTGTGTGTGTGTGTGTGTGTGTGTGTGTGTGTGTGTGTGTGTGTGTGTGTGTGCGTGAGGGTAGGGAGGGAATAAAATGCAATATGTCTCATGATCACCTCCCGAGTGAGCCAAATGAGCAACCTGCCACTAACATCTGCCGTATTGGCATAAAATGCTCTTTTCAGAGGTCATATAGATTACGTACTGTGCAGCAGTCATCAAGTACATATATGAAAAATATAATGAAATAAAAAGGTCATTAAACAAATGAAAACAAACATGCAAAATAAAGACAGGTCTTGAGATAGAAGCTTAATTTATTCCATGACCATTAACCATAGCAATGAATGGCAATGTCATTAATCCGTTACAGCCCCCCAAAAGAATGTTATGATATCAATAGCTTTGTATTATATTGTACTTTATAAAAACATAGTTGTGATATATATGTATCCATCCATCCATCCATTTTCCGATCCGCTTTATCCTCACAAGTGTGTGTGTGCGTGCGAGTGTGTGTGTGGGGGAGGTGGCGGCGTTTGCTGGAGTCTATCCCAGCCATCTTCAGGCAGTAGGCGGGGGGACACCCTGAACCGGTTGCCAGCCAATCATAGGGCACACAGAGGCGAACAACCATCTGCGCTCACACTCACACCTTGGGACAATTTTGAGTGTTTTAGAGTGTTCCATAAACCTGCCATGCATGTTTTTGGAATGTGGGAGGAACCCGGAGTGCCTAGGGGAGAACGTGCAAACTCCACACAGGGAGGCCGGAGCCGGAACTATCCATATATATCTATATATATCTATATATAAATAAACACACTGTATTCGGGGTAGAACTAATATGCTTATTATATTTAATTATTTGTACAAACTTTAGATTACTGTTTGTATACCTAGGAAGGGACTCTCTTCACATTGAGAGACAGCGGTTTTTACAGGGCATGTGGTACTGATATCAACTCACTGACATCCTTGATGACTCAAGAGTTTTTTTTTTCCCCCTTAGAAGTGTGGTCAAATTTCAAATTGTACTACAGTACTTCATTGTTTTGAAATCGGTGGGTACACTCTACCGTCCGTCTCTTGGATGGCTGATTTCTACTCGGATGTCATATTTATAACGCTGTGTTGTAATTTATTCTACCTTGTTCTTTTCGGTCATTACAGAAATCAAACGAGGACAACGAAAGCAGAATGTGAATCATTTGCTAACCTGCAGATTGCTAATGAACTGTGAAGATAGCATTATGCACCACCATTATAAAGCTGTTCCTGCTGATTTAAAAAAAAACAAACACAGAAAAACGCCTACCAGTCAGTGTGGAATGTCGAGCCATAGCAATTATAATAATAGGACAATCTTGTAATCATATTAAAACCTAATATACGTATCGAATCATCTTTTCTGCATCCTGCAATGTGAGATCATGTGCATTTAACTCATTTTTTCTAACTCAATAAACCCTACCAAAGCGATACTTAATAAAATTTAAGGTGGTACCGGCGACACTGATCCGACACATATATTTTTTCCCAAAGATTCTTAGTAAGGCTAATAAAATCTGAAAAATAAAATTCAAATCATTACAAAAGAATACAAGACATCAGCTGATTTTTTTTTTTAAACGTACTGAATTTTAAACTAGGAAGCACTGTATCTTGATTGTCTGCAGCCCCAATAGCTCCACACGTGATTCCTCCTTACGCCGTAGTGCCACTGAACACAGGAAGAGTAAGCAGCACAGTATGCTGCTGCGCTTGTGCACTTTCCAAAGCTGAAGCTGAAAAATAATTCCCCCAGACGCATAATGTTTAGACAAGATCTCAATGTTTTGGTTACTTTCCACTGTGTTCGGAAATACAGAGCATATCAAGATCTGGTATTGTGTTATTGATATTTCAGAATCAGTCTGTTCATCATTAATAATTGAAGCTGTAAGCAGGGATAAGCGCCCCTTGTCAGTAGTGTAAATTTCAATGGTGCAACTGGTGCGCTGCACCAGGTCCCAGACGGCGTTATGGGCCCATAAAAGGAGGGGGAAAAAAACCCAGCTGTCCAGAATTTCCACAGAATCATGATTGTGTAAATAGAATAGTTCGAGTTGGGTCAGTCACACTAAGTAGCTGATAAGGTTGGGGGAAATGATAATGGGTCCAATCGCCTGTCAATCACGATGAGTCTCGATGACGTGACGTGGAGCGCACAGAAAAGGAGAACATTTTACAAGATGAGGATAACATTAAAATGACTAAGATAGACTTGTTTTTTAATCAATGCTAGGTAAAAGCTAGCGTGCCACCAGTGTTGAGCGATAGCATGTCAGCTAGCTCCATGAGTGAAGTGGCATTGACCTTCGCGCCGCATCCCACAGGCCCCACCTGTGCATCTGTCACAGGGTCGACTCTGTTCACACACTTGCACAAATTTAAGTTTTCTGGCAGTATGTAACAACGTGGATGAAGAAAATACCGTCTTTTCTTTTTCAACTTTTCAAGTGAAACTACTGAGTCAGATTGGGCCCTTGTGTTCAGGAAACCTAAAAGTAAAATTAATTGATCAGAAGGAGTAATAATAGACAGAGCGATTCCAAGAGGGATTTCGCTCCGCCTGGTGTGCAAAATAATTTAATAACAATATCAGGTTGATTTCATTTCCTTTGGCCATCGCAATTTTAATCCTGTGAACGAGCACAATGCGCATCTCCACAATCTGGCAAACCTGGAGAGCAAACAAGCTTCAAACAGCAGTCATTAGTCACACATTGTTAATAAACTCCTGTACCGCTTGCATAAAAAATTGCTCTTACGAATGTAAATTATCCTACCATTTAAAATTATTTCTTTGATTCGGCAGCCCGAACACTCAAAATTGTCCCTAGGTGTGAGTGTTAGCGCGGATGGTTGTTTGTCTCTGTGTGCCCTGTGATTGGTTGGCAACCGGTTCAGGGTGTCCCCCGCCTACTGCCTGAAGACGTCTGGAATGGGCTCTAGCAAACGCGACCTTTGTGAGGATAAGCGGATTGGAGAATAGATGGATGGATTTCTTCGATTCAAAAAACAGCATCCAAACTGCGACAGTAGTGCTTCATAAAAATAAAAAAAGGCCATGCTGAAGGCAGAAGTCAGGGGGAGGTGGACTGGAGCAGACCATCAGCTACAAAAGTTGGCGAAAAATTCATCAATGACCCAATGCCCTGACAGGCTGTTAGTCGAACACTCCAAAATCGAAAAAGGCCACGCGCGCAACCGAGTGAACACTTTGGCCTTTTCGCAGATCAATAGTGAAATTCAACACATTGTGAGCTACAATTACAACAGGTGCACAGAGATCTGCAGACACTTTTGCTGTACAAATGGATAGCACGCAAGAACATGTGGGGGCATTTCAATTTCTTCCCTTTTTTTTTTTTTTTTTTTTTTTAGTTAAGTAGGCAGGAATCATTTATTATTTATATTGTAACTGTAAAAAGCAATAGAGGGTTCTGGGATTATGAAGGAAAAGCTAAAACGCTCACTAAGAAACTAAATTGCCACCTTACTAAAGTTTTACATTTCATTGTTTATTAATATCCATCCATTTTCTAATCCGCTTAGCCTCACGAATCGCGGGTGTGCTGGAGCCTATCCCTGCTGTCTTCGGCCAAGGCCCCAGATGGCGGCACGGTAGTCGATTG
The DNA here is from genome assembly GCA_026261675.1 of Hippocampus mohnikei. NCBI lineage: Eukaryota > Metazoa > Chordata > Actinopteri > Syngnathiformes > Syngnathidae > Hippocampus > Hippocampus mohnikei. Next base: position 20,171,125 of record JAKGUB010000325.1, on the reverse strand, counting down.
GTGAGCACATCCCGCCTCACAGTACAGAGGTGCGGGGTTCAATTCTGACTCCGGCCTTCATGCGTGGATTTTCTCCGATTTCCTCCCACATTCCAAAAACATGCATGACAGGTTAAAGGAACACTCTAAATTGTCCCTAGGTGTCATTGGGAGCGCGAATAGTTGTTCGTCTGTGTGTGCACTGCAATTGGCTGACAATCAGTTCAGGCTCCAGCACACACGCGACCCTCGTGAGGATAAGCGGATTAGAAAATGGATGGATGTTTTATTAATAGAAGGGGTTTTCATGAAAATAATTTATTGTAATTACGGCTTTGGTCCTGAGTAAGCATTTGTTAGTATATTTTAAGAGCACGACATGACTCAAAGATGCTTTTTTAGAAGAATCACGAAAACATCATCTTAAAATTAAAGCAAGACACTATAAAGGAGCTGAAAAAAACTGCGAAAAAATTTATTCTAGTCACTATTTTTCTATTTCATCATAGTGTCTTGTTTTTGTTTTTTAAAATGGCGAGAAAATACTCTCCATATCTAATCATCAATTTGTCATTTTTTATCTTGTTTTAGTTTGCGATTATCCATCCATCCATTTTCCGATCCGCTTTATCCTCTCAAGGGTCGCGGGGGATGCTGGAGCCTATCCCGGCTGTCGAGTGGGCAGTAGGCTGGGGACACCTAAACCGGTAAACCGGTTGCCAGCCAATCGCAGGGCACACACAGATGAACGACCATCCGCGCTCACACTCACACCTAGGGACAATTTAGAGTGTTAGGGGACTGTGAGGTCGACGCGCTAACCACTGGATCACCGGGCCGCCCATTTGCGATTATATTTTGGTGATTTTTTTTTTCATTGGGATTTTTTTGTCATGTGAAATGTTGTTGAAGTAGCACTTTAGCGCCCAAAGAATCGCCCCTACAGATGAAAAATGCAATTTATTGAAAGTTTTAAAAGGTTAACCATGAATAAATATTCCGACTAAACATGCTATGTGGTTTATATCCAACTTATTGAGAGCTCTGTTAACATAAAACAATACACACAATTTTCAACAGTAACATTAGCAGTGAAGCTAGCGGTAGTAGTAGATCTTTTTCATGCCCTAAGTTTGCTGCAGCTGAAATTGTTAAAGAACAAAAAGATCTAACCTTTCAGGACAAAAAGCAAAACACAATGAAAAGTGAATGACAAAAGAAAATAGAGCCCTCCATTTTTGTGGGGCATTTCAAATCAATATCCATTTTTAATTTGAACACAAACCAATGATCCTCCTATTGGGCTGCTCTACAGTTCAACACGATTTTGCCCTAATCAGGCAATCAATCATTATTAGATCGAGATGCAGCATGTGATGGGGTGCAGCATGCAGATAGATACGTGCGCTGCGATTCCTCCTTGCTAAAGCGACAAAACCAAGCCCTTGGTTTTTTTTCAAACCAAGGGCGTGGCACCAAGATGCCTTGAGGCACACATGTTTTCATTTTGGCACGGATGTTTTCATTGGATAACAGCACTTTTCATCTTCTGTGCGAAAATACTGCACGTATAAATATTTGTGTGTTTTCAATGCTATTTGGCTCCATTGTTCCAACGGCAGACGAGATTGAATCGGCTGATTTGGCACCAGAGCAGAATAATCGCAGTATTACTTTGGTCTTTGGAGATGACTTATTGAATGCATAACAATGACTCTTGATTGGAATTGATAATGGCTCTGAAGAATAATCCGCTCCTTCCCTGGCTCTAATTTGTTCCAAAGCAACCTTTGACGTGTGTGGGATTGCCAATGACAAGGTAATTAGAGGAGTGTTGAGTGGGGTCAAAATATGTGTGTTCATAGAAAAAGAGAATGTCACAAAGGAGTACAGTATTCGGGCTACGGTCGAGAGAAAAAATAGATACCAAGAGATTGATATTGTAATCTTGTTATTGTGCGGTACTATGAAAAAATTAAATACTGCAGGCCAGTCTGCCGCTAGTGTGAAGACGATAGGTGTACATCTTCACTTCATGCTCCTTGTCAAATAGCACAAACCGAGAGACTCACGTGCCACCAAACCAGCCACAGAAAACTTGAGTCCTTTGTTCACATTAAGTTGGTTTTATTCGACCTAGAGTCCTGTCAAGCCTTTGGGATTGGGGGGGGGGAAGGGTCCAAAATATCAGCAGTAAAAGCACAGAGGATAAAGTAAAACACACAGTAAAAGTTTATCCTTTGATGCTGACTGAAAAGAGGTCGACCGAGGAGTGCCGATATCACGCATCGTGACAGTTCGAGGTCATGATTGGTATGACATTTAAGGCATTTTCCCCAGAAACCCTTCCTCGACTCTCGGCGCCTCTGCTGTATCCATCTATGACGGAATATTTCTCATGAAATCAGCAAAAATGAAAAGGGGATGTGTGCATACTTTGTGAGAAGTTCATCTATATTTGGCTTTTTGCTTTGCTTCGCAGCATGCACCTGAGAGGTGTGACCTGTGGGACATTCCCACATCATCAAAAAGTCAGTATGAAGAAGCGAATGTAAAAGCTTTGCTGACCTTGTTGTGTATTCTTCCGATGGCATGAAAGCCACCGTTCTGCAGCATCGCACACCGCAGTACTAGGCAGGCGGCCTCGGGGGTTCAACCGCGGGTCCCTCCGAGACCCTCGAGCACCCTCGCTTATGAGAGTCAAGCGCGGTGTCAGCACGGCTGCCTCCAACGACGTTGTCTTGTCTTGGCGCGGCCACGAGAATATATAACCCATCAACTGCACAACAACCTTGGCGCCTCCTTTGACTGCAAATTTTACACCAAATTGTTTTGATGAAACACGGAACATGACCCCGTACGACGTGAAATGCGCTGACCACAAATTGGATCGAGGGACGCCTGCTCTCCTCGCAGTTGAGACAGGTGCTGATGAAAGATAGCCTCCTTCGGCATTAATCAAAGAGATGAAGCGGTTTGATCACACTCTCAATTAGGTTAGATTACATAAATTGAAGAATTTGTTCAAAATGTGATATCCATTCTCAACAGGTCATTTGATTTGATCTCCTCCTTGCTGCTTGCCACGTTGCTCTGGAGCAAATTTAACCCAGTTGCGTTCATACGTGCACATTTGCATTGGTGCTGCTTCGCAAACGAGCATTTGTTCTGGAGCAAATTTTTAAACCACCTCCCTGAGGTGGATTAAATTTGATCCGAAACAAGCTGTTTTCGGGCGCTATGCCGGAACAAAGTTGTACGTATGAACGCTCGAGGGGAGCAGTTTCGGAGTAGGTCCGACATAAATCTGCCCGTGTGAACGGCCCTTTTGATTCTAGCCTTTTTCATCTAGAACTGCTTCAAACAACAAAGCGCATGAGGGAGAAGTGGTTAAGATTGCACGATTGTTCGTGTTTGTTTATTATTTACTTTATGTTAACTGTTTTGTAAAGCGCTTTGTCAGCTGTAACAAAGCGCTATATAAATCAGGATGTATTGTATTGCATTGTATTTGTCGCTCTAATGATCAAGAAAGTGAAATTAGCTTGCATTTTCAATTGTATGTATTTTTTGGGAGAAATCGGTATACTGTATAACAAACTACTTGTGTAACTTCTTTTTCTGTTCTATAATATGGGCCCCCCCAACTATTCCCCCAATATCTCGGTGTGAGGTCAGTGGAGGGACTGGACACACTTTGTACAGTGAAAATCATTGAACATACATCGCTTATAATGTCCAAAAACTGCACTCAAACGGCACCCAAAAATGTGTGGACATCTCTATTTATGCCCACTTCAACCTCTGAAAATATCACAATAAAAAGCCTCTCCGTGGCTTACTAAGAGTGAGGGAATTAGATAAGGGGGTGCTTAGCCTTTTTTTCTCTCTCATGCACGCCTGGTTTTCTTTGATAATCATCATAATAAATTAGAAATATATAGCGCCCTTCAAGACACCCAGGGAGGCTTTTAACGTCCAAACAAGAACAAAAAAATGGATAATGCTACTCCTTGCTGCCTGCGGAAACCAGAAGCCCGTGTATTGGCTGCATTAGCAGAAAAAAAAGAAGGGGATGGCTTCTCGTTCAATTAAGCCATTTCCTTCCTAACTCTGGCCAAAACACTTAATCTTCCTGGTCAGAATCATTCAAATGTGCGCTGCAAACTACACTCGTCGTACTAGGTCCATCCTCATTTGTGCAAGTCAATTTCACTTAAGAGATCCATAGCTTACTCAGTTTGTCATCCTAAGGGACTTGATGCAGGCTAAGACCTTCTTTTGGCGTGTTACTACATCTGACCACAATGCATCTGTTCGCAATATTTGCTTAAATGTTAAAAAATTGTTTGAAAACAGCAGGATGAGGACAAAAGAAGCCAGGAGGAGCGTCGGCACAGAACGCCGATGCGTATTTGGAACTGAGAGTCACCGCTTGGAATTGGAATGGATTTGCATGGGACAGGAGAAGTGAACCAATCTCTTTTTTTCGTCAATGGATGCTACAGCTTCTTGTTGACTTTGAAACTTAAACTGAGAGTCACCGCTTGGAATTGGAATGGATTTGCATGGGACAGGAGAAGTGAACCAATCTCTTTTTTTCGTCAATGGATGCTACAGCTTCTTGTTGACTTTGAAACTTAGCTTGTGGCCGACGTGTGCACATTTTGAGCATGACGTCTCTGATCCACTGGTGAAAGGACACTTTGATTCTCTCCTCTTTCATCTCAAACTGCTTTAAACAACAAAGCGTATGAGGGGAAAAGTGGTTAGGACTGCACAACTGTCCGTGTTTTATGTTATGTGTTGTGTTTATTATTTTACTTTGTTAACTGTTTTGTTAAGTGCTTTGTTACAGCTTCCGCTGTTGTGAAAGCGCTATATAAATCAGCATGTATTGTATTGTATTGTATTGTATTGTATAGGAAACAATACTGTGGTAATAGCTGTTATGCTTTTACTCTGAAAGCACCTAACAGTATGTATGCTGGCCCAACATTACGGCAAATACCAAAATGCTATCGCCGTCAGGATTTTGTATCAATTAAGTTGTCTGTGCTCAATTTTTGGCTGTCCCAAAGATATGCAGAAAGCCATCACAACCCCCCCCCCAAAAAAAACCTTAATCACTTCTGAGTGTGGAGGTGGAAGGGCGATTTTAATGCTGACATTTTTTGCATGCAGATCTATTACACAAGTGACAATATTCAGTCCAATAAACAGTCCCTTGAATCAGTTTTCATTTGCAGCTTCATTTACATTAAAGTGTTCCCGTAATTACTTCAAAACATGAACCATCAGGCGTGATAATCAATGACATGAGTGCAAGGAAACACAAATCACTTGATACCACCAATGAGCACTCCTCTTCCTTGAGGTGGAGACTGAAAGTGGGCTGCAATTGCACTGGCTGTTTGCTTACGATTACAATTCACCCTGAGGGGCGGATGGTTTGATTTATAAGGGGGAGCAGGAGGAGAAAGAAGAGATCAGCATTGCACCCATCTCCTTCCCGCATAATATGCCAATAAAGGTGGAGAACTACATGTTAGCCTAGAGGAAGAGGCGAACCAAAACTCAGCTCAGTTAAAAACACACGTGTTACTTTAAAGTGAAAACCCCCTTTTTTTTTGTCACAAACTATACATTCCATTCCTTAGTAGTTAATTAGGTGTCAGCAGCACAACTGAGTTGCTTAACCTTCATCAACTGTGAGCCTGTAATGTAAGGAGAATTATTCATTGCATATTTTAGCAGCGCATGGAAAAAAAGAACACTTAAGTGAATGAACAGAATGCAAAAACTGAAGAAGAAAGAAAAAAATCGCTCCACAGTGACCAGAAGATGAGAAAATGAGAGCTAATTGGGCAATATCAGGGAGACAGACATGAGCATAAAAGCATTGACAGATATGAATTCCCGAAGATCCAATGTAGCCATGAGGAGCAATGAGCACAGGTAGTCGTGATCAAAATCGCCTCCTGATGATAGATGGTATGGTCTACTCTTCTACATGGAGAAGCAGGAGCAAATTGGCTGATAAGAAAGAATCACATTCATTTGAAGCTAATTAGCAAAGAATGTTAAAATGCACCCTACAAAATAACATCCAAAAGTACCATAACACGTTTGACTGTGTGTGTGTTAAATATTAAACAGGTTTAACATTCATGTTGTCAGTCCCAACCATTGTCCGAGTAGATCAGGCAGGGCGAAAAAAAATAATCATTGCTAAGGGATACCTTCTTCAGACTTCTGGGGAAAAAAAAGATGAAATAAATGGAGATTTAATGATATCATGTGTGTATATGTATATATATATCATAGATTTTTAGCAAATACACTGATCCGGTTGATTTTATAGATTATATATATCAATGTGACACTTTTTCTATCACTTCCACAACATTCCTAGGAAATCACAATGTCCCATCACTGGTAAGATACTTTTCGGAAAGGGTTGCAGGTTAGTTGTGTGGTCTTTGGGGGCTACTTGGTGGCAGCAGACACCACATTGGTGACTCATACTCTAAATACACCCCTCATCAAAAGACAATTCAAAGTTCAAAGGCAAAGGGAAACATCTCAATATTTTATATAATACATCCCGATTTCTATAGCGCTTTAACGGCTGCAGGTGTAACAAAGTGCTTTACAAAACAGTTAACATAAAATAAAATGATAAAAACACATAACATAAAAACACGGACAGTCGTGCAATCTTAACCACTTTCCCTCATACGCTTTGTTGTTTGAATCAGTTCTAAATGAAAGAAGAGAGAATCAAAGTGTTCTTTCACCTTTATGAATGAGTAAAACATTCGTGATTGGTCATATAAGTTAAAACATAACACATACCCGCAGATATAATGCTCTCTGCTTTGAATGAAGCATAAAGTTAACTAATCAGAGTGTCTACAATGTCTTCACTCAGTGATCTGTGTAATAACAGGTTTGATTTTTTGCTACCGAGGCTGACTAATACTGTATGTATGTCTTTGGTCACTTCTGATAACAGGAAACAGAGTGCTTTTTTTTTCTCAAACAAAGCTCTTACTAAAAAATACTACATAAAAAAAAAACAGCCACACACATCAAGATGAAAGAACACCTCCATTGTTTTTCATTGTATGGCGTCTCACATTCCTCTTTTTTGTTGGAGTCGTTGGCTGGTAACACAGTGACGACTGCTATGATGTCTATTTGCGTAGCTGAACTGTTGGCATCCATGCCTTTGCACACTACATGCATCCATCTATTCATCCATCAAAAATATTTTTTTAATAAGTCATTGTAACACCACTTCTTGTGCAAATTGAGCGGGAATGGGCTCCAACTCACAACCCCAGTGAGTGTCAGAAATGAAATTAATATAAAGTGTTGTTTATATTTTGTCTTTCTTTTTGAAACAAACTGAAAAACATAAAATCACAACTATTTGTTTGTTTCTTTCATGGCATATAGTGATCATGTCAATTTTAATGTTTGTTGTTTATAATTTTTATTTTCACACTTTATTTTTCAAAATAATTTTTAATAACTTCTTTTTATCAGGGATGACACAACACTGGGGGCAAAAGAGGCTATAGCTCCATCAGCATTTTATGTAATATGATCATCTATTTATCTATCTATATCTACAGTATATATTAGCTTTTTCATTTCATTGGAACAGTGCACATTAATCAACACAAGAATAAACAGAGTAAATGCGCCAGACTTAGCATAAATGCTAGTTTTCAGCTATACTGTAGTCCCAAAGCTGGTTTCTAAAATAGCATATATAGAGCAATTATCTTCTCAGCCCTTCTATGTTCCAGTCAAGACGCCCTATATCCCTGGAAGGGTAAAAACAAAAAAACATGGGAGTCCTTAGTAATGATCATTTTTGTGTGTTTTTAAACTCAGACAAAAAAAAGTGTCTCCATTTTTTTGTGAGTTCGCAAACGACACTGAGTAGCCCGTCCCCTATTGGTTAGAAGCAGAATACGACTGTCGTTTCAACAGAGTAACCTGATTGGACGTTTCATTGTCTTTTGACGTCATCACTTATTTTGCCTTCGTCAATCCTCTTTTGATGCAGTGAACCTCTTTGTTCATTTCGGAGTTTTTAAACTTAAAACCTTTGTTCAACGACCCCCCAGCAGTTTAGTGTTGAGGGAGCTCACTCTTCGGCTAGTTTAGCGACGTGTGACCAGCAGGGAGAGACAGTGAGAGACGCATTTAGAGTGGAGTGGACCAGTGGCTCCTCTTTTGTTGCGTTGGAGTGAAGGAAGCAAAGGAGAGAGAAGAGGAGGAGAGTTCGAGCAGCCTCAGTACCAGCCAGTGCTTCTCCCGGATAACACTCCACGGAGGAGGCTGCTTGAGCCGAAGACGCCGTTTAGCCGTTGGTCTTAAAAAATCGGGTTTTCACCCCCCCATTTTGATATTCGACCAACGTGTGGGATTGTGGTCGTGATTTCGAAGAGGATTTAAGACAACAAAAATGTACCGACGACGGGAGGGCAGCGGCGGGCTGCTTCTGCTGACGCTCTTGGCAGTGCTGCAGGTAATTTCCGAGTGGAGACTTTTGTCGTATCGTGTGTTTTTAACGTAATGTCGCTACTTTATCGCACGTGAACGCAAGTCTTTCTCATTCTTGCTTTTTAAAATTAAAATTAAAAAAATGTCTTTGCATAGACACGAGACTGACTGTGCAGTGGCGCGTGCAGTCGGTGCTAGCTTATGGTTCGTCCTCTCGTTTGTTCCAACTTCAGAGAAGAGCGGAAAGCTCTCCGGAAAAATGATTTGCTTCTAAAAGATTGAAAGTTTAGCGTTTCATACGCCTGTTCAAGTTGAGACGTTATACACGGCTAACCTAGTTTGAGAGCGCTTAAGTTGAATATCTACAGGGACGGCGGGGGAGTTGATTACATCACGAAGACCCGTTCTCGTCAGCCTTTTCGGTTGTTGAATGAAGAAGCTACAACAGTAAAAAACAAAACAAAACAAAACAAAACTAGTAGCCTACTACACACACTCAAAATCATCCAACTGTCCATGTTACCCCACCACACGCAACATGGTGGCTTATGAGGCTTAAGGGCGAAATGAGTGCACACACAGCAGGGGGACATTATTAAGCACAAAGCAGTAATACTACACTGTTTCAAGCTGGAATACTTCTATATTATTTGTGTTTAATCATTATTACTGCCTCCGAGGAAAGCAAAATTTGGCTTGTGGGCTGTATGAGGACCAGCAAACTCATTTCAAATGGCCGAAGTAGAATTACAATGCATTTAACCCACAAATAGGCTCATAAAATGTAATAAACAAACGGGGAAGAAAAAAGGCTGCCCAGCCTTGTTCTATAGTATCCCAGCTCTGCTCCTCCCCCTATTCCCAAGGATGTTAAATTCCTCTGATTAAGCAGTGGCACAAATACCCACAATGCTTTTTTTTTTTCCAGCGGGGGACCCCTCTGTCGTTTTGCATTCTTCCCAGAGTTCATGCTATGAGAAACGGGGTCAAATCTGGCGGACAAGAAACAGAATCAAGGCTGTTTAGGGAGTAGTAGACTTCTCCTGAAAATTGCTTCACATCCCTTTGTGATTCATTTCTTGCCAGTTAGTCAGGCCAGTCCTCCTTAAAATGTGAGAGCGAAAGTTCTTGATATATTTAGTTTTATCTCAATGAGTCATTTCAAATGTGGGGGGTGAATCCGAATTCCAGTAAATCCACAGTTGGTCATCATTACATCTTTATTTATTTATTTTTTTGCTTCTTGGGTGATCCGCACCATTGTATGGCAACAATAGTGGATTGTTGGCATGTAGCACCGCGACCGTGTTCCTGTTCTTGAAAAGTACACAGTTAGTGTTGATCAGAAAGGCCGACACAGAGGCTTGGCAGTAACTCCAGCCTTTGCCTAGGCCCCTCCACTGGGACAAATGGAGCTTGTTCTTGCCCAGCCATGCTTTTTGGCTAATGCTTAACCCTTTTGGCCTCATTATCCTAATTGCAGTGCCTGCTATAAAAACAACAGATGCTTTTGTACAACCGAGAGAGAGGTGGTGATTGTGGGCGGAAGGGGGTGCTGGGGAATCACAACATGAGCAAGAGGTTTCGGGAGGGCATGGGGTACACTTTTGTGGATTGATTTATGACTCATTGTCGCACCCCCTCACCTTCTTCCTTCCCACCACAGATTGCAGCAGAGTGCGGAGTCATCTCACCCTGCAGGCCTGGCTTCTCTGAAGATGTATACAAGGTTGGCTTGCCAGATATCATCGAGAAGGGACAGCCCCTTTTCACTGGTGGGTGTCGACTCCCACCCCACGCCCCCCGTGTCTATGTATCGCTATGCTGCCCTGTTGTTTCATAGTAATGTAGATGTAGAACAAGCCCAACATTTTTGAAAATTACCTCCTGAGTAGCTACGAGCCATGTCATTTTCCACATAAACCGGCTCACATGTGGTTCACATGTATATTGCCCCATTTGCTTACATGTTCCCCTTCTTTGTCGCTGTGAGCTGAGGCCTGTGTACAAAGTGCAGCTTGTTAGTCAAAAGTGAAAGCATACATTGTGGCTAACACCCGTTGCGATTTGCATCTTTCACTGGCGGGGTCCCTGGAGGGCATATAATGAAAATCCATTGCACACATTTCGATACCTATGCAACTTTAAAGTCAAGCAATTAATATCGCTAAATGTTAGGTGTGTAGCACTAGGATGTCAGTGCAAAGAAATGAGTCATCATGTTAAGAGTATTAAGTTGCATTGTCATGAGAAAAAAAATTACAATAATACTATTTGTGTTGTAAGAGTTCAAGAATAAAGACATTTGTTTATGAGATATAGGTTATAATGATACAGGAATAAACATCATAGACTTTTAGGTAGCATCCTTGAGCAGTCCTACCGTTACAGGATTTTTTATGAGAACACAGTTGTTGTATTGTATTTTAACAGGCGGTAATAGGCATAATGTTACAAATAAGTAATACCGTGAAGAGACATTGTAATTTTCAGGAGGAAAGTGAAGTCAAATCAAATCAGATTACATGCAGTTTTAATATTGCAATGAAAAAGTGTTAATTTACACAAGTAGTGTCATTGTAGTTACAAGACAAAATCCATTATTTTACCAGAATAAAGCCACACTTGTACAGGAATAGTTATAATATTTGGGGAGCCAAATTTAAAAACGTCTTTGGGAGTGAATGAGTTAATGCCACAATTGTACATTCACATATTAAAATGGTTAATGTTGCAATTTTATCAGGGGGAAACCCCACGCCCCAAATCTACTGGATTGTTTGAAAAAAAGTATTGTTGCTATTTTACGAACTTAAAGTTGTACCTGTCTTAACGTAATCTCGTCAAATTACACTTTAGGTTCCACAAACACTAAAATACTTACTGTTATCATCATCAATACGAGCAGCTTGTTTTTGGCTTTGATCCTCAGAGAAATACAACTTTATCCAAAGACTAATAGTGTTACGTTTACTTTCTAAAGAGCAGTTTTATATTTTATTCTTTTGCGTGTGGACCCAATTCTCCTTTGGAATATAGCATAAAGCTGGTGGTTTAAATTAGATCCGTTTCTGTCAACTCTCACATCAACATCTTTGAAAATGCTTCAATCTTTATCTGCACTATCGTAATGAACTCCAAAAAAGGCATCCCCAGTACTGCTATGACTGGCGTAACAAGGATGCAGCTACTGTGAAGCCACACATTGGTCTTACAAGCAGTAATAAAAGTGGAATACAACACCAGTGTGCCATTAGCGAGGTTACAGCCTTGAGGTCACTTGAGCCAGAAAACATTCTCACTTGTGTTGGATTTCACACTATGTGCCGAAAAGTTGCACACCGATGTCGGTGTGACTCAGAGGGTGGAAGAAGAGAGGCAGAAATGACAAGATGGGAGGAAAAGTGCTTGGGCGGGTGGCTGCAGCTTTCACTGATCCTTACTTCGTGCACAAGTTTCCGTTTGATGCTGCAGGTGATGGATTTGCCTCTGCCGGCTTGCGGATGAGCCGTGACCGGGGGTAATCAGGCTCCTTTTATTTTAGACCGCCACACCTCTCCAATGCACCCGCCCCCCCTAAACTGGCTTGTTGAACTGGAGATTTCCTTGACAGAGTGGGGCACTCCTGTGTCATTGTAATGCAGCCTAGCAGCTCAGTAGCGTGGGATGATGTTAATGAAAGTGCATTCTCCAGTGGAAGTTTCCTGCCGTGGGTTGGGAGAGACAAAAAGCCCCCGTGGTGTGAAGAGTTGGCCCAACTTTTTCAATTTTGCCCTGGCCATGCCGTTTAGGATATTGTTTCAGGCCACAGTGAAGCATGCTAGTGCTTGTCCTGTACCCTCGCATTTCATTAGCGTGGTTAATTTTCACCTGAAAGGGCTTTCATTGATGAATAAAAAGTATTGAAAGGCTAATGTATTCGACATAACAAGGCTCCCTCTCCATTCAGCACACATTACAACACATTGGCTTTCAGTTTTTTTCCCCCCCACCAGTTGTTTTGGCTCTTTTACTAATTGGAAATGGGATAGTCTTAGGTTTCAATAACGTAACTCAAAACACTCGGGAACTACAAAGCAAAAAGTAAGCCGTTAACATTTTAGTCCCGTCTAATTGCAGTCTGTCCTTTTGTGGCAGATTCAGGGAATACACAGCCAGGGGTGTGTAAAAAAGGTGGAAATGGTGCTACTTCACTTGTAAACAGTGCACATTGTATGCACTAAATTGCAGACTTCCTGTGGATTTGATGTTAGCAAAGGGTGGCTGGCCAGGCCAGCACAGTTGATTGTAAGATTTAATCACATTCCTTGGGGGCGTCCTCTAGACGTTAACCATCAGCTGGCCAAGTGAGGCTATATTGATTTTCAATAAAAATGCATTTTTTTCAAAGTTAGGTGGCAGAGCTGCGCAAAGAAAAGCCAGGAAGGACAATTTTTCTTTTTCGAGCATTACTATCCAGTCCGGTAAAAAAGAGGCAGCGCTCATTGTTAGCCAATGCAAAACCATGACAGGCTCTCTGTCTAGATGACCTTTCTTTGTAAAGAATAGAATGTTTGCTCTGGCCTGATAAGTCAAGAGTAGACCCCAAACCCCAAAGTTATTTATTAACAGCCTTCTACAGACAAAGATAGCTGATCTTGTAGTTGCCTGATTAAGCGTTGTGTTTAACAAAATGGCATTCAATTCCAGGTAGGTCGCGGCAGCGGGTGGTTTGCCCCTGAGTGGAATTCTGGTGTCTTGTGAGAGTGGGTGTGCATTGTTCTGTTTTTATCCAGATGGGGCCTCAAAACCAGAGAAAGTGTGTCAGTCAGAGCATTATTCAGCAGAGATTTCCCGCCCTAAAAACGGTATTAATGAAAAGGCCAGAAGCCTTCATTGTGCTTGAAACACTTAATTTGGATCCTTCATACATTCTGCTTTCTTTCCTTCCGCTAGCATTTATGCGGGAAAAGCAGTGTTTCTTGCCTGATTATGTATCACTGCAAGGACTTTAAGTTAGGGGTGTCATGAGCCGTAGGATGGGTTTTTACACTCGGCTAGCTTAATGGAGAAATTGGTCCCATCAGTGTCAGAAATCGAGACGCGGAGCAACATGTGCTTGCGTCAAATAGATCTCAAACATTCTCTGTTAATCTATCATTAAGTAAAATTGCTTGTCTTTGCATTATTTACACAAGGCGAACCGTTTAAATAAACAAAAATGTCACCTCGCCAAATCATTCGCTTTGCAGCGACTGGGTCCGTTTGAGAGTTATTTCTGCACTCTGCGCCCCGATCATTCTGACGGCCGTGTGTACAGCTGTGGCCACTTAGATGTGTTTAAAGGGGGCCCCCCATGTTTGGTGAGACATGACCCAGCTTGACCCAGTCCTGTAAACCGGGCCAAGTAGTCATCGAGCTAGTCAAGCCCTTTTCCTGCGCAGAGCGATTTCGGTCAGGTCCGGATGATCGGACGAAGGTTAGACACACGGCATGGCTTGATGCTACACGTCAGACCAACGCAACAAATATTTGATAGCTCCATTTGGGCTATGCACTATGGCTAAAATTTAATACCTCGATAATTATATGATAACAATTTATTATGGGTTCAGTGGGAAAAAATCTATCCAAAAGGATGTGGAAAGTGTAGTGTATGGACAATTTAAACTTCACACAAGAGACCCTGCAGCGAAATTCAAACCCAGAACCTCTCCGCTGTGAGGCAGATGTGCTAACCAGTAGGTTCACAGTGCTAATCACTCTATCCCAATGAAAGAGAAGTAAGATAAACAGATGTCTGAAAGTACAGACCGGCGAGACTAAACTTCAAACCACAGTGATTCAGCCAGCTCTCTCTTGCACGTTTCTAAACAAAAAATAAATACAAAAAAGTCTATCCGTGTGGGTATCAGGAATGTTTCACAAGGTCTAACCTTTGCTGTTTTTACAAGATTGCCATGTACAGTTTATAGTGAAAACCTGAATTAACATTCGAACATTGGAATCTTTACATACATCTCAATCTTCCTATTTGCCAGGCAACACTAGCATGTTCATGTCTGGCTCAAGATCGGACCTCACACAAACTATGATGAGGCGTAGAAAAAAAAGTAGGTTGTTTCCGGTAACCCGACCGACCGAGAATTTCTACCTCGAACAAAAACTTTACGGTCGGCATTTTTTTTCAAACCTTTTACATTTTTGTGTAATAATAATATTATAATAATAATGCGGCCCGGTAGTCCAGTGGTTAGCACGTCGACTTCACAGTGCTGAGGTACCGGGTTCAATTCCAGCTCTGGCCTCCCTGTGTGGAGTTTGCATGTTCTCCCCGGGTCTGCGTGGGTTTTCTCCGGGCACTCCGGTTTCCTCCCACATTCCAAAAACATGCATGGCAGGCCGATTGAACACTCTAAATTGTCCCTACGTGTGAATGTGAGCGTGGGTGGTTGTTTGTCTCTGTGTGCCCTGCGATTGGCTGGCAACCGGTTCAGGGTGTCCCCCGCCTACTGCCCGAAGACAGCTGGGATAGGCTCCAGCGCCCCCCGCGACCCTAGTGAGGATCAAGCGGTTCGGATAATGGATGGATGGATGGATGGAATAATAATAATAATAATAATAATAATAATAATAATACATTTCATTTCATAAGCGCCTTTCAAAACACTCAAGGACGCTTGAGAGTGGAAGCTCCATCTTCGTTGCCATTGTTGTGTTTAATAAAACGCGGGGAGTCTGACTCTGTGTACTCACTGCCGTTTATTGTCAGTAGTCACCTTTTCATATGAACGCTTTTACGGCCGTGACGTCACGCCGTCGTAAATTGACCCTGTGGCTGTGGTTATAACATGCCACAAATAATAATAATAATAATACATTTCATTTATAAGCGCCTTTCAAAACACTCAAGGACGCTTTACTATCAAAACAAGAACAATAAAACCACAGACAAAATTATAAATAATAAAAGGAAAGATGAATTTAGGGCGTTCACATTGGTGCAAACTCTCGCGATATTCACGTTGAGCGTGTGCGTGGTTTGTCCTGTCGTCTGTCAACAACATTGAATCGTGGCGGCGGCCACGATCTCCGACAACAGTTTAAACCGCGTTTTGTGTGTCGCAGTCGCATGTTCGCACCATAATCTTAAGAAAATAGCATCCAATCGAAAAGATTTAGCGAACTATTTGACGAACACCACGGGCCGTCTAGGACGCGGGACGCAGAGGTAACGAGACACCCAGCCAGGGGGTACCCAACTCTCTCGCCGCCTTTGGCGGCGAGCGGGGGTTTCAATAATAGTAAAAATGTCTCCTTGTTTTATGTTTTATGGGTAATTTTGTTTACATTTTTGATGGGGGGCAAAAAAAAAGATTTAAAAAAAAAACGTCCGACCTACCGACCCTATGCTGAAATTTCATGTTACCGGAAACACACTACTTATTTTTCTACGCTTGATTGAAATGTTTTTCTGAATGAGCGACGGTGGCCTGCATGCACAAGTATTTTCATGTCATGTTGGAGAGCCGGGGACCCGAGATTTTGTCAAGGCACCGCACAACATCTCACTTTGGTTTAGAATCCAAAATACCACCAAGTGAAGGATGATCTATTCATTTATTTCTTTTTAAACCACAACATCCGATGGATGCGCAGATTCTGCATCGACCACATCTTGTGCACACAATTTTGAATGCGTATGTAGTAGCGCTACCTACCTTAGATATACAGTATGTCCCTGGTTTGACTTTAGCTGTCGATCCACGATAAGTAGGAGATGAGCTTTGTAATCGGCTAGCCTAAGTGGTATATTTAAATAATGTTAATTTTGAGCTATCACTACAATAGTACAGGTGCTTGTCAACAAATAAGAATACAGTGATCTCTCACTTATCGCGGTTAATGGGGACCAAGACCACCCGCGAAAGAGGAAAATCCGTGAAGTAGGTACCCCCCTGTACAGGTATATGTATATGTACATGTGTATGAGTATAAATAATATTTATAAGGCCACATTTAATGGTATACATGCATGTAGAACTAAATGCTTGTTGTAATTAACATTAATGAATGCTATATACTCATATATATATATATATATATATATATATATATATATATATATATATATATATATATATATATGAGTTACTGCATTCAGTAATGTTAATTACAACAAGCATTTAGTTCTACATGCATGTATACTAAATAAATGTGACATTATAAATATTATTTATACTCATATATATATATATATATATATTAGTATATATATATATATATATATATATATGAGTTACTGCATTTTATTTACACACTATTCTAATTTTCTGAGATAGTGAATTTGTTTTGTTTTTAATTAGTCTTCAGATGTAATCTAAATGAAAATGAATTAACACACAGAAGCGTATCAGTCTGTTTGGAATGAATGTATGCATTTCACTTTTGAATAGCATGACTGAATGAAATCAACGTATTCATGATACAGTGATACCTCGCTACTTAGCGTTCACTTTTAGGTTTCAGTGCATCGCGAGTTTTCAAAAGCATTCATCAAAAAAAAATAGCGAAAATGCATAAAGGTCCGTGAGAGGCAGCGAGTCAGCAAAACAACAGCGAGTCACATAGAGCAACATATACAGTACTACATGTATATATATATAAATGTATTATTATTATTATTATTTGTGGCATGTTATAACTACAACTCATATATATATATATATATATATATATATATATATATATATATATATATATATATATATATATATATATATATATATATATGCCATGTACAGTTTTTCCACTATATATGTACAGTTTTTCCACTATATATATATATATATATATATATATATATATATATGAGTTGTGGTTATAACATGCCACAAATAATAATAATAATAATACATTTATATATATATACATGTAGTACTGTATATGTTGCTCTATGTGACTCGCTGTTGTTTTGCTGACTCGCTGCCTCTCACGGACCTTTTGCGGCATTTTCGCTATTTATTTTTTTGATGAATGCTTTTGAAAAACTCCGCGATGCACTGAAACCGCGAAAAGTGAACCGCGAAGTAGCGAGGTATCACTGTATCATGAATACGTTGATTTCATTCAGTCATGCTATTCAAAAAGTGAAATGCATACATTCATTCCAAACAGACTGATACATTTCTGTGTGTTAATTCATTTTCATTTAGATTACATCTGAAGACTAATTAAAAAACAAAACAAATTCACTATCTCAGAAAATTAGAATAGTGTGTAAATAAAATGCGAGAGATGGGTTCCAGCTGTCGCATTCCTCATGTCAAGCCACTTATGAACAACAAACAGCGTCAGAAACCTGGACTAAAGACAAAAAGGACTGGACTGTTGCCTAGTGGTCCAAAGTCATGTTCTCTGATGAAAGCACATTTTCCATTTCCTTTGGAAACCAGAGACTGGAGGAAGCGAGGGGAGCCACAAAATCTACATTGCTTGAGGTCCAGAGTCACGTTTTAGGGTGCCATGTACTCTGCTGGTGTTGGTCCTTTGTGTTTCCTGAAGTCCAAGGTCAACGCAGCCATCAACCAGGGGAATTTTAGAGCACCTCGTGCTTCCTGCTGCTGACCACTTTTATGGAGATGCAGATTTCATTTTCCAGCAGGACTTGGCGCCTGCACACAGTGCCAAAGCTATCAGTACATGATGTAAGCACCATGGTATTCCTGTTCTTGACTGGCCTACAAACTCGCCTGACCTGAACCTTATAGAAAATTTAGGGGGCAAAGGGAAGAGGAAGATGTGAAATGCGTGACCCAGCAATGCAGAAGAGCTGAAGGCCCCTATCATTGCTGCAGTAATTCAGGCAAATTCAGGCTAAAGGAGCCCCTACTAAGTATTAAGTCCTGTACATGTACACATTTTTCAAGTTCATACTTTTCGGTTGGCCAACATTTCTAAAACGCCTTTCTTTGTATTATTTCTAAAACTCCTTTTTTTGTATTATTTCTAGTATTATTGTAATTTTCTGAGAATGTGCATTTGGATTTTTCATTAGTTTTCAGATATCATCATCAAAATGAATCAAACACTTGAAATGTATCAGTCTGTGCGGAATGAATGTATGCATTAGGCGTAGAAAAAAAGGTAGTGTGTTTCCGGTAACATGAAATTTCAACATGGGGTCGGTAGGTCGGACAAAGTTTTTTATTTTATTTTTCTCCCCCCCCACATCAAAAATGTAAACAAAATAACCATAAAACAAGGAGACATTGAAACCCCCGCTCGCCGCCAACGGCGGCGAGAGAGTTGGGTTCCCCGGCGGCTGGGTGTTACAGCTACCTCTGCGTCCCGCGTCCTAGACGGCCCGTGGTGTTCGTCAAATAGTTTGCTGAAACTTTTCCATACAGTACATCAATGGATCAGAGATGAAAGTGGACTTTTCTGAAAATCCGCGCGCACACACACACCTGGCCGATCACGCATGAATTAGTTTACACAAAACGCTATTCAAATACTCGACATTCAATGATTAATCTTCCTTTTGTGTGCACACCTGCACCCTTTGCGGCTTCCGTTCTCGACGAAATTTCGAAATCTCCGAGATATGGCGAGGCCATGAGAATGCGAGGCGAGCTTATTACTTTTGTGGCGACGCCACTTAAGCTAAGCGAGCCTCAGCAATAGATAGTCCGCTACGCTGCTAGTGCTCTCTCTCTGCTGTGCGTGCTTCAGCGCGAACATGTACGCAAGCGCGTCTTTTGATTTCAACCAATCAGCGCCGACGCAACGACGTCACACACCCGACGTCACACACTGGCGTCACACATAACAACAACAGTTAAACTAAGCTAAGCTAGCCGAGATGACACTCGAAGTCGGACGGACACGTTTTTCTGCCAATCTGTGTGTTTCCCTTTTTGTCCAAATATACTTTTTACGGCAAGGGTCTAATCCACGGTGTCTTTTATTCGTTCCCTTGGGGTTTAGTTAGTGTGTTTATAAAGAGACGAACATCTCTTTACTGTTACTAGTGTTAGTGTCTCAACATGACTACGCTCGTGAAAGCAAAACAACAATCTCAAACGTGTCTTCGTTCAATGTTGTCAACTAATATCCGGATTAATTTTAGGCAATTTTCCTCAATTCTCTGGAGAGATTTTCATAAAAATTAGAAAAACGGTTTAAACTGTTGTCGGAGATCGTGGCCACCGCCACGATTCAATGTTGTGGACGGACGACAGGGCAAACGGCACGCACGCTCAACGCGAATATCGCGAGAGCATCCCTCCCTTGTGGTTCCTTTCTGACTTCCGGGTTGAGTGAACGCTGGCGCATTTGGCTGCCGCTGCTCAACCCGTATTGTTTTGTGTTTTTTGTTATTGCAAAGTGTCCTTGGGTGTATTTAAAGGCGCTTATAAATAAAATGTATTTTTATTATTATTATTACACAAAAATGTAGAAGGTTGTTTGAAAAAAATGCCGACCGTAAAGTTTTTTTTCGAGGTAGAAATTCTCGGTCGGTCGGGTTACCGGAAACACACACACTACCTTTTTTTCTACGCCTTATACAAGTTTCACTTTTTAAATAGTATTCTTGAAATGAATTAAACTTTTTTGATTTTCTAATTTTTTGACAAGCACCTCCTTGTTTTAGCGTTCAGCACTAGTGTGTGGTTGGGAGCGCTTTATGGATACATTTGCTGATACCACATAGTTCAGTCATCAAACCATATTTTTCACATTCAAATTCGCATTCACGGATTAGGAACAAAGTGCCACATCATGAAGCACCTGGAGGCGTCTGAACGTTCTTTTAAAAAAAAATTAAATGTGTGTGGGCCCTGCTGTGTTTTATATATTCTCTGTCATTGTAGGACACGAAGAATAACACCAACACCATGGCCATTCCTCCTCCCCCTCAAATGACATCTCGCGTTGCCTTTTATTTAACGACATGCACTTTGCTCATACCATCACTCCATTGCCTTCATTCTCCTATTTTTCTATCCGGAAGTAAATCAATGCATGCAGTTCTTTGTTTACAGTGATCAATATGTATGTAATGAAGGCAGTGTTCCAATTCCCAGCCAAAGGATCACTGGCGGGTTGGGTTGAATAGGTTTTATTCCTTTTATTGTTTTCACCCTGCATACATTTATTTTCATCTTCCGTCACAGAATCTTTTCTCTTCTCTCTGGGAGCACCATGGCCTAGATAACCATCACAAATTGTGACAGTTGATTGAATCCTGGCAGAATATATCTGTGGAAAAATCACCTTTGATGCACTTTGCCTACAATGTAACAAGGAAGCAGAGTTGGAGGCTTGAGTCGGGTGCAGGGGCCAGCACATTTGTTTTTTTTAACAAGCTCCATTGCAGTGAAATAATAATAAGAACGTTAGCGTATTAAAGCTGGCGCAACCATCTGTGCCTAATTGGTGGGTACGTTTCTGAGCCTGCTGGGTGGCAAGGCGGGATAAGGCATAATTTATTTATGCCTGACCTTTTTAGGCTGGAAGTTCTTAGCTAACTTGGGGCTGTCTGAAAATAATCCTTTGCTCCGTGCAGGCACACCAAGCCTTAAGACCATTACGAGTACTTCGAAGAGAGCTAACATGGCGCCAATAACTTCTTATCACCTCTGTTCATATCGCAGTTATCAGCTACAGGCCGTGCCCTCCATTAGTGGCACCTCGCAGTGTCTGACATTGGGCAGTCATCTGTTTCATGCGGGGGATTGTCCTTCGCATATAATTAGCTTGTTCAATTCAAAGGCACTAACGGTAGCGACGCATCTCGAGCCAAAGGTTAGTAGTAGAGGCTATTTGACCCATACCACCTCAATCAAAGGAAATCTTTACTGTTTGACTTAAATAAATATACAAAGCTGTACACGCTACTTGGTTGAACTTTCTCTTCTTGCGCACATGAAAAACCTGCAAAATAGGTGCATTAAGATTCTGAACAGCAGAACTGGCCTTTCCTTTTCATATATCGATAATGTTTGTCGGCCAGCGACAATTCGGTTTGACCTAACAGGGCAGGAGATCTGAGTGTCCAATATTAAACTTCACATCTTCATTCTGGCTTTCCGCCGTTCATTTCCACACAAGTGCCGTCCCATCGCCGATATTGCCTTTATGTTCATGTTGAAACACTGTGAAAGCCGGATTAAAAGATTTTTGGATCGTAATGTAGCTATGTGGCCGTGTTTGTCAAATTCAAATTTCAAATCCAGTGGTTCCACAGGCAGACTTGAAAGCCTCCCATTGAATTGCTCCTTTACGCAGTCTCATGAAGGTGAGTGGGAGGTGTCGGGGCTGTTGTGGCTGATTTATGGCTTATTTGGTTTGAGATCACACCTGGTTCCAGCCAATCTGAAATTACTTGTTCATTTGTCCATGCCACAAGTTGACTCATGCATGACAAGATTGAAGGATATTTTTTTTTCTCACTTGTGTTTTTGATTTAAAGCACATTAAATGCAATTTATTATTATAAATAACTGGTGACCTGACTTTCTTACACATATGCCTCCATATAACGAGGCTTAGTATTCTTCACTTGTGAAATCCTATTTTAGACAAGAAAATGCCATCTTGCAATCAGAAGAGAATGCATCGGTGTTGAGATTATACTTTGCCCTTCTTCTGACTGAGTTGTAGATTTCAGACCCATTTTTCTTCAGCAGAAGAGCTTTTTTTTTGTGGAGGGGGGCGCCAAAGCAAATAACTCCATATCTCTTTCCCAGATCCTGTCTACAAGACAGCCTCTCTTCTGCAAGTCAACCCAGCTGCTTCTTCGGCAATACTGACATTCGATTTAGACCACTCTATCTCCCCGTCGTGCCTTTTTTTTCCCCTCATTAAGTTAAACGGAATCAGAGCGTACAGGGCCTTGAAGGTCCTTACATTTTCCATCAGCAGACATGTGAAGGAGCCACTCCCCATACCTATTATGTTCTCTGTCTCATTAAATCTTTGGTGCAGTAGGCAATATAGTCGGACTCACATGTGTTGTCTTTTTTTTTTTTTTAAACACATAATTGCATTTGCTGGCTGCCGATCACAATACTCTTAAGATTGTCTTTCCACTGGTCAACTTTAGTTAAATGTAAAGAAATTCTGGGCTAACTGCTCTGATAGTGTGGTTCAATTGATCACTTGTAAGTGATCCTTGGACAGTGGTCCTAATGCAAGTGAACTCCGGCGTGGCTCAGATTATAATCAGCAACTCTTTTTTATACCCCCAAATGAAAGCCCTGCGGCTAAAAGAATGATGTAGCTTATTTGCAGACTTTGACGATCTCAGAAACGTCAGGTTCTCCTCAATTCTTGGCCTCGCTGTAACGCACTTCAAGTGTGTTTACTGTTCATGAATTGTTTTGTTGAGCTGCATGTGGAACTGGTTAACTCCACCAGTTTTTTAAACAAATTGAAGCCTTTGCATCAGTATTCAGAGTTGCTCATGCTAAAAATGCAACATAATGCCGTTTATGCAGTCTTCAAGTTGAAGGCGATTGATGTGGCCGTTGAAAAAGGCAGATTAGCTCACAAGCAGTTTAAATTCCTACATTAAGGTTGGCAGTTTCTAGATGCTTTTTAAAAAAAATATAGTGGTTGAGGCATACATACTGGTGTGCCCAATAGACTGAATTTTAAAGTACTCACATGGGTTACAACAGAAGTAACGCTTAAATAATACAGTTGGCTGCATGTAGAAAGTAGAACGCACCCGTGTTTAGCTTTACCCATTGACGCCAGACTCCAAAGTCCCACTTCAAAAACCTCACATTGGCACATTATGAGAGAACACAAATTGGCTCGCCATCACGCCTCAGACCAAAAAAAAGAAAAAGAAATTTGAAGCCGGGGCACATTGATTTGACCCAGATAATGTAACCATGGTCACAAAGAGGCGGCGCCCCCCTGCCAACCCCACCCAGACCACACCAACTATTGTGTTCCCGGCAGAAGCTTCAATTTCAATGCACTAGTGCTTCGTTAGACACTAGCCTCTTGATGACTCACTAGCTTATATCTCGTGACATTGTGCATGCATCATCCTCTTTCCTTGCCCTTCCTTCCCCCGACGACGGATTTTCACATGGGGGAGCTCCCATTGCTCCTGTCCGTCCCATGATGGATGTGATTTAATTGAGTAATGGAAGGATGGAACTCCTTTATTCTAACCTTTGATGCCTCGTTTCCTCAACCACACGTAGTATGTGGGATTTAAGTAGCATTGTGATCTATTCTCCATAAGGTTCCTTACAGGTAGGCTTTAACAATTTAAATGAAACAACCTGTTTTTGTTTGATCTCAAGTAGAAATGTGATTTGGAAGTGCCTCCCAAAAACTAGTCTCGCTCATTCAATGAGCATACGCATTCATTGAGACTGCGTAGTCCTCGAGATTGCATGTCTCAAGTGATCTACTGTGACCAGCTAGACCTCGCTGACACCGGCGCCTGCCCGCCATCACAGGATACAGATATTATGATTGACCAGGAACAATTTCTAGTCTCAACTTGAGTGCACACCATGGCAGTAAGCAACATATCGCTTGGTGGCCCACGTTGTCTGAGTTTATACTATCACTGCCTCTGTCGATATTTATTGAGGCATTAAAGAGTGTGCGGCATGTCGCCACTTTATTTCCTGCACCACTGCCGACTCAGCAGGAATGAAGCTGGAGGGGGGTATAGTCTGACTGAAGGGTATAACATAATCACAGGAAACAGGTTTGTACATTTGAACACATTTCTACATGTACATTTTCACATGAAATAACCGTGAGTGATCGGAAAATATGCATGAGGTGCCAGGAAAATTCTCATTTCAGTTCTTGTATCATAGATTAAGGGGGTGGGAGGGATCAATCATTTTTATATCACCGTCGACGAGTGGTTAGCACATCGGCCCTCACAGTTGAGTCATCAAGTTGCAAAGTTCTGAATACAAGATTAATTGTATTATTCGGATGTCAAAAATGTTCTGCTC
Organism: Hippocampus mohnikei; assembly: GCA_026261675.1. Classification (NCBI taxonomy): domain Eukaryota; kingdom Metazoa; phylum Chordata; class Actinopteri; order Syngnathiformes; family Syngnathidae; genus Hippocampus; species Hippocampus mohnikei. The sequence goes on along the minus strand of JAKGUB010000325.1, from coordinate 20,146,640 downwards.
AAGTTAAGGAGATAATGTCGAAGCAAAAACAATTAGCCGGTCGTTGAAAATCTATTTTCAAATATTGCGAGAGACACAGAATGTCAACAAAACCCAGCCAGTGTCAGTTGAGTCGTGTTTACCTTTGTGTAACCTGTCATTCCTAAAATATGGTTGATGATAGCTGTCACATTCATACAGTGGTGAAAATACAGATGTTGCACTGAAAAGGAACACAACAAGCAGATACAATGTGGTGGAGCAGTTAAGACCATAAAACGCTGCCAGAAAATCACTGCTTCACAGAGACGAAAAAGTAATCTTGCATTTATACCATTTCATAGGTATGTTTTATGTTACACCCCCAAAGGGGGTACGGTTCTATTTCCTCTTCGCATATACAACTGTTTACAATTGTGTGCACTGTGAAATCTCAGCCCACTGTGACACTTTCTCAGCAAGATATGCCGTCACCTCTGCGCATGCTGGCCTACACTCCATCTTCTATAGGCCCCAATGTCAGTCTGCCACCCTCACGCTAAGCGTTCTAAGCGTTGTGACCTTTGTAGAAGATAAGCTAAAGAGTTTTGGAATAATGGCCTCAGCCATTCATTTATGGCATTGCTAACCATATGAAGGCTGCGAGCCAAGGTTATTGACCTTTCACGCCTGTCCCTCGTGATGGAGGGAGCTAGACGCACACAGAAAATAAATTGGGCTTATTATATAGCCCAGGCTTGGTAGGCAGTTTTTGCTAACCGTTTTGTCTTTTACTTTCATTTTGATCACAGTTCAATTCATTCTGCATTACATACCGCGGGAGTTCAAAAGGGTATGGTCACACAAGAATGAGGTAGTGGAAAGGGGAATATTCGGCGTAGAAAAAAAAGTAGTGTGTTTCCGGTAACATGAAATTTCAGCATAGTGTCGGTAGGTCGGACAAAGTTTTTTTGAAAAAAATCTTTCCAAAGGTGGCGAGAGAGTTGGGTACCCGGCGGCTGGGTGTTACAGCCATCTCGTTACCTCTGCGTCCCGCGTCCTAGACGGCCCGTGGTGTTCGTCAAATAGTTCGCTGAATCTTTTCGATACATCAATGGATGCTATTTTCTTAATATTATGGTGTGAGCATGCGACTGCAACGCACAAAACGCGGTTTAAATTGTTGTCGGAGATCGTGGCCGCCGCCATGATTCAATGTTGTTGACAGACGACAGGGCAAACGACGCGCACGCTTAACGTGAATATCGCGAGAGTTTGCACCGATGTAAATCCTCTACACAAAAATGTAGGAGGTTGTTTGAAAAAAATGCCGACCGTAAAGTTTTTTTTCAAGGTAGAACTTCTCGGTCGGTCGGGTTACCGGAAACACACTACTTTTTTTTTTCTACGCCTTAGTTTCTTGGCGTATGGACAACATTGTCAAAATAATTTCTGTGCACAGGGAGCTGCAAAAACAACTGCAAACGCCATCCATCCATCCATTTTCCGATCCGCTTTATCCTCACAAGGGTCGCGGGGGGTGCTGGAGCCAATCCCAGCTGTCTTCGGGCAGTAGGCGAGGGACACCATGAACTGGTTGATAATCGATGTGGTTGATAATCAGACGCCGCAGGAGAGAGAGAAAAGACCCGCCATGTTTTGAAGCGCAAAATACCCAGGATGCATGTTGGCAAGTACCCGGATGGACTCCTCGGACGCGTAGCGAGGCCACTCCCCCGCATGCGAGCATTTGCTCTGGAGCAAATTTTTAAACCACCTACCTGAGGTGGTTTAAATTTGATCCGAAACAAGCTGTTTTCGGGCGCTAAGCTGGAACACAGTTGCACGTATGAACGCTTGAGGGGAGCAGTTTCGGAGTAAGTCCGAAATAAATCTGGCTATTTTGGACCAGAAAATTTGATGCTGTGTGAACGGCCCTTTTGACTTTTCTTACCGGACTCATCCAAGTTAATGTTGCTGCAACTGTGTATACTTTCACACAGCATTGGTGTGACAAATAGAAATACTTGTGTCGGGGGAGTTGCTTTCAACACAGCAGAAGTCAGTCTTTGGTGTTAAACTTCACAGCAGTCCTTACACCCAGGTGTCTTCCCAGCTTCTGTTACGACTGATACAACGGTCTCAAAACACGGAAAATTATAGGGGCTTGACTCAGCACCCCCATTTAAATGGAGCAATCGCACAGAAACAAGCAGAAAAATGCTGTCTTTTTCTGTCAGTGTAAAAAGGGGCTATTGTGATCGATCTGCACGAAGCACGATATGAATTGCATGGAAGATTTAACTTCCCAAAAGTATGTATGTATTCCAGTGTTTTTCTTGATTAACATTCAATTGCTTGAAATTCCAGCATTTCAATGCGATGTGTTTGCGGTTTTACTTCAGGCTTATTTTGCATGTGGTCTATTTGTAGAAGTAATGCAACAGGGGGTTGGGGGGGGGTCTGATCAGACAGATACCCATTTAGAGAAAAAGGAAACATGAAAAGAATGTCATGTGGGCAGCAGAAGAGCGAGCTTTGGGTCGACAAGATTGAGCTCATGTTATTGCAGCCTTGTCCTCCCTTTGCGCTTCCCCCGCCTGTAAAAAGCTGGCGGGGGGGGTTAGGAAGGCATGCATTTATATTGAATCAACATGGCATGATATCCGTCTGTTTTTTTTCTCCGGTCCCACTACTTGCGTTTATAAACATAAGCAGTCCCTTATGGGGCTTGGCTGACCATTTTTATTGACTCTGGAGAAGCATATCTTTGCTTGATGCATTGTTTGTGAATAGCACCACTACCCCAGTGGAAATAAGCCTCAGATAAAAAAATAAAATGGGGATCACCCCTAACAGAAGTTGCTTTATAAATGTGTTTTGCCATTAGGACGTCCCCAGTGAGGTCAAACTTAAAAGCACATTTTTAATATTGTACATTTGCTTTGTTCATGCTGTGCTTTGGATGTTGCCATAACCTCAATTAGTGAGCAAGAAAACACATGCACGCGTGCGCACACACACACACAGTCACCATTTATGCTGCTTCAGCCATGTTAATTTAGAGGGAGCAGTTGAAGTGTTTGTTGATATGCAGCAAAGGGCTAATGCACAAGGAGAATGGGAGCTTGTGTGTGCGCGCACATTTGTTTGCAGGACTCATCAGCATGTCTGGTACTCATCAAATTGTATTGCACACAAAAAAGGGAGGAATGTGTCCGGGGGTAACTGGGCCTTAAGGAGCGTGGGGGCTATTTTGGACCAGAAAATTTGATACTGTGTTCAAGTGGAGATTGTGGACATGAAGTGGGTGCTGCTGATGGACAACATATACACTTAAGTCATGCACTCATTAATACCAAATATGGTTGTCATCCAAACAACAATTAAGTGACAAAAAATATGTCAGTGCCAGATAGTTTGGGAGGTCAAAGCAGTCAAATTTGCCCAAACATGAACTTGTTCGGGCAAAGGTGGACAAATTACGGCCTGCGGGCCGGATGCGGCCCGTTGGGTCTTTTTAATCCGGCCCGCTGATGGTTGGTACACAATTAAGGTTCGATGTGAATGATTGCATTCATTTCATTTGGACTTGTAATGACAGGCATTTCAACGCCATGTGGCGCAGTTACTTGGAAGTTGCAGAGCACAAAGAGGGAGGGGAGACGAAGACAGAGGGAGAAAGATAGAGGGAGAAATCTTATCTACCACCTGCGGACCTCTGTCAAACGGAAATTCCCGAACCCGGTAAAAAATAAACGTATGCATTAACCTTTCTACTTCTATATTACATTAACGATCGATTCATAACAACAGATGTACCGGAAGCCATACGGAAGCCCGCAGTAGCGCCAACTCAAGCAACTCCTGCTCAATACGACGGAATTAAGTGTGTCCGCGCCGCTATTTTCTATCATTGGATCCAAAACGGCGACATGCAAGTGACTCTTGATTTCAGTGAGTTTTACCGGAATTGCGAAACATTTTAAATTTCATTCATTTACATTTACGTCCTGTAGATCATGGCATCCAAACGAGGAGGGGTAGTAATGATCGCGGAAGAGAAAGGGATATGTATCTGATTAAACGAAACGGGTTAAAAAGTACGAAACATTCCAGAGACGATTGGAGTTGGAAAGACTCAAATCTACGAGACTTGAAAAAACAAGGAAATTATTCTTGCTCACTCCGATTCTGGCAATTTCCATGCTCAGAGTGAATTGCTTGCGGCTCGATGGACAGTCGAGTAAATGAACGTTTCCTGGAATGGTTTGGCTGTTATTGTGTTAAAAACTTTTCACAAACTGGACCGCTAATAAGAGAGGAGGCGAGTTCCATAGCACTAACTATGAACATCGAAGACTTCGAAGCCTCCCGTGGCTGGCTTCAGAAGTTCGTTGCACATCAGCTGGGCAATGCTGTCGTGTGGTGATCGAGGGGAGGTCAAGTTAGAGACAGTGAGTGAATGGAAAGAAAAGCCACCAGGTCTCTTACTCATCTCATTTTGTAGCAAATAGTCCTAACTTTGTTTGATTTTGTATTTTTTATATACATGTACTGTGTGCTGCAGTTTTTGTGTTATAAACATTTTTTGGGCAATCTGTTGTTTCACTTTGTTGCTTGTGTTGTCACAAATGTATGTTGTTAACATACTTGGATGTTCATACAGGACATATACCATAGTTGTTTCACTGTTCTCATTTAAAAAAAGTATGTTAATTTTTATATGTACCGTATCTTGTGCTGACCCAGCCCACCTGTCAAATTTTAGAAATCAATGTGGCCCCCGAGCCAAAAAATTTGTCCACCCCTGTGTTAGGGTATAGTTTTTTTATTGTTTGTTTAGAGGGGGACACCCACATAAACATGGGCATTGTTTTTTTTTTTTAATGACATCTTATGGAATAAATAGCGGAAAAAACAACTGTCGCGAACCCCTTCCATTGCCCCCACCAAGAATGTGTGGACCAATGGAGATGAGGTCAAAAGGCACAAACACGGCTTTGTTCTGCATTTGTCAGGGTTACGGCCTGTTCAGAGACCGTAACAGGCAACACCAGCACATATTACTCCATTATGTCGCTGTTGAAAGATTTACAGTTTGATTTAGCGGCAATGGATATTTGATCATGCATGTCTTAAGTATAACAAAATCCACTGAAAATGTGGAGCACTGAACAGGACATGTATGCAAACTAGAGCTGTTGCTTTATTTGAATGTCTAACGTCATGAATCGTGGCACTAGCGCTGTTTGTATTGTTTGGGCCATGCTGGTATGACGGCATTATTGATATTATCACAATATTTCATGATGAAACTATAAAACCTATGATGATAAAGAGAATCAATTATGATAAATCAGAGTTTATATTCAAGGGAATGACTAAAAACTTTGAGAAACACCGGTTAAACATACAAATACTTCGAACGAAATATGACCATCTGTTGAAAAAGTCTGTCTTTCTATCTTTTAGATTAACCTTTACATTGAATGTCCAACTCCTGTGAGTGCGCGTTGTTGGGCAACAACGTGTACTGATATTGGATGTATGCGTACTGATCATGTACTGCGAGATAACGATACAATGCACCACAACATCAACATTGTGTTCCAGCCCTATTATTTAGTTACAGTACTTTGCTAAGGTCCCTAACATTAAAATTGGAACTGTCGTCAAATTCGTCTGACATGTATTTGTAGTTACCGGTACATGTTGTGTTTAATGTCCGTTGCAATGAAAGACCTTTCAGCAGACCTGACTCAGTCGCATTTTTGAGCCATGGATAGTCTTTGCCCTTCATCGAGCGAAATTGTCAAGCAGATCATGCTGTCATTCTGCAGAGCTGTCCAACAAATTACAGGGTTTGGACGCATGAACGAGGTCTTCCGAAAACGTGGCCACCATCACCATAGCCTCTCGCTTACTCTCTGATCTGGCCACTCATATATTGGTCTGTCTGCAGTGCGCTTGGAGACGGCAATTGCACCAACATTGATTTGTGTCTGAAATAAAGGAGGTCCGGACGCTGCACACATGCTAATGTGAGAGCTCTTTTTGTGCTTTTCCTCTCATCTAGCACTTCATGTTTAAACACTTTTTTGTGAGCCGCATAGTTTAGAGGTTGATTCCTTAGCTGCTCATCATGCCTTTTCCAAGACCACCAAAAGGTCTGAGCATGTGAGCACGGGCAGCTGTGTGGAATGAGTTGGAAAGGCGGGGTTGGGCTTTTGGTTGGCGTGTTCTCTGTCCATCGGAGTGGGTTTCATCTGTTAAAAAAATGGAAAGCTTGGCGGACAATTTTCAATCATCGGAGACAGGGAGGTACATGAGGAACTTCCTGCCAGCGGCTTGGAGCAAAACAAAGGTTTGGCCAGCACCAGCTATATGTATTATGACTAAACACCTAATTCCAAACATCTTGCTTCACATGTTTAAAACGTGAGAGACCTCACACATGACAAGGAAAGAAATTGCCATTTGGGATTACTGCGCTTATAATGTGCGGTGCGCTTGAGGTGGCCAACACAGCGCAGCACACATATTCCACCGACAATTCTAAGTTGCCTCCTCCAAACCAGATGTCTGCCATCGTAAAAAGACTAACCTGTAAGAGATAGTAGTAGAAGAGAGGCAAACCGATAACCACATTGCCATTGGAAAGTCCTCTTTTGTCCTTTTTGTTCCGGTGAATGATTTGGGAGGCACGGTATGAAAAAAAATGGACACAACCGGTTGCTCCCCTATTTGGGTCTGGCAACAGAGCAAGCTTCAGGTTGCTGCTTAATTGGCTCCTGTTTTGGTTCATGTCACGATCCCCGAAGCCCTAGCTTGGCCCACTTCTAAACCACATACATTCTTTGTAACTGTTATGATTGTCGGTCCTGACTGTTTTGCGAGCAGATCGGGATGGGCAAAAAAAATCCACCAACCTATACTACAGAATAATCACTCGGGGTAATCTGTGTGAGACATTTGAGAATAAAGCCTTGGCACCAGCATAACTGTAAAGAGTGACCACTCACATTCAAAGAGCTCCTCTAGGTTGATGCTGTAAACAATAATGGGAGGACAGGCACAAGAGGAGTAAATTAATGTTGAAGGAGAAGCCTCCCGGATTCATGGGAGACTCTGTCTCTGTTCAGGGCAAATATGAAAGAGCCTTTGTTAGTGAAGGGCTTGCTGCTGACAAAAAATAACTAGCCCCCTTCCCTCAACTTCTAAATTCATTGCCTCCTCTCCTGCTCATCCGTCACTCCATTTCGTCCCCCCTTTCCCGATAAGCCTATGTGACTTCTGTCAAAGTCCCTCATTTAGGATTCCACGCTGCGCCTGCTGTACGGAGGAGGGCCCGGGAGACAGTCGGCTGCATTGTTAGTATTCACTGTCTCCCGCAGACTTCCTGCCACTGGGTGGGCAGTAGGAGTGAGACATGTACAGTTGGTGATTCATATTTTCACCTGTGATGTCCCTCACGTGTGTTTACATTGCGGAGAACAGGATCGTATACAACACGGGCGGTGTACTGTGTTATTCCGATGCGGCGAATATGTGGCTAGCGAGCTTCATTCTTGGTAATGTCGTATTTTTAGCTCCTGCGCCGGTGTGCGGTGTTGTTAACCTCCTTAGGCTATGCTAAATAAAGAATGGACTATCAGTGAGGGGAAATGACTGCTTGGCACTGCACTGACGGTGTGTCTTTCATCAGGTCACACATTGCTCTCCTCACACCTGCGGCTCATGACAGGATGTTGGCAGGTGTTAATTGCAATTGTAAAACAGGGCATGATGCTCTGCGTTTTTGTGGCATCTCCGTCTCTCCCTTGGGTTCCACATTGTCGGGCTGCTCACAGTCATTTTGACTGTACTCTTTATTTAGTAAGTTATATTCACGAGTTAGAATGAGCTTTGGGCTTTGATTGTGTGCCTTGTTTGTTCAAGTGTGATTAGGACCATATAATACGGTTGTAACTTTGATCATAGTTTTGTGCTTTTATGATAAGCAAAACAGACTACATTTTAGCAGCACACGACCCATTCTGGCAATGTGGTCCCTCCCTCGGACATGAATACATAATGTCAACATACAGACACTCCCAAGTTACGAACATCCGAGTTATGAACAAACGGTACATACGAACATTTTCACGGGTCTGTCGAAAAAAAAAAGTTAGATTTTGTATTGCGCGCCTTTTTCCGAGTGCCAAACGGGCGGAGGCGACGTTCGGCGGCGCGGGAGAGGCGTGGGGCGGGCGTGTGACGGTGGAACGGGCGGGGAGGCGTCCGGCGCGCCGGTCGACGACCGGTCGTCTACTCTCCCCCGCTGAAGCCGCTGCTAGTTTATCGGGCAGCTAACCCTCGAGCCCTGAAGAATGTGACGAAAAGCTCTCTCCCCGTTATATGGATGTCAATATAAGTCTTAAACATACATTCCAGACAAAATATAGCACTGAAGCAACTTACGAACGAATTCACCTTATGAACAATCGTCCGGAACGTAACTCGTTCTTAACCTGGGGAGCGTCTGTATATTGTAGCTTTCCAGGGAGTTCGCTTTTTACAACTGTTCTGTTTCTGTGGAGGCAATGTAACTCAATTTGTACGAAAGTCACAACACTCTGTCCCAAGTATCTCTAAACTGATGGAGTCATAAAGTAACACGAAGTAAATATTTGTATGGAAAAGACTTCTTGCCTTCCTGCCTTCATGTGCCGTTTGATGATCTTAATCTTATGCTACTGCACAAGATAGGCCAAACTAATGATTAGGACAGGGGTAGGGAACTTCGGTTTCTCGAGAGCCATATCCTGCCTGTTTTAGATCCCTCCCTACTCCAACACACCGGATTCAATTGTTCTTAATCATTTCAGGCCTCGACAGAGCTTGCTGATGAGCTCATCATTTGAATCAGGTGTGTTGGAGTAGGGAGGGATTTAAAACAGCCAGGAAACGGTTCTCGAGGAACCGGAGTTCCCTACCCCTGAATTAAAAACACATCACTCATACTTCCTATTGCACAAGTTGTGTGGGTGCTACTGTGGCAATCAGGACCGTATCCTTTTTTATTTTTAGGGCTGAAACAAATGATCATTTCCATAATTGATTAATCTGTCAGTTATTTTGTCGATTAATTTGATGAATCGGATTTCAAAGAACACGTTAAAATTTCCACCCTTGTATTCAAAACCCAGGATATTATTTAAAATTGACGGTGCAGAAAATGCACATACAAAAATGATTGATGATTCAGTCACTGGTTTGGGAAACAGGACAAAATGTTGATCATTGTTTTCCAAAGTAAATGCAAATATTTTATTTTGATTGACAAAGATAATCAGTCCGCTTTCGTGAACATATACAGAAACCGGATACTTACTGTTGAAAAGCTGAAATTTTGAGTATGCTGACAATTCTAAATGAAACGATATCCAAACGATTAATCACTGATCAAAAATAATAATAATTGTTTAATTGCCAATTAATCATATTAAATAGTAAATATTGTCTCAGCCCTAGTGGTTTGTTAACCTAGTTTATATGTTACTTTTTTTTAAATTTTACTTGTTAGGATCCTACATTTCTTGACTGAATTTGGACTATTGCTGTTGTAATGAGCTAATTTCCATCACAGGATGATTAAAGTCTCTGTCTGTTTGTCTAATCAATAAAAGAAAAAGGTTAAGAAAATTTAAACGCTAAAGCATTATTCACTATATGTTTTGTTTCTTTCTTTTGGTTGTTATAACAGCATCCCTCTGATCTTTGTCAAAAGAGCAACGTGAACAGTAATCATCCATCTCGGTTGTAACAAAGCATTTTATTGTGATTCATTTTTCAGCAGTGTTGCTCAGAGCAACACACAGCGTTTGTGTTACAGATGTTTTTGAGCCGTTTGTCATAGTTTGCGTTTGCCAGCCTTGCCTCGGGAGTTCCACATAGATAGTCCCGGCAGAGAATCTATTGGCTCCATATTGACTTCCTCCGGCTGTCTCCAATGGATTTGACATGGATAACGCGTTTGGGTCTGAGGCGCGATGGGGGAGGGGATGTAATAAAAGCACGATACCCACAAATGAAAGAGAGAGGGAAACAAAGAAGACTGAAATGAAGAGGGCTCAAGTTGGGAAAAGCCAAGAGGTTCTCAGGGGCAACTGCCTCACCCTCCCCACGAGAAGGCTCTGGAGCAAGATTGTGGATGAGTAGGACTGAGTAAGACTTATTTGGCTCAAACAATATACTGTACATTTATGCGAAAGTGATTTAGAATGGATTTTCCCTGTGCCCCGCTTGGCATATACCGCTAATGAGGTTCATAATTTTGTGCTATTCTTTGCTTTAATTGTAATAGCATCGGCAAAATTCATTTGTTTAATTCACTGCGCCACACTGGTATTGTCGCAGACTTTAACCGTCATTCTCTGGAAACGATAAGGCTTATTAGGTCTGATGGGCCTCCTGTCTCATATAATCTAATGTGGCCATGATAGACAGAATTCTGGGTTTGGATTCATTCGTACTATAAATTCAAGCACATTCCCAGGCCCTGTCCTCTGTAATGGGCCATTACGGGACATGTTTGTAGATGAAGGGGCCAGATGTCCTTAATGTGGTTGAGGGTCCTGCATTGGCTATTTAAGCGAGGAGGAGCGTGAGCTGGACACTGTCCCTCATTAAAGTGACCTGCTCGCCGCTAGAGTAGAGCCATAAAACAGCGCTTTAATGTTCTTAGCAGAAGAGCGCCACAGTTTGCCCACAGCTGTATCGCTGTAAAAAAAAGGAATTTAATTCCATAAGAATGATCTGTTGTCATAGCTCATGGCACCAGCTGTCTGACCATTTTTAAATGCAACCCTTGGGCATATCGCACACTCTCCGTTGGCTGCTGTGATCCTAAAAGCGTGTCCTCCCTCTGGTCAACTTGAGCAGAAGAGCCTTGCTGGATTGGGCTGGACATCAAACATTCCACTATGATTTGCAAGATCGCACCAATTTCCCGTGTTACCACTGTATCACCTCATTTGATTGACTTAGGTCCCGGCACACTCATTGCAATGTACAGTGTCTCACCGTATACATGCATGGTGGCACCCGTGCCTCTCTGGACACCCCATCTTGTCTGTGTTTGGGCAGTAAAATTTGATGCACAGCTGCTATGGGAGCACATCTTGGGGTTCTTGCAAGGCTGATGACCTCCTAATGTGGATTCCAGCAAGGCAGAAAGACAAATGTTTGTGCTTCCAGGTCCTCCCGGTATCTGCAGCTGTCACGTTATCCTTTCTGTGCCCTGGACCTTTTGAGCTCTGAATTGCAACCAAATATCAATTTGCTTACAGGACTTACGTTAGGCGTAGAAAAAAAAGTAGTGGGTTTCCGGTAACCCGACCGACCGAGAATTTCTACCTCGAAAAAACTTTATGGTCGGCATTTTTTTTCAAACCATCTACATTTTTGTGTAATAATAATAATACACTCAAGGACGCTTTACAATCAAAACAAGAACAATAAAACCACAGACAAAATTATAAATAATAAAAGGAAAGATGAATTTAGAGCGTTTACATTGGTGCAAACTCGCGATATTCAGAGACATTTGAGAATAAAGCCTTGGCACCAGCATAACTGTAAAGAGTGACCACTCACATTCAAAGAGCTCCTCTAGGTTGATGCTGTAAACAATAATGGGAGGACAGGCACAAGAGGAGTAAATTAATGTTGAAGGAGAAGCCTCCCGGATTCATGGGAGACTCTGTCTCTGTTCAGGGCAAATATGAAAGAGCCTTTGTTAGTGAAGGGCTTGCTGCTGACAAAAATAACTAGCCCCTTCCCTCAACTTCTAAATTCATTGCCTCCTCTCCTGCTCATCCGTCACTCCATTTCGTCCCCCTTTCCCGATAAGCCTATGTGACTTCTGTCAAAGTCCCTCATTTAGGATTCCACGCTGCGCCTGCTGTACGGAGGAGGGCCCGGAGACAGTCGGCTGCATTGTTAGTATTCACTGTCTCCGCAGACTTCCTGCCACTGGGTGGGCAGTAGGAGTGAGACATGTACAGTTGGTGATTCATATTTTCACCTGTGATGTCCCTCACGTGTGTTTACATTGCGGAGAACAGGATCGTATACAACACGGGCGGTGTACTGTGTTATTCCGATGCGGCGAATATGTGGCTAGCGAGCTTCATTCTTGGTAATGTCGTATTTTTAGCTCCTGCGCCGGTGTGCGGTGTTGTTAACCTCCTTAGGCTATGCTAAATAAAGAATGGACTATCAGTGAGGGGAAATGACTGCTTGGCACTGCACTGACGGTGTGTCTTTCATCAGGTCACACATTGCTCTCCTCACACCTGCGGCTCATGACAGGATGTTGGCAGGTGTTAATTGCAATTGTAAAACAGGGCATGATGCTCTGCGTTTTTGTGGCATCTCCGTCTCTCCTTGGGTTCCACATTGTCGGGCTGCTCACAGTCATTTTGACTGTACTCTTTATTTAGTAAGTTATATTCACGAGTTAGAATGAGCTTTGGGCTTTGATTGTGTGCCTTGTTTGTTCAAGTGTGATTAGGACCATATAATACGGTTGTAACTTTGATCATAGTTTTGTGCTTTTATGATAAGCAAAACAGACTACATTTTAGCAGCACACGACCCATTCTGGCAATGTGGTCCCTCCCTCGGACATGAATACATAATGTCAACATACAGACACTCCCAAGTTACGAACATCCGAGTTATGAACAAACGGTACATACGAACATTTTCACGGGTCTGTCGAAAAAAAAAGTTAGATTTTGTATTGCGCGCTTTTTCCGAGTGCCAACGGGCGGAGGCGACGCTTCGGCGGCCGCGAGAGGCGTGGGGCGGGCGTGTGACGGTGGAACGGGCGGGAGGCGTCCGCGCGCGCGTCGACGACCGGTCGTCTACTCTCCCCCGCTGAAGCCGCTGCTAGTTTATCGGGCAGCTAACCCTCGAGCCCTGAAGAATGTGACGAAAAGCTCTCTCCCCGTTATATGGATGTCAATATAAGTCTTAAACATACATTCCAGACAAAATATAGCACTGAAGCAACTTACGAACGAATTCACCTTATGAACAATCGTCCGGAACGTAACTCGTTCTTAACCTGGGGAGCGTCTGTATATTGTAGCTTTCCAGGGAGTTCGCTTTTTACAACTGTTCTGTTTCTGTGGAGGCAATGTAACTCAATTTGTACGAAAGTCACAACACTCTGTCCCAAGTATCTCTAAACTGATGGAGTCATAAAGTAACACGAAGTAAATATTTGTATGGAAAAGACTTCTTGCCTTCCTGCCTTCATGTGCCGTTTGATGATCTTAATCTTATGCTACTGCACAAGATAGGCCAAACTAATGATTAGGACAGGGGTAGGGAACTTCGGTTTCTCGAGAGCCATATCCTGCCTGTTTTAGATCCCTCCCTACTCCAACACACCGGATTCAATTGTTCTTAATCATTTCAGGCCTCGACAGAGCTTGCTGATGAGCTCATCATTTGAATCAGGTGTGTTGGAGTAGGAAGGGATTTAAAACAGCCAGGAAACGGTTCTCGAGGAACCGGAGTTCCTACCCTGAATTAAAAACACATCACTCATACTTCCTATTGCACAAGTTGTGTGGGTGCTACTGTGGCAATCAGGACCGTATCCTTTTTTATTTTTAGGGCTGAAACAAATGATCATTTCCATAATTGATTAATCTGTCAGTTATTTTGTCGATTAATTTGATGAATCGGATTTCAAAGAACACGTTAAAATTTCCACCCTTGTATTCAAAACCCAGGATATTATTTAAAATTGACGGTGCAGAAAATGCACATACAAAAATGATTGATGATTCAGTCACTGGTTTGGGAAACAGGACAAAATGTTGATCATTGTTTTCCAAAGTAAATGCAAATATTTTATTTTGATTGACAAAGATAATCAGTCCGCTTTGAACATATACAGAAACCGGATACTTACTGTTGAAAAGCTGAAATTTTGAGTATGCTGACAATTCTAAATGAAACGATATCCAAACGATTAATCACTGATCAAAAATAATAATAATTGTTTAATTGCCAATTAATCATATTAAATAGTAAATATTGTCTCAGCCCTAGTGGTTTGTTAACCTAGTTTATATGTTACTTTTTTAAATTTTACTTGTTAGGATCCTACATTTCTTGACTGAATTTGGACTATTGCTGTTGTAATGAGCTAATTTCCATCACAGGATGATTAAAGTCTCTGTCTGTTTGTCTAATCAATAAAAGAAAAAGGTTAAGAAAATTTAAACGCTAAAGCATTATTCACTATATGTTTTGTTTCTTTCTTTTGGTTGTTATAACAGCATCCCTCTGATCTTTGTCAAAAGAGCAACGTGAACAGTAATCATCCATCTCGGTTGTAACAAAGCATTTTATTGTGATTCATTTTTCAGCAGTGTTGCTCAGAGCAACACACAGCGTTTGTGTTACAGATGTTTTTGAGCCGTTTGTCATAGTTTGCGTTTGCCAGCCTTGCCTCGGGAGTTCCACATAGATAGTCCCGGCAGAGAATCTATTGGCTCCATATTGACTTCCTCCGGCTGTCTCCAATGGATTTGACATGGATAACGCGTTTGGGTCTGAGGCGCGATGGGGAGGGATGTAATAAAAGCACGATACCCACAAATGAAAGAGAGAGGAAACAAAGAAGACTGAAATGAAGAGGGCTCAAGTTGGGAAAAGCCAAGAGGTTCTCAGGGCAACTGCCTCACCCTCCCCACGAGAAGGCTCTGGAGCAAGATTGTGGATGAGTAGGACTGAGTAAGACTTATTTGGCTCAAACAATATACTGTACATTTATGCGAAAGTGATTTAGAATGGATTTTCCCTGTGCCCCGCTTGGCATATACCGCTAATGAGGTTCATAATTTTGTGCTATTCTTTGCTTTAATTGTAATAGCATCGGCAAAATTCATTTGTTTAATTCACTGCGCCACACTGGTATTGTCGCAGACTTTAACCGTCATTCTCTGGAAACGATAAGGCTTATTAGGTCTGATGGGCCTCCTGTCTCATATAATCTAATGTGGCCATGATAGACAGAATTCTGGGTTTGGATTCATTCGTACTATAAATTCAAGCACATTCCCAGGCCCTGTCCTCTGTAATGGGCCATTACGGGACATGTTTGTAGATGAAGGGCCAGATGTCCTTAATGTGGTTGAGGGTCCTGCATTGGCTATTTAAGCGAGGAGGAGCGTGAGCTGGACACTGTCCCTCATTAAAGTGACCTGCTCGCCGCTAGAGTAGAGCCATAAAACAGCGCTTTAATGTTCTTAGCAGAAGAGCGCCACAGTTTGCCCACAGCTGTATCGCTGTAAAAAAAAGGAATTTAATTCCATAAGAATGATCTGTTGTCATAGCTCATGGCACCAGCTGTCTGACCATTTTTAAATGCAACCCTTGGGCATATCGCACACTCTCCGTTGGCTGCTGTGATCCTAAAAGCGTGTCCTCCTCTGGTCAACTTGAGCAGAAGAGCCTTGCTGGATTGGGCTGGACATCAAACATTCCACTATGATTTGCAAGATCGCACCAATTTCCCGTGTTACCACTGTATTCGCGATATTCACGTTGTGTCATTTGCGCTGTCGTCTGTCAACAACATTGAATCATGGCGGCGCCACGATCTCCGACAACAGTTTAAACTGCGTTTGTGTGTTGCAGTCGCATGCTCGCACCATAATATTAAGAAAATAGCATCCACTGCTGTATCGAAAAGATTCAACGAACTATTTGACGAACACCACGGGCCGTCTAGGACGCGGGACGCAGAGGTAACGAGATGGCTGTAACACTCCAGCCGCTGGGCACCCAAATCTCTTGCGCTTTGGCGGCGAGCGGGTTTCAATCATCGGCAATTGCTCTCGGACTGCAAGGAAGCTCGGCTTGCCCTAAAATGTCAAAGAATAAGTGATCATATATATATATATATATATATATAAACATATCAAGTCGAATCGAACAAAAGAACTACAAGTCCCAAAGGTCCAACCCGGAAGTGGAGCGCGCATATTTACCCCAGCTGCAACGCAATTTACTTCGTTTAAACGTCAGATTGCAGACGGACAAACATGACAACTATGCAAAAATGAGCTAAATAAAGACAGCCCTGTTCTAGCAACATTTTAGCCCACGCTGTTTAAATTGCCGATTGCGAACGGTAACTGACTGTGATTGCATAGCGATGCGGCAAACAAAGCAAGCGATCGTGACCGAATCTTAAAGCTAACTTTACACATCTGACTTGATAAGAAGCACTCGCGTAGCTTAACATTGAGCCATGCCGACGACGAAGCGAGTGTATTCACTCACGAAACAAAACGCTATTTATACATCGCGCGAACGTCACCTGTCAGTGGCAGCCCCGCCTCTTAAAGCGCCAGGTCAATCCAACAGGAGTCGTTCAGCAAATTTGTTCTTCGTCGTGTCATCCATTTTCTTATATATATATATATATATATATATGACCAGTCGTGACCAGTAAGAAGAAGCTGATTCGGAGCAAAATTAAGCACGTTAGAAGCGCATATATATATATATATATATATATATATATATATATATATATATATATATATATATATATAAGCACCGATGTAAATGTGCACGTGTGAACGCTACAATTTGCTCCGCAGCAAATGCTCGCTTGCGAGGGTTGGGGGCCTCGCTGCGCATGAGAAGAGTTGATTACGACGGCGAGAATGCGTTGCTTTCGTGCTCTGTCGGACTTTCGTCAGGTGTTTGTTTAATAACGACACAAGACATGGCTGCTAACAGTAGCAAAGCACCTCTTGGGTTATACCATCTCAACTAGAACGGGGAGGGGTTAGTCCCCAAACGTCATCTTTCCTTTTGTAGGAGACTGGACTGTCTCGGAATTGTTTGTGTAGTTTGTTCCTTTGTTGTGTGTTCACAACCCCCTGCCCTCCATAGAATTTATTTTGTGATTTCATCTCTTGATTTTTGTGTTTGGCGCATTAAATGTTTGCTTTTCTGAGTGTCATTGAACTCATCGTTGATTTACGTCTGGGCGGTCACTCTCTAGCAGAAGGCACGGAGACACAGAAGGAGAAGGACGTGCCTGTGCAGTAGTTGCTTGAGTTGTGTATACGTTTTAAAAAGAACCAACACGACAGCTCATTTGTTTTCTGTCGTTTTGCTCCGCAGCAGAAACTGCCCGTGTGAACGCAAGTGGAGCTGCTTCGACGCTGCGCCGGTGCTGCCACGCTCAGCGGCTTTGTACGTGTGAACGCTCCACAAAATTTGTTCCGGTGTAAAAATATATCGCAACAAAATACTCCGGTGCAGCGCCAAAATAAATCTGCCCGTGTGAACAGGGCTAATGTCTCCTTGTTTTATGTTTTATGGTTATTTTGTTTACGTTTTTGATGGGGAGGAGGGAGAAAAAAGATGATAAAAAAAAACTTTGTCCGACCTACCGACCCTATGCTGAAATTTCATGTTACCGAAACACACTACTTATTTTTCTACGCCTTATGTTGTTTTAGCAGAAGCCTTCATATTTCATATGATCATTGAGCTTCCATAAAATAAAGGTATCGGGTAGATGACAACAACCAAGTAAAAACATGAACATTTCATCTTGGGCTGGGCGGGTGAAAAGATTAATGTATACTATACTTTTATTATCTTCATTCATACTCCTTTGTTCACACAACACTTTCGTTAAAAAAGTTATTTTATGTAATTCAATAGCCAAATCAGTTTCATGTAAACTGCCCCACATTGTGATTGTAGACACCTTCCTAAACTTGGGTTAGCACCGTGTGCGTACATTGTCTTCCACTCCCACATTGCCTTTAATCTAATTCATGCTTCTCAGTGGAACGCTGAAACCTCGTTTGTATGCTGGTCATAGCAAGAGCCAATGCAAATCTTATTTACACTTGCAGTGTTCTGTAGTGAAGAAGCGTCTGTTTTTGCCAATTTGCAGAGGCTACTCTGACCCCAGGTCCTGATGGATGGTTCTTTGAATACGATGGCCGAAAGAAGGAAGCCCCTTCATATTGATCCCCCTTCTCATGCACCACGATACAATGTAGGAGATACTCGCACAGCACCTCCTCCACCACCCCAACCCGGTTCTGTTCTATTTTTTTTTCTGCTTCTTTCTTTTGCAACTCCCCTGTCTGTGGTCTGAAAACTGATAGGCGTTCTACTGCTTCAGGTTTCAGGAGCCTTACTTTTAAATTTGGTGCTGATAGTAGAGGTGTGGCTTACAGGCATAGTGGGAACACAAGCAACAAGGGAGCAGACTCTCCCCCGTTCTGCCGCTAGGCTAAAAGCAGTCAGCTCATGCCTGATTTGAGACCTCGCTCAAAGGGATTTCTGATGGGGATGCTCTTTGACCCTCGACGCCTACATTATGTAAATGTGTGCAGAAAACATGGAGTATTACACTGTTATTTCACACAAATGCACTTTGTTGACTTTAAGTACATATTTGTCATAAAAGCACTGGAACCGTTACATCAACGAGCACTGGAACACGTTACATCAACGACGCCGGGCCAAAGGAACAATCGTAAACTATTGAGAACGCAAAGCTAAAAACATCTAAGACAGGCTTGTCGTGTAATGGAGCTTCCTTCCATATGTTGGTGTGGTAGTGGTTGGTAAGGTAACCAGATCTTTCCTCCCTCCGAAGCGATGTTATTGTCCCTGCGCACAAAGAATGGGGTTGTGTAATATAAGATGGAGCAGCGAGGATGAGGTTCATGGACAACGCCCTTTCCCAGACTGTATCAGCGTGTATCAGTTGACCATTTCAGGAGGGATTTCAACCTCGGATTTCACTCCAAAGCTATGGAACTAGATGAGACTGGCTGCTACTTTAATATCGTGTGCTTTCCTCCATGTTTGAACCTGTGGGTGTCATTTATGCCAAAGGGCAAAGCCTCCACTCAATGAATTTATTCACTGCTTTCCCCTACTTTGTTCTGACTAATGACTGATCACTCCTTTTGTGTTTTGAGCCTGTAAAAACACTTCCAGAGTCAGGTCCCGCAGCAGGACGTAGCACTGACAGGATTTTGATGTGATTATAAGTGTCTACTTGTGCAGCAGGTGGTGGGGGCTTGCTTTGCTTCTGTGAGCTGTTTAAACTTAATACTGCGATGTCTTATAAACCTCAAAGTCTCCTTGTGTGGATTAAAATGGGCATTGATGGCTGAATATAATTCAAACTGCTTTGTTGTCATTAGAATAAATTATAATAATTTTTATAGGGGCGGGACTTAGATTGTTGAGGTGACTTATGTTCGAGCATGAGTGGATTTATAATTTCATTTCAAACTCCTACAAGGCAAAATCCGTTTTCTATGGATGTGCGTTTTGATGAATTCAGGACCTCTCCTTTTGTAAATCTCAGCACAAGTCAGATGGATGTGATTCAAACCACATGTTGTGTGGACTTGAAAGGGTTGTGCAGCATCAACACACACAGCTGGCTGACAGTCTTGTGATCTCAACAGCCTGTACGCTGTCTTTTTGTGGATCTTCTCGCAAAGCATGACCTCCTCTGACTAATTATTTGCCCTCCGATGATACGCCCTTGTTGAATGTTCCTTAAAAAGTGGCCGGCTAGGTTTTCCCCAAGAAAGCAGAACGTCCTGGCGGTGGGTCGGTTTCGCTGCTGGCACTGGGTGAACGTTATTATGGTGACACGCTCCCATATAGGGTTTGCAGAATTACACTCCAGATTGGCAGTGAGCTGGCCACGGACAGTGAGTTACAGCCCACCCGCCTTCAGCACTGATCATTAGCACTTCCAACACACTGGGATATTAAAGTTTGTTTTACAGCTCCCAATCAACAACCATGCAGGGCTGCAGATTATTGAATTCATATAATGTGAGTTACAAAGGCTGTCCATCTTTACTGTCCATGTCGTGGTATGTGGACGGTGTGGTCCTGGAGGATCGCCTTGGCTAATAAGCGGATGTGTCATGCCCTGACCTCTGAAGATATTACAACAAGTAAAACTTTATGACTGCTGCAAATAGTTTTATAATGGCAATCATGACATTTCTGTATGAATCTCAATCCAGCCCAGCATGCTCATATACGAAGTGCACCATCTATATATATATATATATATATATATATATATATATGTAAATTTAATTGTGTGTACATGTCATTGACTAAATATGCGCTACAACGTGCTTAATTTTTGCTCCGAATCAGCTTCTTCTTACTGGTCACGACGCGACTCCCTCCTCATTCATCCCGCAGCTTCGCTGTGCTTTAAACGGTCGTGAGTTCAGGGTAGGTTGTCCCAATGCGTTGAACGAAGACGAGTCATTGGATACAAACTGGTTTTTGTCCCGCCCACGGAGTTCGGCGTCTCTGGGACTGGATGGCAGTGGGAGGGTACCGGACGCCAGGCTTTTCTGCATCAGATTGGATGATCTGTCTGAGCCTGTGTGCCAGTTCGATTGACATTGAAATGAGCCAATCACCGAGCTTTTAGTGTAGGCATCCGTCCGTGCGAGCATTTTTTCAACTCGCATTCTGTTCCGAGTTGAGCTGGAGACTTCTCCTAATCATTTTAGCGACACTCTTTGTTGTAAACAAACAACTAGCGACAAATTAATCTTTTATTTCTGGTGGGTTTTATTGTAGTTCCTATAGTTGTAGGACACTAATTAAGTACCGGGAAAAGACGCCTTGGTATGACAGGGTCACAGATCATTTTCTTGAAAAGGAACGGAGCTAGAGTAGAATTCGCGTATAAATAAACGGACACATTTTATGATGTCGACCAAAATTGAGCTTCCCCTCTTTGAAGACGAGCATCCGGCACTGGTTTCAATAGGGCCGTTCACACGGGCAGATTTATTTCGAACCTATTCCGAAACTGCTCCCCTCGAGCGTTCATAGGTGCAACTTTGTTTCGGCGTAGTGCCCGAAAACAGCTTGTTTCGGATCAAATTTAATCCACCTCAGGGAGGTGGTTGAACAAATGCTCGCTTGCGAAGCAGCACCGATGTAAATGTGCACGTGTGAACGCTACAATTTGCTCCGCAGCAAATGCTCGTTTGCGAGGGTTGGGGGGGGCCTCGCTGCGCATGAGAAGAGTTGATTACGTACGGCGAGAATGCGTTGCTTTCGTGCTCTGTCGGACTTTCGTCAGGTGTTTGTTTAATAACGACACAAGACATGGCTGCTAACAGTAGCAAAGCACCTCTTGGGTTATACCATCTCAACTAGAACGGGGGGAGGGGGGTTAGTCCCCAAACGTCATCTTTCCTTTTGTAGGAGACTGGACTGTCTCGGAATTGTTTGTGTAGTTTGTTCCTTTGTTGTGTGTTCACAACCCCCTGCCCTCCATAGAATTTATTTTGTGATTTCATCTCTTGATTTTTGTGTTTGGCGCATTAAATGTTTGCTTTTCTGAGTGTCATTGAACTCATCGTTGATTTACGTTTTCGGGGGCGGTCACTCTCTAGCAGAAGGCACGGAGACACAGAAGGAGAAGGACGTGCCTGTGCAGTAGTTGCTTGAGTTGTGTATACGTTTTAAAAAGAACCAACACGACAGCTCATTTGTTTTCTGTCGTTTTGCTCCGCAGCAGAAACTGCCCGTGTGAACGCAAGTGGAGCTGCTTCGACGCTGCGCCGGTGCTGCCACGCTCAGCGGCTTTGTACGTGTGAACGCTCCACAAAATTTGTTCCGGTGTAAAAATATATCGCAACAAAATACTCCGGTGCAGCGCCAAATAAATCTGCCCGTGTGAACAGGGCTAATGTCTCCTTGTTTTATGTTTTATGGTTATTTTGTTTACGTTTTTGATGGGGCAGGGAGGGAGAAAAAAAGATGATAAAAAAAAAAAACTTTGTCCGACCTACCGACCCTATGCTGAAATTTCATGTTACCGGAAACACACTACTTATTTTTCTACGCCTTATGTTGTTTTAGCAGAAGCCTTCATATTTCATATGATCATTGAGCTTCCATAAAATAAAGGTATCGGGTAGATGACAACAACCAAGTAAAAACATGAACATTTCATCTTGGGCTGGGCGGGTGAAAAGATTAATGTATACTATACTTTTATTATCTTCATTCATACTCCTTTGTTCACACAACACTTTCGTTAAAAAAAAGTTATTTTGCGTAATTCAATAGCCAAATCAGTTTCATGTAAACTGCCCCACATTGTGATTGTAGACACCTTCCTAAACTTGGGTTAGCACCGTGTGCGTACATTGTCTTCCACTCCCACATTGCCTTTAATCTAATTCATGCTTCTCAGTGGAACGCTGAAACCTCGTTTGTATGCTGGTCATAGCAAGAGCCAATGCAAATCTTATTTACACTTGCAGTGTTCTGTAGTGAAGAAGCGTCTCGTTTTTTGCCAATTTGCAGAGGCTACTCTGACCCCAGGTCCTGATGGATGGTTCTTTGAATACGATGGCCGAAAGAAGGAAGCCCCTTCATATTGATCCCCCTTCTCATGCACCACGATACAATGTAGGAGATACTCGCACAGCACCTCCTCCACCACCCCAACCCGGTTCTGTTCTATTTTTTTTTCTGCTTCTTTCTTTTGCAACTCCCCTGTCTGTGGTCTGAAAACTGATAGGCGTTCTACTGCTTCAGGTTGCAGGAGCCTTACTTTTAAATTTGGTGCTGATAGTAGAGGTGTGGCTTACAGGCATAGTGGGAACACAAGCAACAAGGGAGCAGACTCTCCTCCGTTCTGCCGCTAGGCTAAAAGCAGTCAGCTCATGCCTGATTTGAGACCTCGCTCAAAGGGATTTCTGATGGGGATGCTCTTTGACCCCTCGACGCCTACATTATGTAAATGTGTGCAGAAAACATGGAGTATTACACTGTTATTTCACACAAATGCACTTTGTTGACTTTAAGTACATATTTGTCATAAAAGCACTGGAACGCGTTACATCAACGAGCACTGGAACACGTTACATCAACGACGCCGGGCCAAAGGAACAATCGTAAACTATTGAGAACGCAAAGCTAAAAACATCTAAGACAGGCTTGTCGTGTAATGGAGCTTCCTTCCATATGTTGGTGTGGTAGTGGTTGGTAAGGTAACCAGATCTTTCCCCTCCCCTCCGAAGCGATGTTATTGTCCCTGCGCACAAAGAATGGGGGTTGTGTAATATAAGATGGAGCAGCGAGGATGAGGTTCATGGACAACGCCCTTTCCCAGACTGTATCAGCGTGTATCAGTTGACCATTTCAGGAGGGATTTCAACCTCGGATTTCACTCCAAAGCTATGGAACTAGATGAGACTGGCTGCTACTTTAATATCGTGTGCTTTCCTCCATGTTTGAACCTGTGGGTGTCATTTATGCCAAAGGGCAAAGCCTCCACTCAATGAATTTATTCACTGCTTTCCCCTACTTTGTTCTGACTAATGACTGATCACTCCTTTTGTGTTTTGAGCCTGTAAAAACACTTCCAGAGTCAGGTCCCGCAGCAGGACGTAGCACTGACAGGATTTTGATGTGATTATAAGTGTCTACTTGTGCAGCAGGTGGTGGGGGGCTTGCTTTGCTTCTGTGAGCTGTTTAAACTTAATACTGCGATGTCTTATAAACCTCAAAGTCTCCTTGTGTGGATTAAAATGGGCATTGATGGCTGAATATAATTCAAACTGCTTTGTTGTCATTAGAATAAATTATAATAATTTTTATAGGGGCGGGACTTAGATTGTTGAGGTGACTTATGTTCGAGCATGAGTGGATTTATAATTTCATTTCAAACTCCTACAAGGCAAAATCCGTTTTCTATGGATGTGCGTTTTGATGAATTCAGGACCTCTCCTTTTGTAAATCTCAGCACAAGTCAGATGGATGTGATTCAAACCACATGTTGTGTGGACTTGAAAGGGTTGTGCAGCATCAACACACACAGCTGGCTGACAGTCTTGTGATCTCAACGGCCTGTACGCTGTCTTTTTGTGGATCTTCTCGCAAAGCATGACCTCCTCTGACTAATTATTTGCCCTCCGATGATACGCCCTTGTTGAATGTTCCTTAAAAAGTGGCCGGCTAGGTTTTCCCCAAGAAAGCAGAACGTCCTGGCGGTGGGTCGGTTTCGCTGCTGGCACTGGGTGAACGTTATTATGGTGACACGCTCCCATATAGGGTTTGCAGAATTACACTCCAGATTGGCAGTGAGCTGGCCACGGACAGTGAGTTACAGCCCACCCGCCTTCAGCACTGATCATTAGCACTTCCAACACACTGGGATATTAAAGTTTGTTTTACAGCTCCCAATCAACAACCATGCAGGGCTGCAGATTATTGAATTCATATAATGTGAGTTATAAAGGCTGTCCATCTTTACTGTCCATGTCGTGGTATGTGGACGGTGTGGTCCTGGAGGATCGCCTTGGCTAATAAGCGGATGTGTCATGCCCTGACCTCTGAAGATATTACAACAAGTAAAACTTTATGACTGCTGCAAATAGTTTTATAATGGCAATCATGACATTTCTGTATGAATCTCAATCCAGCCCAGCATGCTCATATACGAAGTGCACCATCACTTTGTTCAGCAAGACGTAAGCAAGCAAGGGTTATGGCCATTTAGCTGTCTCCTTCATCTCAAGTGCTCTAAATGGCATTGGATTTGAAAGTGTTAAGCAGTCATGCGTCCATTAAGCTGGAATGAACATATAGCAACACCCCACACCTCCCCCATACACAGGACTGTTAAGAGTTACAAATATTATTTTTATTATAGTTAATTTCCAACAACCAATTATACTTTTCCATCCATTGTGGTGGTGATCTACACAAGGGTACATTGATTCACCATGTGAGTCAACACAACACCATTGGAGCCGGCCAACCCCAGAATCGCATTGGCACCAAGAATTAGCCTGCCAACTCACAAATTTACGTACAAACCCAAATGAAGAGCTCTGTGAATTTTTTTGCACTTTATGTTGAGCCTCTGTGAGGATGTGTGCCCTACTTCGTGGCCTTTTATAGTTGTTTCATCATAAGGCGTCGGAAAAAAAAAGTAGTGTGTTTCCGGTAACCCGACCGACCGAGAATTTCTACCTCGAAAAAAAACTACGGTCGGCATTTTTTTCAAACAACCTGCTACATTTTTGTGTAGAGGGGTTACATCGGTGCAAACTCCCGCGATATTCACGTTGAGCGTGCGCGTCGTTTGCCCTGTCGTCTGTCAACAACATTGAATCATGGCGGCGGCCACGATCTCCGACAACAATTTAAACCGCATTTTGTGTGTTGCAGTCGCATGCTCGCGCCATAATATTAAGAAAATAGCATCCACTGCTGTATCGAAAAGATTCAACGAACTATTTGACGAACACCACGGGCCGTCTAGGACACGGGACGCAGAGATAACGAGATGGCTGTAACACCCAGCCGCTGGGCACCCAACTCTCTCGCCGCCTTTGGAAAGATTTAAAAAAGAAAAAAACTTTGTCCGACCTACCGACACTAGAGCGGGGGTTTCAATCAGTGGCGATTGCGCAAGGGAAGCTCGGCTTCCCCTAAAATGTCAAAGAATAAGTGATCAAATATATGAATGTAAATTTCATTGTGTGTACATGTCATTGACTAAATATGCGCTACAACATGCTCAACTTTTGTTCCGAATCAGCTTCTTCTTACTGGTCACGACGCGACTCCCTTCTCATTCATCCCGCAGCTTTGCTGTGCTTTAAACGGTGGACGCGCGCGTCCGCAGAGCGTCTAGTGAGTTCAAGGTAGGTTGTCCCAATGCGTTGAACGGAGACGAGTCATTGGATACAAGCTGGTTTTTGTCTCGCCCACGGGCGCTCAGCGTCTCTGGGACTGGATGGCAGTGGGAGGGTACCGGACGCCAGGCTTTTCTGCATCAGATTGGATGATCTGTCTGAGCCTGTGTGCCAGTTCGATTGACATCGAAATGAGCCAGTCACCGATCTTTCAGTATAGGCATCCGTGTGAGCAATTTTTCAATTCGCATTCTGTTCTGAGTTGACCTGGAGACTTCTAATCATCTTCGCGACACTCTTTGTTGTAAACAAACAACTAGCGACAAATTAATCTTTTATTTCTGGTGGGTTTTATTGTAGTTCCTGTAGTTGTAGGACACTAATTAAGTAAGTACCGGGAAAAGACGCCTTGTTGGTATGACAGGGTCACAGATAATTTTCTTGAAAAGGAACGGAGCGAGAGTAGAATTCACGTATAAATAAACGGACACATTTTATGATGTCTGCCAAAATTGAGCTTCCCTCTTTGACAGACGAGCATCCGCCACTGGTTTCATTGTCTCCTTGTTTTATGTTTTATGGTTATTTTGTTTACATTTTTGATGGTGGGGGGGGAGAAAAAAAGATTTAAAAAAACGTTGTCCGACCTACCAACCCTATGCTGAAATTTCATGTTACCGGAAACACACTACTTTTTTTTCTACGCCTAATGTCCTGACAAAATCAGCAAATCCTATGGTGACCAAGACCTTTGCAAAGTACTGTACTAGTGGAAGGAAACTCTTCGACCAACTCAATCTTGCATCTATCTTGCAGTCAAGTGAGGATAACAGTCTGCAATTAGCATTAGATTTTGAAATAAAATTAGTCACAGACCTTGTATTGTTTGCTGTGGCTCAGAGGCAAAGGCTGAATCCTCGTAATACAAAGTTTGAAGAGCAAATCAGACCACCTGGAACAATTTAATCCCCCTAACCGTTTCCAACAAGGAAGAAGCATCTTGTTTAATGTCCCTGCCAACTATAAATTTGTCCAACTCTGACCGTGTCCTTGTAATGAGAAAGAATCTCCATATTCATCAAAGCTCGTCAGTCTTCTCTTTGTCAGATTCATTCGAGCATTTCCTGTTTTGTCATCAGCATCTGCAACAAAGACACAATCTTCCCATCTGCCATCAAACGTCTTAGTCTGGGATTAATTCAGAATAGTCAGGAATGAGTTTGTCAGTGGAAGCAAGAAAGTACGACTAACAGAAAGGCATATTAGGAGTTGGGTGGCGGATTATGCGGAAAGAGTTTGATGTTTAATCACTCCTTGTGCATAAGGCGTGTAAAAGGGAGATAGAATGGCTTTCCAGTAAGCTCTAATAGAAGCACACTGTCCTTCTGGTGAGTCTTGCCTCTGTTGGAGTAATATACCGTGAACTCACACAAATGTGTGTTTCCTTGAGAGCTTCCACTGAAGCAGAATGATAGGACAGGACTGACCCAGCACAGAACCCCATTTCTCCTCCGCCTCTCATCTCTCGCTCGACACTCGGCGGCTTGATTAGGGTGACGCGCGGCGAGGTGTCGTTCTGTTATTGCATTTTTATGACACTGTGGCTGTCCCTCCTGAAAGTAGCGCATAATCAGACAGTGATTGCACCGAAAGCCACAATTCAATCGTTTTACCACCTTGAAAATAATAGTTTTGATCATTACCTTGTTAAAAGAACAACAATTTGATACTGTCAAGGCTAACTTACTTGAGCAGCGGTCAATAATAGACGTTTACGTGGCCATTCGAAGCAGCACTTGTGCAATTTAGCCGAATGCCAAAGGAATAGGACAATGTTAATTACCAGACATGCTAATGTTTTACTTCCAGACATAATTGATTCGTATGAACCACACCTCACAACTGTAGGGGGACTTGCAAAGCCAAAAATAATAGCCTCCTCGTCTCACTGACGGATAAATGTGTAAAGTTGAAGCCGAATGTGACCAAACCTTTCGATGTTTGTGCAGAGACTGTGCCACGTATGATGTGTGCCAGTGTTGATATATTCTGTGACCCTGATGAACATGGATGGCCCTGCCAGGTGACAACATTCCGTCATTCCTCACATTAAAAACCCCAAGGTCTGGAAACATTTCTAAAGGCGGTCTTTTCCAAGCGGAAACAGATTTGTACATGGTCATGCTTGTGGTTCGTTGTTATGTTATAGCTTCAGACAAACTGAGGACAGATGTGTTTGGAGTCATTTCCAACCCCCCATCCCGATCCCTCCTATTCCCCCCGCCCCCACCTCCCTTCTTGATTCTCCTCTCTCTTCCGCCCCCCTTCCACTTCCCCTAATCTGGGACTCATTGTGTCTGTAATAAAGCACAGCTGCACACATCCCTCTCTGCACCCACTCAGTTGAGCTGATTACATGGGAGTAAGAGTCCAGTCACACAGCCATGCTCCCTTAACACAGATAGTACACGTTAGTGGGGACGCTTCTTGTGTCGGACTCATGCCAGTGCTAATCGCTCACGCCTGACGTTGCATTTTTACCGCTGTACTTAACAGCAGAGGCCCAGTTCATGATGATAAACAATAAGAGCCTGATTTACTAAGATCCCATGTAGTGGGCACTAAATTGCGTGTTTGCAATGAGCGCACCGATGTTGGTTGATTTTGCACATGATCTGCTATGATTGTCGTCTTTTACTAAGATCACAAATAATGGCTACTAAATTACGTGTTCACTCACGGACCGATCGCGTAAGCTGTTGGTAACAGGTGCAAAAGTGTTGGAGACCTCCTTCGTTTTTGAAAAGTAGATTTCACCATTGGGGAGCACACCGCAAGTGCAAACCGATGCTTGACGCAATAGAATTGGAAGTGGAAGACAAAAAACATTTGTAAGTTACACAACAAAATTATATTACTCAGTTACACAACAGAATTATACCGTGTCAAAAATATTGGGAAAGCCAGCAACCACATAAAAGCCATGTTCTGGTCGCTTTCATTCATGGCAATTGGATGCATCTGCCTATCTTGTGTGGAACATTGCTTTTAAAACTTGGGAAATCATTTTCAGGAGAGGTCCACATCAATTGTCACAGTCCCGCTCAAATGACTCTGATATAAGGAAATTGAGAGTTCAAAAGAGTTTCTGTGGCGTGAAGCTCCGATATTGGATCACTGAATAGTTGACAGGTTGTGATCATTTTTGTTGGCATGTGAAAAACGTTAACACAATTAGAAACACCGTTTTCTGTTGCCTCTAATTTTGCCTGGGCGATGCTGGCACCGCTTTGTATGCCGGTTTACACCCGCCTTTCTGACATGCCAGTTAAAGACATTTCGCATGCCAAATTCATCTGTCTACATGTACTACTCCAGAAATGCAAAATGAATTGTGCACCACTTTAATTTGACGCAGCCCGAGTTGTAGCCTATGATTAGATCACCTTCCCATCTTAGTACATTTAGCACTAAGGCTGTAAATATCTGCCCCTTACCTTTGATTGTTTTGTCAAATACAGTGATTTCAAAACAAGAATTAATCCTCAGAAACCCATTATTAACAGTACAGTCAATGTTTTCATTCCCAATTTACTCTCACCCCAAAATTGTGCGGTGGTTCCGCTCTACTTTGTCATTTCCATGCAGTGCAATCCTGTGCGCATTATGTGAGATCTCGTAGCCGCTGTGTTTCAATTTGGCCGGTGGGATGATGCCAAATTGCTTGAACGCAGAAATAAAAAAATGCAGTCATGCATGTGAAAATGAGCAGTTCTAATAGAAAGATATGTCTCTTTTACAAATTGGAAGGCAGAACTGCTTCATTAAACAAACAAACAAAAATGACGTGGATCGATAGGACTCTTGCCCTCATCTGTATCGCCAGCCTTGTTTCTACGAAACGAATATGTGAGTCATATCGAAAGGTTGTTACAAAATATCACTAATTAGGGAGAAAAGGTTCTTTATGATGTAACAATTGAAGCATCTACACAAATGGCTGGGGGAGAACAATTTTGGTACTGATATTTCTACTTCTTGGGGGGGCAACGTTGTAACCGCGCTGTCGTCTGACTACCATGGCAACAGCTTGGGGCATGCAGGTCAGCTCAACTCACAGCATTCGCAAAAGCTTTTAAATGGATTTCTTTGTCTCTGGTTGGCAGGCAACTTTGTCATCCATTTAAAATCATGATGCCTTCATCCTTGAGACAGACTTTCACCGGCGACCATTTTCTTACTTCACTCTTTTGATTTCTTAGGAAGCCAAATGGTTTGGGGGAGGGGTGCAGAGATCATGCAGGTTAAAGTAGACTAGTGGCTGTAGCTCGATGCTTCCACCTAATGCATTTGACGACATTTTCACATGCAAGAATGTATGCTTTCCATATGCTTGGTCCGTGCAAGTCAAGCGGCATATAAGCTGTCAGAGCAGGTAAGCTTGAAAGCTTTTAAGGGCAACATTGGTCTTGTCTTTTGGACTGTGTTTTTACGCTTTTCTTTCTTTGTCAAGTGCAGGCTAATTGTGTTTCAAGCAAAATTTGACACATATTGATTTAAACGTGCTACGGTAGTTGCACACACACATTGCGTGTATTGGCAGCTGCCCTAATCCTTCGCTTTGAAGGAGCTTCTTTTTCCTTGCTCACATTGTTTATAAGACTTTTTTGCGCCTACCCCCCCCCAGCCTTTCACTAGAAGCAGTGCCTGTGCAGGTTGGTTCGTTTTGTTATCATGAAGGTTTTTTAGAGAAAGTATTTCAGTAAGTGTGGCACGTGAGTCTAAAAGAAAAAAGGATCATGGTGGGTAGGTGTGTGTCCGACACACCACCTGACTCTTTATTTGTTTCGCTCCGTCCTTTTAGGAATTTTATAAGCGATCCTTGTATTTTGTGGTTATACATTTCAGAGTGTGCAAATCAGGAAATTTCAGAAAATGCATTGTGTCTGGTGCCTGAGAGTGTCTCAGATGCCATCACACAGTATAATAGCGAATTGAAACAGCCGCCAGCCTCATCTCCTTTTGTCTGCTGCTTTGTTTCTGGGCCAAGAGGATGCACATGCCTCCTGTTTGTGCACTATCTTATCCAAATTGGGGGAAAAAAGAAAAGGCAGAATTCCATTGGCTCTGTTCTCCAAAATCCAGCATCAACTTGTGACAAAAGATATACATGACAATATGAACTTCAAAGCCTCAACGCTAGTTCTTCTCTATGTGTGCACACGCGAGTTTGTGTGGGTAATTGCGAGCAATGGAGTGTTTTCCTTGTGCACGCCACTTTAGTGGGATTTACTTTTTATATGTATATAATTTGCTCACATTTGTTAACTCGTATTGTGTCGTTATGACTTTACAGTGCATATCTCATAAGATCCCGCTAACTCATTTACTGTACGCATAATCAATGAGGCCCCAAGATGGTTATCATATGACATCGCTTAGAGACATGAGGATTAGCATTACCCCTGCGCTACTATTTGTGAAGCACATCACACGGGAAGGCTCCTTGGGATACACCGGGATGAATCATTATAATAGTCACTGACTGGTCTGCTTCTTGCACTAGTAAGTGAACGGTGAGCTGACTGATCACGCGGGCGATTTGACAGTTTGTCAGAATGTAATCACATTCTAATGTTGGATGCATCAATTTCATCAAAATTGATAACATGCGCTTCGCTCGGCGGTCAGTCTCTGTGGATAATGGCCTTGTCTTGCCGCACATTCATTTGCACAACCTGTGGAAATCAAAGATGTAATGAACTGTGCGCTTTGTTTTCTTCCTCTAACACTCCCAGTTTAATCTGATTTATCAGTGGATGAACACCAGTATCACGTTCATTTTGAACGTCATTGAATCCTCAAACCAATTGTTCTGTTCCCCATGTCCATAGCCAATGGCAAAAAAGGAAACTATTTGTGGTTTTTAACTCATTCAGTACCACCCAATTCTAAACCAAGTCTGAAATGACATATAAAAACGTCTTTGGGAGTGAATGAGTTAATGATGAAAATTGTCAAATGCATTTTTTTCAAACCACTTCTAGAACTTTTCTTTGCCGTCCATCAGTTTGCCAGAATGCGCCTCAGTTGTAACGTGCTCACTGCACAGATGACAAATATGCATTCTGTCAGGAATTTAATGGAAACAATATGTCTCCACCGCTTCGTGCAGACAAACTGGGCGGAATTCTTGGACCGCATTGATTTACATCCTAACCCAAATAAGCGCTAAAGCAAGGAATCTGCAGCACACGACCTTTATTTGATTTGTCAAGTTGTCTCATTTCTTATCCAAGACGAGGGTTTCCCAGCCATTGTATTGAGAAGCAGCACATGACAGATGGTATTTATTGCGGGTATAGAGAACATGGTTACAAGTTTCCCACGTGCTGAAAAGCAGAACCGAGGCCACTGACATCACAGCAGAAGTCACCTAATCTGTTTTTCCATTAAAAAAAAAAAAGAAAAAAAAACTCAGCACGCTGATGGTCCACCTCTGGGGAGCCCTTTGGCACACTTACTGTAGGCTTGTTTCTGCTTTTCCTCTCCCAGCGAAGGTAAGACAGGAACTTTCCAACGACTGTCATCACAAAGTCTTATAAGATCATCAAAAAGAGTTGTTTTGTTTATGGTAAGCTTTTTTTTAAACATATTGGCATCATGGGTCGGGCGGTTACATTCCCGCCTTTGTGGCTAGCTTTGCGAAGGGCCTGTCGGACTTGCGAGTAACTGTTTTATGCACTCAAGACTCAATTCAGCACAGCTATTCCCTGCTATATGCTGATAGGCGAAGCTTAACCTTATCAGCTCTCGGCTCCGGTGACACAATAATCCACACAATGCCTGGCTGTTATTACACTGTATTGTAAAATAATTGTATTTGCTTAACATACCTCTGTAAATAACCCCCCCCCCCGAGCTTGTTCTTTGTAGTTTGACCTGCAGTCATCCTGAGTTTCAAAAAGACTGTCAACTTAAATTCTCTTTTTGCAGATAAACTGGTTTTGCCTGGGGAATAAAGGGCTATCACTAAATGTCACCGTAAGAAGCTCACTGTGGAAGGTTTCGTTAAGCTATCTTTTGCTTAGCTGGAGTACTTAGCACTTTATGTGGGATTAGACGTCCAATGGAGAGCGCCAGTGGTATTTCCCACCTGGTCAAAGCATACACCCTTTGTACCCTATGCAAATACCGATATACAGCAGCATTCTCAAAGAAGGCAATAGTTTTTTTACTCCAGCTGTAAAGTAGTCTTGCTAACACTAACCAAACAACAATGTGAAAATGACATCCTTTCGGGTCATTTCCCTGAATCACCGAAGCATCCAAATCTTTTAGCCACTCATTCTGCCGTGGTGCTTATCGCTGTGTATTGCAATGTGGATGAGTGTGATAAGAGAAAGTCGTATCAGGATACATTTTTGGGGAACATCTTCATGATGTATTCTTAGCAGGTATCCTCGTCAGATTGAACGTGAAAACCCACTCTCAGAACCACACAAAGCCGAGTTAAGTCGCTTTGAACTTTTATGAGCTGTTAACGGGTTACAGTTGAATTGCGCATAAACACTTAATGTAATGTTTTCCCTGTGTAACTATTAATGCATGGAATGCTTTGCGCGTTTGAAGTGAATTACTAGAACGGCTTCAAGGACTTCAGTCTGGCAAAAGGCAAATGTCCTTATTTACAGATCCAAGCTTTAGCTCCAAGCAGTTGACTGTGTGGAGAACTGAGTTGGCTGGATAAAAGGGGATGCATCACAAGCTCACATTTGAGCTTCTATGAGTAAAATGTTTGCAAAGTAGTTTTGATTCTTTCTGGAGCAGAGCACAGCAACACCGTTTGAGTCGAGTAATAGGTCATCTTGGTCCACTCTTGAGGTGTTATGTCCTAGAGAAGCATTTTGTTGAGTTAGCACTAAAGTATGTAAAGGTTGGTTGAGGAAATCATCAAAGTGCGACTGGAAAGAATAACAAACATTTACATTTTCGGCAAAAATATTGTTATAAAGTGTTTAACCCTTTCAGGGACAGTGGTTACTACAGTGGACATCTTATCGTTTTATCAGCTTACAGCGTGCATGAAAGGGTTGAATACAGTAAGAATTGCAGATTACACCGGTTTGAAGTATGGCGGGGGTAAATAATTTGGTGGTTTTGCACGGCACATTGAATAGGATCGTCAGCTAGGTTATGTTTTGTCTTTGTAGTCAGGGGGGTACTTTTGCTAGGGTAGGGGATGGGTCTCGTTCCTGGATCGATATGTGTCTGCAAAGAGTAATTGTCAACTGTTGGTGACCTCACTTCTTGGAAGCGAATGATGGTGCATGATGGCATGATCTCCCGTGAGATCGTTCCAGCTTGTCCCATTTACAGCACATTAGAGGGACCGCAAAAGTCAAGCAGGCCTAAACTTGGGAGATTGCAAAAAAATGTGCAGTCACAGTCCACATTACATATTACAAACTAAATTAAATGCAGCTCTCGGCATTGCTCTGTAACCATTTATGTGGGTCAGAGTATTTATTTTTCACGTGATGGAGCAAACAATAGAGAGGCACGATGGTAGTTGGGGTTAGCCAGGGTTTTTGTGTTGCTTTTCAGCAATGGGGGCGGTCATACAAACGTTGAATAGGATCATTGAGTCGGAGGTAATTCCGGGCCCCGGTGCAGGGCATTAGTTGGACAGGCCATTCTGCTGACGGGCCCGTTTGTCCCACCCAACCCCCTCCTTTTTTAACCCCCAGGCCCCTCCCTGCTGCATCGGCATTTCTTTGCGCACTGAATCCTTTATCGTTGTACCCATGACGACATGTCTGATGGGCGTGGCAGCCAAGCTCTCATTCGGCCTTGTCGTGTGGGGAGCCAATGTGTCCAGATAGAGGTTGCATTAGCTATGCCAACACATTGGATTTTTCAACTTTGATAAATGAATACACACGCAAGGGACATTGCCATTTATTATCATTGGAAGTGGTTGTGCTTGCTGGGAATTTGTGATGTGAGTCTGGAATGTGGAGCCTCTCTGCGATGTTGAGATGTTCAAATTGTCTGACTATGTTCAGGAGTTTGAGCTGAGCTCAGATAAAGAACTCACTGGGGGGACACAGCAGAGACTATTAAGTTGCTGCTCAAGACATTCACTGAATGCATTTGACAAAAGGTGGGACAGCGGAACCATGTTCTCTTCAGGACAAAAAAAGACATTTTTTCCAGCAATTTTCTTCCCATGTAGCTGTTCTCTATCAACATCACAGAGAGAATTGGGGTACAAATTCAAATCAGCATTAGCCCTTCAGAACTAACATCGGGACTGTGACAGAGGTGGGATGGCGACTGCATATGAAGGAATTCTCCAATGCCAAAATGGGGCTGTGAAGTTGAACAGCTGACACTCACTTTCTCCTTCCCTGTTGTGTTGCAGTACAAGTAACAAGTAATAATGTCACACTGTACACTACCGCTGACGTCATCAAACGATGTTGCTATGCAGCATATCTGCCAATCTACTGTTATGGCTGTGGCACACCAAATTTGCAGGATCACTGCAGTTGAAGTCATAGGGAAATATAATGTGTCTACCGCTACTGACAGTAATAAAGAAAACATTCATCTCTCTCATCACGGTTTTATTTTACGAACAGGGCGTGGAACATTCTGGCTATTAATTAGGCCGCTAGGTTAAACTTATGATCCCAAGTCAATCTACTACATCATCTGCACAAGCCCAGAGGACTTCATCCAAGTGCAAATGATTCTCTGGAGAGGGTGTTGGGCCCCCGAGGTACCAGCAGAAAGAAAGATGAGGTGCCCCCTTGCAGGCTTTTATTAAATAATGCCCGAATCTGCTTGAATAATTCAAAGCAGCAACAGCCAGAGCTTCTACACAAACTATACACCTGGAGAAGGATTTCCCATCTTTGCCCTTGTGCCATTTTGTGCGCTGTAAAGATGAGAGTTGCTAGCTGGGGATGACGGTCAAGATAAAAGGGTCATATAGTAGTAAAGACTGTCCATCCATTTCCACGCTGCTATTCTGTACTGCCGCTCACTTCTAACACAGCGTTGTAATGCAGCCACGGAGGCCCTCGCTTGGACTGGAGCCCCCATGAGACACCTGTCTTTGGTGTCTCTGTACATCTGTGTGTTGTGTGTATGTTGTGATGAAATAAACATCACAAGCCTTCACTTGTGCCCTTGGAGAATTCCTCCATCCAAGGAATTCCAGAATGCTGTGAGCAACAGAGCAAGCACATGAAGGCTGATTATCGTATACAGCACATACGTTGGCCGCATGAAATCTGCACACCTAATTGTGGTGATACTATTTCGTCTTTTGGATCACCCCCAATGGCAATGGCTCTTTAAGTTCAATTTCAGTCGCCTCCTCTTCAAACTCGATATTCCTCCGCACCTGTTTGGAGCGATACCTTTGGGGCACAGCTTGCAGTGAATAATTTATGAGCATGGGGGAGGGAATCACAAAATCTTTGTGGACCTTCCGTTGCTCTGTGTGTTTGTCTAGCTGTCTGTCTTCCACCTCTTTGTCTTTGTCCTTTTTTAAGGATTGTTTTTCACCACTGGGCCCATTCTTAACTTTATCTCTCCCTTGCAGTGAGGTTTGTCGACTGCAGCCGAGGGGGTCTTGTGCGCTTCGAATGCAATAACCCAGAGGACTTCCGGATAGAAGCCGACGGGGTGGTCTACGCTGCCCGGGATCTGCAGCTCTCTGGACCCCAGACGTCAGCGCTGCTGATCAAGGCCATTGATGACATGACTCAGCAACAGTGGATAACCCTTGCCAGACTGACACCCTCCACCCAGCAGGTGAGTCAGCAAAACTTCAAACTAATCTTCAATCATAGTTGATCAAGAAAATATGCTCACGTTTCTTTTAGGTGATCAAAAGTGGATCCTGAAAACCGACAGTTTTCCGCTGTACTTTGCTGCATTAGAAAGCCAGTAGGATCAATTCGCGTCAATCAACTTGCGCCGATTACCCGCGCCGCACATTCACAGATGACTAGTTTCCCAAATTGTAGCAGGTGTTCCATAAGACAAGATGGATGCCTGCTAATTAAAAGTTAATGTGTCAATTTAGTTGGAGCACAAACATATACTTAACACGGTCAACGTCTAGCGAGAGCAGATGCGCAACGACTGCTCATAAAAAAAGATTTCAGTGAGCGCGTCTTGTGATCGTGAGCTTATTGCCTCTGCGCCATCTCTGCGAGACAGCAAGCATCTGTTTGAGCTCTCCTGGACAAGACAAGCAGTCGTCTGCGATTAATTACGTCGTCCAAGCGCTCATATGTCAACATTGTCTTTGGCCGAGGATAAGAGAAAGTTCACATTGAAGAAGTGCACATGCCATATCGGTCTTTCTTGTAGTCAGGAAATGAAAGAAACTTCTAAAGGCTTTCTAGGATTGTAGGTTTTCACTTGAATGCCGGGGAATTATGTGATCCTGCTCAGCAAGACTCGACACAGACATGTTTTCTTTCAGTTCTACATGCTGGAGACCATCGATAGACCACAGCCCAGGCCTCTTGTGTTGAACTGCCAAAGGGAAAAACAGCTGGCCAAGTTCAGATTTGTTTGGATTTCCTAACAATATCAATTCTAATACAATTCTGCTGAATCTATTTTGGGATCATTTGTTCTTGCGGCCATGACATGCCTATCTCTGTGTTTAAGTGAAATTTATCAAGTCATCTGAAATAAACCACAAATGACATGTACTGTACAACATAAAACACCAACTTGGGTCATAAGTGACGACAAGCGTTTTAGCAGATAGCGTGAAAAGCTGGCGTAGCCGCCGATGACCTTCGCTCAGAGTTGTTTCTCTTCAAACGGCACAAGCAGACTGACTCAAATGCACAACAGTCAAAGGCATCCAAAACACAGTGCGTTGTCCCCCCACTGACCCCCCTCCCACCCCAAAAAAGGTCAATATAAGCTTAAGCGCTGAGAATTGTATCAAGCAAATTGGAATGGGGAAATTCAAGACGGAAAAAACAAAATCAAAGTATTAATGGCAAAAAATACATCAATTAGCACAAACAATGTGTCTGCTTAGTTATATAGCTACTGGTGAGCATCTTAACAATATTTTTTTGAGATGTTGACATTTGGACATGTTAAGGGTTATTTATTTTACCCAAAAGATTTGTCAAAATGCCAACGTTTTCCAAACTATGGACAACACTCAATGCAATAATCCATCCAATGTACGTAATCAATGTCATGATTAAAAGTGACAACATTATTTGTAAACGTGTGTGTACCAAGGACAACGTCACGAAAGGGGCATGTTAATTTTCCGTGGTCGCAGATAAAAACAAATTATTCTGTTATTCTTGGGGCCAGCAGGCACATCTCTTAGTCACTAACTAAATTAAAGTTTTAGCCGGTAATGATTTCCCAGCCTCTCCAAGCACTATCATTAGCCACACACAAATGCAACTGCGGGTATAGGTTTTAATGACACTATTAGTCACTGCTGTTGGTAAGATAAATACTTTTCCCCAAACAGGTAAACTGTCAGCCTTTTTATTATTTTATTCATTTTAAACATCATAAATCAGGCTATGCCTCTGCATCCTGTGCATAATGATTTCTTTATCATATCAGTGATTATTTAATTTCTATTTTTTTTTAATGATTATTATCACCGTGAGTGTTGAGAGAGACATTTTAATCACTGACAAACTTAACAATAACCTCATTAGGATGAGAACGTGTCTACCTCCAATCGAACTCTGTAGCACAGCACAGCTACACTCAGAAGCGGAAACAAGGGAGTTTTCTTAAAGGGTAAATCACAATTCAATGTTGAGGCTCTGAAGCTGTCAGAACAGTGTGTGTTTGTGTGTGCGTGTGTGTGTGCGCGGTTTGGGGCTTCGTAGATAAGATAAAGACGCCGGAGTGAACAATCCCAACACGCCATTCATCATTCCCAACGCAGGTTGCAAATAATTGCTACTCTCACTCATGCCGATTTTAATAAGGTAACAGATATTTCTAAAGCACGACAGCTCTCTGTGCGTCTGCTTGCATTGTTACTGATGCAGTGTGCGCACGCACTATAATCAAATTTCAAACATGATTAGTGGAAGCTGTCTGACAGTGGTCAGCGTGCACTATTGTGAGTGCGGAAAGAGGTACGGCTCGTTGTAGGGTGGCAAAGTGGGAAATAATTTCTGTGGTTACACGGCACTGTTTGGACATTTAAAGCAGGCAGCGCGTAGCACAGGGGTGGGGAAACAATGCTCAACATTACAGAGTTTCTCTTTGGTGTTATTTGTTTTTACAATTGCACAGTGGGCTGGATCAAGGTCGCTCACAAGCCATATATGGCCCACAATCTGGAGGGTCCCCTACCTTGGTTTGGTATAATGAGTTCAAGGTTTTTTTTTTGTTTTTTTAATTGTTGTTTTTCTTTCCCGCCTTG
Source organism: Hippocampus mohnikei (assembly GCA_026261675.1). NCBI lineage: Eukaryota > Metazoa > Chordata > Actinopteri > Syngnathiformes > Syngnathidae > Hippocampus > Hippocampus mohnikei. Next base: position 20,107,442 of record JAKGUB010000325.1, on the reverse strand, counting down.
TGTTCAAGGTTATTGTAACTTTCCATGGCACTACTTCAGTCCCTTCTTCATGTCTCCGGAGCGGCATAGGCAATTTGAGCCATCTGTGTGTTTAGTGTCTGGCTTGCAGGTACCATCCTCCTTTGTTTCAAATCTCATTCATTACAGCTGAGGGAGGATGGCAGATCTATTATGGGAGCCGGTTGTGTCTGTGTGGGTGCATTTTATCAGGACATGAGATGAGGTTTGCCATTTAAAGCCAAGCGGTGCTGCAGTTGTAATCCTGCTGCTGCACTAACTGCACACACCAGAGCATGTCAAGGACAGTTGTGTTGTAATGTTGATTGTCGAGACAAGGGTGTTGTGTCAGACTTAATTTTGAGGAAAATTTAAGGTCTATTAATTTATCGCTGAATGTTCTGAACTGCTCTTTCGATGCTAGGGTTGTATTGGGCAAAATAATGTTGGTTATGTTAGCATATGGACATAGCTTGACTGTCCATAGCCACACTTCACGTCTATAGGCTAACCAGTTATGACCCTAATGCCAGTCACCTGGCCACGCCTACTTAAAAGGCATGCTGCTCCAGGCGCACAGTTGGTGATGTGACTCTGTTTCATTTCATTTTATTGTGTTTTTAGACATAAGAGTGGTATGTTTTTTTGTGGAGGTTTTTCAAAATGTTTTATTGATAAGACATTACAACGAATTGGTGGGTTTTGGATGCTGAAACGGATTCAGTGGGTATTGTTGCTGATATTAAAATAAACTTAGTTACGATCTTGATCAAATACTACTTTATGTTGTTGAGCAACTCAATAAGACCGGTTCTCAGCATCTTTACTGTTTTATACGAATGGCTAATTGTATCTTCTACAAAAATTCAGTTGATGCAGCAAATCATATAATTTTTTTTTCCAGGTCATGGAACTCGCTTCTGATCCGGCCGTGTCCAAGGATTTGAAGGAAATAACATTTCCATCGCGGAACTTGGACAGCCAGCTGAAACGCATGAAGAGAGACTGGGTTATTCCCCCAATCAATGTCGCGGAGAACTTGCGAGCTCCATTCCCACAAGAGCTTGTTCGGGTAACTGTTAACACCCCCCCCCCCCTCCCCCACACACACACACACACACACAATCATTCCCCGCTCATATCTTGAGTGAAAAGCCTTCTTTGCTTGATATGACAACCTTGTAGCTCGCCCCATAGCCCAGAGCTTCCACTCAGAAGGTCAAGGCCATGAGACTTGGAAGAAAATGTTTCATATTTACGGCTCTTTGCTGAAGGTCACCCCCGCCGCCCTTCCCTCATTTTGTTTTAAGGGCCACACTGTACAACCGCCGTCATATGATGCCAGAGAGAAATTATAAGTGTTCACCATTGCAGTCGTTCCTTAGATGTTTTTGTGCCTTTATCATGGCTGAAGGACACATTCAACCGCCTTTTATTAACAACAGTCTTGCAGTTGAGGCTCAGTGTGGGTGGCTGACAAAGGACAAGCACTCCTCAGGACAGTTAAGGAGATCCTTCTGAGTATCCTCTACGCACATTTCTTACGTATCACGGGATATTGACGCAAGCCACATTAAATGAGATATTTCTGAGCTTAGTGGATAGTATTGTCAGGAGGAAAGGAGATTCTCAGCAAGAACCAGGAAGACGGTACAGAGGTCTTCAATTTACAACGAAGTGGGAACCATTCTCATCCAGACAGATCGGCAATACCACCCATAAATCAATGTTATTCCTTCTATTTAAATTATTTGTCAATAAGACACTCAAGCTACCAGACATTATTCGCATATATAATAGAGTTGTTGGGAACAGCTTTTGACATGAGGGATTGGCTTACCAATTGGTATAAATTTATATAGATTTGGAAAGGGAAAATTATCATTTCATTCAAATGCCTTACAGATCGAAATAACCAGTAAATAATCAAGGACTGAGTATGCCAAAAAGGACTACAATGTTTTGTCAACATCGATTACAAAAGAGCAGTTTCACAATCGATAGCAATGGTTGACCCATTTTACTTTTTTAAATCAGAGATTGCAAGTACACTTTTCTAGCTGATTTTTTTAATGCTGTTAGCATCAGTTTAGACACCCACAGATATTGGTTACATTATTGCCGTATTTTCCGCACTGAAAGGTGCACCTAAGAGCCTTCCATTTTCTTAAAAGCTCACAGCACGCCTTAAAATCCAATGCGCCTTGTGTATGGTCATTATGTAATATGTCAACCCCAAAATGGCTCCTTGCTAGAGACATGCTTACGACGCAGAGTTCAAACTTAAGGCGATCGGTTTCGCAGTTGAACACGGAAATAGAGCAGCGGCAAGAGAGTTTAACATGAATGAGTCAATGTTATAACTTGCTGTTGGTTACGTGAACTGTGTCGCTGCTTTATTAAATAAGTTTTACTGATATCTGATCGTCGCTATATAAATCAGGGTGTAGTGTAGTGTTCTGTTGGCATTTCCTTGAGCGTAGCTCCATCTACTGGATGCATTGTAAATTGCGTCTTATAACGCGGTGCGTCCAATATATGAAAAAAATACAAAATAGGCCATGCGCCTCATAATCCAGTGCGCCTTTTAGTGTGGAAAATATGGTAGTCAATTTTTTCACCTTCGTTGTAACAAATCATTCGACACGCAGATCCGCTCGGACCACGACAAGAACCGATCTCTGCGATACAGCGTGACAGGCCCTGGCGCTGACCAACCTCCCACTGGCATCTTCCTCATCGACCCGATCTCTGGCGAACTCTCGCTTAACAAGCCGCTGGATAGAGAGCATATTCCCAATTTCCATGTAAGTCAAGCCCTAATGATTTCCTTATGATTTGCCTGTTAGTACGCTCTCGCTGGCAATGTTGTATTTTCCCCACTGGTTGGTATATGCTCCAGGGTCATGTGTAGCCGAAACAGTCTGCTCAGACTCAATAAAGACTTTTGTGCCATGATGTGGCGCTCAGAGAACTGGATTTATCCGTCTGAGAATTTAAAGACTTTGTCCGTGTGTGTTCAATATGTTGAGATAATCTTGAGCTGTCAAGCAGTGCTCTCGACTGCAGTGGCTATTCTGTGATTTTGCATGTGCATGAGAAGGAATGATGGCTGAATGAGAAGCGAGAAGATCATTGGATAAGCGACTAAGCCAACACTTTGCATTGCATTGAAACAGACTGCTCATCAAATATGAATGATGGTCATTGACTCAAAAAAAGCGGTTTGTCAAGAAATCAATGAAATAGATTTCAGCGGAAAAAAATAGAACCATGACGTGGTGATATTTTTGGGGTATTTTGATGTTGTATTTTTTTTTTTTTTTTTTTTTTTTGGAACCACCTTTCATGTGTGACTTTGTCCTTCCTTCAGCTGAGAGCTCATGCAGTGGACCTGAACGGAAACCAAGTAGAAAACCCCATTGACATTGTGATCAATGTGATTGACATGAACGACAACAGGCCCGAATTCAACCACCCCATCTGGAACGGCACCGTCCCTGAGGGCTCCAAACCAGGTAACATCAACAGTAGCTAAGGGAACAGCCGATTCCAATCACACGCTGTATATATTTGATTTGACATTAAAAATATACCGTTGTCTTCCTGTCCAAAAGGCACAGTTGTCATGACGGTAACAGCAGTCGATAAAGACGATCCCAAGACTTCTAATGGCATGATCCGCTACAAGATCTTGTCTCAGACCCCAGACAGTCCCACCTCCAACATGTTCACCATCAATAATAAAACGGGAGGCATCATTACTGTGGCAGCAGGCTTGGACAGAGAGGTGGGTTGCTTATTTTGTTGTCTTTTTTATTTTATTTTCTTCCCTTCGACTAACGAGTTATGTTATAAATGTCAAAACTAGACGGTAGCACATAATATGACAAAACGTAAAGGAGCGCCAAACATTCAGTTGTGATGAAAATCTGACTTGACAACAATCAGACATTACATTACATTAGCTCCTTCTACGTTGACAGAATACTGTTAAATAAAGTCCACATTTCACTTTTTCTGCCTTTGGGTGTAGTATCCCAATATTGGAGGATGTGGGATCTCGTACGAGCGCGTGCGTAGTCGTGGCAAGATCCGTGCTGAAATATGTTGTGGTTATTTATTTCCAAAGTCTCTGTCCATTGTTTGCTCCATTCCAAATGTACAGTTTTTACATAAATGAGCCAAGTATTTGTTAAGTATGATGGCAATCACAACTTGGGCATGTTTGTTAATAGAGCCAATGAGCCAAAGTACATTTGCTGATTACCACGTAAATTACAAGCCGAGCTGGCCTTGGCTTTTTCCATTTAATCCGAGAAGAATGTTGCACGCCTCACCGATCATTTTAATAATCCCCTCCTCTCACATTCTCTGTCCTCATTTCCAAAGCACACGTCTTTTACTTATCCTTCCTCTGTGCTGTAAACAACCACCTTTCCCCGTAATTGGCTCACAGAGCTGTGGGAACAAAATAAATAAAATGAAATATAAAGCACATGTCGGTTGATGTAATCCTAGTGAGGGCAATCTGGCTTGCTTGCCTGCTCAATCACTTCTGCCTTGGGGCCGCCGTTTTATGTGCGACAGTCGCCACCATGAAAGTAATTTGCCCTATTCTCATTACCAAGTGACTAGTCCATCACCTGAGTAACTGTTAATGTGGAAGTAGTCATTTGTCAACTTCATGCTGGTGTACAGTAAAGTGGAGCAGTGGTGCAACTCCCTCACTCCCTCCCTCCCTCCCTCCTTGGGGAATTAATCAATATTAGTCAAAGGAATAAGAAGTCATTTTAACTGTTTCAATTTGGTTGTGCGCATTTTTATTTTTATGTGTGCTGCCACATTAGTCTGCTAAGGGCACCAGGAAATATCCTCCACAATTTGTATTATGAATTGACTGTTAATTTGATTTGAGTGGGGCCACTAAATTCAGACTCGCCAGACATAATCTCTTCTCTTGTAATGCTGGAATTTTGTGAGGCGGGCGGGGGGGATAATTTAGAGTCACCTTCCTGACTAAACCGTCGCCATCAGAAAATCTTTGAAAAGGATATGCGTGAGGTGCATCATGTTGGACTGTACATTACAATTTTCAAGTCTGTGGAAGTAGGTTTTACTACTCTCAAACCATTCATGCTTTTCCACTGCAGAAAGTGCCTCAGTACATGCTGATCGTCCAGGCCACTGACATGGAGGGCAGCCCGATTTACGGCCTCTCCAACACAGCCACCGCCGTGATCAGAGTCACCGACATCAATGACAATCCGCCAGAGTTCACAGCTGACACGGTAAGCAGTGAGTGAACAGCTACCCTGGATTCGCGACTCTGCCCAGTCTCGATATGGATGCGCTCGGGCGGCAACTGCGCTCTCTTATTTAGTTTATGTTCAGTACAAGCAGTCAGCCAGGCGTGGAGGCGCTCCCGCCCACACACATGCAACAATGGGGGAGCGCAAAAAGTCCTTTGAGTGAGACGTGATGTTATTGTGCTGTTCGATGACAACAAGCACCGAAATGACCATGACAAGATGATAAGAACCCAACATTTGTCTGATGACTAACAGTACGCTTGTTCCTGCAGTTTTTCGGCGAGGTGCACGAAAACAGCGTGAATGTGATTGTGGCCAACCTGACGGTGACTGACAAGGATCAGCCCAACACTCAGGCCTGGAACGCCGTCTACAAAATCACTGGGGGCGACCCCACCGGCAGGTTCTCTGTGCCCACTGATCCCACCAATAACGAGGGCCTGGTGACGGTTGTCAAGGTAAGGTTACCTTTTCGAACCTTAGGCTTATATTAGGCGTACAAAAAAAAGTAGTGTGTTTCCGGTAACCCGACCGACCGAGAATTTCTACCTTGAAAAAAAACTTTACGGTCGGCATTTTTTTCAAACAACCTTCTACATTTTTGTGTAATAACAATAATAATACATTTGATTTATAAGCGCCTTTCAAGACACCCAAGGACACTTAACAATAACAAAAAACACAAAACAATACGGGTTGAGCAGCGGCAGCCAAATGCGCCAGCGTTCACTCAACCCGGAAGTCAGAAAGAAACCACAAGGGAGGGATGCTCTCGCGATATTCGCGTTGAGCGTGCGTGCCGTTTGCCCTGTCGTCTGTCCACAACATTGAATCGTGGCGGTGGCCACGATCTCCGACAACAGTTTAAACCGTTTTTCAAATTTTTATGAAAATCTCTCCAGAGAATTGAGGAAATTTGCCTAAAATTAATTTAGTTGACAACATTGAACGAAGACGCGTTTGAGATCGTTGTTTTGCTTTCACGAGCGTAGTCATGTTGAGACACTAACAACAGTAAAGAGATGTTCGTCTCTTTATAAACACACTTGCTAAACCCCATGGGAACGAATAAAAGACACCGTGGATTAGACCCTTGTCGTAAAAAGTATATTTGGACAAAAAGGAAACACACAGATTGGCAGAAAAACGTGTCCGTCCGACTTTGAGTGTCGTCTCGGCTAGCTTAGCTTAGTTTAGCTGTTGTTGTTGTGTGTGACGCCAGTGTATGACGTCAGGTGTGTGACGTCGTTGCGTCGGCGCTGATTGGTTGAAATCAACAGACGCGCTTGCGTACATGTTCGCACTGAAGCACGCACAGCAGAGAGAGAGCACTAGCAGCGGAGCGGACTATCTATTGCTGAGGCTCGCTTAGCTTAAGTGGCGTCGCCACAACAGTAATAAGCTCGCCTCGCATTCTCATGGCCTCGCCATATCTCTGAGATTTCTAAATTTCGTCCAGAACGGAAGCCGCAAAGGGTGCAGGTGTGCACACAAAAGGAAGATTAATCATTGAATGTCGAGTATTTGAATAGCGTTTTGTGTAAACTAATTCATGCGTGATCGGCCAGGTGTGTGTGTGCGCGCTCGGATTTTCAGAAAAATCCACTTTCATCTCTGATCCATTGATGTACTGTATCGAAAAGATTCAGCGAACTATTTGACGAACACCACGGGCCGTCTAGGACGCGGGACGCAGAGGTAGCTGTAACACCCAGCCGCCGGGGAACCCAACTCTCTCGCCGCCTTTGGCGGCGAGCGGGGGTTTCAATCAGTGGCGATTGCTCTCGGACTGCAAGGGAAGCTCGGCTTCCCCTAAAATGTCAAAGAATAAGTGATCAAATATATGAATGTAAATTTCATTGTGTGTACATGTCATTGACTACATATGCGCTACAACGTGCTCAACTTTTGCTCCGAATCAGCTTCTTCTTACTGGTTACGACGCGACTCCCTTCTCATTCATCCCGCAGCTTCGCTGTGCTTTAAACGGTAGTGAGTTCAGGGTAGCGGGGGTTTCAATGTCTCCTTTTTTTATGGTTATTTTGTTTACATTTTGATGGGGGGGGGAGAAATAAAATAAAAAACTTTGTCCGACCTACCGACCCTATATTGAAATTTCATGTTACCGGAAACACACTACCTTTTTTTCTACGCCTTACCAATTACATTCGTATCGAGACGGTGTATAGTTCCCATGTTTCATGGTGTGACAGACTTTTGTGTTTTGGTCAAACCAAGTACACAAGCACATTATTGCAGACATGGCTGGAAAGGAAAGTACAGAATCAAATGTTCACATCTGAGACACTTTTACAAAAACCCAACTCAACTCAACTATATTTCTAGAGCTTTTTTTTTTTGTGCTGTCCATGGAGCAAAAATACAACAAACAATGAATTCATCAAAGACAGTAGAAAACACAAAAATAGTCAACTAAAAATCAAGTCTCATGCCAAAATGAGCCCAAAAGCCAAAGAATGAAAAAGAGTTTTAAGAGGAATATTAAAGATGGGCAGCGAGGGGGCTTGCTGAACATTCAGCGAGAGCAACGGAAAAGGCTCGATCCCCTCTGAACCTCCGCTTAATTGAAAGCAATCACAGTAATAAATCAGATGCACTTGAAGCGGTTTTAATATAGTTGTGTCCTGCTGACCGTGTGGGCCACCAGTTGAAAATTCCCGCTTTAGAAGAGCGCAAGATGTCTTATTGTTGTTATATACTGTAGCTATCAAGACATGAATGCAGCCATCAACAATACAAACATGCAGTGGCATTTAGGAGCAAGTCTAACAGATAATAGTTGTTTATCAGCCAGATTAATTTGAGTCGTGTCTTCTCATTTGTATTTCAAACAGAAGAAGGTAATTAATAAGAAGCTGGCGGGCTTGCTTCTCTCCATTAATTCACCAAGGCACCGAATGAATATCTGAGTCTATTGTGGGTCTTTCACAGGAGGAGTTTCAGGGAGGGAAATGGAAATGCTTTAATTTGCCTTGTTACTCTCACATCATGTTCTGACATTTAATACGAGTCCCCCCAAACCTATTTCACGTGATGACGTATGCCTCGCTATCTCTGTCCTCTGTTTTCCCAGCCGATTGACTATGAAATGCACAGGGTATACGTGCTGACAGTAGAGGCCAGAAATGAGGAGCCCCTAGCCAGAGGCATCCACTCTCCCCGTCAATCCACCGCCACCGTCACCATACGAGTGCTGGACGTCAACGAGAGCCCTTACTTTGATCCCAACCCCAAACTCATTAAACTGGAAGAGGGAAAGCCGGCGGAGTCCATGCTGACCACCTTCACAGCGCAGGACCCTGATCGCTTCATGCAGCAAAGTATCCGGTAGGAGGTTAAAAATGAGCAGCGCTCTACTGTATTCTGGTTAAATCGCATCCGATAATGAGCAACAGTGGTGACACTTTTGACTCCCATCTGTGAATATTCATGACGCCATGTGTGAAATTGATAGGGATATGATGTTAGCTTGACTGCTCCTTTCAGTTCACTCATCGGAGCACCTTTGTATCTGTAGGCACTTGGTTGCTCCAAACGTTTGTATTTTTACACAAAATGGATCATTGGATGTCGCCACGTGCGAAACAAAACAGCCTTATTCAACATTGATAGAAGTTCAGTGAGGTGATAATGAATGTGAGCGTCTTTCATCAGCTACACAAGACTCTCCGATCCGGCCAACTGGCTGAGGATTGATCCGAACAACGGTAGAATCACAACAATGGCCGTTTTGGACCGAGAATCGCCTTTTGTGAAGAACAGCATGTACAATGCCACATTCCTGGCCACTGACAACGGTAGGTAACCATGCACATTTGTTTTGTTCGGCTCCTTTCAATGCGCTGCTCTCATGGTTTAGCTGCTTCTGTCGGGATGCTTCAAAGTGACTATTGTCAGAAGGCGATGCCTTGTACAAGGATCGATGTCTAATTGAGCCGCTTGTGGGACAACACACGTCCAGCATGCCCGAAAGACAAACACTGACCACTATTCACCTTATGGCTAATGTGTTAAGAATCTGAGAAGCATCCGGCTGCATGGGTAAAGTCGACTTTTCCCTGAAGAGGATTTACCTCGGTTCGAGTTTACCCTGTTCTGCAAAGCATAGCGGAGGCCAACAGGCTTAAAACTTTGCCAGCTAAGAGGTTTCTCAGTATTAATGGGTCAGGACTGGATGACTAGCTCCTTTGAGCGTGGCCTGAATGGTAAAGAAGCATCTTAGCACAGTGAATACATAGAGGAAGCCTGAGAAGAGCGACAGTGGCCTCTGTTTTGCTGCTTTAGTATTCCCATCCTGTGTCCTTGGTCAGGAAGGCGTTCTCCTCTCCCCCACACGCACACACTTGCACTATCCAAATGTTCTAGTACCGCACTCTTTCTGTCTGCCGCCTCACTTGAGATTACTTTCTTAAATCAGTATGCTGTTTGGATGGGGCCAATCCCACTGGAGTCGATAGCTGTTTGGAAACACAACAGTCGCCTCTTCTTTTCTGCCCACCGCATATTTCCGCAATCAACTTTCAAGATTTGCATAAATGTCTCTGCACGTGTGTTTCGTGGCAATGCAGGCAACCCTTTGGCCACTGGCACTGGCACGCTGCAGATCTACTTGATGGACATCAACGACAACGCCCCGAGGGTGTTCCCCCAGGAAGTGGAAATATGCGAGAAACCCGAGCCCAACGCCATCAACATCACGGCGATCGACGGCGACTTAATGCCCAACGCTGGGCCCTTTGCCTTCGAGTTGGCTAACATGCCCGTCGATGTTAAGAGGAACTGGACCATCACCAGGATCAGTGGTAGGACTGACTGTGCTAATGCAGTAGTGAAGTCATAATTTGACAGTCAACAAATAATATGAAAAAGCTCCTTTAGACCATAAATATAAGACAACATGAAAAACAATCTGTCCAGCCCAGTTCGCCACTGAGTAACCAAATTCATTGCGTGCCATTCATAACCTTGAAACTTCATATATCGGGACTGTCATAAGCAATACCCAGTACCTGCTCAACTCATGTTTTAAACAAGACAGTATCAATTTGTAGCCGCTGCCCATTTTCTTGGAGCCCTCAGTCTCTTCAGGGAAAAAAAGTCTGCGTCTCATGCCAGCATCTATCTTGTCTAGTATTGACTATTTTGGCTTTACCAGGCAAGGAGTGCTGCTAATGTTGGTAATATTAACAACCTGCGATTGGAATGTGACAATTAATGAAATGTTCTGCACATTCTGCTAAAAAACACCCAAAACATTTTAGCTAGAGATACGTCTGTGCTGAAATACAATGTATCTTTTTTGGATAATACCATTTGGATAATCGCAACGAGGAGTTTTAAGCTTAAGCAGCATTATCCAATGTCATTCAGTAGATTTGTGAAAATCCTTGTTTTGGATTTTATATACTAATGTCATACATAGCATATACGTGCATGTATCTTCAAATAGCGGCCGGGTGTGTTTTTCTTACTCAGCTGAAAGGCTGGGCATCTATTTTAACAGATTTGGGGAATAATAATAAACCATTAGCATTCCAGTACTGTATGACAATTTATTTCCAGTCAAAGTGTAATTTAAAAAGGACTCCCATGGAGAAATTTAGTGACAAGAAGCAAGGCAGAATGGGCACAACAAATAAGATCCCAGTAAGCTTCCACCCTTTGTCAAGGAACAGAGTTAAAATGGGCTCAGCAGTTAACTCTTTAATATCAGTGTTTGAACAATTGTGGCCTCGAAGCAATTTGAGGGAAGTCTTAACCTCAGGTGGATGACACACTCACCAAACTAATTGGGGCAAAGCGGTTATTTTAGACCAACCACTATTTGAGGAAATGTGGTATTTGTTGTGGTTTGACAAGTGTGCAACAATGAACATGACCCAAACAAGCTCACTTTTAAACAATTCTGCCTTCTCTTTGTTGTTCTGCAGGTGACTACGCTCAGTTGCGCCTCAAGATCGGTTTCCTTGAGAGTGGCATTTACGACCTGCCCATCATCATCACGGACTCTGGAAACCTGCCGTTGTTCAACACCTCCCACCTGAGGGTCAAAGTGTGCCAGTGCGACATCAATGGCGACTGCACTGACCAGCAGCACATCATGGCCGCTGGCCTGGGCACGGGCGCCATCATCGCCATCCTGCTGTGCATCATCATCCTCCTCAGTGAGTGTCACCTACACCTAAACGTTGCCATCGTAGATTAGCAGAGCAGCTAAACATGATCCCAATGACGATTAGATTAGCACAGGATTATCAAACAAATATATAGTTTACATCCGGCCTGAAATGCTAAGACACAGGATCCGATTACACGTGAATGAAAATATAAGCACGGTTCCGTTTTGTAATACGGCGCCACGTGTGTGTGTGTGTGTGTGTGTGTGTGTGTGTGTGTGTGTGTGTGTGTGTGTGTGTGTGTGTGTGTGTGTGTGTGTGTGTGTGTGTGTGTGTGTGTGTGTGTGTGCTCACTTTGCAGTTCTGGTGCTACTCTTTGTGGTTTGGATGAAGCGTCGCGATAAAGAACGACAAGCTAAGCAACTCCTCATTGATCCCGAGGATGACGTGCGAGACAACATTCTCAAGTATGATGAGGAAGGCGGTGGAGAAGAGGATCAGGTAGGAATGATGCCACTCACACATACACACGCACCCACACGCACAGAGTAAAAACCTTCAATAACACTGTGGATTATTTGAAAAGCCCTGAAAGCACTTGTTTTTGCCAAGCAATCAGTTATTTCAATGGAAAATTTGCACTCTAAAGGATGAGTGAGAGACTGCTTTGGGGTCCTGGAAAATGTCTCCAAGCCAAGGTCTAAAATATCCTAATGTATCCATCCATTCATCATAATACTGTCCCAAATATTGTGAGGCTGTCACTCAAATAACAGCTATGTTTATCACTTAGTTCAGCCGGAAGGGGGAAAAAAAATCTATTGAATTTGTTTAATCAGAGTGGCACTGAAAAACACACACCAAACACACAAAAAATGAACACTAAATATTAAACATTGAGAATGTTCACATTTGTTAAAATAAAAACAGCTTGAACTATTTTTTTTTTTTTATTAGTTGGGAAGCACATTTGCTGTCAGTACTTTCTTGGCCTTGTCGCTGCTCACCTGCCTCCACCACTTGATTGGCAGTCATGCCACATAAGGGAAATTACAATGCATGCGAGCTTTTCTTTTTTTTCCCAAAAGGACCAGAAAACGGGCACAGGTAGAAAATTAAATTATAGACAATTTTAATATTCCCATGCTTTAGTCTGGGACTCTCTCCAACCCACCTATTGAGACCCAATGCTGAAGGTGAATGCATTTAGCAGAAAGACAGCCGTGTTGGTGGACTAACAACTCTTTCTGTCCGTCACTAAATTGGGAATTTGACAATTCAGCTGTGAAGGTTCTGCATCTGGGCAGAACAGTTAGAATCAATGATACAAACGCACTATGGTTGAGTTGGTTCTGAAAATAATGGATGTGTTCTCCAGCCTTACTGCTTTTCACTTTACAACCCAAACACTCGCACCGCAACACTCCCATCCTGAACAAACGCCAGAGGCATGAATAAAGTCCCGTCTCTGCATCTTGTCGCGCTGATCAGGCATGTAGCGAGACAAATTCAATTGTCCTAATGACCCCTTGTTAGCACAACGGCATCAGTTCTTGGGGGCGGGGGAAAGGCGGCGTTATTCCACATGGGCTATTCTCTCACCGGCTGAAGTGCGGCAGTGGTTCGCATATTGCACAAATAAGCGGGAGACCCCGCTCTGACCTGGCACGGTGGCAAATTAGCCTGGGAGACTTGTAATTGGTGCGCTGATGTCATTTGGAGACAGGCATCTGCTGTGCGCCAATAATGAAGCTCTGTGTAAGGTAACAATATGTAGACAAGACTGTCAAAACATCTGCAGGCAAAGAGCGAGAGCGACAGAGAGAGGGGTCCTTCCGTGTATTTATGTCCACACATAAAAACACACACTTTGTGGAGCAGTACGTGTCCAAAAAGGAAGTAATGCTGCTCAAAAGCAAATTAAGTCCAAGCTGTCATTTGTGGAGAGCGAGTGAATTTCCCTTCAAAATGGCACAAAGGACAGCAGGATAAAATGGCCTCGTCTGCGCTGTCCAGGGAGTCAATACTGGCTTTAAAAAAGGGGGGGCAGGGGGGTCTGACTTTCCTGGTGCTGTGGTCTGTATAATACCCACCTCTGTTCGCCCTATCTCCCATCAGGGAGGAAATTGAAGTGTCAGTCCATTTGGTGCTCTCACAGTGTACGATTTTAGCCGCTGCCGCACCGTGATGCAGTCACTATCGCAGGCAGACAGATGATCAAGTTGAGCTCAGAGAAACGGACGATTATATAGTTGCACACCAGCACGCTGTTGGAGTAAACAAGCAGATCAGTCGCCTACGTATTAACTCTGAGACAGCGTGACTTAGTCGCTGTCGTACCCATGCATGAATGAAAACGTAGGAATCAATACACGGAACTGTGTTCCCGAATAATGAGGTTTTGAAGTTTCTGAATGAAAAGTTTCTTTTTTTATTTGGGGACTAGATGTGTTTTTCATACAAATATATACTGATTGTCTGATTGGGTGGCTATGTAACTCCTATTAGGATTTTTTTAGAGATTTATGAGGTTGGTAAAAATAAGTACTTGGCGGCTGCCACCGCAATAAAACAATCGGATGCAACACAGGGCTGTCCTGTTTATGATACGTGCGACACGAGGATGAATGTTGAGTTATTAACACATATTTATGGATTTTCATGAGTATTTTACTATAATTATGACTTTCCCACTTAGCATAGCTTAAGTGTTTGATTACCGCATATCACTTTTCAGTTTGTACAAATTCAGGTTACTGTCACAGGAACAGAATTCTGTCATAAACAGAGCACACTCTGCATCTCCAATGTTTTCTTTTTTAATCCAAATCCCCAAATAAAATGTAGTTTTGCTGTTTTTCAGAAGAATGACAACTTCTAAAAATTAGTTTGTAAAAAGTATGCAATGTTAAATGTGGGTCATTGGCACTGGTGGCTGTGTGTGCGAATGAGTCGTTTCCCATTAAGGCCTTCTGCTTTGTTTCAATTCCTGTGACCCTTTCTGGTATGACTTAATAAAAACAACACACAAAACAGTGGCTGGAGTCAGCCTGGAACGAACCAAAGATGATGGATGACATTCTTGTATGATGACCACTGTTTTGACCCAACACTGCCTCAGGGCTCACTGGCATGAGTGTACACATGAATAATCCAGTTAGACAGGAGATGAGACTGATGTGTGCGGAGTAGAGTAGGTGTACTTTTCATTTATACATCACACTGCGGGCAAAGAGCTGTAAGTACGTACGTGTGTAGGAACTGAGCAATGACACCTGTATATTGAAAGGGGATATTAGAGATAGACGGATTAGGGACTGTCCATCCCGCATGCTTATTAGGCGCGCCGTATTTTCTGCTGCGCTGATACCATCCGACGATTCACCCTCTCCCGGCCATGACTTAGCGTTGCCTTGGTAATGTTAATAGGATTAGCCTTGGCTTATGCAGAGCCACCATGTCACGTCTGGCCATTGATTAGAGTCTGCGCTTCCAGTGGCTGCAGCGCCATTCGTATGACATGTCTGATGTTTTCACGGCTTTCCAGTAACAGTTGCACAAGGCTCGATGGTCAGTGGTCTTATCACACACGTCCATCCTTTCTCCGTAGGACTACGACCTGAGTCAGCTCCAGCAACCGGACACTTTGGAACACGACGTAATCAAGCCTGTGGGGATCAGACGTCTCGATGAGAGACCGCTCCACCCCGAGCCACAGTACCCCATGAGGTCAGCCGCCCCACACCCCGGAGACATCGGAGACTTCATCAATGAGGTAAAAAAAAAGTTAGACAGTGCCTGTAAAAGCTGGCATTTTTTGTATAAACGTCCACCCGGAGGCCATCACCTCGCAGGGGTGGGCAATGTATGACCCGCTTGCTCTGTTCTTTAATCCTGCTCACCAAGGATTTAAATCAAGGTCCAACATTGTCCCGGGCCACATGTGACTGCATTGGGCCACCCAAAGTCCACTGATCCACATTTTATTAATAAATGTGATTACATCAATAATTGCTTGTAAATATTTCATATTTTGAGTTCTATCTACCTAAATTGATCAATCATCTGTGCTCTTTCCATCACCCCCTTCCACTGACACAATTGTGTGCTATGTACTCGCATGCATTTGGGCCACCGAACCTATCCGCATCATTATCTCATCCATGGCCGACATATATAAGTACCCATTTCGTTATGTATTGTTTTAAATGGGGAATTTCTCCATTGTGGGAAGACTAAAGGTTTTCTTACTCTTATTGTGGGAAGACTAAAGGTTTTCTTACTCTTATTATCTTGCTGTATTTGCATGCATTTTGGCCACTAAGACTACCTGCTTCTCGACTTCATTCGGGTAGGCCGACAGATATAATTATGGTTTTGTTAAGTATTGTTTTAAATTACATTATCTATATGCTGGGGAATGGAGAGTGTGGCAAATTTGTTTAATCAGCTGCCTTGATTCCCCACGCTTGTGGGCAAATTTGGCCACTGGGACTACAAAATTCACACACCAATTCACTATTTCATACATAGGGAAAGCCTACATATATCATGATGACTTTCATCCAGTATTGTTTTAAATCAGGGATAGTGCAAGTTCTGGCAGGGCCACCAGAACTTGGCTCATGATGGCCCGATAGGGGTGTGAAGTTTAACACACGACACTCGTGATCGCACGTATTATGTATTCTGCCTTGTCTGGGCTCTGCGTAAAAAGCATCAGCGAATAAAATAATGTAGGCCTACATACTGGGTGTAGGTGTATAGAAGCAAAAAAAAACACACACAGTTCTTGACAAGATGGCTTTGTTTTGCTGCAGCAGCATATGCAATCCCAAGGTGCGTAATGAAAAGAATGAAAGGCTGAATTTTTTTATGTCTGATCATAAACAATTTGGTTTATAGAACTCCGCATTATGCCGACTCGGAGGAAAATTGACCTCAAACAGAATCAATTAATATTCTGCCGATTGTTCTCCCAGACAAATGAAGAAAGTTTTGGGAGTCATGCACGTCTACTCAGACATGGATAAAGGAAGAACGTGATGCTAACACACTTAGATATCACAATTATTTTTTTCCCCCTACAAAAGTCGACGTGTCAGAAGAGAAGTGAGAATGAAATACGTACTGAGAGTGCTTGAGGCTGCCATTGACTCGAGCTTGAAGGGAGAATGTCAAATGAAAAGAGCAGTCATATATTTTTCACCGGCTCCAAAAGACGTGTCTTTCACAGCATTATAAACAGAATATGCGCCTACCTTTTGGATGCCAACTATGTTTTTAGATGCTATGTCTGGCTATCCATAGCTCGTACTGTCACTAAAGGTAAAAATACGGCATTGAAGTCGCTGACAGCCACAAACCGGGTCCCCAATTATTCCCAATTCCGTCCGTTAATCCAAAAAACCTATGATGTGGGTGTGACTAAAGTCGCGCTGATTGTCGAGAGATGAGCCCTTTCCCTCACACGTTTTTCAAATAGAATAAGGCATCAAGTAACAATCCCAAGGACCCAGTAATCCAGAATCCGAACCGTAAATCTGACCTAACCCCAATGACCACTCAATTTTGACTCGAACCTCGTACCCAAAGGGACAACCACTGATTCTAGATTGGCCAGCAGGTAAGACTCCTCTAAGGGTGATTTATGACATCAGTGTATGGTTGCCACTGCCAAGTTTCCAATAACGCAGAATCTAAGATGACTATTCGAGCATGGCCGCAATCGAATCTTCCCCCTAATGAGCAGGACAAGTGGACGACCGTGCAGGGATAAAATTGCATTGCGTGATTGTCTAACCTTATAAAGCCGCCCGCGGCGTTTTTTGGCTGCAGACCGAGCGATGGGCTATAACCAGCGGAGCAATTACGCTTGTAATTGTAATGAATGATCCCGGTGTAATATTCCCCTCCAGATTATCAGGCCGGCAGCAAACATTCGACAATGGCTAACAAGTGGGAAGTAATTGCTTCTTGTCTCGACACTTTAAATCAATCTGTCTCTTTTTTTGCAAAAAGCAATGCCGATGCTTCCCAGTCACGTGAGGGCTGCTCTCTCCGTCCGACTCTTTCACCCATTTATTATTCGCGAGTTGGCTCCTATCCGAAGTGGTCGGTGGCCAAAGCGCACGTCAACGCCTATGTGACCGATCCTTCAGGTCTTTGGAGCACCCTCGGTGAAGGGAGGAGTCTCAGGGCGCAATGATTTCTGGGAATGTGGAGGGCCATCTTTCAAAGCCCCGCCACAACATAAAGGCGCACGTGCGTGACAAACGCATTCTCCCTTTTGCCCAAGCCACAGATGTGCTCAGTGCTTTTCGCGAGTATTTATTCATGAGCCCCAGATTGCTATCGAGATTAAAGATGACAAGGTATCGCTGCCATGCGCTGTCAAATCTTCTGAAGAGCAAAGAGGGCGCGGCAAATCTCTGCGCTCACTGTAGGATAAAGTTCACCTTCCAGGTCTCTCAAGACTGGAATTTACCCGAGTGTGACTAGTTGAAAGGAACCGACACAATCCCCAAACACACAATCATCCAAAATGCCAACGACAAATCTACTCGGGAGGACTGGAACGCCACTGATTCTTGGCTCTCGGCTCAACGAGACTTCATCTTGACCACTCTTAAAAGTTGGCAGCAGACAGACCCAAGCACGCATTCATTCAGAATCCCGACCAGAGCAAAATGAAGTCCGATGACTACTCAAGCCTGACTAGAATCTGAACTCCCTCGGCCCGTAATAAAGGAAGAATCACTGAATGTCAGTTCTCGGCTCAACGGGCCTCAACCTTGACCCTTTATTACGCGAAGGAATGACAGCAAAAGAACTCTGGCACACAATAATCCGGAATCGCAACGATAACATAGAATAAACTCATTAATACTCAAGTGTGACTTGAACCAAACCAATAGAGGAAGTACCGCTGATTCTTGATGCTTGCTTGGTTGTCATCCTCACTCAGCTACTCTGTGCAGTGACTGAAGGCTGCAGACAACAACATCAGAAGCATCCAATAAACAAAGCAAACCACACATCTGATTCAATATTTATGACTACTTGAGTTTGACGGCAACCTGATCTCCCGCCCAACAAGCAGATTCCAGGAATACGAGTCTTTATGTTGACCCTTCTAACACTTGTGAACATGGCGGACCTCTGGAAATTCAACCGTTACGAGCAACTTGTGAGTGATCCAAGTTCACGCCACCTTAAATCCACTGTAAACAATGTCGAAAAGAAAGCTGACGGAAATTATTTACACACACCCACACAACTTAATAAATACTACAACCTAATAATGCGCAAATACTGTGTAGTTTGTCAAATGTAAATTTCTTACACTGCTGTTATATTCGCAAATACATAATTTTGCCATTAAAGTACATTTTCGTTGTTGCTGTTAGAGGTAAAGGACTGGTCAGATGTTTGAGGTCTCACCCCCAAAAATATTAATAATAAATAAATAAATAAATAATATTAAGAGCATGAAAGTCACTAATAGATTTTTTTACCGACAATTAGTTTTCTGCTTTTTTTTTTTTTTTAGGTCCACAATAGTTGATTTGGATGAAACCTACCCATATTCTACTGATCACCCCCCACAAAACCCCAAAATAAATAAATAAATGGATAAATAGATATAGATAGATATAAATAAATGGGGTGGGGGGGGAGGGTGAAGTTGAAACTTTGTGTGTGTGTGTGTGTGTGTGTGTGTGTGTGTGTGTGTGTGTGTGTGTGTGTGTGTGTGTGTGTGTGTGTGCGTGCGTACCGTGGTAGCGCAACAATCCGGTAGCCTTGAAAACAGGAGTCAGCATGCTCTTTATTCGCTGGCACTCAAAAGGTTCTATCTATTTTTATGGCTGCCATTGAAAGAGTAAAGAGCCACCAACCAGCAGTATTGGGAAATTGCTGGTTTATTCCCATTGATTTCTGATCATTCCCATGCAAAATTTCCATCATTTAGCAACCCTTATCCGGATTGGTTTGAACTGCGCTGTTGGTTTCCCTCTCTTGCAGGGCCTGAAGGCAGCAGACAACGATCCCACCGCTCCCCCCTACGACTCTCTGCTGGTGTTTGACTACGAGGGCAGCGGCTCCACCGCCGGCTCGCTGAGCTCACTCAACTCATCCAGCAGCGGGGGCGATCAGGATTACGATTACCTGAACGACTGGGGTCCTCGCTTCCGAAAACTGGCGGACATGTACGGCGGGAGCGATGACTAAGACACGAGGGAGGACACAAAAGAAGAAGACCACGACGACGAAATGAAGGAGATTCCTTATGGATGGACTTGGAAATGTTGCAACTGGACTGTGAGAGAAAAGAAAGGAAAAAAGGATGCAGAGATTTTTTTTTTTTTCAAAAACAAAACAAAACAAAAAAAAACCCAACCAACCCGGCTTATTGTTGTAGTCTCCGCGTACATAATGCTTGTGGGCCGGTGGACGCGCACACCATTCAAGACTGTTGTTGGGTATTGACTGCGCTCAGTTACACTTGAACTTCACAGTACAGAAGCACTGGGATATAATGTGCCTTTTTGTACATTTCTTTTTGGATGGAAATGATTAGTTTTATGTTCAAGGCTTTAATGGTACTGACTTTTTTTTGGGGGGGAGTGAATTCAAAGCAAAGTATGTGACACTCTGGTACGCTTCGATCTCCCCGTTTGTTCTTTTTCTTTCTTTCTTTTCTTTCCATTTGTTCGTGAAGGCTTATTTAATGAAGGATCATCTTTCGGCCCGGATGGAAAGAACAATGAAGAGCAGCACTGTGGAGTTTGCGAGACTTGTCTAAAATATGACAGTTTATGCAGCTTAGTTGCAGCTAAGGGAGTTATGAATCACAGTTTTGTAGCAGATTATTTTCTTTTCTTATTTTGTCTGGAGTGATGTAGTACAGTGTTAGACAAAAACAACAACAAAAAAACCCTGTTTTGACCAATGTTCACTGATCAACTTCATTTGCCTTAGTCATCATCTGATATTTTGGACTTTTACTTCACTGTAAAAAGATGTGTGTACATAATGTTTTGTTTTCTTTTTATCTTTTCTTTGGGTGTAGGATATGAACAAGTGCAAAATGTTCCAAAAACTGTAAATGATTCATTTGGACATCAAAAATGAACCTTTGTTTTTTTGTGCATGTTTTTATCTTTTAATGACGACGAAGTAAGAAAAAAAATGGTGCTCCCCAAATTTATTTACAAGATGGAGGGACAAAAAATCAGGGTGACAGTCTATGAGCTGAGAGATTTTGTATGACAAGATAATTTGAAAGTTAAAAAAAAATGTTTGAAGAATCGTCGTCTCGTCAGCACAACTGTTGAATTTGTACCAAAAAAAAAAAAGCGTGGGTGGGGGTTATGTGACATGCAAGGCACTGATTATTAAAGCTGAGCTTTAATAGTGAAAACATTTTGGACTTGAGCTGTGTGGAAAAGCATTTTGTTCTGCTCAACTAATTATCTCTCTCTTACCCAAACTATCCAAATAAAAGTCCAGCTTTGGAGCTCAAAAATGTCCTCCTCATTCATTTGTATTCAAGTCAAATACACAGCGGCTTCGGTTCACCACAGAGAAAACTGAATTTGCACGCAAGTACATACTTTCTTCTCTGTCTCTCTCATATATATGTTTGGCGCTTGTGAACGTGGTGACCTGTGGTGACCGCTACAAGCAGTTTGTGGTTGATAGTGTTTGTCATTTTAAATCTACTACAAAGAATAAATGAGAGAAACGATAAGATCATTTACATTCCTAAGTAGAAGAGATGTACAGTACATGCACACAGACACATGACAGAAGGAATGCGCACACACAC
Source organism: Hippocampus mohnikei (assembly GCA_026261675.1). Lineage (NCBI taxonomy): Eukaryota > Metazoa > Chordata > Actinopteri > Syngnathiformes > Syngnathidae > Hippocampus > Hippocampus mohnikei. The sequence continues at coordinate 20,086,164 of JAKGUB010000325.1, read as the reverse complement.
ACTACCAAATACTACTACTACAACTATGAATTGGTGTACAAAAAGCAAAAGTAATTAGCATAAAAGATACTTTTGTGCATAAAGTAGAGATTTGAAGAAAAACCTCATTTTCAATATTTTTAGGATCCAAAATAAGTGCTTTAGGTGAAACCAGCCCATATTATACTGCTGATGCTTAAAAAACAAACAAAAAAAAACACTTTCTTATGGTAGTTTGGATTTACATATTACAATTGAAAGATCAGTCACACTCCTCTCAATATGATGGCACTCATTAGGTTTGGTTTTGTTTTTCCTAATGGGTTGCTGTGAAAGAGTTAACGTTTGGCCAACGCTCGGTAGCAGCTGACATGTTTTTATTCCATAATAACAGTGTTAAGTTAAAATAGAGAGGAAAACTATTTTGTGTACAAAGCAATCCTTTTTAGTCATGCCAAATAATCAAAATGGGTATACGGTGAACACAACCGTGTGTGTGTGTGTGTGTGTGTGTGTATATATTGTATATGTATGGTTTCTTACTATGATAGTTTTTAGAAATACTGTAAAATAATCATTTTAATTGTCAATACGAGGTTGGACACATTGTGACTCACGCGTAATTCACAGGTTCTCTGACTTCGCCTCTTCATTCTGACTGCGCTTTGTTGGTGTGTCTTTTTCAACTGAAGGCCGTGGTGCGGCTGTCTTTGTCCGAGAGAAGGACACTATCATTTACAGAACAAATTCATTTGGACTTGTTGTACTGTATGTACCTTACAGAAGGAATGAACAGTTGTACTAATTTAGCCAATCTTTTTTGACGCATGCATCTATCTGTATTGCTACCAAGTACGTAGTGTGAGTGCTTTATCTGCCTCTGCAGTTGGAGATGACCATCAGTGTGGCTTTATCACCATTTCTGTTTTTTAATCTCCATAGTTCTTCCTTCACCATGCTGCTTTTCCTTCACTGTGTCAAAAAAAAATGTTCAAGGCCCTTTTTTTGTTTCCGACCGCAGGATCAAAACTATGTTCTTGTGGCCATATTGAGTCAAGGTGAAATCGATGTGACGGCACACATCTCCCCTTTAAAGAACAGTAGGTCATATTGTACTTGACTTCAAAATGAAGGAAAATAGGAGACGGGGCTTGGAGCTGGGCGTGAGGGTGGGGTTGGGGGGGTTCCGGGTTTGCCTGTAAGGCACATGTGCATGAAGCCCCCCGAGAAGACGCGGGGGGTGATGTGTGTCCGTGTGGCAATGGCTGCACGGACTACATGTTTGCGTCCCCGTGTGAAATGATCAAAATCACACGTTTGGGCCTTTGCGTGTCTGAAAAAGTTACCACCTATGCTAACGCTACACTGTCCTGGCTTCTATTTTCCAAAATATGAGCCAGTGTACCATCGCTACGATGCAGCAGCAGATATTTTAAGACACAAATAACCCACATGAAGCTCTCTCATCATGTGGATGTCGAGATTGCTTGAAGGAGGTCAGCCGCACCGAGCGGTCGCCTCTTTCAAAGTGTCGCAGGTGAGGAAAATAACTTACATCCCTGTACCGCACTTCAATTTCACAGTACGGATTATCCTCCCCGAGGAGGAGGAAGAGGAGGGAGCGTGCGAGACAACATAAAGGCGCACAAACCTCCACATCCACTATCGCGCACACTTGGTTAACATTGAGAAAGTGGAGCGGACGCCGCATTTGTATTCTATTCGAGATTAGAAGGACAAAACATGAGGAGGATTACCGTCGTTGACATTGAGAATTGTCCATGTAGACATAATGACTTAAAAATATTCGAAAAAATGTAGTAGTAGACAAACCTATGCAAATAATAGACGAAAAGTTACGCATATATTAAATGAGAAAAAGTGCTAATTCTTGATGATCAATGAACGGATTTTCTTTTGGCTTCTCCTTGTCAGGGGTTGCCATAGCGAGTCACTCACATGATTTGGTTCGCACAGTTTTTATGCCAGACGTCCTTCCTGACATTTTTACCTAACCTTAAAATCGGTAAAGGCTGGGAATCACGAACAACAAACAAACAAACAAATACATAAATAAATAATACTGAAACTAATACTAAACCAAACTAAAATGAAGCTATCCATCCATCCATCCATTTTCTAATCTGCTTCTCCTCACGGGGGTTGCGGGCATGCTAAGTGTCAGCAGTCACGGATTTTGGAACTCGGTGCATCAACAAGGCACCTTGCATTATTAGGCGCCCATTTTGGTTACAATTTAAGACACAGGTGTCAAACTCAAGGCCTGGGGGCCAGATCTGGCCCACCACATCATTTTATGTGGCCCACGAAAGCAAATCAAACATGTCAACTTCCATGATGCTTGCTAAAATCTCTACCAAAATTTTTCCCCAAATTCTCATATTTCATAAATTAGAGACATATTGTGTGCATTTTCTTGCGACCAAACCTCTCATTACAGTAACTTAAACAATAATTGAATAAACCATTTTTATTGAGTTTTTTATATGGTTTCAGTCATAACGGCCCTCCAAGGGAAACGGGAAATAAAATGTTGCCCACGACCCAAATGAGTTTTTAGTCGTGAAAATTCAGTACATGCAACACATTTTTTTTTAGTGGATGATGAAAAATCCAATTCATTCGATCAAAAATATAGAAATAGCTTCCAAATATGCCAATAGTGCGTAGATGAAAGCCAAACAAATATCAGATGAAAATACGAGAGGGAACACAAAAATGTTTGGAAAGAAAATACTCAAGTAAGTTCTGAAAATATTGTACAAAAATACAAATGTTAGATGATAAATATGAACTAAATAAGAATAAGCAAGATATGCAGATAGTTTATGAAATATGCGACTCTTAAAAATATGCAAAAATGAGGCCAACGCTAAACCAGATTAAATGTATGCAAAGGAAAAATATGAGAATATAAAGACGGAAAACATGCAACTATTAGGACCAAAAATACAATCAATCAAAAAAATGTGCAAGCATAAGACACATTTTAAATATATTACAAAATACAAACTAAGAAAATGATCTAGAAAAATGCATGACTATCCAAAACCAAAAATGAACAAAACAAACACATTTGCGATGATAAATATTAAATTAATATCCATGCAAATATGGAATATCAAAACACAAAAATATTACTGACAAATTCAAAAACATCAACACAAAAATAAAAAATATATAAGATGAAGAATACGTAAAGATGAGAAGGGGGGAAAAAAATAAAAGGAAACCATGTCGGCCATGACCTCTGCTGCGCATTTTGTAGCAGCTGTAAAATACATTTTTGATGTTTTCCTCCTCTGGGTCATATCTGACAATGAGCGGGCGGAGAGGCCGCCACTGCCGAATATATTCCATAAGAGATTAAAAGGACAATGCACGGGGAGGATTATCATTGACATTGACAGATGCCAGTGCCGTCGTCGCAATGACTTATTTGGCGCGTGGCAGAAATAATTGCTCATTTGCACATCGCTGTCTTTCCACTAACACACGGATAAAAATAGTGATGCATAATAAATAATTTGCAAAGCTAATTAAGTGGGCAGGAAACCACATCGGGTTCATCTGCCAATTTATGCGGACGTCTTTGATTTACAAAATGCACATTTAGAAAAAAACACACACACAAAAAAACAAACCTCGGCCATATTGTCACTAAATAATAAATGTGCCATTTATTGATGTTGTTGTTTGGCTCTCTCTGAAAAAGCTGAAGTATCTGCTTTGGGGGTAGGCAGGGCCAAAAGATGACATTAATACATGAATTGAAGTGAGGATAAACTTTCAGTGATAAGACTAATAGTCTGAAACGGTATTACAGAAAAAAAGTTCACCGTTTAATACGTTACGGCACTTTTCTCCTCAAAACAACATTGGCATGGAAACAAGACCCCCCCGGCCCCTCTCCACGCACTTTTACTGGAAAATCCAAATAAAGGGGTGGATGTCACCTTGTAACCTGACGGTATATTCTCAAGACGTTGTCTGTGGAAGAAGCCTGCAGATTGGTGTTCCAACAAGCACCCGCGGGTCCCGATTATCGACTGTGAACATGGCTTTCACCACATTGCAGAATTACAAGTCACCCGAGCTCAGCGCTCTGTGTCTGTGCGTGCGAGAATCTGTGTGTGTGTGTGTGTGTGTGTTTGTGAGCAAGTGTCACAAAGCCAACGGGGGACACGCTGTCGGTAAACATGAGAATACACTCTCCAATGTGATGCCCCCCCCTCCCAAAAAAAAAAAAAAACTCTTAAATTATTCCGCCGCTGACCTTTGGGGGGGCCTTAGGAAGATGGATGCTGGCCGGGTTATCGATGGTGGGATGAGCGGTTGGGACAGGAGGGGGGGGGGGGGTCTCAGTCTTTCTTGTGGGCTCCCTGCAGGCCACCACTGAATGAATAAATAAGTGGGCTGGATGACAGAGCGCCGGCACGCTGGGCACAGGGAGTCTTTAATTTATTGGTGTCTAGACCCGGTCAGTCGATTGAGATCAATGCTGTTTATTTCGCTCTATGTGCGTAGTACAGTAGTTTATCCATTTGTTTGTTTGTTTTGTCTTCAATTCTGGTTTGGGATGTCTTCGTATCTTATTTTCTTCAGTCAAAAAAATCTATACAATTGTTCATATTAAAATTAAAATATTTCAAAATGCAAGTATGAATATTTTTAGATGAGCAGGGTAAATAAATAGGACCAAGGTGGAGCGCAACATTTCAATACCCCAACTTCCACCAGCCACAACTGCCCAGTTTCTGTTAAATCATTCTTGTGCGAACAGTGCCCCGAGCCCACACAGATGTGACACTGTGACCGCAGAACAGCAGAGAGAGGAAAAAGAGAGGCCGTCATTTTTTTTTTTCACCCAAGGGTGACAACGATGTTCCCTTTGTATGATGCACATAGGGCTGCATGGCAAATTTTCAGATCGTCTATTCAATGTCACTTCAAGATGCACCGCCAGCATAAGTTAGGCATTTCTCATCCGGCAGCGGCTCCGTGTGCATGAATTGTTCATGCGCTCCACAGAGGACGTGTAAGCATAAGCTATGCTTACACTGACAAGACTTTTTTGTTGTTGTTTCTGTTTCAAGAATCAGGCACACGCACCATCTTGTTTTAAAAGCCACAATAGATTAATTATGCCAATTTCGAAGGCCCAGCTAGTTGCTGTCAACATTTGTGAACCAGCTAAGAGTTGCAGTCTTCATGATTGCAAAACAAATGCACACACATTTATTGGGGGTCAGTTTGATGATATTTAAACCCAAAGAACGACATTTGCAGTTATTTTGAGACACTTTTCTGCTGACAGTTGCGAGAGGAATACTCATTGGTGCCCGAATTTCAGATCTTTTCCAGGAAGCTGACATCATTGCCAGAAAACAAGCAATGATGCAGCAATGATGTCACGGCATTACCCTAAATAACATAATGACATTGCTCAAACGTTATACCTACACAGCCTGGGGGGCATATTTACATGGTGTCCAAACGTTTTATAATGGGACATATAAGCCAGAGCTGTGCCCCCCCACCCCACATTACTGATCGACTGATCTGTCTGTGCTCCGACACAATTTCTGAAGCGTTCTGCTTTCTTTTTAGAACGAGGCAGATAGAAAGCAATCAGAAAGAGGATGTGCAGAAGTAACGTGGATGGACAAGGACAGCTGGTTGTTGCCTGACTCAAGAGGGTAGAACAGAGGTGTCGTCTGTGGCGACAGCAAGGTCGGCGAGAGGGCGATCTGTCCCCGGAGGGAAGAGAAATGCTATCTTCCCGAGATTGAGCTTGGCAATGTGCAGCATATGACGTTCAAGCGCAAATGCCTCTGCATGTAGCCATGTGAGATAAAAATGCAGAGAGAAGCAATTTAGCTTTGGCAAAAAAAAAGTGACAAAAAATAATGGCTCCTGGAAAGAACCCAGAGGGACACCAGAAATCTCTTTGTGACACCTGGTAGCAGAAAGTAGATCCAGTATGAGGTGAGTCATGCTTTAGAATCGTAGACTCAATTGACTGTGAATGCAGTGACAAAACAAGACACTGCCTGGCTCCTGTGCTGCCCTGTCTCGTCCTTTCTCAGTGTGGCCGTTGATTAATTTTTGAAATTGTTTATTTCAGTGGGGCAGTTTTAAGTTGTAATTCCAGTGGTCTCTTCCCAAGACCGTACTTCTCCACCAAGGGAGAGCGGGAATGGTAAGACGCCAGCAGCAAATAAGGTCAAGTTGATGGAAGACATTTTCACACGGGTGTAGAAACATTGTGTCATCAGCAAATGTTATTGCGTTCGGTTTGGTTGAGTACAAATCCCTATCATAGGCCAAATTCATAGAATTGACCAAATACACTATGTTGACAATATCACAGATTCTCAATTGTAGCTTTCAAACCCCACGAACTGAGGATCACCGTAATGTTATTGTTGCCATATACTACGAGGTGGTTTTTGTTTTGTTTTTCCTCTGTCCTCTTTTCTCTAGCTGTCTTCTCACATTCCTCATTCTGTCTGACATTCCCAATAAATATCCATCAAAATACAAATAAAAGAGTGAGTATATCAAACTCACCTGCTGCACAACAAAACTGTTTCGGCATTAAAAAAAAAAAGCATACAAAACAATTGTCATTCACTTGGGCCTGCATAGTAGACGACAAAGCACGGCAATATACATGACATTCAAAACTAACACCTTGTCTTCCCAAGTCTCATTCGAAATGGCCAGTGTGTGCACGTTAAAATTTGGAATAAACACCTTTGTGGTGGTCAAGCACCTTGCAGACCAAAGCCCTTGCTATGCTGGTTCTGACTGTGCCTTCTTAAGAACATTATAAATATGTCCACAATATTTATGTTTGCTGTCAGAAAATACTCTTATTGCAAGAACATTTTGAGTGAGTGATCGATGCCTGGAGGAAAGGGAAGCATAGTCATACCAAGATTGAGCTTGACAAGTTGAATGTACTTACATTCAAATGCTACTATTTTTTTCAAACAACGATGTGACATATCATAACTTGACGAAAATAATTTTGGGGGGGAAAAAAAAAGAGTATTTGGAAAAAAGGAAGAAAAAGCAGAGGCACCCAAGCGCAATTGTAACAGACTTCTATCAATCATTGTCTTATCCAATACAATTTAATGAGATCTGGTTTATATTCACCTTCTCACTACCTGGAGGAGACGTTATCAACCTGTTTTTTTCAGGGAAGACAAGTCGGTTTGACTACCTGTATATAGAGGTTACATCTCAAGGAACTTTATATTTGGAGTAGGTCTCAGACAAATCTCCACACACTTAAAACGGCAATCGAAACACATATTAACAAGGGCCAAACAACAGGAAAACTCTCCAAGGAAGAAACCTCGAACAGATCACAGACTCAATCCAGCCAAAATGCTGAGGGTCACACTCTCAGGATCTTAGACCATCTTCAGGCTCGAATGAATTCATTCATGGCACCTGGTAGCAGCAAGATGAGAAGGTATGGGGTGAATCGAGGGTGAACAGATCTAACTCAGTGCTGAAATAAGATGGAAATAAGATGGATATAAGTTAAATATGTGAACTGGCACTACGGAGAAAGCAAGGCTTTGAATCCCTGGAGTGCTTTTAGATTTATTCATGCCTTTATACGCCTGACATCCCATCACCCTCTTGCCTTTAAGGGTTTAGATCCCTTGGTCAGATTTTCAACAATGAATAAATTCTTCCAATGAGAACAAATAATGTCACTTTGGTTTCAGGCGGTCTGGTCAGGGACTTCACCATCAGTGGTTAATAAATGTGCTTTAGGGCCAGCCGTGCCTGGATCAACGTGCTGCTGTTGGTACAATAAGGCGGTTAGTGTAACGTCCACATGGAGGAGAAAAGAGGCCATTGGCTAGGCCAGTCTTTCCTGTCTACTGAGCCTATTGTAGTCAAGCAAGGCTAGCCATAGCCCAAGGCAAAGAGTGACAAGCCATCAGCCAGGAAGGAACCAAATTGCGTTGTCGTCTTCTAAAGAACGCCAAGTCTGAGTCACACTTGCTCAAAGAAGATGTGATTCTATTCACACCATCCATTTGTGTTTGACACCGGATAATGGATCTCCAAAAATCATTAGTCAGCTCCAACATATTCACCAGCCATCAACTGTTAAGTAGTGATAAACACAGCGATTACAAGCTGCTTCTAATCCCTTTTGCTCACGAGTGACGGAATTCCCGCATTGTAATAAATTGCTTTTTCATGCTAATGGGAGATGGGGCCCCGGCTAACTCTGGAGGTGTAAAACACATTTAGATTGCGAGTGAATGATGTCGAATGGGTTTCACCCCACGCTGACTCATCTTTCTTTGCCACAAATGGCTTCTCCTCACAATTTGACTGCTCGCCCTTAACTTAGAGTGAGGAGTCGCGATGATGCTCGCTGTGTGTGGCAGAAACATTTCCAAGCGGGTGACAGTCTTGAGCACAGATTTTCACTCAGGGCAGAATTCTGAGGCGTCGCAGTGGGCATTGTTGCAAACCTGCACCGCTTGCCTCATTTGCATTTCTCCGTGGATGGAAAAGATACAAAACAAGGCTTCCACTTTATTGCGGCTGAGGATGAAATCTTTACAGAGGCTGATTTAGTCTGCTATACGGTCTACCATTCGAAAGCAAAATGACTTTTTAGGCTGCCTTTCGGTTTTATCACATATATAACAACACCCTGATACCTCCTCCACATTTAAGGAAACGAGAGCATACTGTGACTGTATTTTCACAGTCGTTCCAAACTGTTCTTGGAATGGTTCTTCTGTTCTTCCAGTCATTTATTTTTAGAACAGAGCATGCCTGAGTAGCGGCACAAAGAGTTTCAAGTTTATGCTCTACTTCAAAACATGGATGTATTGTATTATGCATGGACAAACAAATGCACGAGGACAGATGCTGCAGTTGATTTTAGCCCAGTCGCACAGCCAAGTGGGTACTGCAGACATAAAATCATGTTATCTATGTTATGTTATTTGTATACAGGGGGATGTACAGTATATGGTAGGCAAGCTGCACTGCACTGAGGAAAAAAACCCAATTGCAGTGGGTTATGAATACAGCCCAGTGGATCACCAACCACTTCCACGCTTACTTAGCCGTCTCCTTTGACAAGCCACAAAGATCTGGCTTGACCCCGCCCACTCTTCTCCAGCCTCTCGCGTCATAAAAACCCGCATCAACAGACTGACGAACAGTTTTTCCCTCATGGCAGTGAAGAGACAGATGTAGGAGGCATGGATCCCCGCACCTGTGCTTCAACAAACTTTTAATGCGATTTTTAGCTGCTGCCGAGAGATGCAACCTAATGAAATGTTGTTGTATTCTTTTCTAGTGACAATATTTGTCTTCCTCTCTTCTTTTTCTATAAGCCATACATATAAATAATTCAAATGAACAATAGTACAAATAAATAAAGTACTGTTAATTATTGTATTGTCCCTTCTAAAATTATGTGTGTGGGGAAAAAAAACGGTAATGGTCGTCAGGGTTTACATCAGCTTCCTGCAAGGCAAGTCGTTAACGGCATTGAATGCTTACAATTTGTACTGCCAATTCCTTACAAAAAAAGAGAAACAGTCATGGGGAAAAGATCTCTGTTGCTGTTATTCTTTTTTCAATGTAGTGAAGTACAAAATGCCAGTATGACAGATGAGGTTTCCTCATAGAAATGCATATAAACTGTACAGTTTATGAACAGACTTACATGCCTGACAAAGAGGAGTAAATTTCCCTTGTCGTTATTAAAAGTCAAACCAAAAAAAAAAAAAATCTAAAACTCTTTTCCGAGCAGTTTTTTTTCTGATAGGGTGCAAGAAAAAAAAATCCATGGAAAATTTAAATTGTTCATTGCAATTACGTGAACAAAACGGAAATTTGACATTAAACCTTCAATGAATGGCTTATTTAAAAACTGTTTTCATATATAGAAGATAGAATATAACATAGAATGGAGGCTACAAAGTGGCTGAGGTTACGTCATGCATCCACTAGATGGAGCTACGCTAAAGAGAATAGACAATGCAATACAATACAGCTTTATTTATAGAGCGCTTTCACAACCGCTGCAACTATAACTACTCGCTTTACAGAACATTTCAAATACTACGTCCAAGAAATCAGAATATTGATCTACATATAAGGCGCATCGGATTAGAAGGCGCACTGTCGGCTGTTGAAAAAATGAAATGCTTTTAGGTGCACCTTATAGTGCGAAAATACGGTAATCCTTCCACAGTCACAATGGGCCTAATTTACAAAGATACCAAAGAGCAGTTACTCAATTGCGTCTTTACTCACTAAAATATCGCGCCTGTTGGTAATAGGGTAAAAGCATTATTTTGTGTGTGTGTGTGCTTTGCTGATTCATTCATCTTCCGAACCGCTTGATCCTCACTAGGGTCGCGGGGGGTGCTGGAGCCTATCCCAGCTGTCTTCAGGCAGTAGGCGGGGGACACCCCGAATTGGTTGCCAGCCAATCGCAGGGCACACAGAGACGAACAACCATGCACGCCCACACCCACACCTAGGGACAATTTAGAGTGCTCAATCAGCCTGCCATGCATGTTTTTGGAATGGGGGAGGAAACCGGAGCACCCGGAGAAAACCCACGCAGGCCCGGGGAGAACATGCAAACTCCACACAGGGAGGCCGGAGCTGGAATTGAACCCAGTACCTCCGCACTGTGAAGTCGACGTGCTAACCACTGGACTACCGGGCCGGGCCGCCCTTGCTTTGCTGATTTATTTATTTATTTTATTACCATTTAGGAGAGCACAGCGAGCACAAATAAAGTTTTAAGTGATGAAATTGGAAATGTTATTGGAAGAGATAAACATATTATTGAGTTACTGAAAAGAAATCGATCGCTGATCATTTGGAGAGCAACCGCCGAACGGCCATGCTTTGCCCGAAAGGACTCACGGGCGTGGAACAGAATCAGAGCTTCACATCCTCAAGCCAGCACTTCCATCTTCATCGAGAGTATGTGCAACATTGCTATGCGAGGTTTTCCTGCCGACAGGCCTTTTCAAACCACAGCGGTACTACATTAATAACAAGGTGTCCATAGACTTAGACACCAGCCGCATATGAGGCCAAGATCAATAGTTAATTTAATAAAACACACCACAGTTTGACATGCATTACTGCCAATTAGCGTCTTAAATAGGAAGCATGGAGATGCCATTTAGGCACATTAGTCAAGAACTGACTATGCAAAGGCAATAATTCCTCGGTTATCGTTGGCTGGGAGCAAGTCATTAAGCGGTTATGTGCAAAACAGACTCTCCGAAGAATTCCAACGTGGCATTGTGGTTTAAGTGTCCAAATTTGTGACTGCCGTTCGCCTGATTGAAGAGGTTGAAAAACGTGAGGTGGCTCTGCCTCCCTGCCAGCACAAAATAGGTGCGGGTGGATGCGGGGGGGGGGTGACCTTGTTATCCCCAAGTCTCAATGTGAGCTGCGACACCATTAATGCTGTAATGCAGCGATCAATCACTTTATAATGAAAGAAAGAGAGGAAGCAAGCTTGTCTTTAGCAGATTTGCTCATTCTGCTCTCCTCTCTTGCTTCTGGCTGCTTTCAACGTTGCATTGTTTCAGAACGTGTTACAAATGAGCTGATAGTTCTGACGCGGCGCTTTAGAACACAGTTACTGAACCGTAAAGGCTTTTGGACGGGAGATGTTTAGCAGGGCCTCACTTCAAATGTCACTTAGCTTAGAATGCATGCTTAAAACAATCCCGGTGTTTTGCTGTCAAGTGGCGCAATTGGGATGCGTGTTACGGCAGCGTAAAGACAGAGAGAGAGAGAGAGAGAGAGAGAGAGAGAAAAAACCCTCATGTATTTGTATTCCCCTAAAAGGGTTTGCATTTGACTATGGGATGCCACAAAATGCCATCAAAGGACTAAATTACCTCATGGTGGTCGAAGCAGAAGGAATTCTCAATTCTACAAAAAGCATTTGGCTGGGCAATTTACAGAATAATGCATCCAAACTAATTGAAAGAGGCTTCATCACATATCAAGATGATGAACCAAAAACGCTGCCAACACAACAAAGGACTTCGTCAGGGGCAAAAAGTGGAAAGTCTTAGACTGGCCAAGTCAATCACCGGACCACAACCCAATAGAATATGCATTTTACTTCCTGAAGAGGAAATTGAAGAGAGAAATCCCCACAAAAAAAAATAATAATAAGCAGTCACATGGCACAAAAAAAAGCATGCTCACTTATCACTGTACTTGAGTTTTTCATTTGATCGTTTTAAATTCATGGCCTAGTAGGGATTTCCATGCAAATATTGACTGTAATCTTCACTTGACTACCTTGTAGTACGATATGTTCCATTTACGCTCCAAGTCGGGTGTACACTAACAATCTCTTCAAGCACGGCGTTGGAATCCTTTGAACAAAATGCATCATCCACGCGAGTGCTCATATTACCAAACGACATCCCACAGAGAGTTGAATTGCACATCTGCTCAACATTTTACACCGCTTCTTAATTTTGTCAGATGAGAGCAATGTGATCCAAATGGTCATTTTTGTCACTTAGGGCTGGTGAGCACGTTTGGAGGATTTGTTGGGTCCATTGGCTGCCATCTATCATCATTTCTGGACTAATCATTGCCAGAGAACAAGCAATGATGCAGCAATGATGTCACGGCATTACCCTAAATAACATAATGACATTGCTCAAACGTTATACCTACACAGCCTGGGGGGCATATTTACATGGTGTCCAAACGTTTTATAATGGGACATATAAGCCAGAGCTGTGCCCCCCCACCCCACATTACTGATCGACTGATCTGTCTGTGCTCCAACACAATTTCTGAAGCGTTCTGCTTTCTTTTTAGAACGAGGCAGATAGAAAGCAATCAGAAAGAGGATGTGCAGAAGTAACGTGGATGGACAAGGACAGCTGGTTGTTGCCTGACTCAAGAGGGTAGAACAGAGGTGTCGTCTGTGGCGACAGCAAGGTCGGCGAGAGGGCGATCTGTCCCCGGAGGGAAGAGAAATGCTATCTTCCCGAGATTGAGCTTGGCAATGTGCAGCATATGACGTTCAAGCGCAAATGCCTCTGCATGTAGCCATGTGAGATAAAAATGCAGAGAGAAGCAATTTAGCTTTGGCAAAAAAAGTGACAAAAATAATGGCTCCTGAAAGAACCCAGAGGGACACCAGAAATCTCTTTGTGACACCTGGTAGCAGAAAGTAGATCCAGTATGAGGTGAGTCAAGCTTTAGAATCGTAGACTCAATTGACTGTGAATGCAGTGACAAAACAAGACACTGCCTGGCTCCTGTGCTGCCCTGTCTCGTCCTTTCTCAGTGTGGCCGTTGATTAATTTTTGAAATTGTTTATTTCAGTGGGGCAGTTTTAAGTTGTAATTCCAGTGGTCTCTTCCCAAGACCGTACTTCTCCACCAAGGGAGAGCGGGAATGGTAAGACGCCAGCAGCAAATAAGGTCAAGTTGATGGAAGACATTTTCACACGGGTGTAGAAACATTGTGTCATCAGCAAATGTTATTGCATTCGGTTTGGTTGAGTACAAATCCCTATCATAGGCCAAATTCATAGAATTGACCAAATACACTATGTTGACAATATCACAGATTCTCAATTGTAGCTTTCAAACCCCACGAACTGAGGATCACCGTAATGTTATTGTTGCCATATACTACGAGGTGGTTTTTGTTTTGTTTTTCCTCTGTACTCTTTTCTCTAGCTGTCTTCTCACATTCCTCATTCTGTCTGACATTCCCAATAAATATCCATCAAAATACAAATAAAAGAGTGAGTATATCAAACTCACCTGCTGCACAACAAAACTGTTTCGGCATTAAAAAAAAAAGCATACAAAACAATTGTCATTCACTTGGGCCTGCATAGTAGACGACAAAGCACGGCAATATACATGACATTCAAAACTAACACCTTGTCCTTGTGTGCACGTTAAAATTTGAAATAAACACCTTTGTGGTGGTCAAGCACCTTGCAGACCAAAGCCCTTGCTATGCTGGTTCTGACTGTGCCTTCTTAAGAACATTATAAATATGTCCACAATATTTATGTTTGCTGTCAGAAAATACTCTTATTGCAAGAACATTTTGAGTGAGTGATCGATGCCTGGAGGAAAGGGAAGCATAGTCATACCAAGATTGAGCTTGACAAGTTGAATGTACTTACATTCAAATGCTACTATTTTTTTCAAACAACGATGTGACATATCATAACTTGACGAAAATAATTTTGGGGGGGAAAAAAAAAGAGTATTTGGAAAAAGGAAGAAAAAGCAGAGGCACCCAAGCGCAATTGTAACAGACTTCTATCAATCATTGTCTTATCCAATACAATTTAATGAGATCTGGTTTATATTCACCTTCTCACTACCTGGAGGAGACGTTATCAACCTGTTTTTTTCAGGGAAGACAAGTCGGTTTGACTACCTGTATATAGAGGTTACATCTCAAGGAACTTTATATTTGGAGTAGGTCTCAGACAAATCTCCACACACTTAAAACGGCAATCGAAACACATATTAACAAGGGCCAAACAACAGGAAAACTCTCCAAGGAAGAAACCTCGAACAGATCACAGACTCAATCCAGCCAAAATGCTGAGGGTCACACTCTCAGGATCTTAGACCATCTTCAGGCTCAATTTATCAGGCAAGAGAACAGGAATTGCCACTACTCCCAACATACTTACTCTATATGTTGTGATTTGACCTCATTTGGATGAGCAACTGAATGTAAAAATGGGAAGAGCAATGTCCCCTGGTAAAGAGCCCTAAGGGACACCAGTCCAGTGCAATGAATTCATTCATGGCACCTGGTAGCAGCAAGATGAGAAGGTATGGGGTGAATCGAGGGTGAACAGATCTAACTCAGTGCTGAAATAAGATGGAAATAAGATGGATATAAGTTAAATATGTGAACTGGCACTACGGAGAAAGCAAGGCTTTGAATCCCTGGAGTGCTTTTAGATTTATTCATGCCTTTATACGCCTGACATCCCATCACCCTCTTGCCTTTAAGGGTTTAGATCCCTTGGTCAGATTTTCAACAATGAATAAATTCTTCCAATGAGAACAAATAATGTCACTTTGGTTTCAGGCGGTCTGGTCAGGACTTCACCATCAGTGGTTAATAAATGTGCTTTAGGCCAGCCGTGCCTGGATCAACGTGCTGCTGTTGGTACAATAAGGCGGTTAGTGTAACGTCCACATGGAGGAGAAAAGAGGCCATTGGCTAGGCCAGTCTTTCCTGTCTACTGAGCCTATTGTAGTCAAGCAAGGCTAGCCATAGCCCAAGGCAAAGAGTGACAAGCCATCAGCCAGGAAGGAACCAAATTGCGTTGTCGTCTTCTAAAGAACGCCAAGTCTGAGTCACACTTGCTCAAAGAAGATGTGATTCTATTCACACCATCCATTTGTGTTTGACACCGGATAATGGATCTCCAAATAATCATTAGTCAGCTCCAACATATTCACCAGCCATCAACTGTTAAGTAGTGATAAACACAGCGATTACAAGCTGCTTCTAATCCCTTTTGCTCACGAGTGACGGAATTCCCGCATTGTAATAAATTGCTTTTTCATGCTAATGGGAGATGGGGCCCCGGCTAACTCTGGAGGTGTAAAACACATTTAGATTGCGAGTGAATGATGTCGAATGGGTTTCACCCCACGCTGACTCATCTTTCTTTGCCACAAATGGCTTCTCCTCACAATTTGACTGCTCGCCCTTAACTTAGAGTGAGGAGTCGCGATGATGCTCGCTGTGTGTGGCAGAAACATTTCCAAGCGGGTGACAGTCTTGAGCACAGATTTTCACTCAGGGCAGAATTCTGAGGCGTCGCAGTGGGCATTGTTGCAAACCTGCACCGCTTGCCTCATTTGCATTTCTCCCGTGGATGGAAAAGATACAAAACAAGGCTTCCACTTTATTGCGGCTGAGGATGAAATCTTTACAGAGGCTGATTTAGTCTGCTATACGGTCTACCATTCGAAAGCAAAATGACTTTTTAGGCTGCCTTTCGGTTTTATCACATATATAACAACACCCTGATACCTCCTCCACATTTAAGGAAACGAGAGCATACTGTGACTGTATTTTCACAGTCGTTCCAAACTGTTCTTGGAATGGTTCTTCTGTTCTTCCAGTCATTTATTTTTAGAACAGAGCATGCCTGAGTAGCGGCACAAAGAGTTTCAAGTTTATGCTCTACTTCAAAACATGGATGTATTGTATTATGCATGGACAAACAAATGCACGAGGACAGATGCTGCAGTTGATTTTAGCCCAGTCGCACAGCCAAGTGGGTACTGCAGACATAAAATCATGTTATCTATGTTATGTTATTTGTATACAGGGGGATGTACAGTATATGGTAGGCAAGCTGCACTGCACTGAGGAAAAACCAATTGCAGTGGGTTATGAATACAGCCCAGTGGATCACCAACCACTTCCACGCTTACTTAGCTGTCTCCTTTGACAAGCCACAAAGATCTGGCTTGACCCGCCCACTCTTCTCCAGCCTCTCGCGTCATAAAACCCGCATCAACAGACTGACGAACAGTTTTTCCCTCATGGCAGTGAAGAGACAGATGTAGGAGGCATGGATCCCCGCACCTGTGCTTCAACAAACTTTTAATGCGATTTTTAGCTGCTGCCGAGAGATGCAACCTAATGAAATGTTGTTGTATTCTTTTCTAGTGACAATATTTGTCTTCCTCTCTTCTTTTTCTATAAGCCATACATATAAATAATTCAAATGAACAATAGTACAAATAAATAAAGTACTGTTAATTATTGTATTGTCCCTTCTAAAATTATGTGTGTGGGGAAAAACGGTAATGGTCGTCAGGGTTTACATCAGCTTCCTGCAAGGCAAGTCGTTAACGGCATTGAATGCTTACAATTTGTACTGCCAATTCCTTACAAAAAAAGAGAAACAGTCATGGGGAAAAGATCTCTGTTGCTGTTATTCTTTTTTCAATGTAGTGAAGTACAAAATGCCAGTATGACAGATGAGGTTTCCTCATAGAAATGCATATAAACTGTACAGTTTATGAACAGACTTACATGCCTGACAAAGAGGAGTAAATTTCCTTGTCGTTATTAAAAGTCAAACCAAAAAAAAAAAAATCTAAAACTCTTTTCCGAGCAGTTTTTTTCTGATAGGGTGCAAGAAAAAAATCCATGGAAAATTTAAATTGTTCATTGCAATTACGTGAACAAACGGAAATTTGACATTAAACCTTCAATGAATGGCTTATTTAAAAACTGTTTTCATATATAGAAGATAGAATATAACATAGAATGGAGGCTACAAAGTGGCTGAGGTTACGTCATGCATCCACTAGATGGAGCTACGCTAAAGAGAATAGACAATGCAATACAATACAGCTTTATTTATAGAGCGCTTTCACAACCGCTGCAACTATAACTACTCGCTTTACAGAACATTTCAAATACTACGTCCAAGAAATCAGAATATTGATCTACATATAAGGCGCATCGGATTAGAAGGCGCACTGTCGGCTGTTGAAAAAATGAAATGCTTTTAGGTGCACCTTATAGTGCGAAAATACGGTAATCCTTCCACAGTCACAATGGGCCTAATTTACAAAGATACCAAAGAGCAGTTACTCAATTGCGTCTTTACTCACTAAAATATCGCGCCTGTTGGTAATAGGGTAAAAGCATTATTTTGTGTGTGTGTGCTTTGCTGATTCATTCATCTTCCGAACCGCTTGATCCTCACTAGGGTCGCGGGGGGTGCTGGAGCCTATCCCAGCTGTCTTCAGGCAGTAGGCGGGGGACACCCCGAATTGGTTGCCAGCCAATCGCAGGGCACACAGAGACGAACAACCATGCACGCCCACACCCACACCTAGGGACAATTTAGAGTGCTCAATCAGCCTGCCATGCATGTTTTTGGAATGGGGGAGGAAACCGGAGCACCCGGAGAAAACCCACGCAGGCCCGGGGAGAACATGCAAACTCCACACAGGGAGGCCGGAGCTGGAATTGAACCCAGTACCTCCGCACTGTGAAGTCGACGTGCTAACCACTGGACTACCGGGCCGGGCCGCCCTTGCTTTGCTGATTTATTTATTTATTTTATTACCATTTAGAGAGCACAGCGAGCACAAATAAAGTTTTAAGTGATGAAATTGGAAATGTTATTGGAAGAGATAAACATATTATTGAGTTACTGAAAAGAAATCGATCGCTGATCATTTGAGAGCAACCGAACGGCCATGCTTTGCCCGGAAGGACTCACGGGCGTGGAACAGAATCAGAGCTTCACATCCTCAAGCCAGCACTTCCATCTTCATCGAGTATGTGCAACATTGCTATGTGAGGTTTTCCTGCCGACAGGCCTTTTCAAACCACAGCGGTACTACATTAATAACAAGGTGTCCATAGACTTAGACACCAGCCGCATATGAGGCCAAGATCAATAGTTAATTTAATAAAACACACCACAGTTTGACATGCATTACTGCCAATTAGCGTCTTAAATAGGAAGCATGGAGATGCCATTTAGGCACATTAGTCAAGAACTGACTATGCAAAGGCAATAATTCCTCGGTTATCGTTGGCTGGGAGCAAGTCATTAAGCGGTTATGTGCAAAACAGACTCTCCGAAGAATTCCAACGTGGCATTGTGGTTTAAGTGTCCAAATTTGTGACTGCCGTTCGCCTGATTGAAGAGGTTGAAAACGTGAGGTGGCTCTGCCTCCCTGCCAGCACAAAATAGGTGCGGGTGGATGCGGGGGGGGGGTGACCTTGTTATCCCCAAGTCTCAATGTGAGCTGCGACACCATTAATGCTGTAATGCAGCGATCAATCACTTTATAATGAAAGAAAGAGAGGAAGCAAGCTTGTCTTTAGCAGATTTGCTCATTCTGCTCTCCTCTCTTGCTTCTGGCTGCTTTCAACGTTGCATTGTTTCAGAACGTGTTACAAATGAGCTGATAGTTCTGACGCGCGCTTTAGAACACAGTTACTGAACCGTAAAGGCTTTTGGACGGAGATGTTTAGCAGGGCCTCACTTCAAATGTCACTTAGCTTAGAATGCATGCTTAAAACAATCCCGGTGTTTTGCTGTCAAGTGGCGCAATTGGGATGCGTGTTACGGCAGCGTAGAGAGAGAGAGAGAGAGAGAGAGAGAGAGAGAGAGAAAAAACCCTCATGTATTTGTATTCCCCTAAAAGGGTTTGCATTTGACTATGGGATGCCACAAAATGCCATCAAAGGACTAAATTACCTCATGGTGGTCGAAGCAGAAGGAATTCTCAATTCTACAAAAAGCATTTGGCTGGGCAATTTACAGAATAATGCATCCAAACTAATTGAAAGAGGCTTCATCACATATCAAGATGATGAACCAAAAACGCTGCCAACACAACAAAGGACTTCGTCAGGGGCAAAAAGTGGAAAGTCTTAGACTGGCCAAGTCAATCACCGGACCACAACCCAATAGAATATGCATTTTACTTCCTGAAGAGGAAATTGAAGAGAGAAATCCCCACAAAAAAAAAGAATAATAAGCAGTCACATGGCACAAAAAAAAGCATGCTCACTTATCACTGTACTTGAGTTTTTCATTTGATCGTTTTAAATTCATGGCCTAGTAGGGATTTCCATGCAAATATTGACTGTAATCTTCACTTGACTACCTTGTAGTACGATATGTTCCATTTACGCTCCAAGTCGGGTGTACACTAACAATCTCTTCAAGCACGGCGTTGGAATCCTTTGAACAAAATGCATCATCCACGCGAGTGCTCATATTACCAAACGACATCCCACAGAGAGTTGAATTGCACATCTGCTCAACATTTTACACCGCTTCTTAATTTTGTCAGATGAGAGCAATGTGATCCAAATGGTCATTTTTGTCACTTAGGGCTGGTGAGCACGTTTGGAGGATTTGTTGGGTCCATTGGCTGCCATCTATCATCATTTCTGGACTAATGGGCGCAACCTTATCAAGGATGACATTTGTGTTTACGCACTGGAAATTACCTTGGCTGAATATCTGACACAACGCCTTCTGGTGTGTTACAACATGAGCCGCGGGGAGTCATAATGCACGTCGACAAAAGATTGCATCAGAGCTTTCGAGGATCTTATTAAGGACACGATCAAAAAAGGCTCTCATTTGTGATTTGCATGTAAATCAAAATATGTGGGGCTAGGGGGGTGGGGGGATGCATCATGAAACGTTTGACTGCATTTAACCGCATGGAGACACCCACTCCGGCTTTAAAGCTATCGTGATGTGTCACTCAAACCCGAAGCAAAGACGCAACCTCGCTGTGAATTTGCCTAAGTGGGGCTGTGTAAGCAAATGCCTGGGCATCGTGCGCCGGGCACAGCCACGTATCCAAATGGTGTAATTGATGTGAAATTATGGGCTGCATTCCATCAGCAATCACGCAGGGTTTGGCAGCCAAAGGAAAAAAACAAAAAATCCCATCAGGCTCTTGACTTAATTCTTCCTCTGAGGCTTGATCATCTAGCGTGAGAGGAGGACTGAGTGGGGAAGTTAGAAACGAGAGGTGGTGGGGGTGGGCCGGGTGGTGTGGCGGCGCAACGGGAGGGCCTCAAGCAGACGCACGTTTCTGCATTTGCCAAGCGCAGCACTTGCATCTCTTAAAGCCGGTATTAAGGTGGACTGCTTTCCTTTGTGTTAGAAAGGCTGTGATGGCTGCCAAAGCTTGCTGGAGGACCGATTGGCTGTTGGCTGAGACAAAAGCAGCTTTATGAATCCGTGTGGGTAGAATAGAGGAGCGAAACCAATGGAAAGCTCGTCCTGACTTGAGAGAACTCCCACCGACTCTGGTGGGAGACGTTCTGACGGAGCCGCCGACAAAGGCGAGGTGGAGAAAGGATGACAGGGAAGATACAAATCATTTGCTCAATCCGGAAAAGAACAGAGTGCGGGATGCTCTTACCCCAGCTTTGCTTTCTGTCAATAACCCAACAAAGAGGATGCTACACATCTCAAAGGCAAGCAGTTGACACGAGGTACTGGAACAAGACTGAGATTTTGAAATTGCCCCTTGCTTTATTTTGGTGTCCAAATAAATCATCTGCTCGAAAAGAAAAGTCCTCCTGTAGGGACAACTTAGCTTAATTGGAACTCAACATGACTACAATGCGTGTCGCGTGTCACATTTCCCTTGTGTGTGTGTGCCTGTCTGGATAAAGCCATGCTGTCTTCGGAACGCAATGAACCCAACACTGTTAAAAAAAAAAAAAAAACCAAAAAAAAAAATACTTGGTTTAACTCCAATATTCAACAAACTTTGAAAACATTTGAAGATAGTTCAGTTCAACTAACATGTTTTAACTTTTGCTTTTGTGAAAATCGAGCACTTCAC
Organism: Hippocampus mohnikei; assembly: GCA_026261675.1. Taxonomy (NCBI): domain Eukaryota; kingdom Metazoa; phylum Chordata; class Actinopteri; order Syngnathiformes; family Syngnathidae; genus Hippocampus; species Hippocampus mohnikei. The sequence goes on along the minus strand of JAKGUB010000325.1, from coordinate 20,064,727 downwards.
AACAAAAACATAAACGGCTGTCCCTTTTATGGAACCTTACCCAACTTAAGGATAAGTAAAAACAACTTGCGTGATTTGTTGCACTAACTTGTTGCCATAAATCTTGAAAGTTTTTCCAACTTCAGTGCCTGTTTTGGACCAAAATTCCACACAAGCTAGCCGGCGCAGAGACTGCTAACCGCTGCAGTAGCACACGGTGCTGCTCCAAATTAAACGTTTCCCTGCATAACACCATTGTTGAACATGACTTTTATATCACATTTTCATGTTGTATATGTGTGTGTTTGTCCAGGTGTCCAGCTAGATTAGCAATGAACTTGTGTTATCTGTAAAATAAAGAATTTAGTTGATCAACTAAAACGCAAACGTTATGCTAGATAAGTTAAGCTATGTATGTAGTCATCTACATCAGGGGTGTCAAACTCATTTCACATTGTGGGCCACATACGGCCTCGGTAGATGTCAAGTGGGCCGGACCATTAAAATGATACCATACCTTGCTATAAATAACCAAAGCAATATGTCTTTCCTTTGTTTTGGTATAAAGAAGCACAAGGACATTAGGAAAATGTTGAAATTTAATGAACATATCTTTTACAAAACATTTTATGAAGCACCTTACATTTCCTTCGACAAATGTGCAATTTACTTTTATCATTCACATATTGCATTGAAACTGATCCCACTGATTGTACAAACTTTAACAAGTAATTGGTATTGAAAAATATAGGAATGCACTTTAAAATTAAACGAGATTCATAAAGAATCGAAGTGTAAATGTAATCCTTGCCTACACCTTACACACTAAGGAGAGTGCTATTAAATGTGTAAATGTGAAAGTGCTATTGATAGCGTCTGCTGTAATGGGTCTGTCTCAGTGACGGACTGAGGCTGCTGTTGTCTTCTTCTCTGATCCAAACGGTGTCCCCTAGCAGATACTCAATGAATTGCACCTTGTTAAAAATATTAATTCTGTGTCTTTTATGCATTTTTTTTCACTTTTAAATTATCCTGCGGGCCTGATTGAACCTCCTTGCGAGCTGGTTCCGGCCTGCGGGCCGTATGTTTGACAATACAGTGATCCCTCACTACTTCGCGGATTTTCGTTTATCGCGGGTGGTTCTGGTCCCCATTCACCGCGAAAAACGAGGGATTACTGTACTGTTTACATAATCATCTCGCGGGCTGGACTCAATCCCTTTGCGGGCCGAATCCGGCCCGCGGGCCGTAGGTTTGACACCACTGATCTACAGTCCGATATCCCAAAAATCTCCTGACTTTAAAAGTAGGCAGTCTACTGACAGGCTGAGCTAACAAGGATAGCAAAGTGTGCTTGTTTGCAGTTTTTGTAAAGACATATTTGCGATAAAGTCAAGTATTCCTTCAAACACACCCTGTTCATGGATATGTATGATCTACGTAAAGACATTTCTGTTTGTGTCAGTGTATTTCAGTTTGGGCACCCAAAGAATCATAAATATGTTTTCATTGTCTGTTTAGCACTTTCAACAATACACCGAGATAGTGGAGATCCAAGGTTTTGGTTGTACTATTGACACTGTACAACTGCAACTGCATTAACATTTTTCACAGTACAGTACTCATTCGTTATGAGTTATTTCACAAATCACAGTGCTTAGCAGCATTGAGGAAGAATCGGTTTGAACTTTTATCATGCAGACTCCTACATTTGTGAAGTGGTGAATGTGATTTTGAAAAACATTTTCACAGCCCAAATAAGTGATGCGGGGTCGCTATGGTAACGGTAGACAGTTTACAGCTGCTGGTTTGAGGGGGGAATGAGGGCATATTGTTTTGAGCCGTTACCATTAAATGCTGATACATGCCGTAAAAAACTAATGAATCACCATTATGTTTCATATCTTTTAATATAGCAGATGCTGTAAACATTAATGCCTGTTATTGCTCACATCCATCGAGTAAACAGTAATCAGTTTACGGGCTGGTTACGGGAGCGAATCGACAAATAACCAAGTACATATAATTGGATATGGTTGTGAGCAGCACTGCTTTATGACAGTTGCACCCCAAACTCCCACCCTAAGCCCGAGCCACGCCCATTGTTTTTTATATTCTTACAGGTGAGCAGTGAGGTGAGCTGAGTCGGCATCGACCCACTTCGGTAACAAGGTGCAACGAGATCCGTCTCAATGCGAGCAGCGGGTTGACAATCCCTTATGGGAAGTCGATATTTTATTCATGGGGATATTACCGTCGTGCCAGAATGCGCCTTAAGACAATGATTAATATCTTTACAAAGGAAGTGTTTCTAAAAGTGCAAACCCGTTTGTAAGAAAGACAAAAAGGCTGGCTGATCAGCTAAGGCTCACTGGAGCTTAGATTGAAATACTCCATTTTACTTTGGGTCTGTAGAAAGCTACCTGACCCACATCCTTAAACACACACACACACACACACACACACACACACACCATGGAAGTGGTAGACCTGGCGATTGGAGTGCCATTAGCTGAGCACAAAGGAGGTTCAGCTTTAGACTGTGCCAGATCTACGGCGGTGGGGGCCTAAGGCAACAGTGGCCCTCTTTAAGCAGGTCCATTGTATGGTAGCTTTGTGGATGCAAGTTCGCGTATTTTCTGCATTATAAGGTGCTTCGGAGTATAAGGCGCACCTTCAATGAATGGCTTAAAACTGTTTTCATATATAGGGCACACCCCATTATAAGGCGCATTGAACAGAAGCTACAATAGTGGCTGCGGTTGCGTTATGCATCCACTAGATGGAGCTAGGCGAAAGGGATTAAGATATATACAATATAGCTTTATAGAGAGCTTTCACAACTGCTCCAGCTGTCACAAAGCGCTTTACAGAACATTAAAACTACTACGTCCAAGAAATCAGAATATTGATGCATATATAAGGCACATCGGATTATAAGGCACACTGTCGGCTTTTGAGAAAATTGAATGCTTTTAGGTGTCCCTTACAGTGCGGAAAATAAGGTAAACGGATGCACGCAATAATACTGCAATGACGGCGGCTCAGGAAATGTGAACTGGGCGACAGAAATGTTAAGCAGGTATTTCAGATCACTCAAACCACTCGGTTGGAGGAGTCTTAGGGTACACGCTGCAGAACAGTTGGCAGTTGTGCAGGGAAAAACATTTAATAGGGACACGGTGCAGTATTCCTGAGTGGGATTTTAATTGCTTACGCAGGGCACAGCATCTTGCCAAAGACACAGACAGAGATTATGAGTGTGTGTGCATTTACGGCATGTAAAACGCCTCAATTCCCTCATGTACGAAGTCATTTCACAACAGCGGGTGGAACTGTTAAGGGTTTTTCTAGGTCGACTTGTTAAGCTAACGGCCAACGTTACAGGTGCCAGGGCTGGATCACCGGCATTATAAACCATCAAGAGTGAAGGTGTGACAGTGTATAATGACGCAGTTATTTTAAGGTGAAGTTACAACATACACTTCTTTACAGTCTATGGTGTAATGTGAGAAAGTGGGTCCACAGGACTGGAAAGGCCTCCTGTGCTAACCAACAAAGTACCACAAACACGTTCATTACGATGAAAAATTCCAATGTGTCTTCTTTAATACAGATTAATGATTCATAACGGTCGGTAGTGTTTTTCTAGGCTGAACTTTTTCTGACTCTGCTCAAAATTGCCTCTGACTCACAACAACAACATAATTATATCATCCATTTGACTGGTTAGTAAGACCAACCCAAGTTCGACTAGCAAAACATTTCTAGTAACTATCATGTATGCTTTTCAAATTTTTTTTTGGTGTCATTTATGAGTTAAATATTGGTTCCCAGTGGCCCTAGATCCGCAAGCATGCCATGAGAGATCATCAGGTGTGCTGGGAAATGAGCAAATGGCGCTTATTTGCATGAAGAACGATTTACTCCAGAAAGCGTATTTTTGTTTATTTATCTATGCCAATCACATGTAGTAACAAGCAGTACTAAATGCCTTCCCACGAGATGACAGAAGGCACAAAATTAATTTTTAGTGACTTTTTTGTGTAGTCATTTGCTGTGAGATTTTTTTTTCCTCCAATTTGTGCCGCAATAAAGGTTAGGAAACACCACCCGAGATGATGCCTGAGTGTTACGGGCTGTCCAACTGCATTTTTGCGTCGTATCCAGGGTTTCGGACTGCGACATGATAGTGGCGGTATCAAGAGGTGAATTAAGTGGGGGAAAGTTTCCGCCACAATGGTTAGCACTGAGCAGAACAGTGTATCAGTGGTTAGTCTCTGAAAACACAAGACACCCGTGTTTTCAAACCCAAACATGCCGTACCTGAACAGCTACGGCAGACAACATGGCTCTTGCTGCTTATGATGCATGTATTTAATACTTTGTATTGCCTCCACTCTAGTGGTAACAAACAAAATAATAGTTCCGCATAAAACAAGACAGCTTTATCCATTTGGCTGGGAAAACAAATGACACGCACACATGCTCATTGTCACAGGTACAATTGCAACAGAGCTATTACTGCGCTTGCGCTGAACACTCTTTCCATTTATCACAATATAAAGGCGCGACAGCAGTCGCATTAAATACGGTCCATTGCATTCTATACGCAAATATTCCAACAAAGGGTGTTCAACAGAGATTTGTTGTATTTGCTACATCCGCCTCTGTGTTTGTTTTGCACTACTTTTTTCGCGGAAACTTTTTATTGTCTTTCTTGATTCAAATTCCTTGAAGCACTGAAGTTCATACAGCTTGGGGTTGAGAAATATACCGTATTGGCCCGAATATAAGACGGCCCTGATTATAAGACAACCCCCTCTTTTTCAAGACTCAAGTTTGAAAAAAGACTTTTAAACACCAAATTAATTTTTAGACAGAAAATAATTACAGTACATCTGAAAACAATATATTTGAGAGAAAAAGCATGTTAATTTGCCTCATTCAAATCTTAATATCTGAACATTTAAATATGTAAACTAAAGTGCAATCACATTCGTAAATGAATGGCTTCTGGTTTTTGAAATGTAAATGACATCATAACTTCTCCTCAGCTGCCGGTTTACCTGGCTGAACTTCGACCCACTTTTCTCCAGATTGTCGCTACGTTTCTCCATTTTTTGTTATCTCTTCTATTATTTTCTTCTCTTTTCTTTCTTACCGCTATTTTTTATTTTTCTTCTTTGTGCTACCGCTATTTTTATTTTTATTCTTCGTGACAGGGGTTCACTTTGGCCAGGGGAGTCAAGTTCAGCATTCGCTTCAATGATATCTGGCGCCATCTAGTGTCGTGAATGAGTATAATGTCTAGACCCCGAATATAAGACGACCCCCACTTATTTCAGTGCAAAAAACACTTATATTCGGGCCAATACGGTACATAAAAAAATAATTGCCTAATAATTGTGCACATGGTGAGTAAAGTCAAAATCTGATCAATACAAAGTGCCCCCAGGGTAGTAACCGGCATCACCTCCGTTCATGCGCGCTCCTCATCCCAACAATCAGCAACCATTAAGGTCGACGCAGGCGGCGTTTGCTGAACTTCGCTTTCCCGCAGCGCTTAATGACAGTGCATGGTGGTGTCACATGTCTGTGCGGCAACGCTCGCAGCAGGGGGGAGATGTGCTAATCACACACAAGGTGGCAGATGTGGAACGTGACACAGCACGGCGGTTGTTACCCCGTCGTATTCTGACATCTTGTTTTGCGGATTTGTCTCGCACCTCAGGTAACGACGCAGTCACCTTAGTAAATGCGATGCGCGTTTTCAGCTGTCATGTTCCATTTTTCTTTAAAGTCAAACCCCCAGAATACCATGTCGCACTATTTTTTGTCTGGTGAACTGCAGGCTGGGAGAACTTCACCTCCCGCCTCACTCCACACTGTACACAGTGTTCTCATCCACTCAGTGGCTTTGATCATGCAGAGACTGTTTGCTCACACTTGGCTCAGTTCCCCTGCCAACAGGGTTGTCCTGCGCTGTGGCAAGGCAGAGAAAAGCAAAAGGAAATGAACAGTGGGCCTTATTTGCCAGACAAGAAACACAAGAGATGAAGAAAGCCCAATCGGGAGTGTTGTTGATATAATTGCCCATCCAAAACAATTAATCTGCCAGTTTGACCGTTGATCATGACAAGCATCTGCCCCAAACATGTTTTGATACGGTTCGACCTAAAAAATAAGAGTCTGCAAATGGGTTGCAAGACTGTTTCAATGCAGGGCGAGGAATAGCAGTGGCCTACTTTTTGCGAGCTTTACGGTGATGGTTCAATCCAAGTTCCCATTAAGGAGTAGAGTTGAGCTAGGTTTGCTAACAAATAAAAATTGGTAGACAATAAATGGCACGATTAGGCTGTACAGAATCAGAATTTTCGGGGCTGATCATCATTGAATTTAAAAGCCCAATTTCCAATCACCAAACTGCTCACATGATGGAGCAAAAGGACTATTTAATTAAATACTTAACTTATTCAGCTATACTGTAATGGACAGACCCTCCCACACCCTCTTAGGCCACCCTGACAGCACTGGGCAGCTCTTTCAGCCAGAGACCGTGATCTGCTTTCACGGGCCACATAAAATGACGTGGCGGGCCAGATCTGGCCCCCGGGCCTTGAGTTTGACACCTGTGCACTACACCGTCAGCGACCTAACTCTAATCATGGTTAGAAAATTGGGTTCCAAAGCTATTACAGGTGGAATATTTTCAGAGGCAACGAATCTGCCGCACATTCATTTACATGACACAAAAGCAAATCAGTCAAATAACATCTTTAGAAGAATAGATATGCCACACTAAAATATAGTAAACATAAACAACCATTTGACATGATTGTTAAATGTTCTGTGCCAAAAGTACACCGCAACCTGAATGCCTGATGGCGGTTGCTGCCAAATTGTAAAATCCATCATGGTGCCACTACTTCGAAATGTAGCAAAAAATGCAGCATAAATTGTGGATACAAGCTATGATTTCTTCAAATTCATCAATCCTTGAGTCCTATTTAAAAAAATAAAATATAAAAAAATAAAATCAACGTCCTCAGTAGATTTCCCTCCCCACTGAAGAGGTTACCTAGCCACTGGCAGTAATCTATCCAGATTCTTCCATTTCAAGACACTACAGCAAGAAGCTTCTTTCTTAGACAGTTTTTTTTTTTGCCTCCCAAGGGCCTTCTGCGATTCCGGTTCATGTTCTCGGGCATATTCTGAGAAAAATACCAAAGACGCTTATGTAAGGGAGAGAGAGGGTAGGGTTACATCGCTAATCTCCATTTTTTCCAGTGAAGCGCGCGCAGCGACAGACAAACGAGGTTGTCAAGAAGACATTAATAACATCAATAAAGCTGCCATTGTGCATCTCATTGCGATGCTCAGGAGTCACCGGAACATCATACGCAAATATTTCTCCTTTAAGTCCCCACCGGCTCATCTCTCCGTTGGCCGTCTGATTTGTGAGTCGGATGATTCAATCGCAGGTGATGGAGACACGGGGTCCCCTCATTAAACTACACACTGATATTTGCACTCCGGTGTGCCTCAAAAGATTTTCTCCATGTCTGATTACAACATACTAAACATTACCTACCTAAAAATGTGTGCCTCATTAAATATTTCCTCACATTTGTGCCTTGTTAGAGGACAAACCTTAACATCAAACAAGAACTCGACTGTGTTCTTATCATGAGGACCAAGAGTGGCAGTTCTATCTATCATGTTTTTCTAACAAGAAAGAACTGGCACAGGACATCGGCTTGCTTTGGTGCCAGTCCTAGTTTCACAGTTTGGAAGGTGCCAGAGTAGTCAGACTGATCTCAAACCCGCCATGTGCTCCAAATTTCACTTGCAAAAAGTTAAAGCGGCAGCAGGCAAGAGTTGTCGTTTCGCTCCCTGAGAGCTGACACAAGACATGCTCACATTCGAAAAAAGCCAAAGAATAGACAAGCGGTTCTTGGTTTCCGGGGTCCTCGGTTTCTGCTGTTCAACCAAATCAACCAACGGCATTTCGTTGAGTACGAACGCCGCAGTTTCCGCCCCAGCCAAAACGACAGGAGTAAATCTACAATAAGTGATCATTCTCTTTTTTTGTTCCAGTTTTTTTAAATCTGGTTTTTCTTTTCAATATCATTTTTGTGTGGACTAGAAGTGTTTTTCAAACACCTTTTTCCTGGAAATATGCATTAGCACAGCATGACCCCCCCCCCCACATCAGTTATGTTTCATAAAAATTTACAAAAAGGAATATGCACACACTATCCCGCTATTTGTGTACCATTAGCGGCGTTGACAACGCAGACTACTTACTATAGGTAAATGTCTCACAGAATGTCCTCGGGTTTATCTCTCTTCTCGCATTGTTCCATTTGAAGCTTCTTGCCACCGCACAAAAGACCCAGGGGCAAGCAAATGTAAATCTCTTCACTGGAGCCTCACTTAAATCAAACAGCTAATGTTTAAAGAGACTCCGTGCCCTCAAGGATGCTGAGAAGGTCACAGATCCAACAGAACTTGTGGCTAGGTTTTTGTTTTGGTGCGGAGATACAGGAAGAAGCAAGTACAATTATATACGCAATTTATTTGTGCGCAGATTAAAGAACAGAGTGGACCATAAGTGGGTAAAAGTGTACGCGTGCTTGATGATTGCCTTGTCTTGCTGTCTTGCCTCGCTCTCTGGCCACTCAGTGCCACCGGGGAAATAAACAAGAGCAGCGCAGCAGGGCTAATTAAACACTGCTCCTTAGTGGCGCAGCCGGCAAACCACTGCAACTTGGATCTGTCACGACCTGACAGCAGTCGCCGCCGAACGCTCGCCGTCGCCATGACCACCCAAGGAAGGCGACGGAATGGGTGGCACGGCAATCCCCACGGCGATTTCGGCAAAGTGTTGAAATAATTAAGCCTTAAGCCTGTGCTACATTAGAACATTTTAGCAGTCTCACAAGATCAAGCCACCTTGCACGATGTGCAACGGGGTCGATCATCAAATCGCTCCGCTGTGCAATGCCGCTTGCGCCGAATCCTGGCTACGACGACGTGAACACCACGCTTGTACTATGGCGTCATCGGCAGGCGTCAGGGTGCATTGAAAGGAGAAATTTAACCCTTTCGGGGACAGCGGTTACTACAGTGTCATGGTATCAGGTGACAGGGTGCCTGAAAGGGTGAAAGGAGGAAAAGGAAATGGTACACACACACCAACAATCCGATTTCATTCGTACATTTTTCTTCCTTTATGATGAAAGTCGCAAAATTATCTGTCATCTCAAAAGGATTATCCTGACCGATTATCTTGTGATATGGTGAGTTAAGTGTGATTACAACCTCGCTGATCTATTCGGCCGGGCTTTGTGTCAGTCTGTCATGGTGAAGAAGGAGCTGAGCCAAAAGGCAAAGCTCTCAATTTACCGGTCTATGTACATTCCAACCCTCACTTATGGGTCATGACCGAGAGAACGAGATCTCGGATACAAGGGGCCAAAATCGGTTTTCTCTGCAGGGTGTCCGGGCTTTCTCTTAGCGATAAGGTGAGAAGCTCGGTCATCCGGGAGGGGCTCAGAGTCAAGCCGCTTCTCCTCCATGTCGAGAAGAGTCAGATGAGGTGGCTCAGGCATCTGATTAGGATGCCTCCTGGACGCCTCCCTGGTAAGGTGTTCTGGGCAGGAGACCCCGGGGACGACCCAGGACACGCTGGAGAGACTATGTCTCCCAGCTGTGGAGAGACTTTGTCTCCCAGCTGGCCTGGGATCGCCTCGGGATTCTCCGGGAAGAGCTGAAAGAAGTGGCTGGGGAGAGGGAAGTCTGCTGATCAGTTCATCAGCAGGCTTCGGATAAGCTTTTCCTGGTTCTTATGTTATAAGCTCGCGTGAGGAGCCAAAGATCTGGCCGAGGATGAATTCAATTTTGAAAGGAACAAATAGCAGGGTCATCAAACACAAAATGGAGATTTAAAGTGCACTGGAGATCAGTCAACAAGAAGCTCTTTGAGTCTTCCGCATTCTGTCCCTGTTTATCTATTTCCCCTCTGTGTGCAAAGTGTCGGGATTTTACATCGATAGTCAACAGTCGTCTTCCCTTGTTAAGAAGCCCCTCGTTGTCGGAATGTGACTCACGTTTGCTCGCAATGTGAGTTCCTTGTCGTTTGCATTCGGCAGTGATTGCTGCAACTTTATGGACTGGGTGCCATTTACATTTTATGGAGTCGTCTTATTGGCTGGTTCAGGCCCACCGCCGGTTGATTTGTCTGGCCCACGCTGCTTGATATCGGTCGCAGTTTTTGGGGGCATGAAAGGGACATCTTTCATCTTTGGCCCCGTCTCACTGCGAGATGTATCATCACCGTTTATCAGCCACGACGGGCCAATTTTCATACAACCTTTTGTCTGACATAAGCAAAATTGCTGTGTCACACAAGCTTTCAAAGAACACATTTGAAGCATTTCGACACCACACTGGCAGCCAATGAGAAAAAGGTCTCATACCCTGGAAACAAGCTACTTGAGCTAGTCTATTGTATTGGTCGACAAACCACGACACCTACATGGTTTGTTTGAGATGTACCCACTTGACAGCAGTTCAAGTTCGCATTGCTTTTGCCTGGTTCATGAGTTCAGTCCAAGTATTAGCTAAGTGGAAAAAAACAACAGAAAAAGCAAAACCAACATGCATTCAAATGCATGAAAAATGGGAGTCGATGCACACCTGCCAGCATTTAACATGACTCAAATAAAGTCCGGTTGTCGGATTTTCAGACATTTCCTTTGGTTGCATTTTTCAGCAAAGCTTCCAAAACAGCAGTGAAACATCATGATGATATGTATCTCTCAGGAGAAGAATACCAACGAAACACACTGCAACAACATTAAAGGAGATTCAGGAAAGTCCATTGGTGTCCTGCTACTGTCCATCTTCATATGCTTACAAATGCTTTTCTTGCCCCCCAAAAACAACAACTTCTGAGCCCAGACACATTTTGCAAACATGCATAAAGTATCACCAACAATGTGGGAGACCATTTTACAGGATAACTTTTGCGCCGAAAATAAATGCTTTGCAACAAGCAACGCTGGCTTCAACAGAAAAAAGATGTCCTTGCATACTCCAGGGTCAAATCAAATATGAATAGCTGAGTTACTGGCCCTCGGCAAATTTAATTTTAAAAAGTCTTCAGATTTGAGTATATTTATAAACATTTCAGCAACATGCAAACACATTCAGATCTGACAATAGAAATTTTATAAAGACACTAATTAACTATTAACTAATTCTCCTGAAATTTTGTTGTGCAGAAGAACACAAGTGGCACTCGGGTATTTGGCCATAAACCTCAAAAAAATAATTTATTGTCAGTTGCTTTGTTTTTACACATCTTGTTTAAAAATTGAGTTGTCATTACACTATGAAATGATGTATTCGTTTACTTGGGGGGCTGGGGGTTACCATACTCGAATCAAATAAACAACTACTACTACTAACCCCCAAAGTGAAATATTTCACCACTAAATGGCTTTTAAAGCATCGAAAACTATTAGATGGTGTAAGCCTAACTGGGCAGTGGAATATGTCAGGACACACAGCAAGAGATGTTACACAGGCTACTTTCTCCCTCCGGTCGATAAGTAGAAAACCGTTGAGTAGAAATGAAATATAAGAGCTGCACTCGTGTGATTTATAATACCTTCCTGGAGCGCGAGCTGTTCCTAACTGCATTTGGTGCCGTCTCGCAGGAAATTACGACAAGCTTTTGTGAACGCTGGCACGAGGGTGTGAATTGGATGATTGAGAGCAGTCCGACATTAGTTGTAATGCAGCGTTTCGGCTGCGGAAATCTGGAAGCGCCCCACTCAGGTTTCATCTCGCTGTGTTTCTCAAGGATTTTCGCCTTTGTACATAATACAGCGTGACGACAGTGGTGTTGGCAGAATCGCACAAGGCCTCGTGTATGAAACAAGAGCGACAAGGCACACCGGAGAACGGTCATCTGACCAAGGTTTTTCTCGCGAACCTTGTATCTTTCATTTGACCTCTGGACACTCCAGGTGCCACTTAAAATAAGCAGCTGGTGCTATTCTTAAACCACTTACCCTGCCAGACAGGAGAGGAAGCTCATTCCCAGTGTGATGTTTATCTGACATTTTCCACAGGCCTGCATGCGACTCGGTGGGCTGTGATTGCTGGCAGAGCATATCTGATGGCAGGGGGTCCCCTCCAGTGTACTCTCACTGGACGCTATATAGGTTAGCGAGCTGCTCGGACAGTTTCACAATCGTTGGGTTTTTTTCGTCATCTTTTCATTTTCACATGTGCGGCTTTAAAAGTCTGGGCTTTAAAAGAACATTGAACGCCTGAGTCCTCATGAATTAGAATCAAAGAGCTGAAGCTAAAAATCTTAATACAGGGGGTACCTCTACTTACGAAATTAATTGGTTCTGGAAGAAATTTCTTCACTAGAACATTTTGTAAGTAGAGACACGTTTTCCATGTAAATGCCCTAATTCGTTCCAAGCCCCCCCAAAATTCTGACATAAATGTTTCCCAAAGCATAAAAATGCTTCAAAATATGGAACAAATACATGTTACAATTAGATTAATGCACAATAAATGTGTTGTGCATAATGTAAAAAACAAATAGAGGAAAGAATAAAAATGATGGTCATTTAACTTTTAACTGCGTCCTCATGGTTTTTTTGCCCTCTTTAGTTCATGCTCTCTCGCAGAAGTGGATTTTGCCTGACGTTTTGTAAAGAAGTGATTCCAAGGACGTTTGCTTTTGTTGGCTTTTTCTGGGTGATTCAGATTTACGTAATACTATCGGAAAGCCGAGTGGCGAATGAGGACGACGCTGCATAGACACATACCTATCTGACACATACGGTAGAAGTCCCTCTTGGCCAATGCGCTGCCAGGATGATGCTTGGTAATAGCCAATGGCAGAGCAGCTATAACTATGTTGCGTTCAGAAAACTCAGAGCTGTGAGTAGCAGCCCACACTGTATTTTTATCTTTCGTGTCTCAAAATTTCTTTCGTAATAAGAGGCAATATTTTCCTGTTGAGACGTTTCGTAACCTGAAAATTTCATATGAAGAGACGTTCGTAAGTAGAGGTACCACTGTATTGCAATCCTTTGCGGTTTTATCTTAACACCAATGATAACGGTGGCACAGTTCCAAAAAGTAGCTCATGAAAAAATTATAAAAATAAATAGTGTGTTGACATGCAAACTAGAATGAAACTCAGAACAAAGTAAACCTCTTCCAAAGCCCAAAAACTGCAATTTCAATCAGCACCAAATGGTACACGTACATCACCCGCCTAACAGTACGTATGCCAAAATCTTCTCAAAGTCAAAGACAGCGTTGGATTCTTCATTGACCCAGCCCTCCCCTTAGCCCATGCTAGCAAAGTGACCAAGGCTAAATCTAACATTTGTTGATTTTCGGGACAGGGTCAATAATCGGGCAACTCATTGATTGTTATGAAGTTTGTCAAATATGAGGAAGTGATTGCTGCTCGAAGCACATCTTGAAGCAATTGCATCCAAAAATTACACTTGCATAACTCTAATTTACCTCGCCAAAATGTCCAGCTGCATCTCTCCCACAAGGATGTGTGCTTTGCATTTAAAAGACCACTTCAGACTTGCTGCAAAGGAATCAGACAAGAGCCTCAGAAATCTTAAATGTCAAATATAAATGTGCCATCTTAAGTGATACATCCAGTCCTCAAGCAACTTGGAGGAAACTCGACATATACGAGTGTCCTCAAACAGGGAAGGCCGGTGCTTCTGTTTTTCATTCACTTCGAAAGGGTTGATTACCATATAAATATCGACTCATATCTTAGATGTACAAACAGAGACTCGTTTCAACTTCGAATCCAATAAGATTAGTCAAACAACAACATAAAAATGAATCCCGGTGGTTCCAGATGCTGTGCACTCACGTATCCAGCAAAACACGCTCGGCGTTTCACAGGAACCCAGAGACCCTATTAAGACATTTAATTGCTGGCAGTCGAACGAAGGCAAAACAAACATTTTGGGAGGACGTTTCCTCCTCCTTGATTCATAACATCAGCTGGGGGTCACTGATTTCCAAAACCGCGAGGCCACTTCTAATGGCAGCCACATGTGGGCCGTGGGTAGACTTTGGTCATGGTGAAGCCACAGTGTTAATGAGGCAAAGCATTAGCTTCGACACGTTAGCCATCAGCTTAAATCCAATTTTCTTCATCTGCCTTCGAGAGAATGTTCTCGAAAGAATTTTTCACAGTAACGGCGAGTCGGATTTCCGCCGTTAGCTCACAAGAATGGCTCTCTGTGGATGCCAATTACCTGACCGCATCCTTGCAGGGCTTCCGCCATCTGCTCTCTTTGGATTCCTTATGCAAGATTAGGTCATTCAAGCAAAGATACACGCTGCTCTGAATGACTTGACTTTGGTGGTAACAAGGGCATCATCTGATCGCAAAACTTGGGAGTACATTTTTCAAGATCATCTGTTTCCTTCACTTAGGGATTCCAGATCTGTGATCGATTGCCTGGCAACCTGTCCCAGGCGTAGCCTCTGTCTCTCACCCTATGTCGCCCGGGATGGGCTACATCAACTCTGCAAATGATAAGCGGTAACAAGACGGAATGTTCATCTCAAATCTTTGTGTTCCAAGTACTTGCAGGGGGCAGACAGGGGCTTCTAATGTACTTCCAGCATATATGCGTGGTATGAAATGGTTCTTTTTCAGCTTCATGGTAGTTGCTCTTTAAATCTGGGCAAGGCATGCTTCCAGAGAATGAAATTCAGTTTCAGAGGGGTAAACCAGAGTAACATTAGCACACAAAGAGTGACCTTGGATGCCGAGACACATACATGGGGAACTGGGAGTTGTTACTGAGGAAACTGGCAGCATTACAAGCAAACACGGTCACACTCGTTGGCGCTCGGCAGATCCAGACAAAACCGGACGGACGGGGAATATCAAAATAGTGTAAATCTCGGGGACGGTCAGAAAAAGGGGAGTCAAACTGGCTGGAAAACTTGAATGCTTGGATGGAAAATCTGGCAAGGGTTCGAGGGGAAACAGCAGCTTATAATAGGAAGGCGGTTGATAACTATTTGAACACGGCGGAAAGACAACAGTGGAGGCAAAGGGAGAAAACTAAAACCGACAAAAAAGGACAGATTGTTCCACGACTTTTGCTAGTGATCACATCGCCATAATGTACCTCATAAAATTAGGTGACTGGCTGATGTTTCTTACCTAATTTTCAACAACACTAATCAATCGCTCACGTCAGGTAAAATATACCATCAATCATTTTCTTAAAGCAGGATGTTCTTTTTCAGTAATTTTGTCTTGAATTCATCTGACAAATTGTCTCAGACCCTTGGAGCACTTTCGTTTGTCCTGTCCAATAGCTCCAAAAGGTTTGTGCTATTTCTCTTCAGTCAAAGCGTTCTCTGGGAAACTGATCTGTTATTCTTGAAGAGGACTTTTTAGGGGCTTCTTGCGTAGATCAGGCACAATCATTGATCACCCTTGAGCTAATCATTGGTGAGTCTTTGCCATTCAGTTTATCTATTTGTAGTCGTTTCTTTCCATTCTGGACCACTGGAGATCATTTTTTCCCAAGCACCTGATAATTTTCTACACTTCTTTGAACTTTTTCACCTCTCCAATCAATGTTTTAATTCAAGTCGGCTACTCTTCAGAAAAATGTCGAGAACAGGCCATTTTCTTCGGCTTTCCGAGAGAAATGCGAGCAAAAAATAAATAAATGAGCTGGCTTCATACGTAAATTAGGGCCACCTGATTTGACACCTGTTTTTTCGCAGGATGAATGACCTCGCTAATTGAACTACAGGCTGCTGTTATTTACCACACGGCTCTTTCAATTCATTATTTTGAAACACGCATTAGTCTGTAGTCATAAAACTTCAACCGACAGTATAAGAATGATTTACCTGCTTGGTGGACTGCTTTTATTTTGTTAAAGACTAAAAATCATGTTTTAAAGAACGGTTGTGGTGGCCAGTAGGGATACACAAACACAATGTCTTTTCATTGCTTGGAGCACAGATAACGTGTTCTAACTAATCCAGAACTGTGGATGACAATCAGCCCGCGTTTGCTATTCTTGTGGCACATATATACGGCACCTGCTGCTACCGCAATTTTTTTTTCTTTTGTTAAGGGGCGACACAATGCAGTTGCAGACGACTGTTGGATTGTGTTGCTGATTGCCAAACAGTTGTACAATCCACAGCACTTTGTGATACAATAATAGCACTGAGTGAGCTGCTGTTTTCTTTGAAAACGACAATCGTGGTCTTTTTTTTTTCTTCTTAATATGGTGTCCAGTGCGTCTCCCGGGTGACTTTCCATTAGGATGGACTATTGTGAAGCATCTTGCTTCACTTCATGCGTCATTGTCCTGGGTGCTAATGGCATCGATGTAGTGATGGGAGCGCTGATGCTTTGTGCGCTAGTGGCTTCAAAGACCACAGCAAGGTATGCTTTGCTATTTAACCTGCAGAGCAAACAAGCAGTATTTATTATATAGACTTGCTTTCACAATACTTGTCTTTTCTACTGGGAGCTAACTTTCCGACATTCGTATATGACATGACAACTAATGAAAAGGCTAAATCCGGCTCTCGCATGGGCCACAGACAATGTAGGCTGAAGCCTGTACACATATTATAAATATAAAAGGCTTGATGAATGGATTCACTCTTCCAAATGCTCTGGGGGCGGGGGCACTGTATGTATGTTCAGGAATCGTGTATTCGTGGTATTTTGAGAATTTGCACACTTGTTGCTATTCCCTGCGAGTTCATACGTATTAGGTGAAAATTTGCAGCCTTCGGGGCAAAAACACGGAAAACAGAAGTTGTGAATTCAACGAGCTCTTGTGCCCAGCAGTTAATCTTAAGAAGTGAAAACTATGCATATGTTGGTATTATTGAAGTTTTACAACTTTTGTACGTATTTCTGTTTCCATGAATGCTGACCTTGTCCTGGTACATTGAAACGGTTGTCTAGATTGCGGTGAAGGAGAAGATTTGGAGACACAAGCAATAGAATTGCCCTGTTCACATTCCAAGTACTAATTTGGTATACGGCGTAAGCACTGGTGCGGCTTCCTTTTCGTGCCTGGGCGGGGCAAGTCTAGTTCACTGTGTTTGGGAGATCAGTTGCGCCTCGCTGCCAAGGCCCTCTTTCAATATCGATATTTTTCTTCCGACGAATGAATCACTTTGAAAATATCATGATGCTGTTTTTGTGTGTCTCAGTAGGTGGAAGTGGAGGGCTTTTCCTCCAGCGTGCACACCTGCTGCCAATGTGTTCATTCGTAAGCCAAGTATTGAAGACTGCCAAGATTGTCTCTTGTCGGATTATTGACCTTGTTGTTGACGATATCGTCAGTCATTTTTGCACTTTAGTATCACACTATGTAGGTATTTATGGTTTTTGTCTTTGATGTTTTTGTTTTTTGTGTGGTTGGACATTAGTCATTTGGTTCGTATTCTCAGTGTTACTCACCTTGCCTTTTGCAAGCGGTTTTCGTTAAAGTATCGTTTTTCTGGTTACTTTCACCAGCGATTTCCGTTTAGACTTTGTCGATGCGTTTTTGCATTCAGGAAATATTTTTGGACGGACTTTTGTTTGTGTCTACGTTTGTAGGATCCCATCGTCATTCAGTTTGTCCCCGAACTGGGTCATAAAAATGTATAAATTTTTGCAAGCATACATATCCTCCTGTGAACTTGTTTTCGGGGTCCCTAAACTTCATCAGTGCCACTTCAATAATTGCAGCTTACATTTCTATTGGAATTTCTCAGGTCTCACATGGACACGAAACAACCCATAAAGCATGGCGAGTCAACTACTGCTTTGTGACAATCTTTTTCTTTTTGCTTTGTAAATATGCTCGCTGACTGCAAAGGCTGTGAATTAAATCGACGTCGCCAGCTTTGCATGAACTCCACTGATAATGGGTCATGTGATGGAGGGTTTGCTTTCTGCCATACAGTAAACACTCAGCTCTAACCCTTTGCCGTCGTCCTTTCGGCGTCTGCGCGGGCACGTAAATGTGCGAGTAATGAACTGCCAACGTACAGTTAAGTGCACGCAGGTGGTTGGTGGGTGGCTGTATAATGATACTCAAGATGTTCCTCCAGTTGCCTGTCTTACTAATGCAACCATTAAGGAGAGTCATTGTGGCCAGAGCATAATGATTTGCAGGGAAGCAAATGTATCAAAATGAAATAAAATTGGAAGTGCATTTCAATGAGATGAGGATTGGGGAGTTTTCTGTAAAAATAGTATCTGGACCCAACACATTAAAAGGGTTCTCTACAAAAGTTATCCACAGTTCAGCAGACTAAATTCAAATTCATAGCAATGTCCAAACTGTGACCAACCCCCGTATTTTTGGCTGTTGTTGACTAACCGAAAATGGCACAGAGAAAGCTACGTCGCCGTATGTTGGTGAAGTGTGATAACAGTCCATTTTCCTTTAATACTTTACAAGCCGCCGGCAGACGATCGCTGGCTCCCTCGATTTGGAGTATTTATTCTTTGTAGAGAGAAACACAAGTTGACGAGACGTTCCTTAGTGCATGACAGACATTCCTGCGGCCTGTCTTAAGACTGTTACAAATCATGTTTAATTCATTATTAGACTGTTGGCACTTTCATAAGAGTACTTTCAGGAGAAAAACAGTAACTATAAACCAACCAAATTGGAGGCAAACATTGATCTTTTAATGTTCCCTAAGACATCAAAAGGCAGAGAAGCTAGGCATGCTGAATGTTAGCGTGTAAGGCGCACACAACTTCGGATGCCAGGATGCTTCTGATTTATGAAGCCTTCACTGGGCCGGTCCAGTCGAGTTCATGACAGCTGGCAAAGCCGTAAATCATCTGATATGTATGGCACACTTCCAATGGGGCTGATCTACTGCCATTGATCACCTAATGTCAATGGCGTTGGGATAGACACACGGCCTGCAGAGATTATTATTCTTTAAATCAAGATGGCATGCTTGAACCACTTTTGCATTTTGTGGCTTGCCACGACACGGACCTTTGCAACCTCAGACCCCTCACGGGTAGATATATTAGAAAAGCGTGATCTTCCAGTTTGGGATGAAGCTGGACGCTCACTGATGTTTTAACAGTAGAAAAGACATTTGGACATTTTCGGACATGGGTTCTTCAATTTTGGGTTCCTATTTGTATATCCAACTCCTTGGCCTGTACCTAATTTTTATTCCTATCTATTTACGTTTATATTTTCAAGTGATCCATGTCACTGAGTTTACATTCATTGAAGTTGAGGTAAAATCTGATTTTTAAAAAATACACAAGTGCTAACATGGGCGAAAAACAACACCGGCAGGAGACCGTTACATAAACATTATTTTGTTTGCCTGAACTGACTGCTCCTTCCATTGTTTGCGATGAAGAAAGACTACCGTAATTTCCACACTATAGAGCGCACCTGATTATAAGCCGCACCCACTACATTTTTAGAGGAAAACCAATGTTGTACATACACAAGCCGCACCTGTATATAAGCCGCATGTGCCCACATTAAAACATGTAAACATATTTACAAAGAAAGACGGTACACAGAGAGAGCTTTCAAAGTTTTAATAATATAACTTAACAATAATAATAATATAACTTTCTTCCCAAACGGTGCCTGTGACGCGGCAGTAAAACGGTAGCAACATGGTAACAACACGCTAGCAACAGAATAGCAATGCGTCATATGCCTTTCTTTTTGCATTTTCCATGATGAGGGTATGTTCACGCTAATTTAATTTATGCACAAGACAAGAAGTTGCAGTCTTCCTCGACGAAAAATTACATAAATTGGCTGCATCACTGAATAGGCCGCAGGGTTGAAAGTTTGGGAAAAAAGTAGCGGCTTATAGTCCGGAATTTACGGTAGATGTTTAAGTTTTACAGTTCTCGTAAGGAGCACTTAAGTATGCATCATAATGATTGCACATGTGAAATACACATACATTACAGCATCGTGTCCAGAAATATTTCACTCACAGTCAGAAGGGGAATTGTTATATAAGTGGACAGCGAACCACATACAAGATTCCGTGGACCTTCTTTTTCTTCCGGCAGCAAAGCTGAATAAGTCAGTGTGAGAAAAAGAGAAAGAACTCCTTTGCTGCCGCTGAGTGCCACGGAGAGGATGCGCACGATTGTCCAAGACGGAAAGAAGCAGAGGCCTGAAGGTTTTGTGCTAACACCGCCATGTATTTGGGACCGTTCATCATTCCTTCCACCTTGACTAAGGCCCCAGTTCCAGCTGAAGAGAGAAAAAAAAAAGCCCCCAAGGCTGGCAACACCATGCTTCACCGTGCGTAAGAAGTTCTTTCAGTCATGAGTAGTATTGTTGCATTTTGGCACATGAGCCCGGTTTGTCGATGCTCTTGCCTCGGAATGTATTGTTGTTCTTTTTTATAGAGAAAGCTGCTCTTCAAGACCCACTGAAAAAAAACCCCATTGCGGAATACCAACACCGGTGTGCTAAAAGTTCAGAGAATAATCGATAGCTCGTAGAAATGCGGACATTGAATTTTCTCATTGCCCTCAGTGACGACCGCAGCCAATTTCCTGCGGGGGTGGCAAGCGGAGCCTGCAAGCGTTCAATGGCAAGAGTGTTTTAATCGCTACGTCGCAGGCGTGAGGCTACCTTGAAGAGCAAAGTGCAACATGATGAATGATCGCCGGCTCGCCGCGCACGCTATGATTGTGCAGTGGAAGCGGCTGATAAGCGGCATCTGGGGAGATGATTAATTGATGCAAACACATTTCAATTTAACGGCCATTTGATCAATGATTAATAAACCGGCCCCACCCACCCCCAATCGCTCAACCACCTACCTTTACAATGTGTGGAATAATACATCCTAACGAGCATTAATTCTATTGAGGAGCTGAACAATTAACTGGTGTAAATTGAAACTGGAGGACATGCAAGTGAGTAAGCTTCCAGCCCTGTGATGTTTCAATGAAGCGGGCCCTTCATCCTTCCAATGAACGAAATGTAACAAAGAACTCATTTTGGGGCAGCTACGCTCACATACATTCTGGAGGAAGCTGTAAATTGGACCGCAGATTTCTCAGTGCACCCTCAAGGTGAGAACAGAGCTCGTGAATGCACTGCTAGTAAGTTGGAAATTGTTCCCCCCCAAAGGCATCGCCGCCTTCATTCTTGTTATCTTGCTTGTCTTGCAGTCTGGTAGCAGACAGGGAGGAGAAAAAAAAGAAAGAAATTAAAAATACACCTTTGGAGGATTGAGAATTGTCCAAGGGCCTAACTTTTAAAACGCTTCCCGTACACTGAGGCTTTTATTGGCTTTCCTGATTGCCTAGCAGCCACGGGTAATATATATATATGGCTTTTCTTGTAAAGTGGGAAGTATCTACAACAGCAATTTCATGATTGTGTTGCCGCTTTTCTAAATCAGGAGGTCAAACAGACGCGCAAAATGGAATATTTAGGAAGGAATTACCGAATAAAGGTCATGCTCCAGCCTCACTTTTAGCAAAAATCAATTGTTTTCAATCGAAGTCAAAACTAATTATCGCGACTTACCTTTACCTCCAAAAGAGGGTATTCCACAATAGTAAAGTGGGGAACAAACTTTGCATATTTCTAACCTCTTCAACATTTTTCTTTTCATGCGATAGACCCCACACTTGCTATCTTACATCCGTGTACTCCAAATAACAAAACCAGGACACATCACATTTCCCCCAAACTAGATGCTGAGTTGGGGGAAAAATAAAAGTAGCAGTCAAAGAACAACTAGAAGAAGGTACAGTGAAACTCCTCTGCAATGAAAATACCCCCTACTGTGAAAAAATCTTCATGCATAAACACCATTCCCACTTTCCGGCCCCCCCATTCAACGACAAAATGTCATGTTTCGGTTTGTGACCAACAGGTGGCACTGTGGGGCTTTTCCCTGCAGCTGCACACCTGTTGGTCGTTTGGCAATTAGTGCTTTAAAAGGACTCCCCCCGAGCAGTCAGTGTCGGGTCATTGTTGCTTTTTGGCTACTGTCATGTTTGTTTGTATGCCGTTTGTCTGCTGCTGTCAGGTTTGTTTCGGTCATCTTTCTGTTATTGAGTTTTATCTTCAGTCATGTGTTTTGTTTGATACTTTGGACTTTGTTTTGGACTTAGTTTTCTGTGTCAGGACGAGCCCCTGTTCACGTCCGGCTGTCCCATGTCCCCCGCTACGTCGAGCTCCGTCCACGTCAGGCCACGCCCAGCCAAAAGGTCGCCGTCGCTTTTGTTCCTGTTCTCCGGCGAGGCGAAGGTCGCCGTCGCTTTTAGTTCCCGTTCCCGGCGAGGCAAGGGTTGCCATCGCTTTTCGCTCCTGTTCAACGGCAAGGCAAGGGTTGCCGTTGCTTTTGTTCCTGTTCCCTGGCGAGGCGAAGGTCGCCGTCGCTTTTGTTTTTGTTCCCCGGCGAGGCGAAGGTCGCCGTCGCTTTTGTTCCTGTTCTTCGGCGAGGTAAGGGTTGCCATCGCTTTTAGTTCCCGTTCCCCGGCGAGGCAGCCTTTTGGACAACTTTGGGACGTCTGGGATCCATCCCTTGAGGGAGGGGTACTGTCATGTTTCGGTGTGTGACCAACAGGTGGCAGTGTGGGGCTTTTCCCTGCAGCTGCACACCTGCTGGTCGTTTGGCAATTAGTGCTTTAAAAGGACCCCCCTCCCCCCCCACCCCCGGACCATTCAGTGTCGGGTCATTGTTGCTTTTTGGCTACTGTCACGTTTGTTTGTTGCCGTTTGTCTGCTGCTGTCAGGTTTGTTTCGGTCATCTTTCTGTTATTGAGTTTTATCTTCAGTCATGTGTTTTGTTTGATACTTTGGACTTTGTTTTGGACTTAGTTTTCTGTGTTTTATTAAATACAATTCGTCAAGTACACCCTGCTCCTCCCTCGTGCCTGCTTCTTGGGGTCCACCACCACCTCGCAATGTGACACAAAAACCCCTGTTGCGTTATACGAAATTGTTTTCTCTGCTTTTGCTTCGCGACGAGATTCAGTACAACGAAGTCTAATCCAACAGCGACCTCTACTGCTTCGATCGGAAACGGCAACAGCAACCACCACACAGGTTTACACATGCGCAGTAGTCCACAAAGTATTTGTTATTGTTCGTTTCAGACGCAGCAAGAACGTTGCATTGCTAAAATGGCTACAAAACGGACCTTTGGATGTCAAGCAGTTAAGACAAGAAGAGCTCTGATTCTGGAAGAGAGGGTAAAAGTGATCAAAATGAAAGACTGAGGAAGCAAAATAAAAGACATTATCCAAGAAATTGATGTAAGTGAAAGTGAATGCTGATCGTAAATTTCGCCATTTCTTTCCCTTTTTTTCTTTCTACACTGACTATATGAAGTGTCAAATAAATGTGTGCTCATACTTATGTACTATTGGAATAAAAATAGAGTACACATACGTGTGTGTGTGTGTGTGTGTGTGTGTGTGTGTGTGGTGTGTGTGTGGGTGTGTTTACATCCGAGATCAAATTTGCTACAGTGAAAAACCCCGTTGTGAAAAATGTATTGCTACCAACATGATGTCGTTGTAGATGAGTTTCACTATATACCAACTGTTGTTTCATCTGGTGACAATATATTGCAGGTAAAAACACTTGTTTTCATTTTTATTGTGTTGTTGAATGACTTATGAGACACGTCATGCAAACGGTCAAAACAACCAGTTGCTTCTCTTTTTGTGTAACAGCAGTCCACCTTATTCCTTAACCCCATGATTCTTTATGTGAAATATGGGCGCGAGCATTTTCAAAAATTCCCTGGTGACATGAAAAATGCAAGCGAACGTCTGGCGATTGTTTGGCCGACATCTGCGACCTTGAACAGACCCAGACGAACTCGCGAGCGCGCATTCTTCTACACTGGCCAACAGTCGCGACTGTCCGCCCCCCTCAGTGGCAAAAGGGCTTAATTGTCTAGCATTCTGTTTCAGTTTGCCTCCTAATTGGCTCATAAGGATTTGTGAGTGAAAATATTGGCATGGGTAGAATATTTACATTTGTCAGCCCTGGCAAATTTCCAAAGGAGATCAGGGAAGAAAAACTTAGCGCATCTCACACCGCAGTACGATGTCTCTGGATAATCTTTAAGAGACATCTGAGAATATCAGACAATTTAGCCCGATAATCGGCGTGTATCTTCAGCTATCTTTCCATAGGGGTAATTGATATATTTTATAGGAGCCCTCTCTTCCTTTATGTTAACTACATTGGCAAAGGCTCTGTACCCTTTTGTTCACCCCTGCATGAATAATTCATGAAGATACAGGGACCAAAAAAAAAAGTATAAAAGCAAATATGTATTGCTGGCCATCCGGGAGCTACGGATGTGTCAGGCGCAATGATAGGACAGGGAGAAGAATTAAGTGCTCCCATGTATTGCAGTGGCCCCCGCTTGTCCCTTCAGCTGTGTTCTCATCTCATGGAGCCAGTGTGGATGGCTGCATTAAGACACACAGGTAGACTGATAGCTAGCGAAAGTGACCCTCTGCTCTCAACAGCCGTGCAGAGCTGCCCAGCATCAAGCTAAGCCACTTTGACTCTCTCGGCTGGCTTAATTGCTCTGTGAACCTGGTCGCAGCATTGAGCGCCCTGACTTACTGTGCCCCTGGGAGTGTATTACCACTACTCGGTCCAACTAATCACCTCCTTTGTCCCTCATCATCCCTGCGCAGTTTGTCTACATGTAGTGACAAGTCAGCCATGATGTAGTTGGTGCCGTACCCTCTTTCTGCTACTCCCCGGGCCTCCAATAACTCTTATTTCTTTAATTCACAGATATTGATGGCTGCAATCAATCAATGATTTCTCTCATGCACCAAAACATTTCAGCGAAGTCTACTCACCCCCTAAAAACAAGTCTGACTCATCAAAAAGGAGAGTTAAATCTTAACTGTTGACTAGAGAAAGAAGCCTGATAGCTCTACCTTCTGTACCACTTTAAAACTTTTAGAACCACAAGTAAATGTAAAATCTGGTAGCCTAGTGTTCCATTAGGTTGATAAAGCACCACAAGCTCTTTAAGGTACGATGGGGGCTGGCCATGCTGACATTTGTATGTGAGGAGGATTTTAAATCCAATTCTACAGTGAATTATGAAGGAAACGAGGGCAGAGACGCAAGTACTAGAGAAATATGACCCCTTCCCCTGGCTCTGGTTCCGACTCAGTGGTGTTTTGGACCAGCTAAAGGGTGTTTATAGACTTGTTTGGGCAACTTCCATCCATCCATCCATCCATTTTCTGATCCGCTTCATCCTCACAGGGGTCGCGGGCCGTGCCGGAGCCTATTCCAGGTGTCACATTTGGACAAATTATTTTATTTTTAAATATTTTTCAATGTTTTCAGACGTAATGGGAGTGTGTCCTTCAAACCAATGCAACTCCGTTACTCATTATCAAACTTGATCATTTTTATTATGTAGCTTTGGCGGCACGATGGTTGACCGGTGAGCACGTCCACCTCATAGTGCAGAGGTGCAGGGTTCGATTACCGGCTCCGGCCTTCCTGTGTGTAGTTTCCATGTTCTCCCCTTGCCTACGTGGGGTTTCTCCGGATACTCTGGTTTCCTCCCTCATTAGTGAATTAGAAAATGGAGCGACGGATGATCTAGCTTTAGGGTTTTCTTGCAGTTAGAACAGCAGCTAACAATGTTTTTTTTCTTGAAAAAAAATTCTGTACTCCAATTCTGAAATAACCTTTTATTTTATGTGATGTTTTTTAATGATTCACAGCACTGAAGCTACATGAGCTCTGTAAGTGTTTTGAATTTTTATTTCTTATATAGCCAGCTAGTAAATGCCAGAGCAAAGCCTAAACTCGAACTCTGAAATAACCTTTTATTTTATGTTATGCTCTTTTTAATGATTCACAGCACTGATGCTACATGAGATTTGTAAGTGTTTTGAATTTTTATTTGTTCTGTAGCCAGCTAGTAAATGTCAGAGCAGAGCCTAGGCAAGCCCGAAAGCAGTCATTTTTGACAGAAGCAAGAACATTGGCGGCCATACCAACAATGACATCCAAGTACCGGTAGTCTCCAGAGTGTATGCGCACATTCATATCCAAAACTTATCGGAATGGATTGTGGCCAGCAATGAAATGCTATTCTAAATATTGTAGCACAAAAAAAAGTAACTATGGCCTAGTTTGATGTTCAACTTTTTCCCACATCCGATTAGCAACTTCATTGTCACTCGGTTCGTTTGGCACAAAACCACTTGTTTTCATTTCTTTCAGTCCACCGCATCTGAACTGCTACAACTATCTCTGAAATATAAAGGTGCAGATTTGAAAAAATCTGGCCAAGCATCTAACACATGAACACATACGTTTTACTCATAACTAAGTGACTGTCATATGTATCAGAAGAGCCTCGGACCTGCGAAGGAAGAAAGTCCAACTCTCAGGAACTCTCATGGAATGAGTTCCACCATGAAAAGTCAATTCGCTGAAGATAATGATGGACATAAGCTGACAGATGGAAGACAATATATGTAAGGATGGATTCTCCAATCTATAAATGACCTTCACCTTGTTTTCATTCAGGAGCAGATGCCCTTTAGTATGAGCTTCTGAATCGGTATTTGGGCAATGACCTTTTAAAAACAATGGCAATGACCTTTTAAAAACAATGAGATATTTAAACAAAGTTCTGGCATTTTATCAGGGAAGGCACGGCAAACTCCGTGTGGTTATGGTTAGAAGATTGGTTATACCCGCTTCACCGCTCTAACTGTTCAAAACCACGGTTTGTAGCTCAAATACTAAATGCTTTAAAACTTGTCAAATGTGGCATATTTTGTTATTTTATGTGAACAATGCTATGAAGGACTTTGTTACAGCTGCGGCTGTTGTGAAAGCGCCATATAAATAAATATTGTATTGTATTGTATTAGGCAAAACCATATGCACACATACTATATGTAAATACAGGGAAACTCCTCTACAACGAAATCATGTTTGCAGCAAGAAATTTTTCACAACTGGGTTTTCATTGTAGCAAATTTGATCTCAGATGTAAGCACCCACACACCCACACACACACAAACGTATGTGTACTCTATTTTTATTCCAATAGTGCATAAGTATGAGCACACACTTATTTGACACTTCAGAAAAAGGGAAAGAAATTGCGAAATTTACAATCAGCATTCACTTTCACTTACATCAATTTCTTGGATAATGTTTTTTATTTTGCTTACTCCGTCTTTCATTTTGATCACTTTTACCCTCTCTTCCATCATCAGTCATTTTGATCACTTTTACCGTCTCTTCCAGCATCAGAGCTCTTCTTGTCTTAGCTGCTTGACATCCAAAGGTCCGTTTTGTAGCCATTTTAGCATTATAACGTCCACGCTCGTCTGAATCAAACAATAACAAATACTTCTGGACCCGGTGGCTTTTCTTTCCACCATCTCACTGTCTCTACCTCGACCTCCCCTCGATCACCACCCAAGACAGCGTTGCTCAGCTGATGTCATGCAATGAACTTTTACGCCAACCACGGGACGCTTCGTAGTCCTCGATGGCCACAGTTAGCTCTTGAAGGCTAAAAACCTTACGCTAACTGGAGCGCTAATGAGAGAGAAGTGCTCCAGTTAGCGTAAGGTTTAGCCTTCGAGAGCTAACTATGGCCATCGAGGACTACGATAACAAGTAAAGCATTCGAGGAAACGTTCGTTTATTTGAATGTCTGTCGAGCCATAAGCAATTTACTCTGAGCAGCTAATCGGATGCTACGGATCTAGCTTCAGTATGTACACACATAGACAGTGACGTCCCTCTTGGCCAATCGGAGGTCAGGATGATGCTCAGTAAGCCAATGGCAGAGCAGCTATGAGTATGTTGAGTCCAGGAAACTCGCAGCTGTGACCGAAATAAACATCGTTCACTATGTAAACCAGTGTGGTGGTTGCTGTTGCCGTTTCCGAATGAACGAGTAGAGGTCGCTGTTGGATAAGACTTCGTTGTAGTGAATGTCTTCGCGAGGCTGGAGCAGAAAAAAATATTTTGTACAACACAACAGGGGGTTACGTCATATGGGGGGCAGGAGAATGGGAATTGTGTTAATGCATGAAGATTTTTTCACATAAGGGGGTATTTTCGCCTATGTAGGTTTCGTTCTAGAGGAGTTTCAGTTATGCTATTTGATAAATCTATATGTTGACTTTTTCAGTACGGCCCAGAAATGTAGCTTTAAGCAAACAGGGTGTCAATATGAGCCAATGTTGACACATTCGAAATGCATGGATAATTACTAGTTTGCACAGCACTGTCTTTGCCGAGCCGTAAAGTGCTTCCTTATTCTTTTGACTGAGGCTATTTTTTTTCTTGTGCTTTGCCACACATCACGGTAATGGTGTGTGGCAATGTAAGATCCTCCTCTTCATTCCCTCTAGTGGCGTTTCTCCCTCCACTAGCATCAAAGAGGTGTACAGCCTGAAACGAATGCACGTGTTAATCACCATCTCCAAAGAATTAAATGATCTCCAACCACTCTGACAATTCATGTGCAAAGGAGAGCTCTCAGTATTCATGAGAGCCATGCTGTGCATTTACATGGAGAACAGTGTCAAAACATTAAGTGGGAGGTTCAGAGGAAACGGTTCTTGCAGGAGATCAAACCATTTCAATGTTCAGCGAGAATTAACTTCCCCATGTGTCTCTGGCAGCATCTAGTTAATTCATCCTTTAACCTGGCTATGCTCCTCAAACGTGCCACTGATAACAGGTTTCATCACATTTTTCTTCCGTTCGCAGCGGAATTATTTTTATGCGAGTCATTCAGCACTTGATTGCATTCACCGTGCCCTGAAAAAAAAAGTGTTTGTCCCCTTCCTGATTTGTTTGTTTGTTTTTTTAGCATATCTATCACGCACAACGGTTTCAATTCATCAAACCAATTTTAATATCACCCAGAGACAACCCTGACAAATACAAAATGCAGTTTTCAAATGACATTTCCATTTATTAAGGCACAAAACAATTCACCGTTTCACCAATCGCAGCAATTTGTCCTGGTCCTGAGAGAGCAGAGCAGCCCCAGTCCATCACACTGCCACCACCATGCTTCACCGTTGGGATCATGTTCTTTAACGGGCCACACACCGTCCAAAAAGCTCAATTTTGACTTGTCAGTCCATAGAATGTTTCTCCCAAACTCTTGAGGATCATCAAGATGTTTTTCAGCCAATGTGAGACAAGCCTTTGTATTCTTTGCTAACAGCAGGGGTGATATTAAAATGGTTTGAGGATATGAAACCTCTGTATGTGACAGACAAAACTAAAATCAGGAGGGGGCAAATCCTTTTTCGCGACACTGTCCACAAAGCAATGGGGGTGTTAAAGTTTTTTTGAGGTGATAACTATACAAATGTTTTTGCTGGTTTATAGAATAAAAGCGAATTTTCTCCACTTTTGGAGAGAAGCGTCTGAAATCTGCAAAACTTTCCCATGTTCTACTTCTGATTACTAAAGAACATGTAACGGTGGAATTAAGGCTTTTCCCCCTAGTGAAATAAGAGACTCTCTGAGCAAATTTGTCACCTCTGTTTCTTCAAAGGTCAATTGGAAAAATGCTTTGCCACATGCATGCAGACTGCTGACACCAGAAACAAAATATCAATCACTGTAGTTTTTATCTGTACACGTGTCATAATTTCATCATATGTAAATGCGATGCAGTTTATGAAGGGAACGAAAGCTTCTTCAATGGTTTGAATTTGTATACCCGTTAACACTAAAACGTGCTTTGTGGTGGTCGACTGAAATAATCATTGTCAACATGCCAGTGATTGCTTTGCATTCGATTAGCAACGCTGGTTTTACAGAACAAGTAAAAATTCTCATAAAGCAGACAAAGGTTTCATTGGACAGGGATGATATTTAACAGCATCTCAAGTTTCAGTAGCTCCCAAAGTTCAAAAACCTTTATTTGAACAATGGTTCAGCAGGCTACCGAGGGAATGAGTCTGTTTATTTCCCAGAGAGCAGATTGTGAAGGAAATTGGTTTATACTTGCTATGAGCCATTGATCCATCGAGAACAAAGTGCAGATTGCCATTCAGTGGGATTGGAGTGATACGGGGGAGTTCTGGGAGCGATGGAAGCAGATAAACCACTATCAGCACTGTCTAGAAGGACAAACTATAGCAGAGGATATGAATGCTTGGCAGATAAACAATTGCTTTTTTTCCTGAGCAATTTTATGGTTTTGAGGGGTTTTTTTAGGAGTCATGTCGGGGAACTGCCATCGAAAATTTAAATGGAGCTCTTTTTCTTTCATGAACTGCATCACATTTCCATTTATTGAAAAGCATGTGTTTTGCATATCAGGCTGCTCTTTGTATACATGTTGAACTAATGATAACACCCAGCTGCAAATACCAAAAGGTGAAAAGTGCACATGACCTTTCCAAAGACACACACACACACACACACACACACACACACACACACACACACACACACACACACACACACACACACACACACACACACACACACACACACACACACACACACACACACACACAGTAACACACACACACACACACACAATTTTATCCTATACTGCAGAATGGGAAGGTTATCCATTAGTTCTCCAGCTGGATTGACCACTTCCTCATTTGCCCATGCTATCAGGTTAACACTATCATCCCATAAGCCTCACAAAACCAGAATGTGGCCATCTTACCACCGCCTGCCACCTGCACAATAAAACCACAAACCACTCCGCCTGGATATGGGACTCTCAAGGACGTGCCTTGGGCTCCCCTGCCCTTTAAGCATTCAAATGGTCCACAACTCTGGAACAAGTGTCATCACATTCCCCTTGTTCTTCAGCAACTTCATAGGCTTCAATTTACGGTGCTCCTTGATACGAGAAAGAAAGAAAGCACAGTTTCATTCTCCTCTCCTTTCCCGTCACAAAAACGTTACCAGAAGTTGTTTTTGTAATCAGCTGTATTCATGAGCACATCAACATTAATGCTAACAATCTCTTTTGGTCTCTGGGATAAGAATAACAATTAGGAAGCATCGGATGTCCGTATATAGAGACCAGTCTGAAATGGAGAAGTACAACTACTATTTACCTCAATTTGCTGAAACGCACAAAAACATTAGCGGATGCTGATGAATAAAGTCAATAGCGATAACACTTTGGTGTTTTGAAGAGAGGCCGAAAGAGGATTGAAGGGCTTGCAAAGGCCATGCCCGACTATCTGTACTTACAATATGTCAACACGTACTCCAGCGTCACAAGAGCCATTCAAGCTAATGGAGGCAATTACACAGAAATTATAACCTGTCTGAGAGCAAGGCTAAAAATGAGTGTGGTTGTGTGGGAAAGGAGCACTCCTCATACAATCAACACATCCATCTATGGACAGCACACTTAACCACGACTGTGTCTGATACCCTTCTTCACTGTAGAGCTGGTAAAAGGAAAAGGGACAGACATTTCCATAATCTGACACGAACACTGACTTTGACCTTGCGTTACTTAACATCCTGCACAAGCTCAACACTTGAAAGCAAGTCTTATCTCCATTTTGATGAAGTTCAGAGAGCGGGAAATGGATTCATCCCTATCCCTTGTGGAGATACGGAAGGTTAAAATCTACTCACTCAATATTTTATGTATGTTTCTTCATTTGATGTCAACCCTAGTGCTGCTTTTGAACTGCTACTTGCATTCGGCGTTTTGCGGAGGCCTTCCACTCATGCTTTTGATTCGACAGAGACCAATACGTATTTGGAACTAAACACACAAATATAGTTGGTTGGTTGTTAAAACCATTTCACAAAGCAAAGTACTGTATCTGAAAACAGCTACGGCTAAAACAGCACCGGCGCAGCGTCGACGCAGCTCCACGCAGCGGAGCAAAACGACAGAAAACAAATGAGCTGTCGTGTTGGTTCTTTTTAAAACGTATACACAACTCAAGCAACTACTGTACAGGCACGTCCTTCTCCTTCTCAGTCTCGGTGCCTTCTGCTCGAGAGTGACCGCCCCGAAAACGTAAATCAAGAGAGGAAATAACAAAATAAATTCTATGGGGCATGGGGGGGGGGGGGGGTGAAACACAACAAAGGAACTAACTACACAAACAACTCCGAGACAGTCCAGTCTCCTACAAAAGGAAAGATGACGTTTGGGGACTATCCCCCCGTTCTAGTTGAGATGATATAACCCAAGAGGTGCTTTGCTACTGTTCCCAGCCATGTCAAACACCTGACGGAAGTCCGACAGAGCACGAAAGCAACGCATTCTCGCCGTACGTAATCAACGAGCAAATTGTAGCGTTCACACGTGCAAATGTACACCGGCGCTGCCCCGCAAACGAGCATTTGCACTGGAGCAAATTTTTAAACCACCTCCCTGAGGTGGATCAAATTTGATCCGGTGTAAGCTGTTTTGCGGCGCTACGCCGGAGCAAATTTGCACGTGTGAACGCTCTAATGGCGCAGTGTCGGTGTAGTACCGAACCAAACTTGCCGTGTGAACACCCCTCAAGAGAAGAAATCGCCAGTTTTACTGCGTTTAATGAATTTCAGCTCAGCTTGTTTTTTATGCACATAGCATCAGTTTCAAGTATTTGACAAAACATTATTTAGGAAAAAACCCCAACATACCCAAATACACAGAAATAGGGTAATATCTTTGTCCTACATAAATTAGATCAAGTATAGTTACTTTTGTGTGCTGTTGAGCATTCAACATCTTTTCAGAGAGGGTCTACCAAGTGTGGTTCAAATCAGGGAATACGAGCCACCAGCTAGCTGACAAGCTCACCAGAACTTCTATCAGGTGCGAGACAGACAACGGGCTAGTCTGCTGCATCACGTCCTTGCTTAGTGTGTGTGTCCACATAACAGAGACACTTTGGTGAAAGTCAACCATCTTTAAACATCACAGCTCACACTATGTGACAAGACATTTGAGCGCACACTTCTTGCTAATTTCACATCCACAGTGCTTTACATATGACAGTGGCCGAATTACACTTCTTGTTTGAAATAATGGCAATGAGCTATTCCGTCAATTGTGAAATCCAAAGATAATGTCGTTTTTTGACATGTAGTTACCGAAATATTCAGGTTTCAGATTAAGTCACAATTTTTGAAAGGCATCGTGCATTTTCTGTCTTTTTTTTTTTATTTGTTAAGCTGACAATCCGCAAGAGAAACATCTCTGCACATGATCCAAGACCTTGCCGGTGGGGCAGTCGGATTTAGAACCTCTGGGACAAGGGTGCCACTGAACCCCTTCAACACGGACTGTTAGAACGCACTTAAATTATTCATTTGAAGTAATAGTCTTGCAGATGAAATATTCATGGCACCATAATGAGGGATGTATTGATTTAAATAGCAAACTCAATGTTTGGTATTCAGCAAATCAGCTTTTTGTATTTTTTCAAATGCTGGGTGCTGATTACAAATGAGAATCTCTTGTGTGGAAATCATTTAGAGAGAAAAAAAAATCACACATGACAGAAATCTGCAGTCAATGATAAGAACAGCACTGTTCCACATTATTGCATCACTTTATAGCGACCGTCATTAGTCTGAAGAACAACATCTTCACCAGGACTTAATGACCACTTGAAAAATCAAGACTTTGTTCTCCTCCTCTATTGTAATTAATATCTTCCACGTTGTTAAAAGAATGTCAGAGGTCTGGCCTCTGAAATCTGTAAACGCGTTTTAATGTTCGCGGAGGGTAACTGAATAACTGTAATTAATTTTGCTCCTGTGTTGGTGACTGATGAACAGAATTATTCTTTTCATATCTCGGTGCTTTTATTTTCTTTTTCACCTTGTGAACTTCTATTATGGTCAGTCAATGGAATCGGTGATGAAAAGAAATTGCCGTCACATTGCACGTACTACATTATACTGATGTTAAGGATCTTGAACCTCACAGGTGGGGATGGAGCATGGCCGTTGGGAAAGAATTCATCAAACTAGCCCGTAGATATTTTTCTTTTTCATGAATATTGAAGGAGTTACCGTAAGAAGTCCTCTCCAAGGCTGTTCCGTTGCATCATATTACACAAACAGCCGACGAACTGCAGCACAGCCCCAACACTGTGTGATCATCCAGTTTGGTATTCTTAACCCGCCTCTTCCGAAGCATACTGTATTCCCTCCTATTCCCACTGTGGCGCTAAAGACAGTTTGGTTGAATGAGCATACTCAAGGCCAGATTTACATGAGAAAGAACCTGTAAAAACTGATGGGTTTTTTTTTTTGTTACGGTTATTGAGTTTTTGAAAAGTTCTAAGTACAGATGACAGTGTTGTCTCAGGACGCAGCTGTAAAAATAGATGGACATTCTGGATTTTGCATATGTCATGCCAGTAGCTTGAGCATGCGAGTTTAAATTGAGAGGTTGACAATTTGGAACAACATTCCTGTTGTGATATTCAGGAATTAATGCAACATTCTCACACAGTCGCACAGCCTACATTTAGACAGCCCAGATCACAGGATCCCCCCCACCACTCTGTGCCAAGTACAAAAAGTTAGTCTGGAGCCCTGCAGTATCATACTTCTTTACTATATGTCCACAGAAACATTTATTGAGAAACTGTAGTTTGTACTGGATGCATTTAATACCGACAATGTGAATATTTCAACTCATTCTAACCACCCGCCATCATAAACAGAGTTCTTTAACATTAAAGCAAAGGGAGAGAGTGTTGGTTTTACTCGTGATAGAAAAGCAAAGTGTAAAAAAAAAAAAACACAAAAACTCACAAGGCTTATCCACCGTTAAGGAGCACCGACTGAACTGAAAGCCTGACAGCAGCTGGGCTCTTTATGCAGAGCAGCTGTCATGGTTAGGAACTCCTGGGCTATAAACTGATGTTTGTCTGGAGCGTCCAACAGATTAAGCCACTCTTTATGGCAGAGAACAACAAACGCGCAAAGATAATTTGTTTTTATGGCATGAGAGCAGGAGTGCGGATTGGCAGCTTGTACCGCAAACGTTACAGTTGGTTTGAACATCGGCACCGTTTGCTTTAGGTAAGAAGAGGCGAAAACGCCGACTTTCAGAGCGGCGATGATCTAACTGCTGGCCAAGATCTTGGTTTAAGGCCGATAACGTACAGTGCCTGTGTGTTTGTTTCCTCTCAGTCAATAGTTAAATGATCATAATGGCTACTGCAGATGTGAAGGCTTCAGTATGTGTTTTTAAGGGATACAAACAGGTACTCTGGCTGCTTAATTTGGTTGACATTTCAGAACAGGTTTGTGGGGTGAGCAGCGGGGGATGAAGCCCAATCAGTTGATTGCCAGAGTGAGAGAAGGGGTGAACAAAGAGTGCCGTGGTGTGATTGATTGATATTCTGCAGTCAAAGCTCGTCTCGTGGCAACAGCAAAGATCAACGAGCCCGAGGAGAGCGATAGCACAAAGACAGGTTGGTATTTAGATGGCCACAGAAGGACGACTGCAAGCTCAGACGGGATTTTGACGTTTTCTGCTTCTGCGGCTTGAAAAGTGATATGAATTGATTTCGATCTTGCATCGAAATACAAACTTTGGTTGATTGCAGAGCTTAATTTATTTGCTTTATTCCTGAAAGTGACCCGCATTTGGAAAACCTTAAGATTTATGCTATTTAAATTCTGATGGCTTTGTGGCATCTGATGGATTGAGGCACATTTTTCGGTTGTTTACTTTAAGTGCTTTATCAGGTCATGAAAAGCAACCTGAAGCCTAAACTCTCCAAAGTGAGATTGGGGCAAATGCTCATATAGTGTATAATGCAGCAAGATATACATTAACATGTGTGGTGTTTCTCTGATTGAAGTATTTGTTCTAAAACAACAAGCAGTAGATTGGAACAGATTTCAAACTTAAAATTCTGCGGCAAATAATACAGTCGGCACCCGCATATTTGTGGACAGACAATCATGACTTCACGCAGGAGCACCTTTTTTTATGCCCCCAGTATCAGCATTTTTGTTTGATCTGAGAAAAAAAAATGTTATGGCAAAATACTGTTTGCGTACATGAACACAGCCCATCACCACTTCAAGAGACAAGAGGATCTGCACTTTTCTTTAAAACACTTCCTTCTCTGATCTGAAAGTATTTCTCCATCACTTGTTCACTCTGCCATCCTAAGCAGCAGCTTTGTGTGCGGGTCTGTAGCTTTATCGTCTGTTGCGTTTTAGTGGTCCAAGTTTGCATTAAAAATACTTGCCGGCTCTCAGCTCGTCTTGTTGTAAAGAGATTGGCCCTAGTTTGGCTCAGAAGAGGCTAGCTAGCGGTTGCGTACTACAGTAGCTATAAACTTTAGCTTAGCACATAGCTAGGTGGTCGCTGTCGTTGGCGAGTTGTTATGTTAGCTAATGGCTTCGCCCATTCAGCTCAGTGTTTTTATAGCATGCCAGGTGACGACTATCCTTGAGGATAATTGTCAAAAAGTGGTAATAGGCGCCTGCGGGAGTACAAGAAATCCCAAGGAGTTGATGAGGTCCCGGCCCACCGAGCAGGACACTGCAGTCCCGGAGGTCCAAAGAAAAGATCATGGTGAGTTTTTCAGTTCTCCAAAGCACGCCTCGGTGTATATTAACTTAAAGTGCAAGATTAAAGTATTTTGGGTTCATAGTTTGTGGTGTATTTATGGTTTTAACTCTTAATATAAGCAATGATACCTGTATCACTTTATTGCATGTCACTTTTAGGGGGTGTCAAGTATTGCTTAGCTATGTGAATAGTAGGTGACTGATTCCATCAAAACATGACAGAACAACTCGGCACCTTCACCGAACGTCTCCACTGCTTTTCTCACCATTCAGGAATTTAACTTATTTGAATCAGTACTTATCATAGACTCACTCCTCCCATCTGAACTGAGAATTAGCTAAAAGGGCACTTGGGACAGCCATCCAAAAAACTGCAAAACAAATTAACCACAGTCTGGTTCTCTTTTGTTGTTTCTTTCAAAAGATAGAACAAGGAGAATGAGCCCTTTCGCCCAAAAATATTTTCAGTCTCTTAAAGCGAAAGGCGCTCATCAAAACTGACCTTTCAAAACAATCCGGGTTGACTTTTGGAGAATATAAATTAACCTTTGACAAAAGAGTTGAAGAGAATGTGACACCAAATGGTAATAATAAACTGATGAGGCATCGGTAGACGGCGTTAGATGAATGCATCAGCTATCCTTTTTCATCAGGCAGTTAATTTAATCAAAGACAGACCGTAACATCTGAGCACAAATCATATTCAGACAACAGTCTGAAAGACAAACTGTGACTTAATACATTTGAAGTTTCCTTAATGAGGTCATGGGACAATCGTGAGTTGGATATTGAAGTAACTAGATTTATTGGGCTCATATTGCCTACTTTGTCAACATAAGTTAACAAACTTGGAATGAGTGTACACTGCAGGTGCATCAAGCCAATTGCATTCTAAAGCCTGCTGTATATGATTTTTGAAAATATATTTTAAGGTACACAGATTTAATTGCATGCATTCTGCTGTGATATTGAAATTGTGCCACTTCAAATAAGTCATCAGGACTGCAGGATAAAACTTGCCTGAAATAAGACCAAAAAAAAAGAACTGCAAGTTTTATGTAATTCGTCAATAGCAATAGCATGACCACTAACTTTCAATAATGCAAAGTTATCGTAAATGTCTTCAATAATGACATTGCAGATAGATTGACTGATGTAAAATAGCTCAATCTTTCATATTACAGAGGGTAAGAACTATATGGCTTCCTAGATTTTTGCTAACCCAGTGAAAAGTGCGTTAAAGTAAGCTTAAAAAGAGGTAAAGGAGGATTTGACTTTCTAACTGAGGGCTTAAAGCACATTTTATCAGAAGGCAAAGGGAGCAGATTGGGAGTTTGCCAAGTTATGGAAAATTGTACCTGCAGGGAATTACAGAGTCCGACCACCACAACTCACATTTTGGAGTTTTTGTAAAGGGAACTTCAATGACGTCACCGACCTGTAATTAGGGATAAAGCTCAATTGCTAAAACACGCCGATTAACGCTGATTGACACACCAAATAAGACACTTCAATGATTTGCTCTCTAATTAAGAAAAAGGTTGGCACTCGAAAATGTCATTCACAAGCCTCCAGTGCACTCCACGGAATCTTCTTGGCAACTATTTGCTCACAAATGCAGTCTGCATATGGCATTAAAGGGCTTTATCAAAATGTCCCTGCCTCCGCAATTGTCAAATGTGCCGCCCATATTGATTCCAAAGTCTTACCTCTTCTTCCGCGTCCATCATTTATCTTTAGCGGCCCTAAAGCCTCCACATCTCCACCACCCACTATGTCATACATATTCACTGCCGCCTCTTTCACTTTTCCTGTGCTTGTCAGTACAGGACTTGATTTCCTTCCTTTATGCTTTCTGACTCTCCCACTGTCTCCAGGCAACTCAAAGGCTGTTTTATCGTGTTGGGTCCGTATCCCCGACAGACGTCTGTTTTGTACCCTCTCTCCCCGTCGTGAACCTCAGCATATTTCTGGTGAGGATCAAGTCATACTCACCCGCTGAGCACCTTTCAGAATAATTAAAGGAGTGACAGTGCGAGGCGGATGGAGCCCTCTTCAAATTGCTGCTAATGCGGTTATTATTTTTGGCATATAGACCAATCACGGCTATTCGTCAGTTCGCAGGTCTGTTAGTTCCTCAATAATTTGCTAAGTGTGAAGGTGGTAACGGTTTGATCAATGGACTTAGAATGAAGTAGTCACACATTTCATCCTTTGGCATAGTCTACATGTTCGACAAGATGTATATGTAAAAAATACTCATCTTGTGATAACTCTTGTTCTGTTTCTAATTTTACATAAACAGGTCATTCATGTACCTTTTGTTATATAAATATATCCAAATAGCTTGCCCATACGAATATTTGCACAATAATCTTGAATCTCAAATGACCTCCTTGTCATGGTTTTGCTCTGTCTGTGTTTTTGTTTGAGCACAAGCTGGAGTGGAGGGTGTGCCTCTTCAGCGGCACACCCGTCCGTGTCTTGTTCCCAATTAAGCCTGGTCAAGTATTTAAGGACTGCCAAGATCACAAATCTCTGTCGGATTATTAACCTTGCTCGCTGTTTATGCTCAAGTGATATTTTCTAGACTTCTTGTCTATGATCATAGTCACTTTTGTTTTGCTAGATTATTGTTTAGTATTTTGCTTCTCAAGTCATTTTGGACTACTTTAACCCTATGTTGCATACGGGTTACTTACAGTAACCACAACTTTAACTCATATTGGTTATTCAAGTTACCAGTTTTAGTTTTTAAATCCACCGCGAGATGTCACTAGCGTGCGCAACAGCGGGAGGAAAAGGTGAAAGAGGGTCCACAAAATGTTGAATAATTTCTATCCGTGAGATGAAAAGGTCCAAATACCCTATTGTACTTGTGCAGAAGAGTATATAGAACATATAGAACACAATAAATAACAGTTTTTATGTGTTACCTATCAGTACTGCCATGCTTTTTGGCAAGGTAATTGTAGTGACCATTATGCACACAAGTACCCCCCTATTATGTATTTTTTTTCCCAAAATTGTGAATTTATTATGATATTTGGCCATAATCTACCCTAAATTTAAAAACAAACCACAATTGAATAACTCCTGCAGAAGCCATGCAACATAGGGTTAAGTTTCATGTGTTTGGATTCTTGCCATTTCGCTTTGAGAAATTTCGGTTGTCAAATTTACCTCGCAGTTTGCAAGCACCCATCCATCCATCCATCTTCTACCGCTTATCCGGGGCCGGGTCGTGGGGGCAGCAGCTTAAGCAGGGAAGCCCAGACTTCCCTCTCCCTAGCTACTTCTTTTAGCTCTCCCCGGGGGATCCTCCAGCGTGTCCTCACTAAGGCGCTCAGGAGGCATCCGAATCAAATGCCCAAGCCATCTCATCTGGCTCCTCTCGATGTGGAGGAGAAGCGGCGCGACTCTGAGCCCCTCCCGGACGACCGAGCTTCTCACCTTATCTCTAAGGGAGAGCCCGGACACCCTGTGGAGGAAGCTCATTTCGGCCGCTTGTATCCGGGATCTCGTTCTTTCGGTCACGACACATAGCTCGTGACCATAGATGAGGGTTGGAACGTAGATTGACCGGTAAATTGAGAGCTTCGCCCTTTGGCTCAGCTCCTTCTTCACCATGACAGACCGATACAACGTCTGCATCACAGCAGACGCTGCACCGATTCGCCTGTCGATCTCTCGCTCCCTCCTGCCCTCACTCGTGAACAAGACCCCAAGTTACTTGAACTCCTCCACTTGGGGCAAGATCTCCTCCCCGACCCGGAAGGGGCAGTCCACCCCTTTCCGACTGAGGACCATTGATTCAGATTTGGAGGTGCTGATCCTCATCCCAACTGCTTCACACTCGGCTGTGAAACGCTCCAGTGAGAGTTGGAGAGCCCTGCACGAAGGAGCCAACAGTACCACATCATCTGCAAAATGCAGAGATGCAATACTGAGGACACCAAAACGGACCCCATCAACGTTTGCAAGCACTTTCTGTTCTAATCTGATTTTCCTGGCTTGTTGTTGCCAGCGGTTTCTGTTTTTACTTTGTCAGTACTTTTTGTAACACAGAGATCATCTGAGTCTGCATTTTTAGGAACCACACTCCACCTGGTTCATGTTCGGACTGTGTCACTCCTCTGGTGATGACTAGGACTCCGTCAGGCAGAGCACCAAGAGGCAAGTGAGCAGGGTGGCAGTCAAAGACCTTGGCGGTGCGATGCCAGGCGACAAAAGCTGGCCTTAGAGGAGTAGAATGTCATCTCTCTGGCAGGGAAGGAACGCGACCAAGCCGATAAGTTCCGGCCAGATATACTTGGGGTTGCCTTGACATACGACATGGGCTCTGAAGCCAGTCCTTCAGAGAGACAAATGGACTCTCTTCCACTCCAGAGTTGCCGCCGGTGAGAGGCACAGAGCAGTTGTGGGCATGCTTACTGCCCCCGGCTCAGTGCCTGTAAATTGGTGTTCACCCTGGTGGACAAGAGCGAGAGCCTGGGCTGGCAGAAAGGACCACTGCTTCATAGCCCGTTAAACCACAGGTCTCAAAGTCAAGGCCCAGGGGCCAGATCTGGCCCGCCACATCCTTTTACATGGCCCGCGAAAGCAAATCAAGCATGTCAACTTCCATGATGCTTGCTAAAGTCTGAGGCAAAATTTCAAATTCTCATATGTAATCCACAATAACAGTTATTATTCTTGACTTCTGATTTTAAAACCAGTTATTCATCATCTTGTGTATGTAAGATGAGGAGGCGATCAAACATTTATAAGATTTCCCAAAATTCATAACGGCCCTCCAAGGCAAACCATAACTACAATGTGGCCCGCGACAAAAATGAGTTTGACACCCCTGCGCTAAACCGTTGTAATGCTTAGCTTCTGTGCGAAGCTTCTTCTGTGGTTACTGATCCAAAACTGCTAGATACGATGGCATGAAAACAAAAATTGGCCATCGTAGATAGGTTTAGCCATGAACCACTGTGCTGAAGTTCCAGATTCGACTCATTTGGATGCCGTGTTTAACCTATTTTCGGAAGCTATCATCCGCCAAAGCAGCATGAGTGCTTCCATTGCAAATCCCCTTTTCCTTATTGCTAATCACACATCTACCAAGGCTGCTGTACGATTTTGGATGAGATGAGAAAGTGTGTGTAGGTGTTCACATCTATCTACATGCACAAATAATAACTTCTGCCTTCGACTGTGTACGTTTGGTTGAATGGGCAACAAGTTTGATGGACGTTTTTTTTTTTTTTGGCAGCCAACAGTAAACATTCATTGTCTCAATTAACATGACACTACAACACGATAAAAGATCATACCGACTGTCAACAATATTTTGCCATGAAAATATGGTTTTCTATATTAGAAAATATATAAAATATATCTGTATTAGTCTTTCTATAGTAGTCTGCCATCTGAAAACAGTACTATATGAAATACATTAGTTTTCCTCATAGTTGATCAGGCATATTTTGTCGCAATGGACCAACGTTTCTGAGAAAGAGGCAGCAGAATGCTACTTCTACCAATTTCTCAGTGAACACGTAATGAACCCAAGACTGTGATTATTATGCTCATGCCAAATGTCACACAAGATAAAGTGGTGGTGACTGGTGATGCATGATGACAATTTAAAGGATTGTCATGTCAAGAGAAAAGAAATGATTTTATACTTCCACTCAGTGTAATAAGAGTAATTTGAATGTACTCATAATGATACTATGACAATCAAAAGAGGAAAATATTCATTTAGCAAAGTTGTATGAAAAGTGTAATTTCTCTGTGTAAAAGTATCATCAGCCAAGACAAGGACCGTAGATGACATCCTCCTACATCCTTGGATCCAAAAAAAAAGATCTAGGAAGGCGTCAAATTATTGCTTCCTTGCAGACGGTTCTATCAGTGAGGAAATCATGGACTTTAATATGATGCAAATTAAACTCAAGGGATCAAAGCCGTCAAGTGCGCCTGCCAAACTACCTTCAGCAAAAATACGTCTCACGTGTGTGGACACTGACAAAGAAAGGAAACGTCAACAGCGAGTCCGAACCAGCAGAGTGGCGCATTAATGTGCACTGCTGAGCACCACAAGATAAATATGCGACATGAGACGACAGAATGAACAACAGCAGTACACGCTGCAGAAGGTTTAAAATCAGATTATGTAGTATGAACTCATTTGGGGTCCCGAATATTTTGTCATGGCCAGCAATTTTTACCACTGTCTGTGTATTATCATTCACTGCCCCCCCCCACCAACTAGTATTTCGATAGAATACATTCTATATTGTTCTATGTACATGTAGAATTTTTGCCTTGGTCTTGACATGTTACACAATCGTGATTTCATTGTGCATCTTCCCAGACAATATTTAATCTACTCTTACAACTTCAACATTAGCCACTAACGTTTTCACAAAAATCCAGCTGTAACCTTTTTGGCTTTCATCTCAAGAGATGTTTGTGTGTAATGGTCCTCCCACATGACATTCCACATCAAATGCATTAGTGAACCATGTGCCCTTAAATCTGGATTCTTTTGCTGAAGAAATGGGTAGAATGTTCCAGCTGTCGATAAAACATCCACGTTCACCTGAAAGCACAAATTCCAGAGATGCGCGAATGGCAGTGCAATCAAGAAGATATGAATGCGTATATTGGCTTTTTCAAAAC
Organism: Hippocampus mohnikei; assembly: GCA_026261675.1. Taxonomy (NCBI): domain Eukaryota; kingdom Metazoa; phylum Chordata; class Actinopteri; order Syngnathiformes; family Syngnathidae; genus Hippocampus; species Hippocampus mohnikei. The sequence goes on along the minus strand of JAKGUB010000325.1, from coordinate 20,021,420 downwards.
CCTTCGCCAAGGGCAATGAGTGGTGTCACCCAATTCAAAAAGATCTATGTCCATTCACAGCAAGAACACGTATCGCTAATCCCCAATGACATACAAGATGGGGTAATCTACGTCCTTCCTCGCCCCTCAAAGTTAACGTGACTATACTGCCAACGTATTATATTAATAACTGGTAAGGTGTCAGAGATCAAAAGTACCTGCTATTTCACGATCGTCCCCTGTAATCAATAATACATGACAGCAGACCCTTCAATGTGTTCTTGTTATTTTAAGCAAACCTTAGAGGGGCAAGCAGAGCAGCATAATATTGGACTCCGCAAATATGATGCATAATACCCAAAGGGGGCCGCCAGGAAGATTGCATATGAAGTGATATCATTACAACAGTGTCAAGGGATAGCCGGTTTGTGCTTCATGACAGCCTTACCAGTGCAATCTGTTGTTATTATCTTCTATTCATCGAGAGAGAAAAAATGTGTAATAATTTTTATACCGCTGCTGCAATGGACCATATGTGGCTAAACTTACTACTGTCTGGGTTAAATTCTGACAGTATGGTAACTGTGCGCAAAAATATTGCAGTTTCACGGGATTAAAATCATAGCTCTAAACTGACACATAGGGACATCTGAAATAACAATGAATGAAAACTTGGGGGAATATTTCGGTAAATAAAAACAGTATTTTTTTTCCCCCATTGAAGACACCCTATTTTATGTTTAAACAAAATATTGAATATTTGGTACAGAAGAAATACAGTACAGTATGTACAAAATACATGTGAAGAAATGTGAACATTCTTCTTCTATTTAAATTCTTCTCACTAAGTGACAGTGTTGCATCACTAGGGAGCTATTTTATAGATGAGACTCGTGGACTACTCATGTTGTCCATGGGGCTAAGGAGCACACACCGGCACCATTTTGTTTTCTTTGGGAAATGCACATTAAAAGCACAAAAAGAGCATCCGTTTTGCCGGGTCTCTTTCGTCTCGCTTCCTCCCCGCTCCTCCGTGCGTAACTCACTCCTCCCCTTACGGAAAAAAAAAAAAAAGTTCATTGGAAGCAGTTAAATTCAACGAGGTGGCTTGTTTCCTCAACTCTAGAACCAGCCATTCACACTCTGCCCTTCTTCGACGGGCCTTCAAAAAAATAAAACATAAAAAAGGGCATTACCGGTCACAGCCAGCTCTCGTGGCGGCAATTGAAACCATGACTTTTTAAAACCACAGTAAACCGGCAAACCTGTAATCGGCCCATGCCTAAGTGAGATACACCCGTGCCAGTAGTGAGGCCGAATTGAGTACTCACAAATTATTTCTACCAATGCTATTGAATAGCAACAGCCGCATGGCTGACAAAGCTTTTCTTCAACAGTAACATTAAACATGAGTGGCTACCGTGGTGTTACATATGCGCCTTTACTGACTGGAGACATTGTCAGTTTCTTAATAATAGCCTGAAATCGAACATTGGCAAGCTTTCAAGCTTTAAAAGAGGCAATATAAAATTTTTAAGACGGAGAATCATTTCATCCCGTGGTCACACAGCATTTGTTTTATCGTAAGACAAGCCGATCTTGTTGCGGAGCGATGCGTTTCAGGAACCTCACTGAAAACATTCACATTTGCTTAATAGCATCCTGAAATCGAAGCTTTGCAAAAAACATGCAAAAGAGGGAAGATTTTATTTTTGAGACCAAACACAATCGTCTCCTGCCGTGGTCACGCATCATTTGTTTTATCGCAAGCCGAGCTGATCTTATTTGGCAGCAGGCGTCTACAATGTCAAACATATTTCTTCATAAGAGACATCCATCCCACACCTTTCCCTGGGCTGTCACCCAAACACATCCACGTCCCTTCCTATTTACACCGGGCCCCTCTCACCGTGCCATGGCCCATCACACCACGCAGGGACACTTGACAGCTGTTTGTTGACGTGGTGCCACAGCTTATTCCCTGTGTCTTGTTTGTTTTGATGTCAGCGTTTCAGGATGACGGATGCTAGATGGGTGGGTGGGGTGAAGGGGCCAGGCGGGGGCGCCTGGTTTCACGGCCCACTCCTGACAACGAGGAACTGACACCATCGAGGAGCTTTTCCTGAATGTCAGGCCAGTTTGAGCTGACCGTCGCATTTCTTTTCTGAATGTTACACGACGGCCTGCGGGCTCCTTTTCAGGACAGTTAATTCCATTGAGATGTACGCTATTCCTCGGTGAGGCAAGCGTTTCATCAAAAACCTTGAAAGTGGATAGGAAATGTTTTAAGGGACCTTTTAACTAAAATACTTTGCTATAAATATCTGTGAATATCTGCTATAAATATCAGGCGCCGACAGGTATGGCTGCCTCGGTTACACGCTCCCTAGTATTGTCCCTGTTTTTGGCATTTTCGTTAGTTTTTGGCGACCCTACGCGGCTTACTTACACGAGGGAAAAGCTGCTTAGCATTGGGGAGTCGACGCTCGGACTTTTTTCACCAGCACACGAAAATCCACAAGGTTTTTGGGAGCTAGTCGCGAGCGGAGCGGCGGCGCTGTACGGCGCATGGAAACGACGTCGGAGGAGGGGGAAGCGAGCCGGCGTGCTCGTCAAGCTCGGCAACGTGGATTCGAACCCGCTCCCATCGATCCATCTTGCTAATCTACGATCTCTGCCAAACAAGATGGATGAGCTTCTCCTCCTCACGAAGACCAACAAGACCTTTGCAAGCTCTGCTGCGCTCTGCTTCACTGAAACCTGGCTCAGTGACCGCCACCCGGATTCCGCGCTACATCTACCTGGCTTCCGCCTTCTCCGAGCCGACCGCGACACGGAGCTATCAGGGAAATCAAAAGGTGGTGGGATTTGCTTCTATATCAACGAAGAATGGTGCACTGATGTCACGAAGCTCGACGCACACTGCAGCCCGGACCTGGAGTTGCTGTCTTTAAACTGCAAGCCATTCTACTCGCCACGTGAGTTCGCCTCTTTTACTCGTTGGTGTTTACATTGCGCCACAAGCTAATGCTAACGCGGCGATACAAACGCTAGCTGACCAAGTAAACAAACTCGAACTAAAATACCCAGAGTCACCCCTGATCATTTTGGGCGATTTTAATAGAGCACATCTTAACCGCGAACTTCCCAGATATAAGCAGCACATCGACTGTTTCACCAGAGAAGGCAACATCCTAGACCACTGCTATACAACAATCAAAAATGCATACAGATCGATCGCCACGCAGCATTGGGTCTTTCTGACCACAATTTAATCCACTTAATACCTACCTACAGACAGAAACTCAAATGCGCTAAACCGGTTGTTAAGACTGTGAAAAATGGACAGATGAAGCAAAGCTAGCTCTACAAGAATGCTTAGACTGCACTGATTGGGGCGTCTTTGAAACTTCAACGGGCACACTGGATGAATACACAGACACTGTAACATCATACATCAGTTTCTGTGAGGACATGTGTGTACCAACGAAGTCCTTCCGTTCCTTCAACAATAACAAGCCATGGTTTACTCCCAAACTCAGGCAACTCAGGAAAGAGAAAGAGGCCGCATTTCGAAGTGGAGATCGGGCACTGTACAAACACGCCCGAAACCAATTGACGAAGGAAATTAACATCGCAAAGAGAAGCTATGCAGAGAGGCTGAAAAACCAGTTCTCTGCTAACGACTCTGCATCTGTGTGGAATGGCCTGAAAGCAATCACAAACTATAGAACGCCATCCCCCCAAACAGTGAACAATAAGGGTCTTGCTGATGAACTAAACACGTTTTTCTGCAGATTTGAAAAGGACACCCCCATTTCCCACACTCACCCACCTCTACCAGATACTACTCTATCTACCCCCCCACCCTCTTTTTCTCCACTACAGATCCACGAACAGTCAAGTCAAGTCAAGTCAACTGTATTTATAGAGCACTTTCAAACAGCCATCGCCGCATACAAAGCGCTGCACATGGAGCAATTTAACATATACAATAAACAGTAAAACAAATCGGTAATAAAGACAGTAGAAAGCACAAAACAGTAAAACCAAGAACAAATTTAAGTCATGCTGAGTCGAAAGCCAGAGAATACAAGTGAGTTTTGAGGAGGGTTTTGAAGATGGGCAGTGAGGAAGCTTGACGAATGTTCGGTGGGAGGTCATTCCAGAGAGAGGGACCAGCAACAGAAAAGGCTCGATCCCCTCTCAGCCTCAGTTTAGTTCTTGGTACTTCTAATAATGTCTGGTCCGCAGACCTGAGGCGCCGGGCAGGTGCGTAGGGGCGGATGAGCTCAGAGAGGTAAGGTGGCGCGAGATTATTTAGAGATTTGAAAACAAATAAGAGGATCTTGAAAATAACTCTAAAATGTATGGGGAGCCAGTGAAGGGATGCCAGAGTAGGAGTTATGTGCTCCCTCTTACGAGTACCAGTCAAGAGGCGAGCAGCGGCATTCTGGACCAGCTGAAGCCGCTTAATGGAGGACTGGCTGACTCCAAAGTAAAGGGCATTGCAGTAATCGAGCCGGGATGTGACAAAGGCGTGAATTACTGTCTCAAAGTGTTCATGAGAGAGGAGAGGTTTTATTTTGGCCAGCTGTCTAAGGTGAAAGAAGCTGGATTTAACAACGGCACCAATTTGCCGATCAAATTTGAAATCACTGTCCAGTTTAAGGCCCAAGTTTGAGACTGTTGACTTAAGATAAGGAGACAGGGGGCCCAAGTCTACAGGATGGGATGTACAAGGGCCACTGGGACCAAAATAGTATCACCTCTGTCTTCTTTTCATTGAATTTCAAGAAATTCAATGACGGCTCTTCAAGCAGCAGAAGATCAAGAAAGCTGCGGGGCCCGACAAAGTGTCCTCCTCCTGCCTGAAAGTCTGCGCTGACCAGCTGGCTCCGGTCTTCACACAAATCTTCAACAGATCCCTGGAGCTGTGTGAGGTCCCATCCTGCTTCAAACAGTCTACCATCATCCCAGTTCCCAAGAAATCGGCAACATCGGAACTGAACGACTACAGGCCTGTCGCTCTGACGTCTGTGGTCATGAAGTCCTTTGAACGCCTTGTGCTGAACCACCTAAAGAACGTCACCGGACCCCTGCTGGATCCTCTTCAGTTTGCCTACCGGGCAAACAGGTCTGTGGAGGACGCAGTCAACATAGGTCTGCACTACATCCTCGAGCACCTCGACAGCACAGGGACCTACGCAAGGATCCTGTTTGTGGATTTCAGCTCTGCGTTCAACACCATCATACCGAACTCCTCACCCCCAAACTCCTCCACCTCGGTGTGTCCCCTACGATCTGCCAGTGGATCCTCAGCTTCCTGACGGACGGACACAACAGGTGAGACTGGGAGCGACAACATCATCAACACGCACCACTAGCACTGGAGCCCCACAGGGATGTGTCCTCTCTCCACTGCTCTTCTCCTCTACACAAACGACTGCACCTCAACAAGTCCAGCTGTCAAACTCATAAAGTTCGCAGACGACACCACGGTCATCGGTCTCATCAAAGACGGCGACGAGTCTGCGTGCGACAACAAGTGGAGCAGCTGGAGCTTTGGTGCAGCCGACACAACCTCGGGCTGAACACGCTCAAGACGGTAGAGATGATCGTGGACTTCAGGAAACATCCTTCTCCAGAGTTGCCCCTCACACTATCCAACTGCCCTGTGTCAACTGTCGAGACCTTCAAGTTCCTGGGAATCACAGTCTCCCAGGACATGAAGTGGGAAGTCAACACCATCTCCATCCCAAAAAGGGCCCAGCAGAGGATGTACTTCCTGAGGCTGCTGAGGAAGCACGGCCTGCCACAGGAGGTGCTACGTCAGTTCTACACGGCAGTCATCGAATCAATCCTGTGTTCTTCCATCACGGTTTGGTTTGGGGCCGCCACAAAGAAGGACAAAATCCGACTTCAACGGACAATTAGGACGGCGGAAAAATCATTGGCACCGCCCTACCCACTCTTGAGGACTTGCACACCGCAAGAATCAAGACAAGGGCACGGAAAATCCTCCTGGATCCCCGCATCCTGCCCACCACCTTTTCCAGTTACTCCCCTCAGGCAGGCGCTACAGATCCATGCGCACCAAATCCAGCAGACACTTGAACAGCTTCTTCCCTCTAGCCATTAACTCCCTAAACAGTCACTGACGTAGTCACTCTTCTTGTGCAACAAATATTGTATCTCTCTAAAATGGTTCAATGATTTTCTGCACCAACTGTACAAACTGTAATAGTATTGTATTTTACCACTGATCACTTTAGCTCTGCTTGAAACTATGGTTCACTTACATTATGAAATGTCCTTCCATACCAATTTGTCATGTTCTTGTTTATGATGATACTAATGCAGCGTGTATACAGGAGACAAATTCCTTGTGTGTTCTACATACTTGGCCAATAAAGATGATTCTGATTCTGATTCTGACCATGGATAGCTCCAAAAACGATGCTCGCGCCATCTGTTCCCGAAAGCATACATTTAGTAACATCAATGTATAAATTAGCCGGAGTTCTGCTTGCGGGATACAGCACGCACGCACGCACACACGCACGCACGCACGCACGCACGCACGCACGCACGCACGCACACACGCACACACGCACGCACGCACGCACACACGCACACACGCACGCACGCACGCACGCACGCACGCACACACACACACACACACACACACACACACACACACACACACACACACACACACACACACACACACACACACACACACACACACACACACACACACACACACACACACGCGCATGTGTAGATATATTTTAATTATACTCATGAAATATTGTCAAATGTCCTTGAGTCACTTGAATAGGGCAATACAAATCTAAGCTATTAAGTATTATGATATACAGTATTATGACCTGTCAACCAAGCATAAAATTGAAAGAGAGCTAAAGTAGAACTACTTACGCACTTTGAAGACCCTTGCTAGATGTAGGAAAGAAGACATGGTTGTGGCGTTTCATCACGGGTATAGTAACACTTCTTGAGTTCCGCACACTATTTTTTTGTTTTGCTGAAATTGGTCCATTTTAAAGGCCTGTTTGATGCACGTGAGTGACTGGACATTTTGAAACCTATTCCGATACACAAATGCTTAATGTCGATTTCGCTACCTTGATGACCGAAGATTCAAGGGTTTGATCAGATGAGCAATTGGTGGGAGCACAGCTAAGTCCACTACTGAAGTGGGCTCCCGTAAAGAAAAAAGATTTAATTCCCAGAGGCAGCAGTTTGTACATCACTGCATGCATGTATGTTGCGCATGGTCATCAAACTGAAATACCCATGGCCATTGCATCAACAACTTCACTGAGCAGATACTCACATAATTCTATACATCCAAAACAAAACTCGCTGCAGCTCTGCTTACCTTTTGACTTTGACGATCCATGTCGGTGTTTCGGCATTATGGTGCCTTTGCATAACAGTTTCAGACAATGTTGAAGCTTCAAAGTAGCTCAGGAGGTCCACCCAGCCAAGCTGATCATGTCATGGGCAGAGAAACACGTGATTATAATGTAAAGTGAAGAATGGGTTCACTCAAAGACGCATCTGGGGGAATGAGTCCAAAAAACTTAAAATAGACTTACCTGGTTTTTAAATTTCACACTTGATGAGAAGGAAGGCACTTCAAGGAACCAATTATCTGAATACAAGCAACAGAAAAACAAATTTCCATCAAATGTTCCCTTTAAGCAATTGTTTACTGAAAAATGTCAGTTGTTGGCAAGCCTCACTGGTCATCATTATGCTTGTCATGAGGGATTATGTATTTGATTATTGCCATTTCATACATTTTATTAATTGGATTGCTCAAATAGAGCAGCAAGGCCGTTTGAAGTCATCGTAAGTTGTCTTTCTGGTTCTAAGGTTATCATCATCCTTTTCCTCTTTGTGGTGATGTCACAAAAAGTTTTTAAAAAAATTCAAACACAATAAAACAAGTGACAAGCTCATGAAGCATGATGAACTCATGAAGCAATTTCAACTCTTAATTTTGTTGACTTTGGACTTTTTTTCCCCTTAAAACATTTTGACCTGGATTTGACTTGACTCTATGAATACTAAAATCTGCCACATCCAAATTTATCCTATAATAGAAAAAGAAAACCGCCCAGGATAAACAATCTGTTAGCCAAGGCTAACCTTAAGCTTTGTTTTTGTTTTTTTGCTGCTGTGTGATGAGAACTTATTGTCACTCTGGTACCCAAGCCAGTCATCAATCTTTGTTCTGAATATATCTCGTAAGTCATGTGTTGACAACTCGATTTCCTGAATAGGCCCAAATAAATTATCCTCCATATTGACGGGTCACAACATGAAAATGAATCTGCTCAAAATTCCCACAGGGTGTTGACAAAAGCACTCACTAGAATGAAAGGAAACGTCACCTGTCATGGCCAATAACCACAGCCAGTCCATCTTACACCTCAACTCCCACCCACCAGCTAACCACCTGACGCGCTGCACATCACAGTCACTCTGAGCGACGTCCTCAACATTTAGGGGAACATTCAATCTATCAGAAGGTTGGGACATTAAAAGCATTATTTTGCATGTGTCACCATACAGTAAGTGAGATCAACTGGAAGGCTTATCTTACTGATTAGGGCTGGACAATGAATCAAAACGTAATCATAATTTCCGTGTCGGCTTATCATGATTATAAAAGCATTATCATAGAAGAAAAATGTTTCACCGGCCAAACGGCGCGGTGTGTATGTATGTAAGTTCCTGCGCCGTGAATGTGCCCTGCGAGTAACACGGCACAGCAAGCATGAGAGACATGTTCTTCTACTGTCCCTGGGGGTGCTTTAAGCTGTTTATTGACACCGGAGTTTACTGTACAGTAAAACTAAGCACACAACAAAAAGAACTACACACATTGTATACTTAAAAAGAAAAAAAATCACTTTAGGTACATCAAAATCTCACTGCTAGCTACTCAGTGGAAAACCCTGTTGAGAAGCTAGCAAAAGTTAGCATTGGGGATTTACCTTCAAAGAACCATTATTCACACGCAAATGCAGTAGGAGAACATATAGACATGTAGAATTCACTCTGTGAAAAGCGAGCTACATTAGTACTGTTTTTTTGACTGTTGTTTGTTTTCCTAAATCACATGATAGTGATACAGGAGCTTATAAAAAATACAAGAGTGTCTGAAGCCCAGTAGTCCGCCTGTCATTGAAATGAGAATTCATCATTAAATTGTGATGTTATGACAGTAAAAATAATGTTTTCTTCGCCATAAATCGGGTGCATGATTCCAGCGTGTTGATATTTTTGCCGAAAGTATCACAGTTAAGCTGAGTAACACAAAAGAGAAAACCTGAGCAGAAAAGGCCAATGACACCATTAGATTTGAATACAATCTGCTGCACAATGCATTTTATCTTCAAATTACACAAATAACCTTTTATTTTCTCCCTAACCAGATAGTGGAATGGACACATTTAAAGTACAGAGCACTGCTGTCATGACCAAAGCTTTTTTTCATCAACAGTCGCTTGATGAGTAGCCCCAGCGGATTTTAAAAGTGTGCTAACTCAAAAATAGATGAAACCAATGTTCAGTCTGTCACGCGTTTGTTTTGTGTAGCGTGCAACACAAATACTTTGATCCGCAAATGAGTCACCTCTGTTTCTGTGCGCTGACACACTTTTCATGTTCGCTTATGTTTAAAATGCCATGCGTGCAGGATGCAAAGAAACAGGAGGTAGGCGTTCATACGAGTGAAATGTGAACGTGTAACATCACCTGGATGTTGCAAAAAGTGCAGTTGTGGTTGCGTGTTTCCTTTTGTGCTTGGGCACGAGAAGCAAAGAATATCATGATGCACACTGTGTATAACAGCAAACTGTACCTGTATTTTCTCATCTAGAAGCAAAGCTACATTGACTTAAAAAAATACCAACATCATTTATTATGCTGCCCTGAAAAGTCAAAATCAAAACTCGGGACAGGACAGGCATCGACAACCTTGCGGCCACAGCTCCAAACGGCCACCTCAACAATGGAGGCACGAAAGATGGTCCACTCTGACTCGATGTCCCATGCCTCCCCCCCAGATGTGGGCAAAGTTCATCCAGAGGTGAGAGTTGAAACTCTTTCTGACAGGGTTTTCTGACAGGCTTTCCTAGCAAACCCTCACAATACGTTTGGGTCTGCCAGGTCCGACCGGCATCTTCCCCCACCTTCAGAGCCAACATAACGCCAGGTGGTGATCAGTTGCAGAGGCACAAACATTCAGAACCCGTGTCCCCACTCAAAGGCCGAGGAGGCTACCTTCTCATCCATCGAGGTGAACCCCAATATATAGGCCATTGGGGGGGGGCGATAAGTTATGCCCACACTTGCTCAGCGCCTCCTTGGGCAACCCCAGAATGGAAGAGTGTCCAACTCCTCCAAAGAGGACTGGTACCAGAGCCTCACCTGTGCGTGGAGGCGAGCCCGACTATACCTAGTCGGAACTTCTCGACCTCACACACCAACTCAGGCTCCTTCTCTGTCAGAGAGGTGATATTCCATGTCCCTAGAGTTTGTTTCTGTAACCAGGGATCGGATCGCCCTTTGGCCCCTCCCACAGGTGGTGAAGCCCATTGGAAGGGGGACCCATGTTGCCTTTTCGGGGTAAACCTGGACGGGCCCCATAGGCCCGGATACCAGGCGCTCTTGACCCACGTGCGGGCAAGGGAGAACGTGTTCAAACATAATTTCTGAGCTGTGCTTTGTCTGGTCCCTCACCAAGGACCTGTTCGCCAAGGGTGACCTTGCCATGGGCTCTCCGGAGTCCAATCTCTGAAAAGTGGACTTGATCACGCCAAGCACTTAATTGTGGAACGTGTGAGCCATCTCAGTCTTCGCTTATCTTGGCAATTAGCACGGTTTCTCTGCCTTCCCTCATCAAGCCTTCGTGAGAACGATACTTGTCAGATGTGTAGCTCGTTATATACCTCACAAATGCCCCTGATACTGCATATGATACAGGTTGGTTCCATCAACGCATCATATTTTCTTCATACACTGAGTATGGCTTTGGAAAGGGCTTTTCAGGTTAAACTTTCAGTCTTGGCCAGAAGGAAAGTGACACGGGAAAATTGCAACCCCTTTGGAAGACACCGCAGAAATGTCTTGTTAAAGTGACAGGATCATCTACTTTGCCGTGATGTGGCAAGAGCACCCATTTATTAGCTTTTTACGTCTTTCCTCACCTTGGTTCTTATCAGCGAGCTGTCAAAATAATCTCGAAGAGTGAGTCAGAGTATTAGGTGGGGTATTTGTAAATGTGTTGTGCTCTCCAGTGGGGCCTGTGAAGCTGAATACAAACTGTTCCAGCTGCTGGGGGAACCGGAGTACCAGGAGAAAACCCACGCTGGCACAGGGAGAACATGCAAACTCCACACGCCAGAATCGCACCCTGCAACTCTGCACTGTGAGGCGGATGTGCTGTTTATGAATTAACGTGTGTTGGTTCTCTTTGTTGACTTCATGGGTGTGTTACACGCTGTCACCATCTCGCACTGTGAAAAATGTAGCATTTAAGTGCAAAATTGCCCTTCAGCTTTTTTCCTCTCAGCCTAAAAGCCCTTTGCCGTTTTCCCTTTCCTCCTTTCCTGACAAGAACACAGGTGATGTTTTACTCTGCTGGGAGGGGGGACACGGGTGATCACCGTCTCTCAAATCATCGCTTTCCTCCATTACCTCCCCATCACATGACGAAGTCTCACTGCTCCAAAGGATTAGAAATTCATTGGAACAGGTGGAGCTGTGGACCATATCCCATTAGCAAGCCTGCCAAAGGCCCATTCCTGGAGGAGTAAATCCTGCTCTTCATGCACCATAGGCACAAACTAATGTATGGAGAGAAAAATACATAGGCAAAGCCCTCTCTTTGGCAGAACCCGGCAAGTGAATGATGAACATAAAGATCACCATTTGAATGAAATGTTTTTAAAACACCCAACTTCCCATTTGTGGTGGTTTCGAGAAACAATCATTTGTTATTTAAGTCAGCAGCTGAAAATAAAGCACTGCCGGCATGTGGAGCCTGTCATGGGTGCATGTGAAAGGCAGGCGGACTAATGTCGGACTTGGGACTGACTCGGCTCTTTGCTCCCCCCGCCGGCTTTGTGACTCTTCCCACATGGCAGCGCATGTAATGGCAACACTCACCTTTCTATACATAGACCAAGACACAATGTCAAAAGCAATGACAATGGTGGGTCGTCCTGATTAGTTCGACTGGTTTTGTTGGGATGAGGACACGGGACAATAACCTTGGTCTGGAAACCTTCACAAAACAACACTATGTATGTTGTATTGATGTAGATCAGGGGTGCCCACATTTTTGGGACCGAAGATCGACTTTTCGACCAACCAACGCCCCGCGATCGACCCGTTACCGCGCACGCACATACGCACGCACGCCATGATGAGCAACAGCCTGACACGGAGGCATGCGATGCACTATTGCAGCCTGTTAACTATCGTAGCTCACACGTACCGTTTTAAAGTGCTTCCCTCGGTCCTCTAGATTCCTGTTCTTTGGCCGTGCCCTTGGTGAAATTGTACACGAAACAAACTCTGAATGAGAATAACGAAAAAAGATATAGCACAGCAGCTCTGATCAAAAGCTGTAATTGCAGACTGCTGAGTGCGAACAACTTCCGGTGATGCAGGTCACGCGCCACCGTGGGTTAAAGATTTACCTGCTTTATTTTATTTTAGTTTTTAAATACTTTTTTTGAAAATGAGACTGATAGGATGATTAGGGTGCAGTGTACATTAACACAAAATATATATATTACAAACATGCACAAAGACAGACAAATGGTTGGGTTTTTTCTCCACTACATCCTTCGCGATCGACTTGGGACCAGTCCGTGATCTACCGGTCGATCGCGAGCGACGTAATGGGCACCCCTGATGTAGATGAATAAAATATCAAATGGAATACAGTGGGGGTCTTTGGTTTCTGTTCCTAAAGTGATGACTGAACCCAAACATGTGGGAATGCACCATTGTCTATCAGTAACCTACGCGAAAGCCAGGGGCATTTTTTTTTTTTTGTCCAATTAGGTTTCGGACTCTATGGGCCTCATTCACTCAAGGTTTGTGTTTCAAAAACAGGCAAATTCTGGACTGCAGCATTTTAGTAATTCAGGCCCCAAGTGTTGCCATGTCAATCTAATCTGCGCATGGCCTTCAAAATCGGTAGCGCTGGCCAATTCAACTTTTCACTATTGGCAATGGAACTCTTCCTTTCATCAATTACATTTCACTTTCAGTTCAGTCAAAGGTAGTTTTGTGCTGTTATCTTGCGCATTGTACAAAATTGATGGCTTCTACCATCATATACTGATACTTTGAAGAGGCGGCTGAAGTCGAAGATGTCGTCGAAACCAGGCCCTTCTTATGACACATGACCTCGTATTCTTTCACCACAGTGCAAAGTAGTCCCTAGCACGGCGTTCGGACTCTGAAATCTCATCATTACAGTAATTATTTAGAAGAAAAACACTTCCAGCCTATAGTTATAAAACAACCATGTGCAAAAATACAAATATGTCAACAATAAGCGTGCCCACTAATGCAATATGGCCATATATTCTTGAGTGAACCAGTTCCATTATGCATCGTTGGAAACGTATGGCGGTAGCATCGTAAAACAAGGACGCCCAGTGGAATGAAATACAAAGGGAGCATATATCACCATTTTACCAACAATGAACTTCAGGAAATTGATCCTATAATGTGACCTATGGTCTTGAAAGCTACCATCAAACTTGGACTCCCGGTAATTAGCATTTAGGCCCGACTTGATGTCATAATATGTCTCGTTGAAACCCGACCTCATACATTGGGTCAAAATTCACAATGAGCTGCTGCAATTATAACCGCTCAAAAAAAATATCCCGTACCCTCAATTGTGCAAATTAAGTCCACTTTGTCTTTTGATGGGAATGAAATAAATGAAAGAATAATATACCTTGTGGGTTTTTTTTTCTTTAAATAGTTTAGAAAGACCACTTGTTGCTAAGCAGAGGTTTCCAAAGGCCAACGGAAGAATTCATTGTAAAAAAAACAAATCACATCATGGAGGATGTTTGGATTGCCAATACATGCACACGAACAGCACCATAAGGATTGTGAGACAGGTTTACTGATACATTATTTTTTTGCCACTGAATCGATGAGGTTTATCAAATAAAAACACAATCGAGACTGCGAGATAAACAGCCTGGCGCAGTACTCCACATTACTCTCCTGGCCGCTGTCTGCAATTGTTTTCCTCATTTGATGATGGACCCTACCTCGAATGGATTAAAAGTTTATGTATGTGGAATTAAATGCAAGCATCTGTCGTCATTACAGTTTTCCCCAGATTCACACTCCACGCTATATCACATTTTTTCCGAGCAATCATTTTATTTGTCGATTTTTACAGCATACTTTCATGTGATGCCTTCACATGCGGGAAAGGAGAGCCCTGATCGCCAACGCACTTTTCACCCATTCAATGAACTCCAGCAAAACCATACAATGCACAAATACAATGCACACACTGGTGAAAAATCTCTTGTCTGCCTTTTTAATAATTTGACAGACCACCACGAGAAGGATGATGTCAGCAGCAAAATGAGAAATGCAAAACAGTACATTGAACAGGCCTTTCAGTCTGGCTTTGGCTTTTTTGTGTGGTTTGCTTGTTCTCCCCGTGCCGTTGTGGGTTTTCTCTGGTTTCCTCCCACATTCCAAAAGCATGCATGGCAGGTTAATAGAACACTGTAAAATTGTCCCTAGGTGTGAGTATGAGTATGAATGGTTGTTCGCCTATGCATGCCCTGCGACTGGCAACCAGTTCAGGGTGTCCCCGACCTACTGCCCAAAGACAGCTGGGATAGGCTCCAGCACGCCCGCAACCCTTGTGCGGTTAAAGCGGATTAGAAAATGGATGGATGGATGGATTTGCGTGTGCGTGCGCATGGGTGTAGCAACTCCCCCTCCTCACCACCGCCCCGTGCGTGTTCGCTAATAGAGTTGTTTAGTCACAGATCTGTGTGACAGGTGGCCCTGCTGGCCTCCAGTGTGTGCTCAGTACAAGTGCTCTCCTGGGTGAGGAGCTGTCGCATCCACTTACACCAGGGAACCATTCCTCTGGCCCGTTTTTCTTCAACCGCAACTAACTTCGCCCCGCTTCTACAGTGCGTGCCACTTTTTTCTGATGTTTCATATTCCCAAGTCAACCTCCTCTTTCTTGTTGGAAAAAGAAAAAAGAAAAAAACATGGCCAACTGTGCGCACAAATGCCCACAACAAACATCAATGCTCTTTAAAGCACAAGAGGGAGTGAGGCTCTGGCAACATTTTAAAAAGTAGCAGACAGATTTATTTATTTTTTTCATTTTGGCGTGTCTGACCAAATGCACACACAAGCAACACAATACAGCATGCGTCCATATTGATAGACCTTTTTGTGTCAGTGTGCGCTGCAAGTGCTGTCTCAGCAGAGCGTGGGTTATGTGTGACAATTGAAGCAGGCGCGATTGGTGCAGGGGGTGGAAGGGGAGGATGAAGAAAATGTCATTTTCGTTCTGCATCAACAACATGTCACCAATAGGGGAAATAGTCCTCCAATGCGTGTGCTCCAAAAAACACTTACTGTAGGCTATCAATTATGCAGTTTGAACTCTGGCATGCATGGTTAGTGGGGGGAGAGTGGGGGGAGCATCTGAACGAATGATAACGCTTACATGATTTAATGCAACAATATGGAGTAATTTGAGCAGAAGAGCTACAAATTCACAGTGAGTGTATTCGCAGTGCAAATAAGGAAAATAGCATCTCTGTCATTGCTATGGCAACCTCACATCACCTTTTTTTTTTAATACTCGATAATATTAGTGGGCAAGCATGAACAGCTACAGCTTGTGCCGATGGTTAACGTCAGACTAACGTTCTGGATAATATGCATGTGAGGTTCATCACGATTATATTGTCGAAACTGTCGTGAATGGGAGTGTGATTGCTTGTTTGTCTACAAGTGAGCTGCAATTGGTTAGCAACCAGTACATAGGAGAAAACCACTTCTTGCACAATGCCAGCTGTGGTACAGACTCCATCTCACCCACAAAACGAAGGAGGACAAGCGCTTGAGAAAATTGCCATTCCGGTCACTTTCTAATTAGCTACTGTTCAGTTTTGAGCACCGAGCACAGACTCTGTGACTCGAATAAACTCAAATGTGAACCACACACAAAACGATTTTCAATCCTAAATTCTGAACAGGTTTACCATTTATGACTGTCAACCCCAAACTGTTTTTTTGGAGCCAATCAGGGTGGAAAAGTCACTCTCAAAACACACCAAAGGGTAATAGGTTGGCATAATTTTTGAGAGGCATTTGATGATCAGGCCTTTGCTGACTGTGAGAGGAAGGGAAAACCTGGTTTAAAATCTGTCCGATTATCGGGATGTGCAAATTGTTAAAACAACATAAATGGATGACAAACTTAAAAATTGAGCATGAATTTTAATTACCATCAAAATAAATGACATCTCTTGTTTTACCTCATTTACAAATGACCTGGCCGTTGTTTTTTAAAATACCAAATTTGCTCACCCTCGGTCAACTCAGAATTGTTCATCCGTCTGAATGGACTGCATTGAGGACACAATTATCTTCAGTCCAATATCTGATAAAGTTCACGCTGAACTCGTAATACATTTGGGTCTTAATTTTTGTATTCTGTCATGCATTAGTAGGAGTAGAGCGAATGTCAGTCAGCCTCTTAGCATTTGTACGATGAAACGTGTTCTTTGCTAAGAGTGCGGCTTAACATGTTGCCAATATAATCAAAACAACGCTGCTGACTGCATGCCGGTCTTCTACTCCAACCATCCCATTGATCAAAGCATTGTTTCAGTGCCTTGTCTGGGATTTTGGGCACACCTGGAAGTGCTTCTTCTCTGAACCACTCTTCTGTGAATGGAGAGATAAGGCTGATTGAAATATGCTCAGCTTTGGAAAGCTGGCAGGGAATTTTCATGCGGTGGAATTACATTCAAGGAGCGTGGCGTGACGTGCATAAAAGACCACGAGTGCCATCAGTCGGTTAGCATCGCCTGGGTCGATTGCTTGCAAAGCACACTGGCGCCACGCTGAGGTGTCTCTCAGCAATTGCAGTCGTTCGACGACCGGGTTGGAGGAAGACAAAACGGTCTGTGCCACTTCCGTACTGCCTAATACTGTACGTTATGTGTACTGTACTGTATTATCATACGCAAATGGTTTGATTATCTTCCAGCCGGTTACAATTTCCATTCTGGCAATTTTCCCACACGCAATAAAATCATGCCCGGTGTCAAAATCATTTAATAGACTCCCATTATCATTTTATCTAAAGCTATTTGAGCTGCTTCAAATATTGCTGACCTCGCATGTTTCCACCGCACACACAACGCGTACTTCTTATTAGCTAATATAATAAAAGCTAAGATCCCTATTGAGTGGCTTAAATAGACAACGTCGGCAGTGTAAGACCAAGTGTTTCTCACAAACTATAGACTAGTTGACAGACCCGCATCTGTATGTAAGATTTCTGTTTTAAGGATTCCTCCTTTATTTTCAGTGAATACCTAATCGTGTAACGTATAACACACAACAGGAGGTATTGGCAATAGATGCTCACTGATCTGAAGCCTCGAGAGGTACAATGGTATCTTGAAGGCGGGCTCCGAGTTTTATGCAGTTTACAGGAATGTATGCCCTGAAACTTCAGAAATGCGCACTTTAGGGCCTATGAATTTTGGCGCTTGTAATGTATCGAACCAGGTACTCACCTGCCAACAGGACAGGCTCTAGCCAATGAGACAAGAGTACTCTGTGGTGCCCTTCCTACCCGTCGGTGATTATATACTTGCAAAAGAAGTCACTGCCCACCCCCCCACCCCCCAAATTTTTAAAAATAGTTTTACCCCCCCAAAAGAAATTATTTTACAAAAAACAAAACAAAACAGATAAATACTGTCTATTAAGCATGTGCAATAGTCAGAATATGAATATTGTGGTTTCTTTCTGACTTCCGGGTTGAGTGAACGCTGGCGCGTTTGGCTGCCGCTGCTCACCCCGTATTGTTTTGTGTTTTTTGTTATTGTAAAGTGTCCTTGGGTGTCTTGAAAGGCGCTTATAAATAAAATGTATTATTATTATTATTATTATTATTATCTATGTCCATATGAGATTGGATACTTGGAAACAGTGTAATGTTGATTCGCACTTCGCTGCAACGTGAAACAGCATGTGGTGATCCTAAAGTTTTGATACTAGTATTATAAAGTATTTATCCTAATGCTAATGCTAATAACAAAACGCTAATCATGATAATGCTAAATTCCTAACAGCGTGCCATTCATTCATTTCATTCATTCATCTTCCGAACCGCTTGATCCTCACTAGGGTCACGGGGGGTGCTGGAGCCCATCCCAGCTGTCTCAGGGCAGTAGGCGGGGGACACTCTGAATCGGTTGCCAGCCATGCAAAGTTTAAATGAAAATAACATGCTATAAACAATGTGAACTAACACAACCTCCAACTGGCTAACCTTTATAAACCTAAAAAATAAAAATCAGTATGTGTTGTATATACCCTGGTTGGTCTTTCCTCTGGGCTTATTTTGCTTTTTAAAGGTATTCTCATAAACTGTCAGACTACACACAAGAAATGTGTGGTGATCAAAATTACGGCTTTTCTTCCATAAATATTTTCTAATGCTGATTTTCGCCGACATCCTCTTTCCCTTCCGCCGTTGGGATCTGAGGCTGATGCTTCGTAGCATCTGCACTGGGCTCTGTGGGTTGCAGCCTGACAGCTTGTCTCCACCAAGGCTTGGTAATGAGAGAGGCTGTGTTCATTCTGTCTACACGTGTCCCACGCTGGGTTTTTTTTGCAGCTCGCACACGCTGTGGTTTTCCTTTTGCTAGCTTTGACGGTGATAGCAGCCAGCAAAAGCAACAATATCCAGACACCTGAATGAATGAATGAATGAATACTTTATTGTCATTGCACACTTGTTACAACAAAATTTTGCGGGAGCCTCCACCCCCAAAGTGTCGTGAAATCTAAAAATATAAAAGTATAAAAAGTATATAAATACATTGCACTCCCCTGGACTTACACGCAATCATATGCACACATTTAAAAATTAATAAAATATTCGGCACTAATTAAGGTACAGTCAAAGTTGTCTTGCAAAATGATATCAATCAGGCATTAACATGACAGTATGTGGACTATTTCGGACTCATTGAAATACAGTCGGAGATATCATGAGGTATATAGTAAAATTGCACTCCCCCCAGGCCTACACATTAACATGCACACGATTTGAGGAATTGAGATTCAGCAGCCTGACTGCCCAGGGATAGAAAGTGTTTCTGTGTCTGTTTGTCCGGCTTCCTATTTGTGGAGTTACGAGTGATGTCCAGCTGCCTTTTTGAGGGGTCTATTGTGTATAAATACGTTATTTCCCGTGTTTCAACATTGCATCAAGTAAGCAGTAATGTTGCAGTGTTGACTCAGTGGCTGTTCTGTGTTCCTTGGAAAAAAAAAGAAATCATTTGTCAGCAAAAGAAGTCACTACTCACTACCTCTTAATTTGCTTCACCGCATCCTGCCACGCTCACGCATCTGGGCACTGACCCACACGGAGCAATCATTCCACAGTACATCCACCCAGTATATTGCATATGATGTGACACAGTCAAACACAAAATTAGATTTTCATTACAATACTGGTTTGGTTTAAAAAAAAAAAAAGGAAGTTGTGTAACAGTGGACAGTAGTCACACATAAGAATAATATCAACACATCAAAAAAATCAACAGTACTGGATGTTGCCGCAAGACAACACGACAACTGAGAGAACACGCCTGCGACCCTTGTCAGGATAAGCGGCTCACATAATGGATGAATGGATGGACATATCAAGAATTAGCAGTATATGTGACAACTGTAAAAATAGTATACTACATATAGGCAGATGCAAATGCCAAAGTGTGTATGACTGCTGTATATCTATCCATCCATCCATCCATCCATTTTCTGATCCGCTTTATCCTCACAAGAGTCGCAGGGTGTGCTGCAGCCTATCCCAGCTGTCTTCGGGCAGTAGGTGGGAGACAACCTGAACCAGTTGCCAATGGCAGGGCATGCATAGACAAACAACCGTTCACAGTCATACTCACATCCAGGGACAATTTCAAGTGTTCAATCAGCCTGCCATGCATATTTTTGGAATGTGGGAGGAAACGGAAGTACCCGGTGAAAACCCACGCAGGCACGGGGAGAACACGCAAACTCCACACAGGAAGGTCCAGAGCCAGGATCGAACACACGACCCTCTGCACTGTAAGGTCGACGCGCTAACCACTAGGCCAACAAAGACAGGGTCTAGCAATTGGGATGTGGGTGGCGGGACTGCACTACCTCTGAAATATCCTTGGTCCCCCATAATGAATGTTTATCAGCATTTTCTGAAGAAATTTGGGGGTTTATATCAAATAAAAATTGGCGTGGGGTTAATCAAAGGGCCACTCAAAGTGCAGGAGCCGCTGGTGGGTGTTACTGGGTTGTTTTTTTTTGACAAAGAAAGCCAATTCGTTGTTTTGTTTTTCACCAAAAAAAGGGTTGTTTTGTATAACACAGGAAATTGGCAGTGAGTCGGTGAAATTTGGACCCAAATTGGATTGTTTTTTACCCAGCAGTTATACAGAAGCAAATATGGCAGCGATAACAATAAAGAACCCTCCATATTGTAATGATGAACGATCACATAATGCGATTTCCAACAGTTTCTCAAAACGTCACCATCTGGGGGGTCCCCCCCCCCACCAGCTCATCAAAGAAAACTATTTGTTCCCCCCACTGAGTGGAAAGTCACTGACAAGGTACTTCAAATTGCCTCAAAGACATTTATGATCTCTGCCCAATGGGCTAATGAGACAGATTACTTTCTGCTCCAGACATTGCATTTGGCTTTACACTTCATACACCACCACAAAGGATCGGAACCTCAGTCTGACTGAGGTTTGGACTTTCAGCCTTACATGAAGGGGTTTCACAAACGTGTCACTAACCTTTTAGAAATTGGAACTATTTTATAAGGGAAACATCCAAAACCATCCATCGTTTTTTTCTATCGCTCTTGCCCTCAATGTTGTCGCAGTTGCTAAACCATAATTTTTTTAAATAACTGTCATGATGCGAGGTGGTGGTGGACCCCAAAAAGCAGGCAGGAGAGAGGAGCAGGGTGTAATTGAAAGATTGTATTAAAACTCAGAAAACTAAATCCTAACCAAACAAAGTCCAAAGTATCAAACAAAAATTCATGACTGAAGATAAAACTTAACAGTAACTGAAACATGACTGAAACAAACCTGATAGCAGCAAAGCATAAAACAAACATGACAGTAGCCAACTGCAACAATGACCCGACCCTGAGTAGTCAGGAGGGAGTCCTTTTATACTGATAATTGCATAACGACCAACGGGTGTGCAGCTGCAGGGAGAGCCCTGCAGTGCCACCTGTTGGTCCCAAACCGAATCATGACAGTAACTGGATAAAAATCCTTTGAAAGGTAGTCCACAACATACAATTGACAAATAGTACATTCCTTTTTAAACTGCATCATAACGTCTGTCTGCTGAATTTTCGGAATCCTGCTACTGATTCCATTTGGGAGCCTCGGAGCAATATTTGGCCTTCTTTGTAGCAATGCAAGTTATGGAAAATTGCTATCCGGCTGTCAAATCTTTTGGAGGTGAACAAGATCAGGTGAGACATAAGTGAAAGTGGAAAAATACAGCATCTTGGAATAAAATCTGCAGCAGGTGACCAAATTGGCGAAAGAACAATGAGCAGGTGAACACTGTATTATAAGGTCAGCATTGTGGCTGGATTTACGCTGCCTGGTTCAATTGACACTTCCATTGCTTTGCTCGGCAGTGGTACAATCGGGAAATGCTTCTTGGCAGCGAAAAGACAGAAATGGAATCGGATATCATTAAATCAGAATCAGGCCACTCCCAATTGTGGATTAAACAAATCTGAGACGGATAGAATATCTGGCAATATGACTTGATCTTAAAAGGGAACATAAAGCATGCATTTTCTTTGCAAGAACACGTTCTGTTTCCCCACTAGTCTACACACAGTACTCAGAGTAATATTGTGTCTGTGGAATATAAATTAAACACATTAATCCATCCATTTTCATCCATCTCTGAGGGACTGCCATTTTGGCCTTATACAGCCCTCTACTGTCGTCTGAAATTGACGTCAAACTGCCTTCGGGCTTGAATTTCAAACGTCACAGCTCACCTGATATCTGAGTTTGGTCGGCTTGACTCTGACTACTACACAAACTTCACTAGCTGAATTCTAATGCACTCAAGAAAAAGTCATAAATGGGCTAACAAAACGAGCATCAATGCTGCACTAGTTCTAACCCTTTTAAGCAATTGAAGACAAAAAGTGCAGCAACACATGTAGACAAACAATACATGACATGGCGTGGGTGTTGTTTATATTCTTTTTCCTCTACGAAAACAAACTACTAGTACTGCAGATTACTGAGTCACTTAGTTAAGAAACTCTTAACTAAAATAATTGCTGACAGGGGGCCAATGGAGGGATGTGGAGATGACCCTTATTTAAATCAACCGGTCGAAAAGTCAGCCCAGGCCATCTAAATAACTTTATGTAACATTGAATAATTGCATTATGTATGTCTCGTTTTCGACGTGTTGCCACCGCCCCACGTTGGTGCTTGAAGAATCATTTATGTGCAATTTGGGATTTTTTGTGGGTTGTTTCGTGTAAAGCAACATCAAATGTGTCACCTTCAATGTAAATGTATATAAATAAGAATTTCAGCATTCGATGGGAATCTAGCACAGTTGTTTTTCTCCACTACACCTTAATTGCTATTTTATGCTACTTAGGCTGACATATAACTATTTTGTTTTGGCAGTATATTTATTTCTAGAGCAGAAATTTTGGGGAGGGGAGTTTAGTTTTGCGCGTTCCCTTGTGGAAAGTGCAGCATCTCTGCCTGATTAAATAGGAGTAATGACGGTTGCACGGAATGTGATCTCTAGCCCTTAGCAGAAAGTGATTGTGAGGTCAAGTTGGTTTTCTGTCCAGCGGCGTACAACAATCTCAAGGTCTTGACTACTCTGAAACACACAAGGAAAGACTCAAGCGTGAAAGAAAGTGTGAGCGAGTTTTTTTTTTTAATATGTAAAGTGCAGGTCAAAACTAATCATTTTGGTCAGGTATTTGGTCTAGAAAATCGAATTTCACCGAAGATCCTAAATTGTGACTAGTAGTTTGGCTATTTTGTAATTTCATCGTTAGAAGAACAAAACGTGTCTTTGCATTCGCATGCGACAGAGCCGAGTGACATTCAATCAGTGTGTACTGTAATTCTTCATCCTTTGTATATTTTATAAATAAGAAGAACGTGAGGGACCTAGACACACCTGCAAACTATTTTGTAACTATTTTTAATGACACGCTGACATCTCGTGTGATGACTCAAACTAACAAGTGAGCCTGATACTTAAATCAGATTCCAGCCAAAATACCTTTTTTTAAAATCAAATGATCCCTTTTACTCATTTAGTCCTTCATGCATCAAATCCTTTTTGTTATTCAGAGTGTGAGTGTGTGAGTGTCTGAGTGTGTGTGTGTGTGGGGGGAGGGGGGGCGGGGGGGGGGGGGGGTTGGCTGTAAGTCAAAGTCTTTAGCTTGCATAACAGATAGAAAAGGCTTGGCGTGGTGCGCCGCCAACAAAGACAGGGTCTAACCAAGCATGCCTTTATTACTCTGGTCCCCAAGACCATTTAGCTTACAGCCGCCTTGACCAATTCCCTCGGGATGTGCGAGTTACTTGACATTGTTATGAATATGCTCATTTTAATTGTTTAGCTAGGCAATGGAATTGAATATACTGCATGTATTCCATTAATCTGTCATAAATGTATGCTGCCTAATGAGGGCCAACGGCGTCTCCCTTCCGCGTAGCTACTGCAAATAAGCTAACCACTGTCAGTCGTTCCCCATTGCTGGTCACGTGTGATCGTCAAGAGCACAACTTTGGAGGTTCCACTGAACATCCTTTCGACAGTATTCATAAACTGCCTTTATACAATTGTGCAACAGAAGCCATATTTCCATCAACAGGCATCATAAACTACTATCCTCAACGGCCAAGATAAGCGGCGGCTTCACAAAGAAAATGACCTCGGTTCAAATTGAACATCGTCCTGTGGTCCTCTTAATTAACAGCACATGGGCCGTATCAACAAACATTCAGCGACTAAACTGCACTTGAAACGCATGCAAATTGGGAGAATTGTGGCGAAGTATCAATAATTAGTCGAGCGGGGGGCTCCCCCTGATATGCGTGATGCCTCGCAGCTTTCACAGCGAGACTGCCTTCATAATGATTTATGTGGTTTGTTAATGTTTACGTGCGTGATTTACATATCAATGTAAAATAAAGGCGTATGCCTCGTGGCTTTACTTGTCTTTGCGAGTACGACTTGCGTGCTAATTGTTTGTATGGAACAAGTTGTACAAGAATTAGGTCAAATGTAATGAGCTAAATAAACTTGTTGTTCTTTCTTCCCCATTTCAGTGACATTCTTGTTTTCGAAACAAAGCTAACATTTTTCATTGCCACTAAGGCTATTGTGACATGTCCTCAATTAGTGGCTGTCCCTCTATTACAGTCGACACCATAGCCCAAACACCTCGCAGTGTGGCGTCTTGTGTCTAGCAACTATGTTGAAGTGAGAGGTGAAGCTTCATTCATGCAGCTCTGTGCCTAGCAACAAAATTGAATAGAGAGGAGATAGTGTGCAAGGATGATAGCGTCCCGGTGCAAGCTTGCTCATACAGTATTTGGAAGTGCTTGCATGGTAGACAACCAGGAAGTAACAAAGAGGCTTTTTCCCGCTGGTTGGTCTGTTGCTGTTAGTACTCTGACATCACACAGACAGCCTTTCTCCGATTGGATGCATATGCTGACATCACCGCTGAATATTTCTCATGTTGAGGGCACGACATCCCACCCTGGAGCCCTTGTAATTCACACACAATGAATGGGTTCGTCGATGGTATGCTGCGTATTGCTAAGTGCAATGTGAGAACTCCCACAAATAAATCTACTTTCAATGTATCATTTTTCCTTCCTCCCCCAAAAAAGCCTTCTTCCACCTGCAGTTGAGCGAATAAACATCTGGTGCCACTACGGTCAGCTAACCTTGACGGTGTTGTGTTGATACTTAATGGGGGGTGAAATTAAGGGAGTGTAACAAACTGTAAGGCAAACATTAACATACATGGAAGAGTAAAAGTCACCTCTAAGGGTAGTGACCACACCGATCTTTCAGTGCAAAATCACACATAAGAAGCCTACTTCTGACATTTCAATGGATTTCCAGTCCCAGTTTTGATTTCTTTTTGTACAAATGACACGAAATTAGGGTGAATTTTTAGATAAGTACCAGCTCAAAAAGATGCGATTTCTTTATTTTCTTTCACAATGTAGCATTTTCGGGTTTATTAGCACCGTTATGTAAGGGCAGTGTTGCCACATATACCTTGAAAAAGGACCTCAGTCATTTGACTGATTACTTAACTTTAAAGGACCCGTGTTAGACTACATGTTACTTTATTAAAGTGGCTATATTTTAGATTTTATGGATGTGAGTAAGTCCAAACATGTCCAAACATCCTCATCAAAGACAAATGGAGTAAAATCCAAGATATCATTGTAATATTTTTGGAACATCAAGTAGGCTTGCATTTACATGTCCACATGAATTTTGCTGACAATCGTTCAGTTTTTGTACATTAAGTCATGTTTGTTCTCGAGGAGGCAATATGAAGAGGGTATGCTCCCGACCTCAATCAAATCAAATATATTGTGGCTTTTGTTCTAGTACTTTCAGACTCTGATTAGGATATGCATAAACATGTGCACATAAATGTTGGTGACAATCAACCATGGTTTTTGTACATAAGTGACGTAATGTTTGTTTCTCTACGAGGTAACTCGAAGAAGCAAACTTAAAACATGAACAGAGTAAAAAAATCTTCAGACTTTTACTTACATGATTGACAGGCATGGCAAGCTGATCGATGGATGAATGGGTCTGTGTCAGAAGGCCAGCCGACGTAAAAACTGTAGCAAACAAATCATGCAATTGATTCGCTGTTGCTATCCCTTATCTAGGGTATAATTTTCATTGTACACTGTAGACAGACACACATTTATATTCAGATCAAGTGCAATTAAGAGCGTTAAATGAATGGAAAATGCACGTTTCTGGAATAAGGTAGGATGACCCTAGGTAGACCCACACTGCTCACATCATTCTTAAAAATGAGAATTTATTAACGAGTCGTGTGCATTACTCTTATATTCGTTATCTAAAACATCCCATCCTTGTGGCGTAACTAGAAAATGTGTGTGCACAATCATCAAGCTGCCCTTTCAGCTGTCACTGCTGGGACATTCAAATACCTCGGAATTTTGAGGATCCAGAGTTGTCTGAACAAAACAAACGCTAATTCAGCCACATCGGTGTAAAGGCAAAATCATTTTAACATCATGTTGCACTGTGTATGTGCAACTGAGCGATGTAAATATTCAAACATTATTTTCGGCTTCTAAAATAGCTTCGAGACGTATCAAAGAGTGTGCATACTGACGCATGTCATCGATGCATGTAAAAAAACACGCCTTAGGTTTTTAAATGAGAACGTTTACTTAGCGTCAAAGACCAGCGAGTGTTTAGATGAGCACATTTCTCTACGAAATCAAAGCGTTTTGGACACATATCTACACGAAAAGGTGGTCGTGATCGCCGACACAAAGATGATTTCATATGCTAACGTAACCACACATACGGCCTTTAGCACATCAGGCTGGCGAATTAAAATAGTCGCTTTCCCTTTAAAATTGCGTTATAGCATCATTTTTGGAAATAAAAAACTTTTGAGGGACAAACGAATTGAAATATATATATTATATATATTTAGCATCAACACACCTGCAAGTAGAGCATAGGAGAACGCTGTAAGTATGACTAATTCAATGACAATCTGGAACTTTATGACATTAAAATACCCTCGATACAAGGCGCAAAATTACTAGCATACGTTTAGTAGTCAGATATAAATCCCAGGTTGATGATTTCTTACTCGACTCAACTTTATCAGTTCATTAGTTGCCATTTTCAACATTTAATGTTTGGATTCCAACTTTCAAAAATCACAAGAACGCACCAGAGGTTGCGGTTCATATGATTCATTTACCGAGAAAACTTATGCAAGTCCACATAACATGAGGAAATAATCGCACTTCCTAGAATAAAAACATTGCTTTATTTTAATCAAGTTTTTACACTACCAGCCAAATAAGTGCTCAAGGCTATAAAGACTAAAATACAGTATTGAAGAGGTCCTAGGTGTTCATCAAAACACGACAGGATTTTTACTTAAAATTATATTATTGTAAGCGACTGACATGCATGGTGTTTAGAGTTATGCTTGTCCTAAATATGAGGGGGGAAAACGGTAAATGTTAAAATGTATTGCACACAAAAATTCAATAAATTGTGTTTCAATAATTGTTTAAAAACAAACAGTTCTATGCCACTAAGCACAATGTATTTGACTTTTAAAAAATTAAATACGTACTTTGACAGTGATTATTTTGCTTATCACAAGAGGGACACCATGCACCACTAGTTGTATGTACCCATGTAACCTGTGGTGTCCGACTGCATTGCATTTAAGAATATTGGTAACACAGCAGGATTTCTTGTCTTCTGTCAAATCGTATCAATCACAAAGACTGACGAAAACAACAGAAAACAATGTCCTCCTTGTCAATTAATACAGTAATGATACAATGTAGCCCTCCCCATGGAATTTATGAGAAAAAGCGCACACAGACACAACATACCTGACGAAAACAGCAGAACACAATGTCACAATACAAACACTTGTATGGTATTTCATCAGGAGAAATTCAACACACTACAATATTTTTTTACAGCAAACAAACCAGGTACTAGGGTTTTAATGAGAGGATTTATTTGGTGTCGCTGATGGTCTGCCACTGTGCTGCCCATACACTTACAGTATATATAGATATGTGTGTGTGTGTGTGTGTGTGTGTGTGTGTGTGTGTGTGTGTGTGTGTGTGTGTGTGTGTGTGTGTGTGTGTGTGTGTGCTGCTTAAGGGCTGGACAGCACACAATCCTCCTCACATGACGATGAGCCTGTTTGACTCAACTTATGGTCACGCAGTGTTGCTGATTGCACAGCGAGTAAAAATCCCTGACTCCTCCCAACTTGTGCAGGCATTATTATAACTCCCGAGAGGTGATGCCAGGCGTGCAATCCCAGGGTACCATTGCCGGATCACGTTCGAATGACAGAGCGGCCATCAGCTCCGCACAACCAGCTGCTGCTATGTAAGTATTGCATGACTGTTTATTACTGCATTTGGCTGTCATATGAACCGACAGCATATTGTCCAACTACTTTTACAAATAGCGTCGACAAAAATTATTGATGTGTTGTATGGTACAAAATGTTATGATCCAGCATTGATTCGCAAGAGTAAAATATCAAAATTGTTGCCCTGATGACAGAACCAAAAAGCACAACACCTTAAAGCGTTCATAAATAGAACAGCTGAAGGCATTCAAAGGCCAAGCAATAGAGAAAAAGTACTTTATTTAATAAAGCAAAAGTTTTAAAGACATTTACAGTAAGTAAAGAAGAAAAAAGTCACCTTTGAAAATTAAAGGACCGTATAGTAAAAATGATTTTTAAAATGCATGTTGTTTTTGCAGTTTCCAATTTGTAAGAGACTCGTTTAACAGAGACAAGAACACTGCCTTTTAGTGGAGGAGGGTGTGAATGTTCAAACTTGAAAATGAATGCGCATCGCAGATGGATTTGTGTGAATAATTTTGAGACAAATCTCTCCTCATACAAAAGAAAAAGCAAGCAATTTGCAATACTTGAGACTGCTAATTATTTTGTAAAAAATAACACAAGTGCGTGGACTGAAGAAAGTGTCGGGCCGAAGACCAGTGAACTGTGCAAATCAATGACTGGACCTAAGATGTGCCAGCATTGCACAGGCAGTTTTGAAAATGCCAACAAAAATGATCATGACACATCATTGTCTATTCAGCAATACCATTTTGGAGCTTCTGAATGATAAAGGCTGACTTTGTGTCAGTCACAAGAAGGCGTCATGCCATATCAACGGAGCTTGCCCTGGTTTGCACCTGCTTTTCAGACACGCCATTTATAAAAACGCAAACTCAAAAGATAGTTAAAATGATCAAGAGATGAAAAATCAGCATGTATGATCACCGCTTTAGATGGTACTCAAAAATGAATTGATTATTATTGCTTGTAAGAAAATGCATAATTTGCACAATTTAAAACGGCATGCCTACGGCATTGTTTCTGCTAAACCCGCAAAAGTTTCTACTTTTTTTTCCTTGCAAATTTCTGTTTTGTCTCAAGGAAATGACTCAGAACTCCCCGTCGACTATTTACTAGTCGGCCTAATGTAGGTTCAAATTATGACAACTGGGAAGATGAGGTACACCGTCTCTACTTAAGGAAGCCAAAGCTCAAAGTTTAAATTTAAAAAAGTGAACACCGATGAGGACAAAATAAAGATTTGCACTCATGGAGACAGCATTTTATACACTTATAAATTAGTGTGCAGATCAATGTAAATCTGTGTGGCGCATGCAACATTCTTCATTCTGTTTGCCACAGGAGCATAATGATGGGAGTGGAACATTTAAAGACCAAGGATTTCTGGAGGGCCGTAGGTGCAGAATTCCTGGCCATGCTCCTGTTTGTGTTTCTCGGTGTGGGCTCCACTATCAATTGGTCAGCATTGACCCCAAGTACGACAAGTAATCCAACACCTGACCCCAAGGTCCTCATTTCGCTGTGCTTTGGCTTATCCATTGCCACCTTGGTGCAATGCTTTGGCCACATTAGTGGCGGACACATCAATCCGGCTGTCACGGCGGCGATGCTCGTGACCAAGAAAGTGACCATAGTAAAGGCGCTTTTCTACTTGGTGGCCCAGTTAGTGGGCGCAATGGCAGGTTCCGGGATCGTGCGCCTCGTCACACCCTCTCCCCTCACGGATAATATGGGCATCTCTGCGGTGAGCACTCTGGATTTGACATACTTTGTCTTTCCTTTAAAAAATAATAATTAAAAAAAATCTTTTGTGTTTGTTCAGGTGAATGCAGAGGTGGGGGTGGGAAAGGGCTTACTGGTGGAGCTGCTCTTAACGTTCCAGCTGGTCTTCACCATTTTTGCCACATGCGACTCCAAACGCACTGACCTCGGCGGATCAGCTTCCTTGGCCATTGGGCTGTCCGTAACGATTGGTCACCTATTTGGGGTGAGTACACCATGAAGAAATTTGGTGTAAAATGACGGTAAATTACTGGCAGCAGGGACACCGGTATTTTGCTGTTGTTTTACACAGCAATGTATTTTCATAGTTAACAGTGGATAACAGTGGCTGGTGTGCTAATTTTACACATCTACTATGTAGCCACAACATCACATGCATGACTTGGACAGAGCAGGATTTGAACAGCGGACCCATCAATTATCGGACGCTCTACCTCCTGAACCATGGCCGCCTTGTATTTTGAATTCTATCACAAACACTTCTAGCAACATTCATGCACCACTATTGGCCTGTCTGTGCCAAATGAAAACCTGGACAGTTCAAGTGTACCTCCGACGGTCCATTTTGAAGTTTTGATGGTGAAACAGATCAATATTGTATTGATAAATGTCTGGCAATCCCATCCTTATGTCTAGACGGTCTTGTATTTGCCAAAATTACATCTGACACCCCAATGGTTATTTTTAATGCATGGCAATTAATAAAGAAGTGGAATGGACTTTCTGTGAAGCGGTGGAGATAAGAATGTGCTGCCTATCTCCACCACTTCACAGAAAATGCTGTTTTATACTGATTAGTTTGTTGTCCTTAACCATGCCCTAACGGTTAATTTACATATGGGGATGACTATTTAAAATAAAAAAAAAATCAATAACATGATTCTGTTCTAATATTTAATTGATGACTAAAATAATTGTGAGTTGCAGCCCGAAGAGACAAGGTAGGTTCTCAGTCACTTGAGGGTTCTCGGTGAGCTCCAGTCACTTGGAGATGATTTCAAGGTGTACCTTGACAAGTTTCTCCAATTTTGTCATTACAGCCTACATCAACGCGAAAGCCTTGCACCTTTCACTCTGCAATCACTCCGCCATCATCATTTCTGTCTTGGTGACGGCGTGTTAGGGCGGCACTGTGCCCGTATTTCTGACGAGGCGAATGCCCCGCCCCCCGCGAAACGGTATTCCATCAATTTGCTGGCTCTCGTCTGCTGCCCAGCGAATGCGCGGCTCTGTACAACCCTGTTTCTTCCTCAAAAGTCGCTTTTTATGGTATAATAAAAGTGGCACTCTTCAATCCAGAGGTGTGGTCAGGGTAGGCAAGTGAAGCTGGGCCGCCCCCTGCCGGCCGTTCTCTGCGTGTGAAGAGTTAAAAAAAAAACAATTTTGCTCAGCAAGATTCTTGGGTATCATCAATGGGAAAAAGAACAGTTGGCTTCTACAGGACCTAACTTTGAGAACAACTCAACTCAAAGAACGAACCGCCTCGATGGGACTGACTGATGAATACTGCCGGGGGCCCGGATGGCACTGCGTGACCCGGGTAGTCGTCAATGGTGGGAACTCCTGCCATTTACGTGCATGTTCCACAGAGCCAAGGGCTGCTATGTACATTTTCTCAGACCACAGTGTCTGATCATTAATGCAATATTGATCTGCCCTTCCATAATGTTCACCAATAGTCACTCTCACAACACGAAACTATGTGACACTGCACTTCTGTGTGCTGATTCACACCTCACTCCGCATTATTGTGACGATTAATATTTGGCTTATATATCTTTGCAGATTCCTTACACAGGAGCCAGCATGAACCCTGCACGTTCCTTCGGCCCAGCAGTGGTCATGGCGAATTTTAAGGATCACTGGGTAAGAAAGCTTGATGATGTTCTAGAGTTTGAAACATTCCCTTTCGACTTTAATCACCTTGGTAGCTCTTGGTTTAAATGGCGTATGAATGAGATTACCCTTCACAAAGTTTGCCAGACCGACCATTCATTTACCTTTGTCCACCTTAGGCTACATGCTAGAATCCCTCGAAAAAGTATAGAGACCTCTAATAATAATTGGGCCTAATTTGAGGTTAAAAAAATAATGCTGAGTGATTTCTCACCCAACTGCACGTAGTTGGGTCCGATTCACGGACTCCAGCGCATTAAGTAGCGACTCAATCTATTTACCAAGAACAAAATGTTAACTTTCTTGTCCATTAGACTTTGCCTCTGACAGGTTGGTGTTGGTTTGGGAACAAACAGCTTTTGTGGATGTGGTGT
Source organism: Hippocampus mohnikei (assembly GCA_026261675.1). Taxonomy (NCBI): domain Eukaryota; kingdom Metazoa; phylum Chordata; class Actinopteri; order Syngnathiformes; family Syngnathidae; genus Hippocampus; species Hippocampus mohnikei. The sequence goes on along the minus strand of JAKGUB010000325.1, from coordinate 19,988,804 downwards.
GCTTTTTTGGTTTTCTTTTTTCATGTGTGGGGACTCATGATTTTTAAAAAATGGTTAAGATGTTGCAAATAGGCGTGTTTTGTACCCCTCTCTAGGTTTACTGGCTGGGGCCCATGCTGGGTGGTGTGCTCGCGGCTCTCCTGTATGATTTCCTGTTCTGCCCGGCCTGTGGCAAGCCAAGTCCAGGACAGGTGATTCCTAAGGACCAAACTGTTAACTACAAGGAGGTGGACAAGGACGGGCCAGGCTCCATGCAGCCGGTCAAAAGGAAGAAGAGGACCGATCGGAAAGACCCGCCGCCAACGAGAGAAGTGCTGTCCACTGTATGACGAGCAGATTCGGAATGAGAATGGAGAGTAAGCTACAAGACAGAATGACAAGAGTTTTTGGCTTTCATCTTGAGTCCCCCAACCCTACACCTCCCATGCCTTCAGATAATTCATCCTTGAATGCGTTTTCAGCCCAAGAGGGTTTGTGCACTGAACAATTTCGATGACAAGTTGCCATATACCTTTGCTAGCAGCAGGAAGACGCCTGCAGTCCAAGTGGGTGTTTTATGGTCCACCAATTTACGTAGGATCTTCATTAGGCAACGGTGAACGAGTCAGGGGGAAAATTGGGCCTTGTTATTTTGGGATTAGTGTCACATTTACTTCTGGTTAAGCGTATTACGACACAACTAATGTACGGTAAGGTGGCCTACTCTTCTCTCTAATCAGTAGGGTTTGCACAATTCCAATCTATTTAAATAACTTGTTCATTTACTGTACAGTTGAACCCCGTTAATCACAGGGAATTGACCTAAACCTAAACCAGCCTACAAATAGCCTATATTTGACGCCCATTGAAATGCATTGGATTAGAAAAAATAAAACAAAAACAAATCTCCCCAAAAACCTGAAAACATTCAATACACAGAAAATGGAGGGAATCGACACTAAATCTAAAAGAAATGGTCTTAACAAAGGGTGAAAAGAAAATCAGGCGGGATGTCCGCCTCACAGTGCAGAGGTGCAGGATTCGATTCCGGCTCCGGCCTTCCTGTGTGGAGTTTGCATGTTCTCCCGTGTCTGCGTCCCCGGTACTTCAGTTTCCTCCCACATTCCAAAAACATGCCGGGCAGGTTAATGGAACACTCTAAATTGTCCCGTGGTGTGAGTGAATGAGAATGCCTGTTCATTTCTGTGTGCCCTGTGATTGGCTGGCAACCAGTTCAGGGTGTCCCCCACCTGCTGCCCGGGGACAGCTGGGTTAGGCTCCAGCATGCCCGCGAACACCAGTATAAGTGAATTAGGATGGATGGATGGATGGATGGATGGATGGATGGATGGATGGATGGATGGATGGATGGATGGATGGATGGATGGATGGATGGATGGATGGATGGATGGATGGATGGATGGATGGATGGATGGATGGATGGATGGATGGATGGATGGATGGATGGATGGATGGATGGATGGATGGATGGATGGATGGATGGATGGATGGATGGATGGATGAAAAACAAATCAAGAAAACGGACTGCATAAACTGAGAAACTTTAGGTTATTAAACGATGGCAGCACAGAACCTAGCTGGAGTGAACGAGATTGTGTTTGTTATAATGTCTTGTTTTGCAGAGACGATCAGTGATGTCACTGATCGATCATGTGAATTAAGACATTACATGCGATCACTGATTTTGCATAAGATGCAAAATATCTGACGATCTGATCCAGTTAATCAGATCTGTGTCAAGTCTGATTTTCAGTGCATAGCTGTATGCTCTCGTGAAAAAATTTCTATTTTTTTTTTTTTTATTAACACTGTGAAATAATTGTACTTCATACTCCAGGAGAATATATGGTTATTGTAATAAATTTCATGCACTGGTTTACCTGTTTTATTCCATCATCGAATAAAAGATGGATGACTGGATTGTTTAGCTTTTTATTTGAACTCAACTGTGTATCATCTGGTCTGGAAATTGGTGCTGTGAATTTTATGTAATGTGATAATAAAGTTTTACCAAAATATGGACGGTACATAACTATCGACTCAACACATCAGATGAATGACACTACAATTTTTTTTATCTTTTAGCTTTTGACCATCTGCTACCAAAAATCTTATTTTGTGGGCTGGGGATATGGGTGGCATTTCACACATTTTGTGGAAGCAGGTACAGCACTTGAGCATACCCCTAACACGATATGCATCCAGCTGCAAGTCACTTATCCTTGAATGACTTATGCTTGAGTAATTTCTTTTTAAGTGAAATTGTATGAACTAATCCCATTGTGATTTGTTGCTCATCGTCACTCCCATGTGTATGACACAAATTGATGAAAATACCCCCCACCCACCCAAATACACACCCACACACACTCAGGCGTGCACGCCCAGTCAGAATGCGACAACAGCATCACATCGTGGTCTCTTGTGTAAAATAAAGGCTCACCTCAAGTGTTTCTCCAGGGGAGGGCGTCCACGAGCCTTCAATGTGCACATTCCATTGCGCATCTGGAAATACAGTACTGTACAACTCAACACATGCGCAGTTATACCTTTGACTGATACGGCCCATCTAACTATTTTGCAATTGTTGTCTCCAATATGCACCTCAGTTACGCTACAGGCCTCCCTAATCTCCTTTTGATCATTTTAATTCATATAAACCCGATTGATATAAGCTCGATCCCTGTGTGTGTGTGTGTGTGTGTGTGTGTGTGTGTGTGTGTGTGTGTGTGTGTGTGTGTGTGTGTGTGTGTGTGTGTGTGTGTGTGTGTGTGTGTGTGTGTGTGTGTGTGTGTGTGTGTGTGTATATATATATATATATTGTACACGGTAGCTCGAGGTCCTGAACTGATGGCCAAACATTGTCCTTCAGAATTTATGCTAAAAAGCAGAATTCATGGTTCCATCAATCAAAGCAAGCCAGTCCAGGTCCTGAAACAGTAAAGCAGGTCCAGACTATTGTACTACCACTACCGTGTTTGACTGTTGGGAATATGCTCTTCTTAAAAATTATGTTCTTAAGAAGATACAAATAAAGATACTTAACGTGTGGTGGCTTCACACACACACACACACACACACACACACACACACACACACACCATTCATTTGCAGTCCACATGCAGAGGGGTAAAGATCTCCTTTTTTAACAGATTTTTTTCTTCCACTTTAAGCTAACAAACATATAGTTTGTTCACGCATCCATCGAGTACAAACTGACTTCTTCACACTTGACAATTTGCATTTGTAATTTCAATCCCCAGCGTGGTGCAGAAAGGGTAAAAGATAAAACACACACCTTAAAGATCATTAGCAATTAATATTTGGGGATTCGTGGAGGAAAAACTGCGTTAAACACTCATTCAATAATTCATACTATAAACAAGAAAGTCTCCCACTTCCTTAATAATTTAGACGTAAGCTAATGTTGATTTATTCAGGAAGGTTTGTGCCACAAGCGCTGCCTGGAGTGCCCACATTTGAATTAAAGTAGGACAGTAGCAGGCGAGTCTGTAATAACATTTGTATAATTTTATTATTGCTCGCGGCCCAGTTCATTTCCTCCTCCAGTAGCTGCGTGAAATTGTTTGATTCTGCAAAGTGCCTTGAGTGTGGCGCTCCGGGCTCGCAGGGAGATGCAGGAACAGGAAGGCTGGTGACACTCCGTTCTGATGCTGTCACACGCACACACGCACTCACACAGATAAATACCGCTGCCATTGCCAGGCTTCGCTACACCAGCTCACTTAATAATTCACGCTGTCTTGAGAATATGATTGATTTTCTCACTCACCCTGTCACTCATGACGAATATTTGAGGGAAAGCATTCGAGAGGGTGTGCAGGTGTAATAATCAGTCATTCATTACACCATCACATCACATACGTTGGAGCGTTTGTCAATATGGTCCTGCAGTGCAAGGCATGCTTGTTATGCAAAGACATGGAACACCCAACATGGCAAAACCAACAATCACACCATTACATCTACAAAGACCTCACTGAGAAGAAATGCAGTTGTATCTTTGAGGGCGAAAAGTGTTGGATTTCCCAGATAAAAACGTTGAGATTCTAGAGGTTAAAAGCTGGCGATTTGAATTTGTAATTTTACTGGAGGGAAGGAGTAGAATTTGGAGGAAACATTTAAGAGAGTCAAGTCGTAGTATTATTAGATGAAGTTTTTTTCCTCATCTTTGAGAAGGTTTTATTGGGTTTGCTGGATAATTTGGGTTGGCAATGAGCACTGTGCCCTTTTTCTAAAACATTTTTATTCATTAGTCATAAAAAAATAATTTTTAAAAATAAATGAGAACATAGGTATTCAAAGTTATTCAATATGTAATTGTGTAATATGAAAAAAATATTTACTTTGATTTGTTTTATGTTCTCCTCAATTTGCTTTGCAAATAAGCAGTTTTCCTCTGGTATGTCTACATCTGTCGTCTTGTAATTTGGTTGCTCCATTAAAAATTTGCGGGCCATACTAATATCGATATACGTGGCGTGCGAAACCATTCAGGGACAGTTCAATTTGAAAGTGGAACAATTCGATTCCGTTCGACTCAGTGGGATTCCGATTCAATTCAGTTTGACAGACTAAGAGGCAATTACTTTTTGGGTTGTCATGTTACGTACATTGAATGAACTTGTCAGTACTGTGGATATATCTCTCAAATGAAAGACGATTCGAGACATACCTCGCTATATCTCAAAGTGGAACTATTCGGTCCGGTTTGGTTTGATACTAAAATTTCAATGAAAGAACTATTTTCCGGTTAAAACTGCTTTTTGTTACACCCTTAATATACACAGATTCATATATTTTAAAAAACAGGATATTTCAAATGTCCATCCACCAGGTAAACAAACAAGTTAACTCTTTAGTAAATGCGCCAGGAAACCCTATCATTATTTACTTTCATGTTGTGACTACCCATTGACAGTCGTGGAGTGATTGACATGAAATTTGGGCAGCTGTACCTGCAGGCTGTCTCCTTTATAACTAATATACAGAATCAGATCTTGGTCACAATCAGACTGTGTTTATGGTGCACAAGAGTGATTGCTACACAAACAATGCCATCTGGTAGCACACACCTGAGACCTCAGTGTTTTTGACACAGGAAGGGAGGTCTGTGAGCGCTGATTGTTTTCCTCGGGGCTTCCAACTTCGCACCCCGCTCCGCGTTCATTCCTCCCGCAATTCCTTTATGCAGAGCAGCGCAAAGTGCAGTTTGATGAAACACATTTGTTTGACTTAACTCTTGCCTCGCCATCGCGCCCGCATCTCGGAGGCCTCTCGCCGGCCCGACAGCAATGGGGCTAATGAGAGAATGTATGTACAAGTGTGCCGCTTGACCGCGGGACTTGTTTTCCATTTGGGTTTTTGGTCTGCGTTATTAGGGAAATCTTTATTATTGTTGTTGCCCTCAAGTGGGGAGCGTATAACAGGATTACATTTTATTGGAGCCTCCCAGCGAGCAGCCGCCTCCTCCTGTCTTTCTTCCCCCTCACTGTCACCGACTCCTCTGTCCACTGTCCAGGACGAGGAGACTGTCTACCGCTGAGTAAACATACTCACTTCTTATTGTCCTTCTAATGTTTCAGGAAGTGAGTGTGGAGGTCATATTGAGTTGAGCTGACATCATGAATAATATTGTCGTCCATCCAATTGTAAAACAAAGTGAACCGCTGGATGTCACAACTTAAAAAAAGTCTTTCAGATGTTTATCGCAACTCTCAGTTTGAGTTTACAGTCAAACTAAACATAAAACATAGACAACCACAAATCTTAGCCTTTAGTCTACTAGCTTAAGGCTAACGCTAACATAGGAAATAATAATAATAATAATACATTTTATTTATAAGCGCCTTTCAAGACACCCAAGGACACTTTACAAGAACAAAAATGACTGGCATTGCTTTGGCTGTGACATTACCCTTTAAGAAATTAATACAAACAATGGAGCAACACATGTAGACAGAAAATATAACTACTCAGACTCATTTACCACATTCTTTATCCTCTGCCAGAATGACTATATGAATACCACTGGAGTTGTAGGCAGGACCTGCTCCGCTGCAATATGATTGCCGCCTGCATCCAGGCAGGAAAGTGTGTGTGACATAAGTATGAAACGAATTTTTTTCTGCTCCCAGGTGGTCTAGGTATGCACACCAGAAAGAGCAGCATTGAAGGATAACATGTTTAATTCTATTAGATTGTCGCAATGTTTTCCATCTATCTATCTATCTATCTATCTATCTATCTATCTATCTATCTATCTATCTATCTATCTATCTATCTATCTATCTATCTATCGAGAGAGAGAGAGAGAGAGAGAGAGAGAGAGAGAGAGAGAGAGAGAGACTGAGAGAGAGATGATGATCCATAGATGGCACATAAAGCAAAGTGAGTGATACGTAAAGTGATGGTCGTCTCGCTGATGGCGGCAGGCCTAAAGAGAGATGACGCCATTTTTAATAATGACGTTTGAACGGGAACAGATTGAAGAGGAGAGGTCAGACTGGTGCATGATGGGGAATCCCCACAATAATTCAGAACAAGCTAAGGGCTCTCTCCAAAACGTTTTAAGCCTGTGTTGAGCAATAGGGCATGGTTGTATTTTGAATGTCCAGGGCTTGTTCCTTTCTCATGTGAGTGTATTTATAATGAGATGATATCACTCTGGCTGCTTGGAGCGAGCTCACATCTGCAACCAATCTGGAAAACATGTTCGCGAAAGTAGCACGCAGCCGCTGTTCTCTGAGACAAATCCCCTTCTTCCTTTTCTCCCACAGAAACATTACAGCTTTGGCTTTTGGTGATTTTGGGCATGGAGCTGCCAGGAAATCGTAATGCACGTCCGATGCATATTTTCAACATTGACGTGCCAGGACCGCCGTTATGAATGAGCTCCATTTGGTTGGAAAATGGCAAACGTATGGGATTGTGGTGGCCTGCGGTCATGCTCTGCTCACAATGGTTTGTCAGACTAATGACATAAAAATGTGTGTATACATGTGCGTGCAGCCTCCACATTTGAGCCTCTGCTGAATCATGTGCCAGCCACAAAGCTCGGGGGCAAATAACTTTTGAACAACACTTCGAGCCTCCATTACATTGCCTGTGTGGGACACGAAGATCTGGCGTATTTTCTGGGCGGGACGGGCAAGGCTAGGCATAACTGGCCAGGTGCTAAATAGCATCATATGCATGATCAGCAATGCAGAGACAGCTATTTCCAGCAAAAGAACCATATTGTGATTGCACAGAAGTGGCAAAAGTACAAAGTAGAAGCATTTTGTTCATGGTTCTGACAACATAATGGAATCAAAACATTCAGTAGCACTGAAAAGATATACCTTTGAAATCGCATTCTCACTGATGAAATGTACATGTAGCACGTCGTCCAGACTTAAATCGTATGCTCGACACAGAGGCCTTTTCACGATCGAGAAAATGGGAAAACGCTGCGGCAAAAATCAATGCATTCAAATTCGGTGGGCTTAGCGATTGGCATTGTAAGATGGCTGTCGGTGACTTCACTTCTATTGACATCAAGTAAGTGGCATTGTTAGTCCATACACACATATATATATATATATATATATATATATATATATATATATATATATATATATATATATATATATATATATATATATATATATATATATATATATATATATATATATATATATATATATATATATATATATACATCCGTGCATGTGCCCTGTGATTGGCTGGCCACCAGTCCAATACTATATATAACTGACTATAATATTTTTTTTCTTCTTTGCTTAAAGGGGAAGTTATGTCAAAGTAATTGTTTTACCAGATTATGTTCTATGTTCCCCCACTAGTCCAAGCATAGAATTTTGATTAAAATGGTGTTTATGTATATAAACACAGAATACTTTTGGTTTAGACTATTGGTAGTGCTTAGAAAATATTCTTGTTAAGAAAATCTCTGACCTGACTTCCCCTTTAAGTACATTTCAAAGTCTGTATGCATCACTTCTACTTGTGTACAACAGTTGAATCAATATTACTCCTTTTACCGTTGTTTTTCTCCCCCATCACACCAGTGTCTGTATTTCTACTTCCCCTAAGTACAGAATGTGAGTACTATTGTCAGCTCTGGGAATAATGTGACCAAATGGTAATTAATTGACTGAACCTCCCACATACATGATAACCACCCTTTTATTTATTTTTTAAAAATGCTTGTCCCCATGAGAGTCGCAGAACCTGTAATCTATCCCAGCTGAGAGCAAAAGGCGGACTGGGTGTCAGTCAATCACGAGAAACAGCCATTCATGCTCACATTCACACTTAAGGAACATTTTGAGTCTTCAATGAACCCAAACATGCCATTTTGGGGGGTATGGGAGCAAAACCTCTCATCAAAAATCCACCCAAGCACAGGAAGAAGATGCAAATTCCACAAAGGAAAGCTGCCCAGATTCAAATCCAGAATCTCAGAACTGAGGCAGGCATGTGAACCACTTAGTACGTTGCCCAATACGTTTCATATACAGTTGCCTACACTGTACAGAGTTCTTGTTGCTGAAGAAAAAATACTTCACTTTGCCTCCATCTTGCTGCTGAGAGCATGCATGGCTGAACATTTAAAATGAGCTCTCCCTTCCAGACACACACACACACACACACACACACACACACACACACACACACACACACACACACACACACACACACACACACACACACACACACACACACACACACACACACAAGCCTCAGGAACTGATTCAGACTTGATTGCGGGAGAAAGAGTTGGAAAAAAAAAACTTAATAGCGACCAAGTCATTCTCTTCATCGCAGAAGCCATTCAACAAGTGGAGCAGTTGTGTTTGATAGTGTTTAGAAAAAAAGAGAAGAAAATCAAAGCAGCAGCAATCTATATAATTATCATCAAGGGCTGTTTTTCCCCCTGCCTGGCAAAAAGAAACACTCCATCCACTGGCCCCAGGCATCGTTACATCAAAACTAATCATAACGATTAACATCAGCTCCTGTGAGACGCCAGGCTCTTTTAAATGTATAAAAAAAAATTACAGATTTCTCCATTCGATTGTACGAAACAAAAAAAGAAAGAGAAAAGGGGAGAAGCAAGGTTTGAGTTTGTGTGGGTTTTTTTTCCTTACACTGGGAGGCAGAGTCATGCGCTAATTGTATCCTGATCTTTGCCTTGAGGGCTTGGGGAGCCCCGGAGCAACTATTCTCTCCATTTTCTTCTGTCTACCTTGGCCAAGCTATTGCATTTCTCGCTGGCGGTGGCAAGAGAAGAGTCAGATAGGGGAAGAATTTTCTTAAATAGAAAAAAAAGCGACTTTACGCCACCAGGTAAGCTCAGATTTCTTCTCGCTTTCGATCGGGCTCCGTCGTGGAAGGTGGCGCAGCAGCTTTTACGCATGTGCCGGAGCACTTTGCAAAACACGTTTAACCACTTCCTGGTGTTTCCACACTCTCTCGGGCTTTATTAACATTGACTCCAGTCGAAACGCGCGGTCACGGCACGGGGTTGTTTAACAATATATAGCGAAAAACAACCGGTCTGCCTAAAAACAAACAAACAAAAAAGACGCGCGGGGAGTCGGTCGGTGCTCGTCAACGCGTCCTCGAGGTTGCTCGCTAAACTTGCTTTTAACTGGTTCGAAAGATCTCTCAAGACTATTTCAACCCGTTTTATGGGGTCATGAACGCAGTCCGACTTGCTGGCTGGCCCGCAGCTTCTATTTGAAAGACGCCATTGTGGAGTCATAACGCCCCAGGCACTTTTCCCCCCTTCGTTCTCTTCGAAGAAGATCAAGTCATGATGTCCCTTTTTAAGAACGTAGAATCAAGCGAATACTTCCAGAAAGAATAATCAAAACATGTATTCATGTTTGCATCTTCTCTTTTCCGACGCCTCGCCAGTGGCGTCGTGCGTAAAAATGGTCCTGTTGTGATCCAGCATAGTTGATCAAGTCTGAACCCATTCCTCTTAATAAAAAAAAAAAAAAGACACCCAGCCCGAATACTACACGCCAGGGCTGCTTATACACTCAGACTAATAAAATGGCCAATTAAAAAAATATTTGGTATTCACCGATGTACGCACAAGACGCCTTTTTGGGGGGGGCAATATATTTGGAATTGGAAGCTTTTAAAAAGAGATGCTGTGTGACGTCAGTAGTGTCCACTTGATGGTGCTGTTCGAAAACCACACAGCATCTTTGCAGGCTCTGCGCTAACTCATGGCAGTACAGTGTATTGTGCAATGCAGGCAAGACTCTTAAAGGGCCAGCTAAGTGCATGGAGCTCATAACCTCGCCTAACCTGCACAGAACATAACAAGATCACAGAGTACGACATCATGTTAACATAGCATACTGTAATATAGCTCAGTACAGTATAGACTTTGCACCACATCATAGCATGACTTAAAACACAGCATGATTAGAGACCCAAACATGCACCGTAAGATGTCATACTACACTGTACGATATCAAACCATAATATATTATAACCAGTGACGTATGGTCTCAGGAGGCAAAGCCTCTGTTCACTTCTTGCCCCCGTATTTGAACAGGGAATATATATTGAAATGATGGATTGAACAGGATATCAATGTAAAGCACGAACCATAGAACTAAAATGGAGCATAATTTCATGTCATTGTGGTTTTTTCTTGTTTGTATGTTTGTTTTAAACTCGTCACATGTAGAGAACAGTCAGTGTGGGGCAACACTGCCTCACTTGCCTACCCTGACAGCACGTCCCTGATTATTACTTACTGTATCTTACCCTACCTAACTTTTTAAAATCATGTTAGGAGGTGAAACCTGTCACATTAAAATGTGAAATTGATCATGTTTGCATTTACATGTTTATATATAGAACTTTTTTTTCTGGTGTGGCAGCAACACGCTTCCGCAGCGTCCATGCTGTATCATACTATCCATCCATTTTCTGATCTGCTTATCCTCACAAGGGTCGCGGGGCGGGCTGAAGCCTATCCCAGCTGTCTTTTGGCATTTGGCGGGTTACACCCTCAACTGGTAGCCAGCCAATCACAGGGCACGAATAACCAATATTAATAAATTAAATGGGGTCTACTCTTCCACATTTTTGGGGGTTCAAGTTGTTTACTGGTAAGTATTTTTTGCTTGCACTGACAATAATAAATTTCACAAACGTCATTTGTGTTCTGATGTGTTTCCTGGATATTGTTTGGACTTCTTAATGACCAACACAGTGAGATATTCAAAAGGTGATACATTCTCTGTTACTTTATTTGGTATACCTTGACAATTTCAATTGACACTGCAATATGCATCGAACGCTAACTTTATGACAGCAGTTTGCGGTGGTGTCGAACTGACATCATCACTGAACATCAAACTAGTAGGGTTTCTGTTTCTCATATTTGAGTTGCGTTACACATGAGAAATGTGACAAACATGCCTCAGTGTGATGCAGTGCAGATCCTTCACCACATCAAACAAAAAAAGTTTGATGGCAACAGTTTAGCAGTAGAATAATAAACAACACGATAGTGTATTGAGTTGTGTTTTTTTTACTTTAAGTGAGCCCGTGTGTAGTTAGTCGACTGTGCCGTGTGGACATTTGAGACAAAATGGCCACGGGGCAACAAAACAGAGACAACCCATCCAGTTTATGTAAATACCAGTCTGCCTCAGTTTCCACTGAATCTTAATGCTCTGATCTGAAATGCTAATTGAAACATGGAAAAGCTGCATGATGTTGATCCCTCTCGCTCTGTGACCGTTGCGGCAGACAGGAAGTTGAGGACAACACGGTGGTACATAACGGGAATTAAAAGGGAGGCCTGGTGTGGCTTTTGAATGGTTCTGGTTCCGATTTGTTCCATTGACTCTGGAGCAACGTGATTCCACGAGCGGGATAAACAAGCGATTCTGCCAAATGTGTTTTAAAACAAGTTCTGGAAACTTTTAGTGTACAAACAGTAAGTCTCATTCACCCACTTCGATGAAGTCCCACAAATTCAGAAGACTTCAGTTGTAGTAGCATGCTTGTTGCCTTATCATCAGACTGGAAAAGTAAGCATGAAGACACGCTGCTGGAGTTTCACGCTCTTGTCATAAAATATCGAGGCAATGGATCACAGTATATAACGAACATTGAGTAACCACACCAAACGTAATCGTTAAATTGATTGCTGATCAGTTGATCGATACATTATGGATGGTTCTTTGTTCATGGCAAAGAGCAGTATGAATATTGTACAACAAATGGGTGCCACTTATGCCAATTAGCATCCACCCTGCCTCGCGGGGATAAATAACATTTGCCGAATCTGAAACCTCCAGGCTTTTCTCGTGGTAAACCATATGCAGAAATGGGGGAAAAAAAAGTTCACTTCAAACGCTTTCATCTGCAACCTTTCTTATTTTGAATTGTAAGACAACCAGGTTTAGGAGAAATGTATTCTGAAATAGTTACTCGTCACCTGTTAATGTAGATGTAGTCTGTAACCTAATCGAAGAACAGTAACATGAAAGTAATGTAACTTAATTACTTTTGGATTACTAATATGCTAAAAAAAATGCTATATATCGAGAAATTGTATTTTCTGTCTTACAAGGTTCTCCAAAAGTATTGGAATGGCAAGGTCAAGAATAATTATGATAATAATACATTTTATTTATAAGCACCTTTCACAACACTCAAGGACACTTTAATGCATTTGTTTTTGTTGTACGGACACTGAAGATATTTGGGTTTGAGATCAAAGACGAATATGGGACAACAGCTGAGAAGTCCAAATGTTATTTAATTTGCATGGAGATGTGTTGAATCACTCAGGAGAGAGCATCTTTTGTCCAAAGCCACCCACTTTTCAAGTGAGCAAAGGTTTCGCTATGGATATGATTAAATGAACTAAAAGTGAATAACATTTGCTATTTGGTAGCATTACCCTTACTTGCAATTACTGCATCAAGCCTGAAACTCACTGACTTCACCAGATTGTTGCATTTTTCATTTGAAATGCTTTTCCAGGCCTTTCCTGCAGCCTTTATCAGTTCTTTTTTTGATTCTGGGGATTTCTCCCTACAGTCTGCTCTTCAGGGGACAAATTCATGCTCTATTGTGTGAAGGTCTGGTGATTGACTTGGCCAGTCTAGGAGCTTAGAGAGAGAGAGAGAGAGACTCAGTGTTTCCTTACTTAAAAAAAAGCTTGGCTAACTGTTAGCTTAGTTTGCAGTATCAAATTCCTTGTCATTTTAACAATCGGGCCTTTTCAGATTTGGATAAAAACGAGGGGAAAGCTCAGTTTTGTCAGGATTTTGTGCGGCAATTTTCTGCAGAATGTATTGATGAATGTGACACTTAAACTGTGAGGTGGACGTCCGTGTATTTAACGGACACACATGCTTCTGTGTACCTCCACCGACTCAACACCACATTGCGCTAACATTGCTACTTGCTCCCGCCCACCCGGCATCCACTTCCCTTTCAGCCTGTCTTGCCTGCTATTTTCCATAATGCCTCACAGATTTTACACTCAATCCACCTTTGCGATGACAAGGCTTTGAGGAAATCCAATTCCACCGAGCCGTTTTCAGAACTTAACTCTCCACGGGCACCCTCCTTGCTCTCCAACTCGCACACCACGCAGGCAGCAGCATCATCCCCACAAATTAGTCAGGGAGCAAATTACCTGCATTCTGAGTGTGATCCCACGCACTTTGCCGGTTGCCTTACACAGGTCGCCTTTTGAAGAGCAGCCATGTGATTTCTCTCTGCCTCTCTCTCATTTGCCCTGCAGCTCCCCTCTGCCTTCTGCGAGGGAACCTAGAGTTGAATTTTAAAACTTGCCGCCTGCCTGCTTATCAGCGCTTGCACAAATGGCATGCAAATCAGACCGGGATCATACAGCACATTGCGGGCCCGCACTCAAAGGCAAGCTTAATTGCTAATTGGGTAGTCTTAGGTGTGAAACTCACACTGCCAGCAAGACGCGCCAGTGTGCATGTTTTAAGGCCACTGTTTGAACTAATTAATTTCAATCTGAGTGTTGTTAAAATTGGTCTACCTCCACACACCTCGCCACCCCTCTGCATTTTCAGTATGACAGACCAGGAGACTTAAAAGTGTGGCTGAACAAATCATCAAATTCAAATTGACAATGACATGCCTTAGAAGGCCTTTTTTCGAATTGCCAAGGCTGCCATTTTGGGAGAAAAAAAAACTGCTTCCTACCGGTTAGACATGAGGCTATATTTTTATATTATTTATATATTAGATTTTATTTATATTGTGGTTTTGTGAAACTTAAAACACTGAAGTGATAAAGCCACAGTTGAGATCTCCTGTTGTTCCTTATTTTTATTATGACAACAATTAAGCTCCTCTGAAGGCGATAAGGTGATCAAGATGTTCATTTGGGCTCTTTCTGTGTTTGGGTTCAGCAAGACGTTGAGGTTACAATGGAATAGTTTGGATCAATGGCATGGGTTTTCTCACTCCAGCATCCACCCACGTTCTCAAAACATGCATGTTAGGTGAACGCGAAATTTTAATCTAACATAGCAGAGGGTGCATTTGGGACCCCGGGCAGTTGGAATGGCAAATATATTTGGATGATGTATTTTAACTCTATTCCAACTTTTAGTGTACCTCAGTTAAATGTTGTTCGAATGGGTTTCTAAGACAGTTTTCCACGCTTCCGTCACGTGCAACTGCTAATTAAGTACTGTACTTCTTTCAAGTGTGACAGATGTTGCCAATGGGGAGCTGAGCAACATCCATGCTATTGTAACTCCTCTGGTCCACATTCCTGTGCTCAGTCAATTCTACACTGGCCTCTAAACGGGGGGCTGAAAACATTCAGACAAATATCGTTCCATCCCAAGTGACAAAGTAATAGTGTGTGTGTGCGTGTATATATATTCACTAATGCTAAGTTGCAGTGGCTAGTATTAACTTGCTGGTAGCCTAGCAAAACGCAAAAATAAATTGTGCGAAAAACTGATGCGGAAAATATTTCTGTCCTTCTTTTTGACCATCCCTAATTTATCAGCATCCACGTTTCCAGTGCGTCTCTGAATGTTCTGAACTCCTGCTTCCAATGCAAGCTTCTGTAGTTGTGGTTGTTCTATGTTATGCGCGCCTGGCTACGTTAGTGGAGCATCATCATGAGGAGGGGCACAAGAAAAGAAAAAAAAGAGGGTGCACGGGTCAGCCATACAAGAAGAAGGTGGGTGGGTGCGGGGGGTCAGACCCGTTATCGTAAAATGGGAAGGGGTTAAAAAAATTTGAAGCGAGTGTAGAAACAGGATTGGTTTGCCCGTGAAAATGCGACACTCGTACCTGCCGCCGCTGAAAGAGCGACAGCCTCGAAGAGCCGCGGGCGTTGCGATGCTAATGTTGTCGGGGGCTTTGACTTCTCCCAGCCATTGCGAGCGAGCTGCTCCGCCTGACAGCCACGCTCTCTCCGCGCGTCTTCTTCCTCGCATTCGAGCGGACGGAAAAGACGCGAACGGACGAAAGAAGACAACCAATCAAACCTCGCGACAGCAAACAAAACAGCATAACAAAAAATGGACGAGACGGATATCATGGACCTGACGCATCAGAAGGCGAGGAAGCGGCCGCGGCCAATCACCTCCGCGGACGAGGCGGCGGCGCACGCTCCACTCAAACGAGCGCCGATGCGGGCGGCCGAGTGTCGGGAGACGTCGCTCATGTACGCCGTGCGCGGGGAGCCGCTGCCCGCCGCCTCGTTAAAGCAGAATGACCACTCGGTGACCTCCTCGCCCACCAGCGTCATGCCGGCGCAGGTAAATGCCGCTTTTCTCTCGGGATGGGGGGGTCGCGAGTCAAAATTCGCTTGTTTCCTGGGAGGGAGGGGTGGAGGTGGGGGGGGGGGGGGTTACGGATGAGGCGTATGGCTCGTTTGTTTTACGGCAATCTATCACTGTAAAGCCGACTTTTCAACTTTTTTTGTCCTGTGCAGTGTGCCACTAATGGTGTTTTTTAGGTTAAGAGGCGGCAATCTTATTACATGCTCAGACAGTAATTCCACCCCCACCGCTCCCCGCCCCCAACCCTAATCAAAACATTAATTTGGTCTTTGGCCTACAGCGGTTGAGTGCTTGTGGATACTGGCAACATTCAGGTCAAGGTCGATCTAAGAACTTATTTCATTGTTTTATTTTTGCACATTAATGGATGACGCGCAGCCCAGCTGCCGTAGCATGCCTGCCACACATTCAAGAGGTTCTGGGTTAGAATTTGTACTCAGGTGTTTGCTTGAATGAATGAAGATACTTTACACAAGTCGGTGTGGACCGCAGCGAGAGTAGTCAGCAGCATTGTGCGGAGCAAAAAAGTATTTTTTTTTTTTTAAACGGCATCGTTTTGCGAGGCAGCGCAGGGGATTTGTGGGTAGCAGGTTTGCCACGCATTGAAGATGTTCTGGGTTTGAATTGCGACTCAGGATTTTGCACCAATCAATAATTATAGCAAAAAGAAGAGGGTGCGGTGAGGTAGTGGGCAGCACGTCTGACGAACATTTGAGAGGTTCTGGGTTTGAATCTTGGTTTAGGCCTTCCGTGTGCAAGAGTTTGCAAGATTGAACTCATACTGCACTATAGACACGGCATTATCAACAACATTGTATAAAGCAAAAAGTACATCTTAAAAAAGGCATACTGGTTACGGGCAGTACGATCCACCTGCTCTGAGATTCTGGGTTTGAATCTCCTTCCTGTGTGGTTGTTTGCATGAAAAAATAGATAGTGAAATAAATGTGAATCGCAGCCAATATAATCAGCCGCATTTTATGTCCAACAGCAAAAAGTAAATCATTTGTACTTTGAAAAATATATTTTCAGCACAATACACTCGTGTCTAGCACATCTGCCTTATAGTTTTGAGGTTCTGGCTTTGAATCTGAGTTCCCACCTTCATGTCCTGAGTTTATTTAGGCTACATCTCACCCTCAACCCTTGTGAGGAGTGCAACAGAAAATGGATGGCAAAACGAATAAACAGCAAGTGGCGTGTGTTTTAACAGGACAATCGCTCCAGCATGTCCCGGCCCATGATCACACGCTCGCCGGTGTCTCCGTTGAGCAACCAGGGCATCCCCACACCGGCACAGCTCACCAAGTCCAACGCTCCGGTGCACATCGACGTGGGCGGACACATGTACACCAGCAGCCTGGCCACACTCACCAAATTCCCTGAATCCCGGTGAGTATTCCAATGTTGTTTGATTTGGCGACTAACATGGAAAGTGCACTACTTGGCTGCAACCATCTGAGGCGCTGTTTCAACTCAACTACTTTTCTGTCCAAAGAAGGACAAGATGCCGTGTGGAAACAGGAGCTTGGAACATTCAGAAAAAAATGTAGTCCACTCTCATTAGAATTGATGGAATTAATTAATTTTCAATTGTCAACTTAGTATTCAGACTACTTCTCTGCAGATGTCGTGTAATATTGCATGAGTTGTGCTTTCATAATAATTAAGGTCCAACTGATTAACCGACCAACCGATATAGCTATTTTCAAATCTGAAAAACTCATCTGAATTTTGGTTTTGCCTTTTTCTTTTACACAATGCAATACAACATAAGAAAAAATAACAACATTCAGAAACAACCCCTTCAACCCAGCAAAAAATAATTGGTTTACTTTTGACCGTTGCTCTCACTGTTCTGAAGAACAAAGTATTGCAAAACAATCGTTGTTTTTACAGGCAGAGCAAAACATGTTCTGCCTGTAATTAATATCTTCATTGAACGGACCAATAGGGACGTTTTTTTATATATGGTTTTCAATTAATCGGTGATCAGAATTTTTCTCTGCCAAATATCAGAATCGGCATGGGCCTCAGAAAATCGATACTGATAAACCTTTATTTGATTAAGAAAGTTAGCTGTGGGAAATTGGCTCCGCAAGACGGTGTTATTCTGCTTTGTACAAAGTTGGCAGAAACAGGTGTTCAGCAAATTCCGATGAACATTTAAAGACAAAAAACGATTACTTGTGCGCTACTTTTTCCCCAATCGATGATCAAGAACGTTTAGGCCCAAATGACTGTCCCCAGTTTATTTCAATTGAATTTAATTTTCAGTGCATCTCATGCTGTCATGTTTACTGTAAAATGTCTCAGTTAGATAACTGAATATTTTCAAAGAGATTTCAAGAACCTTGAATTGTTCGTAACTCCTGTTTCCCTGCAGCCAATGTCTGCCCCACCCCATTTTGCTTCCAGTGTTTCAAGACACATCAACAATTAATTCCACACAACTAAAAGAATTCTAATTTTTGTATTATTTATGAATCATTGTATACTTCTTGTTGTCACTGCCCGGGGTTAATGCCTGTGGTGTTACTTTTGTGCAAGATGGGCATCTGTGCATGTGTCCCATCAGCGTACACACAGCCAAATGGGATGGATGTCACTTGAAATGTACGTGGAAATAGACTGATTTCAGTATTAAATTAAATTGGACACTTGTACCTGCAGTGTAAATCCAGTGGAAGATGTTGAACGCAGCATGCGGGGTGCAGACAAAGACAACATGCTTATTTGGACAGATGCCACAGCAGCAGTAAAAAAAGGCCAAAGGGCACGGGGCCATCTGGAGGCTGGGAGGTCGCTGTGGGCGACGCGCCTGAGGGAAAGTAGCAGGCCGCCTCGGGCACAGCACAACCAGCTGGCCCTGACCTCTCTCAATTTTTTTCTTTCGCTTCATTATTCTGCTACTACTGACTGACTATGTCTTGCCTCTGCGCAGTGGAGTGAATTCTGTGCATTAAAGGAGACTTTTTCCCCCACCTTTTAAAATTGTCCCCAGGTGTTATAATAGCATGTCGGTGAGCTGCCTTTGCCAAAATACTAAGAGCATTAAGAAATATAGCATACGTAAACCTGGAGTATTAAAAAATATATATTTTTTTCTTTTAAAAAAAATCACAAAGTCTGATTAATTAAGCCAGCTCCACAAACATCTGCTTATCCTTTATATTTCGTGTCAACTCCCATGCTAGCCCACCGAAAATGACTGAACAAAACGACGGACCATGGTGCGATTATCCTAGCAATTGGCAAAGGTTGTCTCCTGTTTGTTGAAAAGCAAACTAAATATATTTTGTGTTTCAGAAGCAGAAAATAACCATGCAATAATTACTGTCACAACGAAAACAATAATTAAAACAAAAATAGTTGCCATGAATGGACTTAACGTCTTTCCGTGGCCTTAGCTGCCCAAGAAGGTGCTTTACATAAAACACACAAAACCGAAATACAGCAATGACAATAAGAGAGTGACTCACTCTGTCTGCATTTTAGAAGAAAACAATAACCGCTGCCAAATCCACAATTTGGATCCATCTTCCCAAGGTCCTGTAGCTGTCCAATAAGATGCCTGATGTAAAATACACAAATTTCAGCACCGTATAATGTAGAAATGTTAACACCCATACAAGGAGCATAACATGTATTGGCCAACGTCATTTTGAAGCGACAACTCTGTTCTGTTTTTCTAATGCGGAATTCCAACTTAGGGGGTGCCAATAGTTACAGCCTCCATATTTCTTGTCTTGCTGAAATTGGTCTCATTCAAGTTAGCGACGACTCCGCCCCATTAGACTGCTGGGCCAATTGCGAGTCTGACTTTTGTAACCTTGACAACTGGGGAGGGATCCTGAGTCTTGTCACTAGACCAGATATGGGCAAACTACGGCCCGCGGGCCGGATCCGGCCCGTTGGGCTTTTTAATCCGGCCCGCCGAAGGTTGGTACACAACACAATTAAGGTTCGATATAAATGATTGCATTCATTTCATTTGGACTTGTAATGACAGGCATTTCAATGCCAGGTGGCGCCAGGTGGCGCAATTAATTGAAGTTGCAGAGCACAGGGAGGGAGGGGGAGACGATACGGAAGCCAGCAGTAGTGCCAACTCAAGCAACTCCCGCTCGATACGACGGAATAAGTGTGTCAGCGCCGCTATTTTCTATCATTGGATCCAAAACAGCGACATGCAAGTGACTCTTTGTTGCAGTGAGTTTTACTGCAATTGCGAACATTTTCACGTACTGTCGATCATGGCATGATCAATGAAAAGGAACAGAAATGGCCACGGTAGAGAAAGTGACGTGTATCTGATTAAACGAAGCGGGTTACAAAAGTACGAAACATTCAGGAGACGCTTGGAGTCTGAAAGACTGAAATCTACAAGACTTTGAAAAACGAGAAAGTGATTTGTGCTCAGTCCGATTCTGGCTATTTCCATGCCCAGAGTGAATTGCTTGCGGCTCGACGGACAGTCGAGTAAATAAACGTTTCCTGGAATGGTTTGACTGCTATCGTGCTAAAAACCTTCCGCAAACTGGACCGCTAAAAAGAGAGTAAGCGAGTCCCAGAGCGCTAACTATGAGCATAGAAGACTTCGAAGCGTCCCGTGGCTGGCTTCAAAGTTAAGCTCGCGACATCAGCTGAGCAACGCTGTCATGTGTGGTGATCGAGGGGAGGTCAAGTCAGAGACAATGAGTGAGTCGAAAGAAAAGCCACCAGGTCTCTTACACGTCTCATTTTGTAGCAAATAGTTCTAACTTTGGTATATTTTGTCATATACCTGTACTGCTTGCTGCAGTTTTTGGCCAATATATTGTTGCACTTTGTTGCTTGTGTTGTCACACATGTATGTTGCTCACATACTTGAACCTTCATACAGGACATATACCATAGTTGTTTCACTGTTCACATTTAAAAATGTATGGTAATACTTTCATGCTTTTTTTCTGTTGATGTTTGGTATGGACTGTCAACATATAATTTTTTTTTATATGTAGCGTATCTTGTCCTGACACGGCCCACCTGTCAAATTTAGAAATCAATGTGGCCCCCTGAATCAAAAAGTTTGCCCACCCCTGCACTAGACTGTTTTCTTCTTGTGGGAGCACAGCCCATGCAGTGGGATAACCATGCACCCATAAAGACGATGAAATGTGAATTTGCATACGCAGGCAGCCTTAAAAATGTATGCGCTGCCTAGCAGAAGCTAACATTGTTAGCTAACGCTAATACCGTTTGTGGAACCAACTAAACTCAAAGCAGTTTTGCTTTCCTCTTGACACATTTTGTGTATATGACAGTGTAGTCTGGCAGTTGCTTGAAAGTGACTTTGGATCTTCACCCAGCTTAATGATGTCATGGGCACAGAAACACAGGTTGGGACAGTGATGAAAATTTGAAGTCAGAAGTTTGTAACCGCTTGCATGCATACACAATTTCAGAAATCGGCAGATACCAAAGGATTTACTTGGTCGTTTGATTTCACACTGAATTAGAGCCAACCATTTGCGTACAACACACTACAAGCCAATTTCCCAGAATACGAATTTCTCCTATACATCCCATCATAACTACATGCAAAGCTAAAGAAGCTGTTTCTGTTGAGATGCTGACACTCGCTTTGCCTCCCACATGTCTCCTGTCACTGCACAGAATCGGCCGCCTCTTTGATGGCACTGAGCCCATAGTGCTGGACAGCCTGAAGCAGCACTACTTCATTGACAGGGACGGACACATGTTCCGCTACATCCTCAACTTCCTCAGGACGTCCAAGCTGCTCATCCCAGACGACTTCAAAGTAAGCCGAGAGAAAATCTCATCGGCCACTCAGCGCTTCTGCAAGTCGGCATGCACAATAACAGGCGCCTTTGGGTGATGATACCATGTTTGAATTGCGGCAAACATCGGAGGTCTTCCAAGTTAGGGTCCCACTGGCCAAAAAGATGAACGATAGCCAAGGAGGGAAACAAACAATTCGTCGTTGTGCCAAGGGTGAATTACACTACATGTGACCCATCAGTGCTCCTACCATTTAACTCTTGTGTATCCATTCAGGCCGTAATTACTTGCCTTGCCCCTGGGGAGAAAGTAAAGACGCACATCATCTGATAGATTATCCACACTGAGGCTCCATCAATGGAAAGTATGTCAGCTAAAATAAGCAAAGACAAAAGACAGGCTCAAGTCAAGCAGCATTGAGAACTCAAATGCACTGCCTTGAAGGCGCGGCGGTGCTCTCTGCTGAAGCAGCGCCCATGCAACCCTGTCAACTTTTGTCTAATACATTACTGTTGTGTTAAAATGTATGGGCTTTGAAATGTAAAAAGCTGCGCCACTTACGCCGCCCTTTTGTAAAAACAATGTAGAAATTCTCAAGTGGGATTTTTGTTTTTATAGTGATTCACATTTTCAAACATAATTTTTCAAGATAAAAAAATCCGGCCTTCCTGTGTGGAGTTTGCATATTCTCCCGGTGCATGCGTGGGTTTTCTCCGGGTACTCCAAAAACATGCATGACAGGCTGATTGAACCCTCTAAATTGTCCCTAGGTGTGAGTGTGAACTTGTCTATGAGCATTGATCAACACGAGTGACATTGGAACCAATGCTGCTATAATGGTTGACACATAAGACCACCCAATGATAGCATGGACGGTGACAGAAAAGCAGTACACACGCTACAGTCTGTGCAGCAGACACGGGGAGACAGAAACCCAAATGACGACAATGTGGAAAAATACACGCTGACTCCAGAACGATACATTCTACGTCACCGCCATCACTGGAGTTACTTTTGTAACATGTCGCTCTGAAGATTGCTCATCTGTATTGCTTACTCAAAAGTTTCACAGATAAGCTTAATAAATAAACACAGCCTAGCTATTCATGCTAAACAGAGTGTTGCCCCGGGATGACATGGAATAACAATCACTCACTTGTCTTGGGGTACTAATGTGCCTCGTGCGCTTGTCCTCCGCAGGACTACAGCCTGCTGTACGAGGAGGCCAGATACTTCCAGCTGCAGCCCATGCTGTCCGAGCTGGAGCACTGGCGCCAGGACCAGGAACTGGGTCGGGTGTCGCGCCCCTGCGAGTGCGTGGTGGTGCGCGTGGCGCCCGACCTTGGCGAGAGGATCACGCTGAGCGGCGACAAGGCGCTGATCGAGGACGTCTTTCCCGAGATCGGCGACGTCATGTGCAACTCGGTCAACGCCGGCTGGAACCACGACTCCACGCACGTCATCCGTTTCCCGCTCAACGGGTACTGCCACCTCAACTCTGTGCAGGTAAGAAGGACCCATTGGTTACATCGCAGCGACAAAGCCATAATACTTGCCGTTTTCATTTCACTGTTTTATATTGATGGTCTTGGAGTGTTCTCCCAATAAATTTTGAGTGTATTTATGACTTTACTTCTTCACGTAAAGACAATTGGGCTGTTTTTGTCCCAATTTTGCCACTTCCTGACCAAGGTCTTCAAACACCCACTATATTACGCCATAGAATATTGTCCTATAAAATGATAAGATTAAAGGGTCCAAAATGAGTCAGGCAGACAACCGTAAACATGTTCAATATAACGCCGAAGATTTCTGTGGGGAAGGAAAAGCTACTTTCGAGTCACTTGACTCCAAATAAGTGCCCTGATTGACGAACAAGGAAGTTTATGGTCAAACTAAACATAACACAAAGAAAATTACACGATGTGTATTGAAATCATCATTTTGCTTACCGCTAGTTTAATGCTCACAACCTGTACAGAGCAAAACGGCATAGATGGGCTAATGAATAGCATCGATAGTTGATGCTCTGTTAACCCTTTCAGCAACGGATGTTTGAACACCAACTGAGAATCTATGCCGACAAAGAAGAAAAAACAATTTAGCAAGTACATTTTTTTAATCGATATTGTGACAGTAAGCCAAAAATGATGATCAGGCTCATGATATTGTTTATCTTCTATCTAAAAAAAACCCACGTATGACAGCAGTCACTTCAAATAGTTGTGAAAGTCTTCATTTGTGTCTTCATGAAGGTCTTCCCCAGTGGTATTGTTGTGCTCGCCACTTTTGAATTATGTATGTTTAATTTAAATATGTTATTTAAAAAAAAGGTGATCTTCACAGCATACAAGAAAGGGTAACGGATGTTCGTAATAACCAGTGAAATGTCACAGAGCAAAGGGGTGATGCAGGAGCCTCTGCCCATCAACGGTGTAAAATAATTGGCAAAAAAATCTATGTATATCTTGTCATATGATTTGAAAAAGTGCATTTCTACATATTTACAGAACGATCAAACCAATTGTTGCTTTGATCCAGTCTGACATAATTCTAACGCATAATCACATAAATGTGACGTCCACACTTAAAATAAATGTTACATTTTTTTATTTTTACACATTCTGTTATCTGTCGAGAACAAATGGTGCATTTTTGGGGGTGGGGGGTGGATTCCTAAAGTCACTTGCTTACAGTAGTTCGGTTTAATTAGTTTAGTTTTACAAATGATGGGGGTCCTTGCCCTTGCCCTTATCATAGGTCTCAAACTCCAGTCTTTGAGGGCCGGTATCCTGCATGCTTTTTAAGTTTCTGTCCTCCACACTCAAAATGATCCATTATTAGTATAAATGACTTGTTTTCCGACATGTGCCCTGCAGTCGTCTAGCAACCGGCCCAGGGTGTACCTCACTTCGTGCCCAAAGTAAGCTGGGATAGGCTCCAGCTCAACCGTGCCCAGAATGACAACAAGCTCTGTAAAATGGACGGACAACTTTGGCGGAGGCCGACATGACTGAGCAGTCAGTCTGTTAGAAGAAAAAAAAGAGCTTTTTAGCTGCTTAAGTTCTCAGTTCTCATCTTATACATTATTGAAGGAGTGGAGGCATATTTGAATAGATTTGGCATTGATCTGGACCGTCTGAACCCCCTCCCAAATAAAAACAACAAAAACGTCTCTGAAGTGAGTGCAAGAGAGAAACTGAGCGTGCTCCCTGGCAGCTTCTCCCGAGGCACGGCCCATAATCCTGTTTGGTTATTAAAGCATGCCGGCGGTGGATGCTGTATCTGCGGCTAATGGAGGCAGGGAGAGCTGGGAGGGGGGTGGAGTGAAGGAAAGGAGGGAGGCGGGGCAGCCAGCAGGATGGGGGACCTTTGTAGTTTCGGCGGAGAATTGGGCCTCGGGGCTCGGGGCAGAAAGGGGGAAAACGGGTTGGGGGTGGGTTGAGCAGCCCACACTGAGCCAAATGCTGGAGGAGAGAAAGCCACACTGCTCCCTGGGGCCTCTTCGATGGAATGCGATCCTACAGGCCCCCAGGAAACGTCTGTGGATGTCTGCGAGGCAGCTCGCTCATCAACACATATGCAGACCAACGCAAACACACAACAAGCACCAACACACACACACGAGACAATAATGGACGCAAATACCAGGCAGAGACAATGTTGAAAGTCTTCTTGATATTTCAGTTGTTTTTTTTGTTTTTTGTGTTGCTCGATTGCATATTGTGAAGAGCCTTTGAAATGGCACTCAAAAAAAAAAACACAAGTTATCGTTGAATAACACTGGGATAAACTGTGGTATTAAACAGGATCCACAGTCAGCTATTAATGGAAGTGGACTGTTTTGTTCACTGGTTAACTGGTTTGCGACCCATGTGAACATGAGATGAGCTCCGGGAAGTTGAGTTCCATCCATGCTATGCTAACCTCGATAAGATATATTCATACTAGGGGTCAGGGTTTTTTGCTTCTCACGCATCATGGATCACATGGATTTGCTGCACATTTTTTAATGTTAGATCTGCTCGCTCACTAATTAATCTGTGAAATCAATTTTTTTCAATCAACTGATGAATCAGATTTAAAAAAACAACAAGCGATCCAAATTGCCATCCCTTTATTACTTTTATTATATAAAAAAAGGACATTCTTTAACATTGACAATGCAAAAAAATGCACATATATTATCATTTGGTAAATGGTTAGGAAAGGGGGCGGAGGCACTACGCAGCACATGCACAGGCTGGACTTGATTTGGATGCAGGCTGCAAAGTACAAGCTGCGGGTGATTGTTTTGTTTTTGTTTTTTTTTGGTAAACCTACGGCAATCACATACAGTACTTTTTCCACATAAATCGGACCAAATCCAGGTTTTAAACGAATTCCATGGGAGCAAACTCGGTGGGGGCCAGCACGGTGTCCCTAACAGTTAGCACGTCTGCCTCACGGTTCTGCGGTTCGGCACTATGTGGAGTTTGTCTGTGGGTTCTTTCAAAGACGTCCAACCTCACCGATGACTTGAAATTGTGTGTGTGAGTGCTCGTTTTTCTATGTGTTCCCAGCGATTCAAGAATCAATCCCATCTTACAGCTACAATTGGCTCTGCTCTCCGCAACCGTGCACATATTTCAGCTGACCTCGCACATGATGCAAATTAAAAAAAGCACCCACGCTTTTCTTTTCTTTTTTCTTCTTTTTTTTTTGTCTGCCTCAATTAACTTCTGACATCCTCTGCCTTCTTTCAGGTTCTGGAGCGCCTGCAGCAGCGAGGCTTCGAGATCGCCGGCTCCTGCGGCGGAGGCGTGGACTCGTCCCAGTTCAGCGAGTACGTTCTGCGGCGGGAACTGAGGAGGACGGCTCAGCGAGGAGGACCAAATTCCAACAGGATAAAGCAAGAGCAGCTAGACTAAAGACTGCTGGACTTTTCCAAGCATTGGACTCCTCACATTTTCTCCACGTGTTATTTTGTTGATGTTTTTGTTTTCTTATAAAATCATCTAGAGAATTAAAAAAAAAAAAGAGGTGCATCTGCTGTGGGAAGATTTGCGACATCTGAATTAGAGATTGTGAGGACATTTGTGATTGTCTCACCCCATAAAACACGACTGAGAAAGATTTATATATGTTGTATCCCTAAATAAAGTTTGTTTTAAAACTTTAAGCCTACATTAGGTTGAATATGAGTTGAAATCAGCAGCACGTCAGCGTCACCGATGGTTCAGGATGGTTCAGGCTCTCATGTGTTTGCATGTTCTCCCCGTGCTTGCACGGGCTAATTGAAGATGCTAAATTGTCCGTAGGTGTAAATGTTTGTTTGTCTCTGTGCCCCTTGCGATTAACTGCAACAACCAGTCCATGGTGTATCCCACTTCTCTCACCAAAAAGCAGTCTCGATTAATTGCAGACTCTAAAGCCGGTGTCGCCGTCATTGTTAGCCCTCCAGGACCACTTGAGTAGCCTGCAGGCCTGTCCTTCAAATAGCACATGCATACTTCCAATTACGTATATGCGTGTTACTAGGAAATGAATCATCAACTAATGACACTGGTCATCAGTAAATTCGAATCAGAGATGCATTTATGTCCCCAAATTGATTTTTTTTAAATGCTATTGTCATTTTTTGGTTTCTACGTTTGATTGATAAAAACCTGTGCAGTATGGATTTTACCATCCGTTGAAATTTATAGTTGTGAGGTTTCAGGAAAAAAAATGGCACCTATTGCTGAACCTAATGCTTAATTCATAGATATTACGGTACTTAAAACTTTACAATTAATATGTACATATCATTGTTATTAAAACCTTATGTGCTAGTGAAGAAAAAACAAGGACAGACTCAGAATCAACACCAAAAAAATTCAACTTGAAAAGTTTGCATTTCTGATTAAAAAAACTATTGACCAAACACAACTTGAGCAAATTTATTTCGGGAGTGCATATCAAACCGATATAGCCCTTGGCATTCAGCAGAACATGAGAAGTAGCTGTCAGTTTCAAAAAGGCTGGTGACCCCTGCTCGAAAGTGTCTGTAGGTGTCAAAGGGTTTTTTTTTGTTTGTTTATTTGTTTATGTCGACTATTTGTCCCCTTGTGTTTGAATGACAACCAGTCAAGGGTGTACCCTGCTTCTGCCAAAAGTCATCTTTGGTTCATCTTAAGACTCAAAATTGTCCATGGGGTGAGTAAGAGTGATTTTTTTTTTTTTCTTTACTACCGTACTGTGGGTCTGGATAGGGACTGGCCACCCTGCGAATGCATTGAGGGGAACAAAAAAAAAACTGCAGAAAATGTATTGAATAAACACAAGTTTAAAAAAAACTAGCAAAATAACTAAAATAATGATTGAAAAAATTTGTGGGAAAACAATTTGTAAATAAAGCATGCAAAAACTCCAAATCATCCACAGGTATGAGTGTGAGTGGGTTTTTTTTTTTTGTTTGGTTGTTTTTTTTGTTTTTTGTCAGTATGTACCCTGCAATTGGCTGCCGTCCAGTCCAGGGTGTACTCCAATTCTCTCTGCCAAATTCAGCTGGGATAGGCTCAAGCGATATTAAAAAAAAAAAAAAAAAAAAGATGGATATATGATTTGGAATCATACTACATGAATTCAATTGCATTGCCAATTGTCTGTTACGGGTGACTTCATGTCGTCACCTGACTGCTCCACTGATTAAGTGCGTGTGATTCCGGCTCGCTGTATAAAGGTCACCCGTGTGTTGCTTATGGTGCGGAATGTCTCAGTTGTCACCAAAAGTTAGCTTCACCGACGCATCTTTTTCACACCGAATATTGTGATACCAATGAAGTGTTTTGTACTTCAATATTTTTTTTTAATTGCCTAAAGATAGACACTTAAATCGAAATACCATTCTAAGTAATTGAGCGATTACCATCTTCTGCCCCTTCAGGCCATCATGGGAATTAAAAATCAGATCGTAATAACATGTCTGTCAATGTTTTCAATGTTTATGTATTTTGTGATTTTAATTGACATTTACAAGCAAATGCATTGCCTGAGACATGACTGAATTCAATTTTGCCCACTTTAAAATGGATCTCCAATTGTAGTGCTTACTGATATGAAGTTGGATTCTTTCGAAGACCAATGACCGACCTACGCTCCCGAGTTTTGATCAAAAGAGGAATGTAGCAATAAATAAAAAAAATAAATCTGAAAAAAAGTGAAATAAATGTCAAGTAAAGTTGCCGTGCTGTTTGGCTGCCTGTTTTCCAGTGTCATATGTTTTCAAGAATTTTCAATGATGTGATCGGTATTTGTCTGCCATGTTGGAAGTCGAGATCGGGAGGACAAGTGTTCATTTTCATTTCACTTCGAATTTCATTCATCCATTTTTTCCCCCTCCGGCATGAACAGCCATCAGTTAATATCAAGCTATGTTGTAAAATTTCCAATCGACTTCAATTTGATGAGTGATAAAAAGGAACTTTGGATGCGGTGTCAAAAACACAATACAGTGGCCATTAAAAACAACTACAAGTATGTTTTTGACCGGTTAAATTTGGGTCATTCTGCTTCTTGCGATTGTGTAAGGTGGCGTTTTATTTTTTTATTCTTTTCTTTTTTAATAACTGACCATATGACCCATATGAGTCACTTATGAGCAAAATATGCGTGACTTGCCATTCTTGATACACGTACGATACAACTAAACAAAGTAGTATTGAATGTCTTGATGTGCTTTCGTTAGTCAGTCAAACACGAGAGAGGCAAAACCAACATTAGCCAGGCATACGCGTGCTACCTTGGAGGATTCACGCTGGTGCACCAAAGGCTGCGCGGAGGCCTTCTTTACTTAGTTGCGATGAACAGAGCCGACTTCTCCACGCGAGTCCTGTCAGCTGCGCTTCCACACAGTCCCCGCGGGGCTCCCGAAAAAATCCAAAGTGAAATCTCACACAGAGTCCTGTCATCTTGTCTTCATCCCTCGTGGCGGAATCGCTACTTTCTGTGGCTATCTGCCGCTTGATGCTATGCTACGTCTCGCTTTCAGGCCTCTTGTGCCCCAGTTTCTCCCCTTTTTTAAATTGATTATTTCTTTTTTTTTCTTCTCTTTTTTTTTAGGTTGAGTCTCATTCTCCAAAGCTGCAGGTGCACCAGTTTTGCTTTGCTTTCCAACTCACCAGTTAGTAGCTACTGAGCAGGTACTGTATCATCCACAATGGATACTATACCTGTTCACAAGTAGGCTACTATTATACACGATGAAATTAAATTCACATTTTGGATGGCTTATGGTTTGATTTGTGTAGAAAGTTGTGTAGAGAGAGAAGCCACAATACAAATTAACTGCTAACGCAACATGCGCAGGAGTCTCCATGACAATGATACAGTAACGATTCTGTTGACGTTTTCTACTAAGATGGTGCTGCTCATATATTGATGAACGATTCCACAAGCACAATATAAATCATTCAGAATACTGTGTTTCGATAAGTGGAAAATGTTTGCCGTGAGTTCCTCTTTAAAGGGGAAGTCAACCCAATGTTTTTGGGTTTTTTTTTTGCAATTGTATTGTATGGCCCTAATTAATGTGAAGACCCCGCCAGATGTAGATCCCGGTTGGTAGGTGGCTCGGTGCCGGACGTCATCTCTGACCGCTGATTGCGGACTGAGCTGCTCTGGTCTCCCTCCACACTATGTGAGAGGGAAGGTCCACCTGACCTTGTATATATGTTAGTTGCTCCATGTACAGCACTTTGTATGCAGCAATGTCTGTTTGAAAGTGCTCTATAAATACAGTTGAGTTGAGTATATGTTTGATGCGTATCCACTAAATGTGGGATTATTTTTGTATTTGTGGAATATGAGCAAAGCAGCAAAATGCGACCATTTTGCCTCTGTTTATCAACCGAAAATGGCATAACAAATGGCTCAGGGAACAACCAATCATGGCTGTTTCCAGGGGCGTCACTAGGTTTCAAGAACAAGGGGACTTAGCCCTAAGGGGAACACAGCCCCTTTAGGGGGGTCGGGGGCATGCCCCCCGAGAAATGTTTTCTACATTCTATTAAAAATCCATCAATACCGTGCACTTTGAGAGCAAAATGAAGAGGCTATGAAGAACTACACGCATCACATTAGTATCCTCTTTACTATGATGGGGCTTCCTCCCCTGGACTTTAACCGGACTAGATAATAGAAAATATAAAGAGTTCAAAAGTTCAATCTTGGTTGTTCAAGGGAATTAGAAGGATGTCCGATAACATAACCTATATGACAGTAGGCCTATATTCCTCTCTACCAAAATGTATTAATATATGCTTAGCCCCAGAAGACTATGTATTTTGAGATGTCTGCCGTGATTTTGGTGTTATATAAATAAAGTATCATTATTGTGTCAACACAGTACAGTTGAATGTAGTGGGCAATAAAATAATTAACTTACAGCTATCTAGAATAAATAAATTGCCTTTCCACTTTCAGGAAAATTGAATGCTTTAAAACTGTCCAACAACAAATGGAAGATTCACACATTTAAAAATAATTAAAAAAATATATAACAATGTGCCATTCTTCACAGTTAAAAATTATTATACTAATAAAATAATACAAAAAGTATTAAATGATTGTACCTAAGTAAAAGTAAAATACTTGTTGAAAAAATGACTTTAGTAAAAGTAGTAAAAGAAGTAGTCATTCAACTCAAACAAAATAGGTGTCAATAGGTGTTGCCTCAAAGAGTTGGTGTCATGATTATTTATGTATTTAATAATAATATGGTGCTTAATTTTTATTAAGCACCACCTTAATTTATCCAAAAGGGAACACTTGTTACAGTGCAGTTTCTTCTGTTACTGGAGATATTTTAGCGGACTATAGTCACTAGTATTACCAGCATGGATGAATTGAATACTTAATTTACCTTTCTAAAAAACTGTCGAATATCCATCCTGTCGACTCAACCTGACTTTCGGCAATGAACTGTAAGTTGTTGCGTTAAGGAAACCTGGGAGATTGAACATTACAATAATGGCAGGTTATCGAAATATAATTGAAAATGGCCACATTACATTGAATTTGATGCAATATATTAGCAAAAGTAAAGGGAAAATAAATAACACTTTTAAAAAAAATAATGCAATGAAATTATTAAGGGGGGCTAAAGACATTTTTAGGGAGGCTGAAGCCTCCCTAAAATAGGCCTAAAATGATGCCGATGGCTGTTTCCTCAAGCTGAGTGGCAAAATGGCCGCCCCCTGAGATGTACAAAAACAAGTTTTCATTGCTTAACTCATATTCCACAGACATAATATTAATCAGAATGCCGTCTTTAGATAAGTCGGGCTACACACAACATATAATCGTAAAGAAAATTTGGGGGTGGACAGCCCCTTTAAGGTTAAATACAGGCTTTGTGATTTTAATGACGCTATTTGAAAGTATAATTGCATCTTACTGTTGAAGATTACAAGAAGGAAACCAACCAGAAGTCGATTTGAAGGGGATAAAGAATAAAGGGTAAAGCTTCACGAGTGTTCTGTGGTGTGTCTATGATGGTGTCTGTCTCCAGTGATTATTTGAAGTCATCAAAAGGCAGAATAGCGCCTGGAGAAAGCGACTCGTGCGGTGCAGGGTCAATGGATGGATGCAGTCAGCTCGCCATTATGTTACACAAAGTCATTTGAACTCTCTTTCTCCCTCCGTGTTGATCTTTAGTTTAGCTCCACAGATGCATTCTACCTTTATTGAAAAAGCCACCCTCGGCCATTTTACACCAGCGCAATGATTATAGATGTAACCCATGGCGAAAAAAACAAAAACAAAACTCCCACACCACTGCTGTGCCATTTTTCTCTTTCCTCAGCCGCCCTTCTGTCTTCCCCTTGCCTCTTCCTCAGGGGCTGATTTCAAATTTTCAAAGACAGTGGAGAGACTGAAGGCTCATTAATATCTTTGTTTTAATATAATGGCCACAGATTTCCGAGGAATTATTTCTAGCGGAGAAATGTGTTCATTGGTGTGATGAATGTCCAGACAGACCTTTGGCTTTACATATTCGTTCACGGACAACCTGGGGTCGCATACTGCCTCACAAATTGACACTCGCTATTTGGATAAGGTAGAGGAAATAAAAAGTCTGTGTTCCTGAGTGTTGATCATAACAAGAAATATTGCACGACATCAAATATCATCATGTGAGAAAAAAAAAATAATGTAATGAGAATACGGTCGTACATTGCCAAAGGAAAAAATTACAAGGAACACGTTGTGACATTGTAAGAATAAAATATAATTTATCAGGAATAAGTCACATTAAAATGTAAGTCTGTATTGAGAAAAGCATCATAATGATATGAAGAATAAAAATCTGAATATTATGAGTAAAAACCTGTGAGGTTCCAAGAATAAGGCCATTATGTGACAGGAAAAAAGTCTTAATGTTGAAAGAAAGCCAAATGGTCATGAACAAAGTCCTGCTGTGAAAACAAAGTGTTGATCTTACCGGTACATGAAATACATATAGAATTATGGCATCTTTTATTTAAAAATATATATTACAAGGAAAAAGCTGCAATGTTGCAAGAAAAAAAAGTGGGCCCTACTTTGATGCTCAGTGCAAGTCTAGTGCAAAGTTTTCTTTCTTTTGGTATTTTCCTTGTCGGGCGCAGGTCAAAGGGGGCATTGACACAATTGTGGGAGTGATCGCAGGCGCACATCACATGGCATTTAACATTTACAAGGAACTGCAAAAAGATCTCCACCTGTGGAAGTGGGCATTTGGAGACCACCTATTTCTCCCAATCGCGTGCATCCTAGTGTGACAACCACCGCTCCCCGCTACCCAAAGTGTGCTGCGGTTCTGGGGAGCGAGAATTCCCAAACACGGTGAACCTGGCTTGCCCCAGTGCATATACGCCTGTCTACTCAAATAGCGCTCGTCATGGTACAAGAAGTTGCAAAGTTACAGCAATTGTACTTGAAATGAGAACAAAAAATTGAAGTTACGAGAATAAAGTTGCCAACATTTTCTTTGCAATATGTCCAGTTGTCTAAATGCGGCATTTTGATGAATATTGCGAATCCAGCGATCTTCATCCATCTCAGGGGGCGGCCATTTTGCCACTTGCTGTCGACAGAAAATGACATCGCAGCGCTGACGGGCTAAGCTTTGAGCACTAAAGCGCTACAGAAAATGAATATCCTCATGGAAATATCTCTGTCTAGTTCGATAACAAAAGTCCAAGTGGAGGATTTGAGGTAAAACTTCTCGAGATGGCTCACTTTTTTTTGCTTGTTGTTTTACTGTTGTCGGAGAAAAAAAAAAGTCATGGCTCGAGTCGAGGCGCGCTTGTAGTGAGGAATTTTCCAGCCTGGGCTGCGTCTTCCTGCGGGCCCTTTGGCATTGACTGTACGCTGAGAGGGTATCATTTATATTCCACTCCAGAGGTAACAGAAGAACATGCGATTGGGAAACAGCTCAAACACCACTCGGCTTGTGAGGCTCAAGGCGTGGAAAAGTCAAGCTTTGTCTCGTTCATGCCAAAAGTGTGTGCCACTTTTCTTTCCCATTTTCTCAATTTTTGGGGGACACTTTACACCCCCCACCCCCAATGCTCTATTTTAGCATTGGGGTGCAAAAATGGCTGAGTGGAACTGTGATGGAATTTGAG
This sequence comes from Hippocampus mohnikei, assembly GCA_026261675.1. NCBI lineage: Eukaryota > Metazoa > Chordata > Actinopteri > Syngnathiformes > Syngnathidae > Hippocampus > Hippocampus mohnikei. Next base: position 19,954,525 of record JAKGUB010000325.1, on the reverse strand, counting down.
CAGCAATGAAATCTGACCAGTGAAACTGCCTTTAAATGCCATAGGTGCCTCACTCTAACCTGTATTGAAAAAGCCCACTAGGCATTGAAAGCTGTTGAGATAATTGCAAATGTATCCTTTGGCGCAAAAAGAAAAGAAAAAAAAACAGCACTCGCCCTCACTCATTTTCTCATCTTTTTTTCCCTCCGCACCTTCGTACCATGGCTGACAATTAAGACGCGGGATACCTCGCCTTGATTAAAAGGTTACATTTGTACTGCAAGAGCCTTTCACACAAGGCAGACCTGAACCGCTCTAATGATTGCGGACTCCGCCATTCAAGGGCCAGCCATCCATCATAGCGGTAAGGCCACTGGCTTTATTATAATACAGAGGACAGACATGCTCCCGGGCTATGTGGGACACAATAGAGGTCTTTCAACAGACCTATAAATACATGATCTGTCAGGGCTTGCTGTCCTGGGGGCTCTCTCGCCAACGTTTGAGCCCCGCGGTCGGCCATCACTTATGCTAAGATATGCGCAGCACCCCTCGGGCTGAGGCTAAGGCTCAGTTCATTTCAGCCCCTCATCAACCACCACATTCTACCTGCAGCCATGAGAATAAATAAGAACATGATAAAAAAGAAAAAAAAAGTCCTTCATTATGACGGACAGCAAAATGCTCCGAAACAAGCAAATAGCTCGAGCGCATTGTTGGGCTTTGTCATGCGAGGAACCTCAATTTGTGCATTTACTGTGGTACTGTCATGAGCTGTTTTTGTTGTTGACATTTATATTTAGTTTTGCTTCATGTTGTGTGTTGATGTCTTGTGTTCCATGTTCTGGTCTTCGTAGGTAGGTTTGCATTTCCGCCTGTTCTCGTCAGCCCTGCTCCTTGTGTTGGCCAGTCAGTTCCCTCAGCCACTTGTGCCTTGTCCAGGTGTAGCTTGTTGTCTTTTCTTGTCACTTTGCTCGTATTTAGTTCCCTGGTTTCTCAATTTCTTTTAAATCAGCAGTCCCAATCGAAATGAATTAAAACTACATTAATCCATTCAACCATATTTGATTTGTTATCCATCTCATAAAACATAAAATATTAAAAAGGGCATAAATAGAAAGAAACGTGCTTTATGAAGTGTAACTGTACACCAGAAGCCACATCAACAAGTGTGCCTCAAAGGGGGCGTGGCCAGTTGAGTGAAATCTGTCTCTCTGAGCCTCTGGATGTGAGTTTTGGCCTACTGTAGGTTCTTGCAAGTGTTCCCATTTTATAATTGTTCAGAAAATGCAACCTTTTTTTAACTCTACTAGATTCTTTACCCTTTATGAAGTTCACTCCTATAGCAGATTTCAAGACAAAGCAAAGAACTAAAAAGTGACGGATGATAATTTTAAAAAACTTGTATATTGGGCCACTTGTTTGAGGTACTACCGTATATGCATTTTTGTGAAAGCTTACTGGACTATGATGCATTGCAACATGCTGTATTACATTTTACTAAGCATATATTCCGTGATATGCAGCTCCTTACCCTCCTCACTTTATCTCAGGTGAGTATCTTCTTCCGCTGTTGCCTTCTGGCCAAGATCAGCAATCTGGAGGTTGGGCGTGTTCTTTTTGGAGATTAGTCTGGATGTAGGCTGTCGCATGTTCGAATAATAAACAGGTGAACACTTTAGCTCTGCATAATTCTCTATCTGTGTACCACCTTAATGTATGAAAATGGTATTCTTGCTTGGGGCGCAGAACCAGCAGCAGATTGTGTCCAGGGCATGCTGAGTGGAAAGCCAATGACAAACCTTAGCACTTGCACAACAATAACCGCTGGAGCAGCGGGTCGCTATTTAGCATAACCTGAACCATGGGTTATTATTTGGATATTTGCTTGGTGGGAGGGTGGCTTGATGAGCTGGTTGGCTCTTTGAAATTAGGACGGTCAGGGTTAAAGCAAGGATGAGGGAGGTGGGTGACTGAGGCAGTGACTAAAGGTATGATTATTTGGTTGGTTAGGGTAGTTAGCAATTGTATTATAGTCAGGGGCGCAAAGGTCGTCTTGGGTCTGCTTCCTTGACTGATGGACTGGTGGTTAGTTTTTTTTTGCTGAGTTGGGGTTAACGCATCGCTTCTCAAAATTTTTTTGTTACAACATTTCAAGAAGAAGAAGAAAAAAATGGGAGTGGGGGGGTAACTCGCTGCCTTTACTATATACAGTATAGTATAATTTGTATCTGAAATTGTTGTAAGTATACCTCTGCAGAGGATCTAATACTGTACTCATTGTGCACTCTAAAAATGAGAGTGGCATTGCCACCTACTGTAGTGGATGTGCAATTACACTTTATTCTGGTACGGTAAAAAAAACAACAACAAAAAAATGTTGTCCCCTAGGGTCATACGTACACCACCTCTGTTGTCGCACCTTGTCTGCCTCTTTGAAAAGGACTCAGTTCGTGTAATGGTCATGATTACAAGGGTCAGGAGTGAATGGAATCAAGCTTTGAGTATCTTGACAGCTTTGTGGCCAAAGGGAAAGGCAATCCAATCATTTTCTTTATAATAATGACATGTATGTGCCCCGATTAGTCTAAACATGGCCTTCTGATCAATATTGCATTTGCGGAATCTCAATTAAGATATAATTCCAGTCGTTTTGATCCATCTCAGGGGGCGGCCATTTTGCCACTTGCTGTCGACTGAAAAATGACATCAGAGTTGCTTCGGGTTCAGCTTCAGAAAATAGGTGATTCCCCATTCCACAAACAGATTATTAATCACAATATCATTTTTAGGCTAGTGAGGGTGCATACAAATATACTAGTGTAAAGAAAATTTGGGGGGGTAATATTTTTGGCCAGGGTAGTTTGTGTTAGAATTGAGGTTGAGGATTTAGGGTGGGCTCAGTTGGCTGGTTGTTTGGTTGATTTAGAGACTTGATACATTGAAATCTACCATTGTGGTGAATAAACAAATGTATAATATCCTGTTTTGTCCACAAAAAGAGGGACTCTCCCAGAAGCAAGATTGTTGATATGACTTTCTGAGGAGCCTCCATAAGTGGAGACATTTATTGACTGAGCTGATAGCGATTGTGGGGCCAGCTGCTTGGAGATGTGGCCAGAAGGGCATCGGTAGTGATGGCAAATTTAGAGTCTGCTGTTAGACACCAGGGTTGTGGAGAGTCACCAAGGCCTTTTGGGTCTTAACTGGCCTTGAGGCTAATTGGCTAAGGACAGGTCAGGAGGGCAACAAGACCAGAAGATTTAGCTGTGTTTGAAGGAGGTGTTTAGAGGTGTGGGGGCCATCTTGAGTAAGAGCATGGCAAAATATGTCCAAAACATTGGCTGATCTTAACACGGGGTTTTGGATTAGCGTGCTCCTTCTCTGGAGGAAAGCCTCTGCTGGGGTTTTGGAACCTAATAACCAGTTTGACCAAATGTGTTTTTGCTGTGGGAGCCCCTTCCTTAAAACATGTGTGCACATCCACTACATTTGTATGCCCACCTGCCTGCGGGTCTTATCCCAGTCCCATTCACAGCCGATCCAGGTAGGGGGTAGGGTAATAATAGCTGGTATTCTTGGATTGAAATTTTTAGTCCCTTAACTAACCCGCAAAGTCCCCTTTCGCACACACTCCCCTCACACAAACACACACAAAACACTCCCCACCCCCTCGCACCAGTCTTATTCAGCCCACGGCACTCACACACTCCTCCAACTCACTCTTCCTCTCCTTCTTCCCCCAGATCTCTCTCTCTCTCTCTGCCACAGCTGCAGCCTCCTGGCTTGGCCCGCAGCTTTCAGGAGGCTTCCCGGCTCGCTCTCCTTCTCCCCTGCAGCCACAAAGGGACAAAACAGGCAAAGGAGGAAAAATAAAACTTCGGGCACACCATGCGAGGCCATCTGGGTAATCTTGCTCAAAAGGCTCGAGGTGATAGCAGCAATTTACACAGGCAAAAAGAAGAAGGAGGGGACAAAAAGAGCTTATTTCCATACCTAGCAGCCTCGAGGAAATGCAATTGAATAAACCAAGAATTAGAAAAGAATTACAGCAAAACCAATACGGAATATTCAACATTAGATCAATTTGTCCTTTTCACCCACCCCCTAAAACAAACACGCACATTGAAATGTGATAACGTGACATAGAGTCAACACACACGCACACACACGGGCACACACACGCACGCGCACACACACACACACACACACACACACACACACACACACACACACAGCTGAGGGGGGAGAACAATATTTGTGATGAAAGGAAATCAAACTCAAATCCAACATGTTAAAGTCAAGTTGATTAGTGGGTAAATGTAAAAAAGCGTCTTGGGCTGGCATTTCCCACAGTCAAAACGATATGCTAATTTGCAACTTAATAGCTAAGGGCCGCGTTCTTGCTTATATAAACCTTGAAAACATGCCGCAGTGCTGATACGTGTGCCTTTAATTTAATGAAGTAAAGCAGCGGCAGCAGCGACAAAAAACAATAAATGCCCCAATTAAAGAACAGGCATGAAGAGAAGTGTCTATTTCCCGCTTGAGCCCCTGCGGACATATGTACCCGAGCGTGTCTGCACATTTACCCACACGCACGAGCATATGCATCGTGTGCAGCCCATAAAAAAAAAAAAAAAAGTCCTGCCTTTCAAATTAGCATATGCGCCATGTTGTAGGAGATGTGGCTTATCTGGTGGGAGATCCAGGCTACATGTTTATATGGTACTTGTTCTGAGCACGTATGTCTAGAGGGGGGCAGACATGTCTGCGCGCATACGTTATTGTTTGTGTGTGGTGCTATGGTGTTACTGCATAATTAGTGCATCGTGTACGCCAGGGCTGACGTGTGTTGTGGGAGCATATTGAGCATTAAAGGCAAAGCGAGGATGTGCCATCTCGCATTCGTCTTCTCTTACTCGACCCCCCAACCCCGCCCTCCCCATGCCTGTATGTCATCTGGCCTTCTTCGCACCCCCGCGGGCTACAAGCCCATCAGGCTCGCTATGCTCCAATGTGTCCCGACAGACCTGATGTGATCTGAGTGGCTGACGGGTTTGTCCCTGCTGCCCGCTGTCGCTTCCTTTCCACGCTTCACTCATACGCAAAGACCGAGGATCACACAACCCGATGCCGTCTGATCAAGTTTGCGGATCGGCGGCAGTGTGGGCATCAACACTATTTGGTGTGCTTCATCTTCAGAATCTGGTTGGAACCATGTGAAGGACTGCTGTGGACTTTGCATGAATTATGGGCGTGACTGCTGATATGAACCGAACGGGCTTTTTGTTTATATGGCATCGGTTCGAGCAAGTCCACTTTCTATGTCAATTGGAGACTTTAACAAAGTGAGAATGCAAGTTGTTGCACGTTAAAAGACAAAACATTTCGATTTCACTCTCTTCCTCTGCAGGACAAAAAGTAGCCTGCTACAACGTACACTCGCAAAGTTAGCTACTTTCTGAACTGCTCAGACGGTGAGGCAATGAGCAGCCGCAAAAGTTCGGAGGCGTATCACTACTTACGCCAAAATAAAGTTGGTTGTGTTTTATTAAAAGAGGTTTGACATAAGCTGTGTCCAAATTCGTTGGCTGCATCCTTCGAAGGACTCTTCGCAGGCTGGGCCCTTCCAAGGCTCCTCCACACGTCTTTATGGAATGCCAAAACTGTGGCGAATTTGGACAGGCCTTAGTAATTTGAGCTGAGCGGAAACGGAAATGTCTCTCTCTCATTCGTGAATCATCGTGATCAACCAATAAGCAGCCTGCGTCAGGTGGGGGAGTAACTTTCCTAAACGTACTACTCTGCTATCGGTGTTCACGAACGAGTTAGCGTAGACAAAGAGCAAAGCTTTGCTCGGAAGCCGTCTCCATGGAAACGAAGGCCAGATTTGTAGGCTAAATTCTAAGGTCTCGAGAATTTGCTAGCTTGGAAAGCATTGACCGCTCAGTGAGATACCAACTTACAGGCCACCATACTTGTTAGCGCTGCCTAGCTTCAGTGGTATTTTCCCTTCCGATTGGACAATAACACCTGGTAATGAACAAGGGGCAACCAAGGAGCCACGTGACAGCATATCAGCTTCTGCGGTGCATTTGCAAACCACATAAAAAGTATGCTCAACTTAGTTTGCTGTTTAAAATGCCAAAGGACACAATGCATTATTATCATAACAACTATAAATTTCACTGAGTGCTAGGACACAAGTAAATATTTTAAATAGGGTCTAAAGACGCCTTTAGCTTTTTCAGTATCCGTGCGAGCACGTGTTCCGAAGCGAACCTTCAATTTTGCAACGCTGATGGAGAGAAACAATACCCTCTTGGTTCAGTAGCCATTTTATACAAGCGCACTCACACACCCACAGAGCCCTGAGGGGATGCAGAGCGAGTGGGGGTTGGATACCGTGAGACGGGGGCATCAAACTGGGGCTTTGGAGACGCAGAGCTGCACCAACTGAAAAACGTACGTGTAATGCATGCGAGCGCGCGTCTTGTGTGAACACAAATTCACACATCTGGTGACACACCGAGGGAGGGATAGCGAGAGTTTATGGAGGCTAGTTTGAAAGCAGACAAGCTGCTTCCAAGTGAAGGACGATGGTGCCTTTGCCTGCAGGGATCATTTCAACATAATCATTCTTTTGAAAAAAAACGGACAGTGAAAATGAGGACACTCTGCAGAGTGAAAATGTTTTTGAATATAGACTGGGTATATTTTTGAAATGAAACTTTTGAAAGAGAAATAATACCCTCAAGTTTCTAATCAATCATTAACTCTTTATGTCCTCACCCGTGGAAAATATCTGGACGATTTTTAACCCAACGAATTTACTGTAGTGCACAAAAGTCCGAAAGTAATAATAATGAAAAAGTAATCGATATATTTTAAATAATACCTGAAACAGTAGCAATAATATATCGTTTGTTTTGTTTTTGTGTGTCTTTCTTTGTAAAATGGTTACATCACTCCAGGTAGGTATTTTTTCTTTATAAAATGCAAAGGTTTAATTAAAAACAACAGTTATTTTTTAAAAAAAGTCAGTATATTATGCTTTTTTATTTTTTTTCCTTTGAAAGCTATACATGTTTAACTTTATTGAAAAAAAGTAGTATACCCCAATATATTATTATTTTATTAGGTTTACCCAAGAATAATAATGATATACTCTTTTAAACTAACAAAAAAGACATAATGATAGTGATGCTTTTTTTAATTTAAAGTAAATTATTTTCCCATGTTTGGAATAATTTTACATTTTCACTATTTTTCTAGTACATTGATATCTTCTTTTTTTTAATAAATAAATAGAAACCTACATTATACAGTGTATAGGATTGTACAAAGATGTCACATTTATTCCCCACCAAAAAACAGCAAGTAAAAAATAAAATAAATTTTTCCTGTTCTATTCTTTGTTCATTATCAATTAATATCGTATTCCATCCAGCCATTATCCAAATTGATAATCTTCACGAAATGATAATAATAATATCCAGTATCTGTGTCTAACTGTATAATTATATTCATTACGTACTATTTTAAATAAGATTTGACATCAGTATAATATAAGATTTCTTCTTCTAAAAAAAAAAGAGTCATAATCAAGCCAGCATCCTTCCCAGATTGGCTCGTAGAAATCACATGCTTCCACTGCCTGATAATAAGGCTTGTGGTGTCCATTTTGGCTCAAGTTTAAGTGACCAAAAATTACAACACAACATTTGGCGAAAACCTTCAAAAATGCCTCTGATCACTTATTCGGCTTTGATTTTGCAGCGTAGCAGTGCTCAAACCTTTTCCACATGAATAATGCTGCAGCCGCACCGCTTCAAGATGACACATAAGCTTGGTCATTTTTGACATGATGTTTTGACACTGTCAACTCTGGAGAATTCTTCCTCGCAGTGCCCGGGGACATCGCCGCCATTTTGGGGGGGCACATGTGACCCTTTTCGCCGTCTGTGATGGCGCCAAAACGACGACAGGCAGGCAGGCCAGGCAGGAGGGTCAGGAGTCACTCAGGCCATGTGACGCATCCCCGGAGGTGTCGTTGGGAGCGACATGGGAGCCCAAGAATCAGAGAGTGCGGTGTAGCTGCGAGGCTCCCAGATGAAAGAAAAAGAAGGTCAGTGGCCACAGGAAGCAGTGCAAAAAGCACCCCCAGCTACTGTCCTTAATGAGAGCACATCCCCTTGGGTGCGTATCCCAGCAGCCCCCACTGCCACGTAGAAAAGTCCAATCTATACGGAGCGCCGCCGGCCAGCCAAAGCAGCCATTTTCATGGTTCATTCCCGGAGCCAGGAGCCACCTTGTGAGGTAAACAAACCCAAGTACAAAGATGCGCACGCTGCTGCTCGGCCACTTGCCGCTTGATTGTTGGATTTTTTTCCTTCCTTGCCGTTTGTTTCATTTTGAACGTCTGGAAGGTCTCGCCATTTTTTTTTTCTGGAAGGTCAAACTTGTTTTCTACACAGGCCTTATACGGTTGTGGTTATGGTTGCCCTCAGGGGTCCGGTTGGAATGCTCAAACGGCATACATGGTCACGAATTGGGGTGTAACAGTACAGCTAAAATGACAGTGGAAAGTCAAGGTTCAGTTAACATTGCGTACAGTAAGGGGAAAAACATGCAAAACAAAATGGTTATGTTAGCCTTGCTTTTTTTTCTTTTTAGCAAAGTGTAGCATCAATATCATTTTTGCAGTGTGTATGAAAAGCACAAATCATGGCCTTTCTTATTGCTAGGAAGAGATGCTGGGAGAAGCTGTTACGTTCGATGCTCGGCAGAAAGCACACAATGACATACTAAAAGTTAGCCAGAATCTGAGCTGCACTGGGTTTGTTTACATTGCTGGAGCACATCGAATACCACATTTTGTTCTTTACGTCATATTTCCTGTGTTCTAAAACTTGCAGCATCACATTACATAATCACCCCTGACCTTGATTATTATTGTTTTTTATGATAGATAAATTATATGATCAAATCTTTAATATTAATCCTAATCTTTTAAGGAAAGTGCAACATCAGTAATCTTCTTTTGAGGAATGAAGACATGTAATCTCAACTTCGTGATTTTGTTAGTTTTCGTTAACTATATGAATGTTGCTTATGGCTTTGGCATCATCTGAAGGGCCCCGAGGAGGCTGTTTAAATGCCCCTTTAAGTTAGCATTAGCACTGTGCAACTTATGGATTTATTTTCGTTAAATTGAGTTAGCAAGTTTGATATTCTGTAAAAAGCATGACGCTGACCATGACGTCTGCCAGCCAGAAGCTGAGCTACTCTGTGTTGGTTCACGGACTAAATGTGTTGCAAGAGCAGCGGGCAGTTACACTTCCTGTCCCGTACTCAATATGTTCCATGATGTGATTTTTTTTTTTTTAATTGTTTTTTAAAAATTGTTTATTGAGCATATATAGTACACACAGTGACAGATTAACAAAAGGCAAGCAAAATTTATGAAAGGAAAATTTAAGTATGTAGTGGTATAAAGTATGTACAAGAAAAACACACATCATCACAGTTGTATGCTCAAAGGAGTAGGAAGAAGTAAACTACTTATCTAGTCCTACCCCTTATTGTGTAGAATATGAATAGATCATTTTTCAAAACAAAGAAGAAGAAGAAAAAGTCTACATATCATCAAATACTTTTACCATTGTGTATACTATACTTTTCCATTTATACACCTTTTGGTTTGTATATTTATAATTATTCTTTCTCCTTTTTGTTTCAATTTTTTCATATTCATTATAATTACTGCATTTCTTGAGTATAAATGATAAATTGATCAAAATCCAAAACAAGAACAAACAGCTGTAATACTATATTTTATAAGTATATCAAATTTGAGGTATCCCAGCAAATTACATGATCTCCCCAGCATTTCATTACTAAAAAATGGATGTGAAACAACCTTTGGACAGTGTTCCAGGAAAATGTCCTACATTTGACATTCGACCAAAAAACATGTCACTAGCCATGAAGTCAAGTAGCCAGAAGCAGAGCTGCGCTGTGTTGTATCCTGTCCCTTGCCTAACACCTACATTTGATCATTATATTTTTTTACAATGGACATAAATATATTTTTCAAAAAATGAAACAAAACAACAAAAAAACAGCATTTAAAAAGATTAGATTCGGAAAATTATGAGAAGGATCGTCCTCGAGCACCACATCGGGGCGTTAAATCTCATGAATGGGTATTTCGGTTCCTACTTTCAATACATTTGTTAAGTACCAGGTGGCGTTCAATTCTCAGCCAAGCCTTCTCACCTTCAAGACATGGGGCTGACGTTGAAGCCTGCGGTGCAGCGGAGAGGCACAAAAGCTCATAAATACACACATGTACAGTCGCTGTGAGTAATGGGCTCTCTGATCATTTGTTTATGTGTTGAATGCTTCAAACCCAAAGTGCTTGAAGGCCACTCGGCAGCGCAGTCCTGCATTGCCCCACAACTTTTAATGACGCACATTGAAAAGCGTGCGAATGCACAGTCTCATGCTGATTCGAAAAAACTTTAGGCCACAACGTGCTCTCATCTTTCTGACATTCTAAGCTCCCAAACAGCCTCGTGGCTTTCCCAATAACAACCAAACAATTGCTCCGCCTACACTTCTCTCTTTCAACTGTATCCAATCAACACTTTGAGCCCCAGGCGACCCCCCCGGGGTGACAACGTTTTTGCAAGGCCGTGTTTGTTCTGGAACCATTTGCTATGCCCACGTCCTCCTCGCTCCAGGCAAGGCACACGGCCTCGGGGCAATGAGGTGTGACCTATTTGGATGGAAAGGAGGGTGACACCCAGCTCCCCTCTGGTGGTATCCACAAGTACGACAGCTCCAGAACAAGTACTGACGTGAAATCGTACTTAAAGTCCTTGTTAAGTGCAAAGAAATATGTCAACTGAATTTGGCACACTATCGAGAAGACTGTTGTCAACAGCTCTGCCAAATTTGAATGATTATTGAAATAGCCAAGTATGTACTGACTTCGAAATCCTGAGAAATTAAGCAATTCTCCGTTTGCTGAATGCGCTTGAACCCCCACCCCGCTCAACTGTCAACTGTCAAACGAATACCAGTACTACGACCTGTTACATCGAGCATCTTTCTTATGCAAGCACATAACTACATGTTTGATCTGCAAAAACATATCTGCTTCAAGGCTCCGAGAATATCATCTCATCGCAAGGTTGCAAGTCTGACTTTTGTCCGCGTGAGTTGCAATTGAGACGCGCTAAAGCAGCCATGTTAATGGATGAGCTGCTATGTTCCTTCTGCTGGCTTTTTTGTCTTTCATGCGGAGGGTCGATACATTTTAATATTTGGAATTTGACCTGTTCACTTCCAAATCTTGTATTCCTCATTACGCCCAGTTTCTCATGGAAAGCAAAATAGTGATTTTTTTTTTTCTTCACCAAGCAATTAAGTGTGTGCCAATATTCATCTTTTGGTTAACGCAATGTGTGCATGCAACATTTGATGCAATTCTGCTTACTTTTTGGCTTTGATACAATAGCAGGAGCATTACACTTATGGGAAATGTGGATTTTTCTGCGTGATATTGTTTCAGACAGTGTAGCATGGTCATTGATTGATAGTGGCTCTGAATCTTCACCCAGCCAAGCTGGCCATGTCATGGTCAGAGAAATTCCTGTTGCCATATAAATGATTAATGTCTGTGAAGCGTGCTATTCAATGACATTTGACTCATGGGGTTTATTTCGGCCTCTGGTGGTCATTGCATGTACAAGAGCTCCTGTTGTGATCCAAACTACTGCTGCCCTGGTGGAGGTAACAAGTACTGTCGCTTCAGTGAATGGAAGAAGTACTGAGTGTCCTATCGTGGTAACCATTACTAGAACTCTGTGAATCGTACAGAGCGTGAAAAATCATCCAAAAAATATCATTAGGAAGCTAAAACATCAACACAAGGCAATAGCTAGCTAGCGGGCCGGCTAGCTAGCAAGATAGATAGATAGATAGATAGATAGATAGATAGATAGATAGATAGATAGATAGATAGATAGATAGATAGATAGATAGATAGATAGATAGATAGATAGATAGATAGATAGATAGATAGATAGATAGATAGATAGATAGATAGATAGATAGATAGATAGATAGATAGATAGATAGATAGATAGATAGATAGATAGATAGATAGATAGATAGATAGATAGATAGATAGATAGATAGATTTTTTTAAAGGTGGGTGGCTTTTCATGCAAACGCAATATGCAAATCTAAACAAATGACGAAGACGCTGTATTGACACACTGTAAAGTATGCTTAAAGATGTGTCTGTTGCGGTTTTAAGACAGTAGATGATTCACAGGGAGGCAGGATTATATTAAAAAAAAGACTCCTACCTTGAGGCAAAAGTGCATTCATTCCTTTCCTTGCCCTTTAGCAGCCAACCTGCAGTTGTCCATTACAGTAGTGTGTGTGTGTGTGTGTGTGTGTGTGTGTGTGTGTGTGTGTGTGTGTGTGTGTGTGTGTGTGTGTGTGTGTGTGTACACAATTGGTGAAACTGCTGCATGCTAAACCTAGTGTAGTTTATATGCACCGAGTTGGTTTTGAATCATGATATTAACATGAGGGATGGTTGAGGAAAGACAAATATGAAAATGTGCTAAATTTTACTGAATCACTGACATGCATGGCCGCTATTTAAAAACTAATAAGCTTCAATAAAGCCTTACATAAGTTGTAAGCAAGGAGTACTCCAGAATAATCACTATGTTCAACTGAAATACACTTAAAATAGTAAAATATGATTTTTAAAAAGCATAACTTATTTTAAAATAGGACATTAATATGCATTTGACCAATTGAATTCTGTATTATTTATCTACACAATGTAAGAATATAAAAAAATAGGTGGCAAAATAACTCATACTTTAATATATTTTTTCTTGTTGACTAGATTAATTTTGCATCATGTTTGTGAGCGAGTCACAACTGAGCAGTTTTGACAGGTTTGTGGGTATCATATTTCCACAAAAGCCAAATTAAATGGCATCTAGTGGTAGAAGTAAGATGCAATAATCAGATTTAATGAAGCCCTAAATAAATCCACATTTTCTTTCATCAACAATTTCCTCTTTCTTCCTTGTGTGTATGTGTGTGTGTGTATATATATATATATATAGATATATATATATATAGATATATATATATATATTAGAGCTGTCAAACGATTAAAATATTTAATCTAATTAAAAACTCAACTGTCATAATTAACTCAAATTAACTAAAAATTAATCATGATTACTCACGCATTTTTTTATCATTTCTGAATTTCCTTTTATATTTTTTGTCCTATTTTCCCCCATTTTAATGCTCTCATCAACATGGAATCATGAATCAGTTTTCTATGTGCAAAATGCAAATATTTACTGAAATAATTCCGATTTTCAATTTTACATGAACATTTTTCACTTGGAGCAGTTATTCACACATCATCTCTCACACAATATTGCTGTCCATCAACAACAGTGAAAAAAATATTTTGCTGCTTGAACAGCTCTTTTTATGGAATCAAAACAGCGCAATATAAAGTGCACATCTAAGGTAAACTAGTACTCAGCCTATAATTTTTCACGGCCCCCTGAATAGGGATTGTCGGTCAGCATGCAAGGATCTCTCGTTCTGTACTTTTTTGATCATTTATTGGAGCACTTTGCAGCAGAAGTAGTAGTAGTAGTAACAGAAGTATCAGAAGCAGGTAATAACCTAAACTACACATAAATGCAGTAAAAAATTAATATATCTATCTTTCTGCATCACAATGTAAATATGTATATAATTTACAATAATTAATACCTTTATTTAACAATACGTTTAATAAATAATTTAATCAACCCTGATTTCACTATGTATCATTATCGTCATCATTATTCATTGTTTTAAACGTAAGAAACCATACAACACAAACATAAAGTCGAATCGAACAAAAGAACTACAAGTCCCAATACTCAATCCCGGAAGTGGAGCGCCGGCATGAAACCCAAACTGAAACGCAATATACTTCGTTTAAACGTCAGATTGCAGACGGACAAACATAACAACTATGCAAAAATGAGCTAAATAAAGACACCCCTGTTCTAGCAACATTTTAGCCCACGCTGTTTGCTTTGAAATGATCCATAGCTGTCGGTCTGAGAGAGGGGGCGGAGTATGGACGTCAGCTGTGTGCTTGGCCATTAAGTGGTATTTCGGACTCGACGTGCTATGATTATAGCTCAGTTTACGACTGCAAAACATACAGGTAACTTTGGTCTTGTCATTGGAACAATCTGGCAACTTTTTAAAAGTAAACTTTCCATTCATAAACTATTTAAATATCCATTTTCGGTGTCTCGCGCTGCCATGGCTGGCAAAACAAACGTGCGTGGACCCGTGCAGAGCGATTGATGTTTTGTTTCTGGTTTATTTATAGAGCAACGTAACATCCGCTGTGACGTCTGCGGCGTTAATCTCGCGAGAAAATTTTTGATCCCGATAAAATTCATTTAAATTAATGCCGATATAAACGCGCTAAACTGACAGCTCTAATATATATATATGCATACATACATAAACACATATACTGTATATATGTAAATAGCCATTGTCTGAAGGCTTGTTGGAGCCTATTCCAACTGACTTTATTACACCCTTCCTTCACGTTTTCAATCAAAACTGAACTGAGCATCTCTGACTGGATCGCAGGATCACTCCTTTTTTTCAAGTTGCATCCCAGTATTTAGTATTCGTAGAATAATAATAGTATAAAATAAGGGAGGAGAACAAAGCTGTCGTGCTGCTGCTGCCCGAAGGTAGCAGCACTAATTACATGAGTACATGTTTCAAACACATCTGACAAAATTAAAACAGCTCTCTCCGCAGGGTAATGCATGAACATTTAAAGTACATTCAGAACAAACTTCCAAAAATAATTAAACTGAGTTTAAAATTATTTTAAAGTACAGTTTTATATATTTTTTTAAATACCAATTTTTGGGGGACACAATTAACGTGTCATAAGCTGAGAGTCAATTCAAAATGTCCATCTTTATATCATTACTCCACAAACCCCAAACTAAATGTTAAGAATGATGCCATATTTAAAAAGACATCTGACAAAATGAAAACATTTCTTTCTGATGGGGAACCGATGCCGTTTTTAGTTAGATATGACTGAACTCGCCAAAAATAAGATGATGCCAAATAAAAATCCAAATCAACCACTGAACTTCAATAAAAAGAGGAATAAATATGCAGGCCAAAAAGTGCAGATACACACACCCACACACAGGCACACACAAACACACACACACACACACACACACACACACACACGAACACAGTTTAAAGTTTTTGTGCTTAGTTTTGATTCAGCTCTTCATCACCACAGGGCCCAACTCCGGTTCGCTCCAGTATTAGGCTCAATTAGAACAAGATCCAATTAGAGGGCTGCATTCCCCTGGGGCAAGGAGAGGCAGGAAATGGAGACGGAGAAAACGTGCAAGTCGACAACATGCGGACACAGCCAGCATAAACAAACTCACTTTGTTGATCTCGGCTGTTGCTACGCCAAAGTCCCCTGGGAGTCAAAGCCCTGCTAGTCTAAGCTATGAGATAAAACAAAATACAAAAAAAAAAAAGTGGGAGAAAAAAAAGGCCCACAGCGAAACATGAACTCTGTGAGCACAAGGGCTCCGACACCATGAAGGGAACGTCTGGGCCCAGAAAATGAAAAAGCCCGCAGGCGTTTTCCATTTACAGCGAAAAAATCCAGCGCTCGCTTCTGGCCAGGGTTAGTATCAGACTCTCAAAATGAACACTTACACTACTGGAGGAACAAATGGAGCCGCTTTCCATTGTCGCTCTATTAAATCTGTGCCTTAATGGACATATACCTTACTCGTGACAGAAATCAATAGTGTACAATAAGACAGAAAGGAAGGAAAAAGAGAAAGAACAGAAAAGGTGTAATTGGCCAAGGACTGGCGTGAGGCTTGGGTCTGACATCGCCCTTGCTGGGGGGGAGCTCCAGTCCATCCCCGCCCTCCCCCAAGGCTAGCGTTGTGAGGGAAAATGGCGAGGGCCAACCTTGGCCTGCTGGAATGATGAAAAAAAAAAAAGAAGAGGCATTTGGCTGACACTGACTCGGAGTGGATACGCATCACGACACCCTGGCTTTGGGGATAGCACGCTCAGGTGTCGTGGGTGGTATGTGAAATGCCGCATTAAAACCACCCCGACCTACCTCAACCCCCCCCCCCCCTTCCCCACCCCTGCAGTCTGCCAAGTTGAGTTTCAAGCAGAGATGGAAATCCCATTAAGTCACATGCTGAACTTGGCTCTGCAAAGTCATTTAACAAGTTTGCTTCAATTACACTTAAAATGAGAGGGGAACTTCTGAAGGCCAACACCCCCTCCAGTCGTACCTTCAGGAAAAATATGCCCCTAAAACAGGATGGGCAAACTACGGCCCGCGGGCCGGATCCGGCCCATTGGGCTTTTTAATCCGGCCCGCCGAAGGTTGGTACACAACACAATTAAGGTTCGATATAAATGATTGCATTCATTTCATTTGGACTTGTAATGACAGGCATTTCAACGCCAGATGGTGCAGTTACTTGAAGTTGCAGAGCACAGGGAGGGAGGGGGAGACGATACGGAAGCCAGCAGTAGCGCCAACTCAAGCAACTCCCGCTCGATACGACGGAATAAGTGTGTCTGCGCCGCTATTTTCTATCATTGGATCCAAAACAGCGACATGCAAGTGACTCTTTGTTGCAGTGAGTTTTACTGCAATTGCGAACATTTTCACGTCCTGTCGATCATGGCATGATCAATGAAAAGAAACAGAAATGGCCACGGTAGAGAAAGTGACGTGTATTTGATTAAACGAAGCGGGTTACAAAAGTACGAAACATTCAGGAGACGCTTGGAGTCTGAAAGACTGAAATCTACAAGACTTTGAAAAACGAGAAAGTGATTTGTGCTCAGTCCGATTCTGGCTATTTCCATGCCCAGAGTGAATTGCTTGCGGCTCGAAGGACAGTCGAGTAAATAGACGTTTCCTGGAATGGTTTGACTGCTATCGTGCTAAAAACTTTCCGCAAACTGGACCGCTAAAAAGAGACGAAGCGAGTCCCAGAGCGTGAACTATGAGCATAGAAGACTTCGAAGCGTCCCGTGGCTGGCTTCAAAAGTTCGCTACGCGACATCAGCTGAGCAACGCTGTCATGTGTGGTGATCGAGGGGAGGTCAAGTCAGAGACAATGAGTGAGTCGAAAGAAAAGCCACCAGGTCTCTTACACTCATTTTGTAGCAAATAGTCATAACTTTGTTATATTTTGTCATATACCTGTACTGTATGCTGCAGTTTTTGGCCAATATATTGTTGCACTTTGTTGCTTGTGTTGTCACACATGTATGTTGCTCACATACTTGAACCTTCATACAGGACATATACCATAGTTGTTTCACTGTTCACATTAAAAAATGTATGGTAATACTTTCATGCTTTTGTTCTGTTGATGTTTGGTATGGACTGTCAACATATAATTTTTTTTTTATATGTAGCGTATCTTGTCCTGACACGGCCCACCTGTCAAATTTAGAAATCAATGTGGCCCCCTGAGTCAAAAGGTTTGCCCACCCCTGCCCTAAAATCATACGTCAGTGCTCAAAGGAGTGAATTTAGCTGTACACACTTTGGAGTCCACTTGCTTTCCGTCCAGCTCTAAGTCCCTCTCCATGACGAAAGTGCATAAATTACCGATTGTCATGTAACGCCGTCGCATGGATGCGACAGAAGAGGGGAAAATAACACCCCATAAATCGAAGCTACATCCAAACACGTCATCTTTCATTGCGCATCAGCGTGCAGGTGCAGTACTTCTTTTTCTTCTTAAGTGCAGCTGCATGGAAAGTGTACTCGCTCACAGGAGGTCCACGTTTGGCCACGGGGGCTCCCAGCTGCGGCCTGACTGACCCGCGATGGCCGTCTCGCCTAAGTGCTGCCGGACTCAGTCGCCCCCCAGCCGTGTGAGTGCTCCACTGATCTGGTGCTGGCTCATGCGGCCTGGCATGACTTACACTGCATCACGTACGTCAAAAAAAAAAGGGGGGTGGTCAGATCAGATAATGCATATCTGGGCTCTCCATATATAAAAGGGGACTCTGTTTTTGTTTTATGACTCAGAAGTAGCTAGAGTTGTTAAAGCTTGTACTCACATAAGAACACTGTTACTTTAACGTAATATAATGTAAAATAAAAGTAAGTTGAGTAAAAGTAAGTCCTGAATAAATAACTACACAAGTACTGAATAGGCCTAATTGGTGAGTGATTTAGTGGTTTAATCAGAACATGGTATTGCAATCAAGAAAAAAAAAGAAGACATTTTAGTAAATGAACTTCCTTTGTTTACACTTGTGAAACAGCATAATAGGTCGGCCAGGTAGTGATCAAATGGAAAGCGTGTGTCCTCAAAGTAGGCTGAAATGTCTACCAACATTTTTAGGCCAACACCAATGACAGCTGGTTGTTTTCGTAGCTTGTGCATAGTAAAAATATAGATTTCTGCAATGTCTCACATAATTAAGTCACGTTGAAAACAGCGGAGGCTGCGGTCATGTGACTACTTGGCTGCGTTTGATTGGTTGAATGGAGTCAAATGGAGTCAAACCTCACTAGTTACTGTGTTACCTCGGTAAGACAGAGTCGTGTGTTACAAGTGTCTCTGACAAACTCAATGGATCACACAAGCAGCCATCTCGTTTGTGTCTGTGTCTCGCGTCCTAGACGCATAATTTGTTCTTAATGTCTTCAACAAGTTGTTTATCTCCAGTTTTCCACATGCGATCAACAACATTCCAGACAATCAATCGATTCCTGTCATCGTTTCGGGGTGAAAAGAGGGCACCAAAGTCAAGGCGAGGATTGTCGAGCCACTTCCTGCCGGCCTATCTGGCGCGCTTATCTGCCAGGATCAGTTGTTAGTGCTGGCACTTTTCCTCGCCTGTCCTCTGGAGAGAAGTGGCTCTCAGCTGGAGAGAGGCGCCGCGGGCCACGCGCTGCCTTCCATTGTGCGCCGAAAGACACACGGCATACTTGAGAGAGCCGGTGCAGGTGCACAGAGGAAGAGTACGAAGGGGACACACCTGAGGGCCGCCTGTTTTTTTTCCCTCCTCCTCCTCACAGACACCAGGCTTGTATTTGAGGGGCCTTGTGCTTATTTGTTGTCAGGGGGGATGGGGGGGGGGGGGGGAGGAGGGAGGCAGATTTACAGACGCTACACTGCGCTAGAGGGAGGCAAGGGCCAGGCCGTAATAAAACTAAAATGACATTCAATTGAGTGCAGACCTCTGCCGAGGAGAAAGTAACAAAAGTGCTTGTTTGTCCATGTTTTTGCTTTAATAGGCTACATCCTGGTTCAGGGAGGATGACGTAATCCACCGTCATGCGTTTCGGTATCTATATAGGTGTTATTGATCCTCGACCAAAAGTGGGGCCAATCTGGCACAGGGACACAAAAAAAAAAAAAAATCATCCGTGTGATGCACACCCATCAAGTGTGAAATTAATTAAACAACCGAGAAAATATATTGCAGCCTATTGCTGAATTTTGTAGAAGCGTGATGGCACAATTGGGCTAATTCACATAATTACCTTCCCGACAATTATTTTTCTGCCCGTGACTTGGAGGACAGGCTGGTTGAAGATTCAGAGCCACTTTCAAGTGACGGTCAGAGGCTGTTCATTCAACACTACTATATGAAAAACTATCAAGCAAGACACTATCAGACACCCACTTCCACCAGCTTTCTGTCAAAGACAAAAGGTAAGCAGAGCTGCATTTGGGTTTTGTTTTTGTTTTTGGATGTACAGATCAATGTTAGCTTCTGATGACCAGCGCACACTAGATTGCTAAGTGAAATCGTCGATGCAGTAACGGGGTTTATTTGTGGTTGGTGATGTGCCACATACACACAGTATAGTGTATAGGTTGCTGTCTACAGGGGAGTTTTTTTTTGTCTTTCAGAAAAGTAGAACAAAAATTGTGCCATCATTCTTGATCCATGAGATATTGAGATGAAAGCATGCCTGGGAAGTATTTATAATGGTGGAAAAACAAATATTATCCATGTATGTCACATTTTAAATCATCCCAAAGGAAATTAAGACTTTCATTTCAGATTTTATTCTGTGACCTTTGACCCAATTTGGAAACCCTGCCATAAAGCAGATTTACTGGCCTTACTCTGGAGGGTTTTTTTTCTTCCCTTGTGAAAGTGATCCTTTTGTTTCCTGTTGGTTGCGAAGCTGACAGGCTACAAGAGTCCCTGTGACAACAAGCATCCATCTCCGCTTGTCAGTCGGCGAAACAAAAGAGGCAACGAGGGACAGATAAAGAAAGTGATAAGGGGACAAGAAGAGAGTTAAGACAAAATGGAGAGGAAGTTCTAAGTCTGTGTCAAGTGATTCCACCATGTGTGCAGGGCCTTCAACATAACGGGGGTTCTAATAGTTTGGGATTTTTCATGATAATTTCTTGTGATTCGTTTGTATTTTTTCGAAAACTTATAGTTTTAGATTTAGTTTTTTTTACTATGCGGAGTGTCTATCGAGTGCAACATTTTTTAAGTTTTTTTTTGTTTGTTTTGGTATTAGTTTTACTTTTTTGAAGCAGAGTGTGTATCGAGTGCAAGATAACAAAAAAGGCCACTAAGTCTAATTAAACTAAAATTCTCAAACCGCTATTTGACTTTGCTTCCTTTTCTCTGTAGTTATTATTCTTTTTATTTAGTTTTATAAATGTAAGATGTAGTTTCCGCTATTTTTGAAAACATTTGAATTTTATTTCATTGACAAATTTTTTTCAACAAGATTTTTACGACATTTCTGTCTCCTTTTTTTCTTTCGACTTTTCATGAAGTAGTTGAATCAGTACTTCTATTTTCACCATAGTTTTCTTTTTTTACTCACGTATCCATACTTCTACTTCAGTGTGAGTACTTTGACCCCATCGATTGATTTTTAGCAATACAAGACAAACATGGGGCAGCAATGTAGTGTAATGGATTTCTCCAGATACCGAAGCTTCCTTCCACATTCCCCAAACATGCACGCTAGGTTCATTTGAGGACGTTTCCCTGCAGGTTGAATACAAGCACCTGTGGCTAAAGCGAAACTACGGCGGGGTTTTTACTTTCAGGACCTGGACTTGCCACCTCTGACAGATCCTGAGCTCCGTGGACTCCACCCATGCGTGCAATTAGACTGCGTTTTGAGCTCGACCTCTGCTGGACAGGAAACGGGATCAGATATTGTCCGGGTCAAATTTCACCGTGCTACCTACAAATCGAGCTATATTCACCACCGATACAGTAACTTGTGCCAGCTGAGATCATTTTTTCAATCGTCTGCTCATCATGATTTTTAAACAATACCCGCCAAAATGTTCCGGGAATTATTCCTCTTTCTCAAAAGAAGACCCCTATTGATTTTCTGCTCCGTTCCATAAGATGTTTGAGGTACTTGAAATGAACGTCCGATCAATAGGTAATTTCATCCCCAAACTTTCAGGGGTTTGTATCAAAGCAAGTTGTTTATTGATTTTGAATGACATTTGGTTGAAGATACTTGTCGAGGCAGCAATTTGGTGAGATTTGCTCTGCGAGAAGAGGGCGAGTGACGGGGAGTGCGGGCTGATGTTTTCATCACAATTATATGTCTCACTCAGCACACTCTCCCTGCTACTCTTGCTAATTTAGATTGAGATCCTTCGAGGCCTTCCCCCCTATCTTTCATTTCCCTGCCTTCCATCTCTCCTCTCTGCATCCCATCAGCCCCTTGATAGGGGGAAAAAAAAAGCCTTCATGTCTGTGACTTTCTTGCCCCGCGGCGCATGAAGCCCTCTTTTATTTTGATCATCGCAGCACAATGGATTCATGCTATTCTGGCAACTTTATTCAGTATCAGCCCGAATTTACATACTGCTTAACAAGTTTGTGCGTGACTGTTGATGCCCCTGATCAAAGTGCTTTTGGAAATCTTTCTCATCTGATTTCCCACTCCCCCTTCCATCCTTCATTTCAAATGCATGCTGCAGACAGGCATCTTTAACTCAGGGGCAAAAAAAAAAAGGTAACCTTAGTGCTGCACAAGCCCAAATGTCATCCAACAAGGAGGGCGCGTATCCCGGGGACACAGATAATGTAATCTAAGCAGTATACAGTGTGTGACTGCGTCTTTGAGCGTGTGTGTGTGTGTGTGTGTGTGTGTGTGTGTGTGTGTGTGTGTGTGTGTGTGTGTGTGTGTGTGTGTGTGTGTGTGTGTGTGTGTGTGTGTGTGTGTGTGTGCCTGTGTCCATGACTTGCCTCAGTGTGTATTGGCAGCTTTGGTTTAGGGGCAAAGGATGACAAAAGTCAAAGCAGTCATGTGTCATTTTGGGTGCTGAGGGGCTGGGACCTGCCTGGGGGGCTGTCCTCTCTGTCAGACGCACTCAGACATCTGCACTGAACTCTCCTGCCGTCTCCTCCTCTTCTTCTTCTGACGGTCATCCACTAGGATCGGACAATGGGCTCCAAAATGAGATCTCAAAAATGGAAAGAAATGTCGTGACAATTATTTTCATACAGTAAATACTGAGTATTTGATGGTTAGAGGCATTTTGAATTGAATAAATAGGATCAAAACTCATTTGTACCCGTACAACAAAATCAGTCTTTGCTTTGAGTGCAACAGAAGCCAATTCACAATCTAAAAAATAAAAATAAAAACACTAAAATGAGATAAAGTATCATGACACTGAACCAGATGAGCAGGAAAGAAAATGGACGGATTGGTAAAGGAGTGCCAGGAAAATTATACACACATGAAAGAAGTATTATTTCATACTATGTTATGTTTCTAGTCTTGAAATTTTGCATTGCAGTTTACAAGGCAAAATGTGTACTTTGTGCCTCGTCAAAAAAAAAAAAAGCATTGAATAGCAGAACTGAGAATCAACCACCAAAAGAAACAAGAACCACCAGCACGGTCCCAAAAAGCTTCCCTGGGCTCATGTCACTTACTGCGGTTAGTCAGAGGTCAAGGGAAACTCTGGGCTACTTACGCCGCAGCAGCTAACTAGCAATGAGCTTCAGGTGGCTACTAGCGCGTATGTTGCGGAGTTGCTCTGAAGTCTGTTCTCATCGCCTGCATGAAGGCGAATAAGTTTCATTTTAACAAGTATCATTCTCACCAAGGGATTTCCTGGAAAGATGCAAACAGGACTTCTGAGAAAACGTAACCGTATAAATGTACACTGAGAACAGTCAAACATTCACTTGGACTCATTCATTCGTTCATTTTCCGAACCGCTTTATCCTCACAAGGGTTGCGGGGGGGTGCTGGAGCCCATCCCGGCCGTCTTCGTGCAGTAGGCGGGGGACACCCTGAACCGGTTGCCAGCCAATCGCAGGGCACACAGAGACGAACAACCATCCACGCCCACACTCACACCTAGGGACAATCTAGAGTGCTCAATCAGCCTGCCATGCATGTTTTTGGAATGCGGGAGGTAACCGAAGTACCCGGAGAAAACCCACGCAGGCCCAGGGAGAACATGCAAACACCACACTGGAGTTGAAACCACGACCTCTGCACTGTGAGGCTGGCACGCTTACCACTGGATCACCGGGCCACCCCCATCCAAATTGTGAATCTGGAATTTCAGGAAAATATGTGAATTTAGCGGTCTACGACTATTCCCGTGCCTAATTTTGGTCCCACTATGTTCCTGCGCCTGTATCGTCTCTTGCCGATGGTAACCATGCAAGGAAAATCCAAAACATGACATTATCACAATCATGTGATACAGCACAACATTTTAGAATGTCAGTTCAGGTCATCAATGTTGTCACGTCATTCACCTTCAATTCAAATTTCGAATCGGAACAAAATGAGTTGCTAACGGTCAGCCCCACGTGACAATTATTTTATTCGTGCAGCGTTCACATTGTTCACGAATGTGCAATATCGAATGTATTATTCGGTAACTATGTTCATGACAATGACGGCATACCGAAAACACATCCTTTAGTGCCTGCTGGTTATACAAGCAGAATTGGAGGGGGAGGGGGGGTATCAGTTTCTGCGCCAGCCAAAACACAACCATAACGATAATAGTGCATATATAGTCTGCGAGCTGAGCAAACATCCCAATTGAAAACATGAAAAATAGCAAGAGAGAGAAAGGATGGCTTGGAAAAACTACAATGAAAAGAGGGCGTGGGTGGAAAGAGGGGAATCGTGGGAATGCAAGATTGCACCTCCCTCGGGCAAACTAATCATCCTACGGGCCGATGGTTCCTCCTTATGCATCGGCTGACATTTTCCTGTAACCCCATCCCGAGTAATGCCATGTGATGTGTGACTGGCTTCTGCCACGGCGCTGAGGCCGCCCAGCCCCGGGGCTGTCCGCTTTTTGCCCCGCGGACCCCCCCGTGGATTGTTTATTTTAGCGTCGGTCCACATTTTGCTCTCTCTTTGTCTTTGCCCTCTTCAGTGTCGACTTTCAATGAGAGGAGTGATTCTGTGTTGTGGGACACAACGCCAGACAGGTGACTCTTGAGGGGTAACCCAATACCTTGTCTTTTAGTGTTGTTTCCCGTCAAACTATTAGTATTCCTGCACCTTTCGCAGGAAACAAAGGCATGAGGCCGTCAGCCGTATCTGTTACCGCCCACAAAAATCAAGAAGAGACTGAGTGAGCCTTACAAATAAGATCCAAGGACAGAGGAGACGAGATGTTTGATAGAAGATAAATGGAATGCGTCCCCGCAGCTATAGAGGAGAACGTTAAAAGAGAACATATTTTATTTACTTTTGGATGTGTAAGCCGGCATGCAGATATCCTCAAACTTAACTTTACATCGCAAAAGCCTCCCCGAGGGGTAGACCAGGGTGGAGGCGGGCCAATGCGACGATACACACAAATAGTTGATGTGTGTAGCTGTCGACGTG
This sequence comes from Hippocampus mohnikei, assembly GCA_026261675.1. Lineage (NCBI taxonomy): Eukaryota > Metazoa > Chordata > Actinopteri > Syngnathiformes > Syngnathidae > Hippocampus > Hippocampus mohnikei. The sequence continues at coordinate 19,929,522 of JAKGUB010000325.1, read as the reverse complement.
TGACAAGCAGAAAAGGGACAGTGTTGAGAGCGTAGCCTTTTACGACCCAACACACTTTGACAGCTTGGCCATGGCTGCGGGACACAAGCCGTGCTGCTGTTTCATCTGACAATTTGAAGAAAAAAAAAAACAACAACAACATTCCTTTCACGGATTGGCTTGTTTACGTTGTTTCGTGTGCGTGTGTGCGTGTGCGTGTGTGTGTGTGTGTTAAAGTAAAGAGACAAAAACATGTCTGCAAGATAAAGGTGTCACACTGTCAGTCTGCAAGATGAGAAAGCCAGATGAAAGTGTGTGGGGAGGGGGAGACGATGATGCCGCTTTAGAGGCAACACTGCCCTCTGGTGGTGAAGGTCCGTAGCATCACCCCCCCCCCACACACACACACACACACACAAAATTAGAAGAACTCCGGATACTTGTGTACTGTACATAGAAACAATAAAAGACTGTTGAAGGTAGAGATACTGATTCAACTCCTGTGGTAAGTGAAAAAAGTACACTGAAATAATTTAATTTTACCATTAGTTTCTACACAATAGCTATTTTGATCGAAACAATGGCGCTTGTTTTTACAAATTCACTTTACATGTCGAATCCAAATGACACGTTTCGATAGCTCTGCCAATGTTGTGAACTGAGTAACAAGAAATGCAAAATTAGTTCACGACAGTAACTGACAAAAACATACAAGAAAAATTTGGGACATCAGAAGTTGGTGGTTTTTAGGCCGGCACAGGACAAAAACATTCGCCATGAATACTTTATGTGTCTGAAAACGTCAAGCGATTCCCTTGATTAAGGTCATGGATGAGGAATAACTTGCTTCCCCCAATCTCTTGCCGCTCAGATCTCAGTCAATTTGGATTTCGACTGGGGTTGACTTTACCTTGGCTCTGATTTTTGCATTGTGTTGTGAATGGGGCACAAGCATCATTTGACAAAGTAATGTTTTAGATACCCGTTTTCATTTGAAAGTCACTCCAAAAATAAAAGTACAGACATGAAAAGTGTTACAGTCCTGGAACCAACTAATTCTAACTTCCCGCCTCTGCTACGCTGGCTCCCTAGACACACCGCGTCGGTGCCCTTCAAGCAAGCATTTGCCTTACTTGGACCCGAGGACAGTTTGTGCACACAAAATTTACACAATTTACACATCTCTGAAACAGGGACTGGGGGGTGCGGCACATTAAATATGACACAGACACCTGAGCAACTCTGATGTCATTTTCAGTTGACAGAAAGTGGCCCAATGCCCGCCCCCTAAGATGGCTAAAAGAGGGTAGATTTTGCTGCTTAACTCATATTGCCCAAACACAATATTAATTAGAATGCCGTATTTAGACGAAGGCGGTCCAGTAGTCCAGTGGTTAGCGCGTCAACCTCACAGTGCAGAGGTCATGGGTTCGATCCCAGCTCCGGTCTCCCTGTGTGGAGTTCTCCCCGGGCCTATGTGGGTTTTCTCCGGATACTCCGGTTTCCTCCAACATTCCAAAAACATGCATAGCAGGTGTGGTATGAGTGTGAATGGTTGTTCGGCTCTGTGTGCCCTGTGATTGGCTGGCAACTGGTTCAGGGTGTCCCCCGCCTACTACCCAAAGCCAGCTAGGATAGGCTCCAGCACCCCAAGTGACCCATGTGAGGATAAAGCAAATTGGAAAATGGATGGATGTTTTGACAAGTAGAAGCACAAAAAACATATTATTGTGTAGACAATTTTTGGGTTCCCCTCAAAGGTTTCCATCCAATTGTATTAATTGACCGCCAAATTGTTTCACTTTTATAGTGTTGGACGTTGAAGATTCCACTGTATATGTATGGCAGATGGAGCAGGGGGGAATAAAAACACATGAATACAGCATTTTCTATCAAATGTGTAACTAGCCTGTCAGCTGTGTGTGTGTGCGTGTGTGTGTGTGTATGTGTGTGTGTGTGTGTGTGTGTGCGCGCATGTGTCTGTGCGTGTGTGTGTTTGCATACAAACAATGCACTCGGTTGACAGCCCGCAGCAGTGTGCATTCTTGCTTGGAGAGTACATGTCCTCGGGCCGCGTTCCTCCGCTGATGACCTCTGGTGAAGCCATTATCTTCTGCATTAATGATGAGCCCAAGCCGGTCGGCGATGAGAGAGATGGACTTTTGTCCTCAGGCGCAGCAGCAGCAGCATCAACAGCAGCAGCAGCTGATTATAGCCAACAACAAGACTGGAAAAATAAAGAAAGGGGAATAGTCGGAGGGAAGAAAGACGAGACTCCATTGCCACAAGCACAAACTAAGCTTACGCCATTCAGAGGGCCAGATGAGACTTTTATCAGTAATGTCCGGCTAAGCTTTGCCACCAACTCAATTACCGGTAATTACCTGCTTTCCTGCAAACTGGCTGGAACATCTCAATAAATCATTAAGAAGTGAAATGACACATGCACATTACCGTGATCGATCCATTACTCACTGGGAAATTAGGCCAAATCTTACTAAGCATCCATTTTCAACATCGCTTATCCTGAAGAAGGGTGGCCCGGTAGCCAAGTGATTAGTGCGTTGACCTCACAGTGCAGATCCCGGCTCCGGCCTTCCTGTGTGGAGTTTGCATGTTCTCCCCGGGCCTGTGTGGGTTTTCTCCGGTTTCCTCCCACATTCCAAAAACATGCATGGCAGGCTGATTGAACACTCTAAATTGGTCCTTATGTGTGAGCGTGAGTTTTTTTCTTTTTCTTCCTCTCCATGATTTTGGGGTGTCCCACAGCCCTCTAGCCTGCTGGAGTAGGTCCGCCCCTATCCTGCATGAGCAGACGTCCACATTCAGAAGCAACGTAAGAGCCATTGTTAAGACCATCATGAAAAGAAATGTTACTAATTTAGTTATAGATTCTTTGCCTATCTGGAAAATCTCGATACAGTACTGCAAGTCAAATTTATTATTACATCATGTCAAGTCCCTTTTTTCCCCTTGCAGGTGGCCTCTAGAAAGTGGACCCCAGGCTGAAGTTCGGATATCACTGATCAATCCTAACTGCTTCATTTTCTGACGTTTTTCCTCTTCTGGGGAGTCTGGTAACCATGTAAATGTAGAAATATATTCCTTTTGATTGACAGCCAGATGCTCTTCCTGAAGAGATGAACAAACATGATTGTGCTTATTTATCATGGAGTCAGCTGAGATCCAAGAGTGCATTTCTGTTAGCTGGCATTGAAGATCCTCTCAGGAAAATGCAGAGCAGCTCCACAAGCCCAGTGTCCAAGCTCAAGAATTCACTTTTTTCTTGATCCTACCTAAAACAGTTCCCTTAATTTAAATGTAACTTTGCTCACAGTGATAAAAACAGAACGCTGAGAATGAGTTACTTTGCCATCGTATAAGCAGGTCCCATATCGGAGACACTCCAAAGAAGACAAATGGCAAACAAAGTGCAGTTGCTCTTGTCAAGGCAGCCAGTGCATCCACTCAGGAAATCCTGGCTCGGGGAGATGACTCTAAATGAAGGACTTTAACCATTCACCATTATGTCTTTGCTGGAGAGTCGGAGGGAAGCCCCCCAGGGCCCCTCGGCACGGCATAGCGCAACTTTTTTCAAAGGGGCTCCCAGATTAAAGTCCCTGAAAGTTCCCATTGGGGTCTGAGGCCAGGATCCCATTAAGCAGCCCTTCCACACCGCCGGCCATAATTGTGTCATTGAGAATTCACAGCAGCGCTTGCTTGATAAGCGAATTTAAGGTGAAAAAGGAATGGCGGTGGAATGGTGGAGGGGTCTAGTTAGGCCACCATTAGATGCTGCATTTACACCTCACTAATTTAAAATGACAGAGGGTTGGCAGAGGACAAGAGATGCATGTTGCACACCTTCGACAAATAAAAATTAGAGCCACTCGCACAAGAGAGCTGTGAGTGGTGTTTTTGCCGCGGTTAGATTCATGGAATAAAGGTAGGGGGGAAAAAAAATAAATTGAAATGATACTGTTTGATGTCACGGAATATAATGTTTGTGAATAAAGCGCGATTTCAATGAACTGGTGCATTTTTTACAATGTTTTCGGAAAAGATTGCGACATATCACATGTTGATTTCAAAGGCCTGAAGCAAATATCAGTAGATTATGTATGAGTATTATAACTGCAAATGTTGTGTCGCTAAGGATAAAAAACAATTCGTTTGTCCCCCTAAGCCGATGTTTTTGTACGACCCCACTACAAAGCTCAAAATATTGTGATGTTTTTTTCTCTTTTGCGCCAGGATGTGAAAGTCAGCAAGACTTTATAAACAAGCCATCTTTTATTGAGAATTGTTCCCAATTACAATTCTGAATGGTCTCTTGTGGACCTGTGATGTTTGTCACCATCAAAGCACTTTGATGAATGATAGAAAAGTGTCCTTAACGTGAAGCCTAACTTGAGTGCTGCGTGTATGTATGAGTATTTATACACTTAAAACAGCTGGAGGTATCGTACATCTGCTGCAGTATCTCAAGTTAGGACTCACCTTTTTACAGTGAAATAAATGAGTTATCAGCCCCCTTTACCTTCCCTGAAAGGCTACTTCCATATCCAAGTGCAATTAAAAAAAACATTTTTTTAATCATATTTCAAGTGGACTTTTTCTGCTTCTTCTTTTCGGCCTCTTCCTCTTTTTCCTTCTCGATCTCAGCCACCAGAGACTCTATCTCCTTGGACTCGAGGATCTGAGAACAGCCAAAGGACATTCATGATGAGCTTACAGGGAAGTCAAATCAAACGCACAAGTGAAGCGACGTGAATGGAGATCACCTTCAGTGGTTGATTTCGTCTGATAACAGCCAGTTCAATATTTTTCCCTCCCGATTGGACCACCTGTTGAACGAATACAAAATGAGAGTTCAGACAATGAATGGATGGAAGCAATGAGGTCAAAGGTGGTGGTTCGAGCAAATTGGAGCAATAGAGCAACGCGGGTCTTTTTGGAATGCGTGTGTGTATTTTTTATTTATTTTTTAATAAAACAACTGAAAGACATTCTTCTTTTCCATGGGAAATTCTTATTTATTAAGATGTACCTCTAGACTTCTGCTATTACCTAACACCAGAATTGAAGTGGGCCCAAACTAAGTATCTTGCTCACATCCCCTTTTACAGCTGATTGATGGTGGACACTTAATTAACAGTGCACCACTTTCTTGTTAGTGTTTCATGAGGGCGTTCTACCACGCCACATTTGTCAAAGTATGTGTTGAATGACCTTGAAGGAAAAAAAAGGGCTTTCTGCAAACTGTCCCTACGAAGTTTAAACCACGGAATGGTCCAACGTGTCTTGCTAAGGTGGAGTACACACATAACAATAATACAATACAATACAATACAATACATGCTGATTTGTATAGCGCTTTCACAACAGCGGCAGCTGTAACAAAGCGCTTAACAAAACAGTTAACATAATATCTCTAATGTAACATGTATAATGTAACATATATAATGTAACAATAACATAATAATCTCTGCAAACCCCTCCCGATCAAATTCTATGAACACAAAATTAAGATGCCTCTGAAAGACGGCAAACGTTAACAGCGCATCGCCACAGAGCACCGAGGCATTTGGACAAATATTTCTAAAACAATTGGAAAGCGCAGTTGACAGGGCAATCAACAATGGAGCGTAATGGCTGACTGGCGTGTTGGCATTCTGAAAATGACGTCACTAGCTGAAGATTGTTGAACAAAAGCATTTTCGTTGTTCAACACATCGCTTTGAGTCCAACTCTGAACCTGGGTGGGTTGCATGAAGAAAAAAAAATCTAATGAAAGCATGCTTGAAATAGTTTTAGCTCCAACTATTACTCAAAAGATGGTTGGATAAAGTTTACTTCACACTTCACCTTTAAACCTGCCCAATATTTGATGGCAAATCCTTACATGTGCGGATAATGCCAAGTTCTTGGACTACCTGGGTATGACATAAAATGTAAAAATAAGAAGGGAGCTGAAGCTAACTCCACTATTGGGCACAAAGAGAGGAGCAACTGGTGGCGTTGAATGTTTGCATAACGGGTCTCACAAGTCATTCACCGCAATGAAAATGCCAAAGACTGCATCCACAATGTAGTTACCGGGGTAAGTTAACTACATAGTTTCTACTCCTTTTGCGACTTATCAGTCCACTTCTTTGTATTTACCTGCAGTCTGGATCTCCAGTGGCACCATACTACCTCCCACAGGTCATATTTAGTACTACGACGCATATCTGGTTTTGTTGGTCCAAATGTAGTTGTGTGTGCCTGTAGTGGTGATCTCATTGAACCCAGATAATTTTTTTTTCCCTCATCATGTGTTGGGTCCCTTACATGTTGAAACTATTTTTAAGGTGTTAAAAAAATCCCTACCTTAGAAGAATTACTCCACGATGGAAAGTCCAATCAGTTGTTGTATTTAAAGAGTGTTCTTCTTAAAGAGCACATTAAACCCACCTCGAGCAAAGCTTTGATTGCCAACTTGATCGCTTCATTGTCTCCAGCGATGGCTTCTTCTGTGTAGTTCTTCTCCAGAAACTCCCGGACAGTTTTGGCACTACGGCCAATCGCGTTCGCCTAACAGGATATGGAAGATGGCGCTCTCATTTCACATTTGGACACGTGCAGCATGGATAGTACAAGACCAAAGACCAAAGTAAGTCACCTTCCAGGCATGGTAGGTTCCTGACGGATCAGTCTGATACAGCCTTGGAGTTCCATCGTAGTCAAAGCCGACAATCAAAGCAGAGATGCCAAATGGCCTGCGACCGTTGCTTTGAGTGTAACGCTAAAATGTTTAAAACATTTCAGTGTAAACATTTCGAATGACATGTATGCGACCAGTCGGCCACCAATTTATTGAATGACAACAAAAGGTGCACCTGTTTCAAGGTGGCTATGTAACGTGTTATGTACTCCACAGTGACAGGATCCTCCACAGTCAACCGGTGGCTCTGGCACTCAACACGTGCTCTGTTTATCACGATACGAGCGTCCGCTGTCAGCCCTGAAAAAGGTCAGTGAAAAGGAATTACGAACCCAACAAGAGACAAATGACATTTTATCACTTGCATGCATGTCTTGTATGTAAAAATGTAATTAGCGACTCACCTGCAAATGCCATGCAAACATGCTCGTCCAGGGCGCATATCTTGCGGACAGTTCTCTCCTCCTGCAACTTTGCTACAGATTTCTTCTCAACTCCGAGGACGACGATATCTTTGCCCCTGATTCCCACCTATTTCACACACAAAAAAGAGCAACATAATGCAGGGGCTTGCTCCATTGGGTATGGGGCGGGGGGTAATCTGAAGGATATATAATAGCAATAAATCTCGCGAAAAAGATAAAGTTGTGGTCACAAATGAAAACCACGCAACGGAATGAATCAGCAATTACGAAACCCCAAAGTAGCGAGAGAATAAATATTGCATATAAAAAAAAAAGACTTGGTTGTAATTGGGCTCAAATCACAACCAAATGTATTTTTTGCGTCTACATGCACTTAAACGTTAAAAAGCTATGGATTTTTGGGACAATCAAATTTGACTGACCTAAACCAGGCGTCAAGACGACCATCTTGCACTTTTAAAAAATTAATACTATTCAACAAGAGTATTCTGCTCAAATTGATCTTAACTTGGAAAACTAAAAGCTCTTTGAGCATGACACAGCGACCAACTGCTAACCAATAACACTTCTTAAAGTATGGTTTCCAGCAAAACGCGTCTAGAACGTATTCGTCAAAAATGGATTTTTGGGACAATCAAATTTGACTGACCTAAACCAGGCGTCAAGACGACCATCTTGCACTTTTAAAAAATTAATACTATTCAACAAGAGTATTCTGCTCAAATTGATCTTAACTTGGAAAACTAAAAGCTCTTTGAGCATGACACAGCGACCAAATGCTAACCAATAACACTTCTTAAAGTATGGTTTCCAGCAAAACGCGTCTAGAACGTATTCGTCAAAAACCTAAGCCACAATGACTGCATAATAATATTCGTAGAGCGTACTCTAATGAACTGTGAGCTTCAGCACTAGAGAAGCACGTTAGCCACAAGCTAACTAGCTAGCGTTGGCTTTAGCTTTTTTTAGTTTCATTTCCCAACTGACCGCCGTGGAGCCTTTCTTTACAGCTTCTTGCGCGTACTCCACTTGAAAGAGATGGCCATCCGGGGAGAAGACGGTGATAGCTCTATCGTATCTTGCTGCCATAGCCTCGCAAGACGCGTACAATAATAAGAAGAAAATAGAGACTTTAGCCAAATGATTCAGCTAGTTTTTAGCCGCAAGCTACTCAATCGAACGCTGCCGCTTGTTGAGAACAGCGCATGCGCATGAACTCTGATCTTGGAAGCCACTCCTACGAAAATGGTAAACTAGTTAAACCACTTAATTTCATGACAAAAACCCCGAAATATTATTGTTTCAATTTAAATATAAAATATATGAATGCTTCTGAAGTGTCGGTTATAACCGAACAAAAATGTTCAAATACAATATTTCTGTGTGTCCATTTCCTGTGGCCTCCGGACTGTTTCAATACACGTAATATAGGGGTTAAATTACTTTGATTGTGAAAATATATACCTTATTATATCAATATACTACTTATATTTAATATAATATAGTTTATATAGAGAAATTAAACATTATACAAGTCGCTGTAGACATATTCTGACATAAACACTTTTAAAACTGACTTTCAAATCAGTTACATCCCCCCCAAAACGGACGAGTGCATTACAACATTGCGTCTATTCCATCAACTGAGTTTGGTTGTACAGATTTGCTAAGTGTGCGCGCGACTTTTAGCGTTTTATGATCTCGCTCATTTAATTCACCTCAAGTATCACCATGTCGGTGGCGTTCGCACCTCACAGACAGCGTGGCAAGGGTGATATCACCCCCGCCGGAATACAGAAGGTAATTTATAATTTTGAATGCGTCGCAGAATGGAGGCTGTGCTATTTGAGACGATGCTAGCCTCTAGTGCTAATCGGTGTCCATCCGACTCCGACTGGCTATGGACAGATTGGGTACAATGATGCGAATCCCGGTGCGGTGAATGTGAACCTGCTATATGCGGACTTTAAAACGCGTCCACGCTCATTTGGAGTTTTGTTTTCGACCGAGCTTCAGCCTCAGTTTCAGTGTTGAGTTAGTTCCTTTTTAGCAAGCTAGCGACACGCTTCTTTTGTTAGCACCAAACGCACGTTTTATTAAACGCCCCCTTTTAGTCAAGACAGTCATTTAGAGCCCCCCCCCCCCCCGCACAGTGGATAACTCTTGCATGTCTGCTCGCTTTTGCAGCTACTTGATGAAAATAACCATTTGATTCAGAGTATTATGGACTTCCAGAGCAAAGGCAAAACAACAGAGTGTTCACAGTGAGTTGTAGTCCTCCATTGTTATCATTGAGCTCTTTTTTTTTTTTTTTAATAAATGGACTGTTGGTGATAACCCACTGCACTTTGACAGGTATCAACAAATACTGCACAGAAATTTAGTGTACCTGGCCACAATAGCAGACTCTAATCAGAACATGCAGTCTCTTCTCCCAGCAGTAAGTATCGACACGTTTTGGGACCCTTTCTTTATGTGAATGAATAGCTGTTTGGTTTTATTGTGTGCGCGCGTGTGTGTGCGTGTGTGCGTGCGTGCGTGCGTGTGTGCGTGCGTGTGTGTGTGTGTGTGTGTGTGTGTGTGTGTGTGTGTGTGTGTGTGATCACAGTGGTGTCTAAATCACAGGTGTCAAACTCAGGTCCTCGAGGGCCACTCTCCTGCATGTTTTAGATGTTTCCCTTCTCCAACACACCCGATTCAAATGATCAGGATCATTATATGGCTCCTGCAGAGCTAGTTGTGTGTTGGAGGAGGGAACCATCTAAAACAGGCATGTCCACATCTGTTCCTTGAGTGCCCTATCCTGCATATTTTACCTGTTTTCTTCCTCCAACACACCTGATTCAAATGAACAGCAATGAACATACAGCAACAATGTCAAAACATGCAGGATAGCTTCTCGCCCAAAAGTCAGCTGGGATAGGGTCCAGCTGACCCGCGACTGGAATGAAAAATAAATCACAGAACAATCTTTCTCATTCCAACACAAATTTGGATTATGTCTTCTCCGTAAGAAAAGGACTGACATAAACAAAAGAGCCCCTGTAACTATCATATGGTTAAAAAATGCAACAGATCTTATGGTAGCCTCAACTTTTTCATGGTACTTTGACAGTGACTCTCCGAAAACTATCCGGTTTCTAATGATTGTCTTGTCCCAAGTCAGGTGGGATAGGTCCAGCTCGCTTGTGACGTTAATGAAGACAAGTGCTATTGAAATGTGTTCTGCTGTAAACTACAAGCTCAAAAGTGCAGTGTGTTCGTTTTTTTTTTTCTCGTGATTTGTCAGAGCGTTGCTTTTTTTTCCCAATTCATTTGTGTTTTACATGCATTTGCAGCCACCCACTCAGAACATGACCATGGGCCCTGGTGGGATGAACCAAAGCGGAGGTCCGCCTCAGCCCAGTCACGGTCACAACATGCCCTCCGAGGGTATGGTGGGCTGCGGCCCGCCTGCCCCACACATGCAGAACCAGATGAACGGACAGATGCCTGGTAAGTGGCCTTTCCCTCCATCTTGTGCCATTTTTTCCCCCTCCCTGTTCCCCTTCAGTTCCTCTCACTTGGGTTGCTTAGCAACAGTGCAGACCTGCGCTGGAGGTTGTGCCACTGAAGGATGATGTCACCTGTTTGTCTTAGACCGTAACTCTTTCTCTTATCGTGATCTAAATCCTCTCATCACAAAGTGCCAACTGATGTATTGACATTTCTCTTCTTTTATGTAATGTATTTTTTATGGGTCTTTTTGCTGAGAAAAATGAAGCCTTGAGGCTTATTCACATGAATACGGTGTAAATATCTCTTTTTTTTTTTAAACCTCCTGGCATCCATTTTATTTTGTTTTGGCATTTGTCCACATGTAAACTATTTTAAATCACAAGAAAATGGAGTTAACCCCAGTGCAGTTTGAATGTGAATGTGCTTTGCCGCCTTATTAGGATTACTAATTGTGCATATTGTTTTTGAATTATTATTGCTTTATCATTTATATCTTTATTCGCTGCAGAACATGCCCAGTAATCATTGCCGTATAAGTTTAATTTTGTGCAATTTAGGGCTGCAATTAGAGATAATTTTAATAATTGATTTTATTTTGTCTATTAATTGAATTAAAAAATGACTTCCATCCATTTTTTTTTTTCAAAAACAGGACATCATTCCAAATTTACAGTGCAGAAACATGAATTCTGATTCGCCTACTAATTTGGGACATAAGTAACATGTCAGAAAATTGGCAAAAATCATTGTTTTCAAAGTAATACCAATTATTTTATTTTGATTGGACACAAAGATAATCCATCAGCTTTCATGGAGGACAACAGACATCTGAAACTATTGCCGAGAAGCTGGAATTCTGAGCATTTGTTCAATTTTGAGTTCAACAAGCTATCTAACCGATCGATTGGTTGATTCACAGAAATATTTATATTGATGAGCAAAAATTAATTTGCTCATCAATTCATCTTTGCACCCTTGTGCAATTATATATTTTGGAGTTCCTAATTTAAACATACTGAAATATATTCCCGCATAAATGCTAAGTGCATATTTACTATCTTGCGCAGTAGCAACATGACGTCAGTCTCAGTCACACATTGGACAAGTGGTTAGCGTGTCTGAATCCAGCACCTTGAATGAAAATGTGTGAAATAAAGTGTATTCTATATAAACCTCTTCAGGGGCCATCATGAATTATCTGCACTGTAAATGTCGTTTGTGCGCAGGGCCCAATCACATGCCCATGCAGGGCCCCGGTCCAGGCCCTAACCAGCCCCCGAGCATGCCCGCTGGCTCTATGAACATGCCGCCGAGCAGCCACGGCACGATGGGCGGCTACAACCACGCTGTCCCTTCGTCGCAGGGCATGCCAGCGCAAAGCCAGATGAACATGACGCAGGGCCAGCCCATGGGCAACTACGGGCCGCGACCCAGTATGAACATGCAGCCCAATCAAGGTAAACGCACGCACTTTGATGTTCATCTCCCGCTGCTGTGTTCTTGAGGTTTCTGTCTGATCTGCTTCAGGCCCCATGATGCACCAGCAGCCTCCCTCCCAGCAGTACAACATGCCTCCGGGCGGGGGCGGCCAGCACTACCAAGGCCAGCAGAACCCAATGGGTATGATGGGCCAGGTTAACCAGGGCAATCATGTCATGGGGCAGAGGCCGATGCCCCCGTATAGACCGCCTCAGCAAGGTATCCCAGTTCGTGCGTGTGTGTGCGTCTGTGTGGAAGCTGTAATTGTGGATTTTCCTCTTCCCTTTCCCTAACCCACTTTCCTGCACTTCTTACTCTCATTTCTCCCCATGCACCGCCACACGAGTCGCTCACAAACACCTTCAGGATCCGGGATGCAATACATTTTCAGAGTAGTGGTCCGAAAGCCAAATGCCAACACCTTCCCTCTTCAACCTCACACATCCGGTCCAACAGCACCTTGAATCTACCGTACTTGTGTGTCTGTTGTGTATGTGTATGTGTATGTGTATGTAGGACCCCCTCAGCAGTACCCAGGGCAGGAAGACTACTATGGGGACCAGTACAGTCACGCAGGACAGGGAGCCTCAGAAGGTAGGAGAAATCCCTCCAGTCAGACCAGCACTTGTGTTAACACACAAATGATGCAATGAGACTGTGATTCAAGCGCCCCCCCCCTAAACACACTCATCCCAGTTTCTTTAATAATTTCTGGGGAGGAGGAAATGACCTTGGCCCAAGACATGACATCATCGCTTTCCAAATTGTGTACACCATCCCCCTAGGATCAGCAGTCTATTCAATCATCAGATTTTTTTTCCGCCATACTTGCTTGTGCTTGCGAAGCACAGCCACACATGGATACTGAACAGCTTTAACCCCTTTGCTTTCTTTATTCATTTAACATTTACTTTGTGTGTACACCCCGGCCCCCCACCTTCCTTCCACTAACAACACTCTTTTTCTCTGATTTTTCCATACGTAACACAAAACATTTCCTTTGTAAATAAGGACAGCAATATTTTTCCTCTTACCATCTACAGAGTGTTGACTTACCATTGCTGGACACTTTATTAGGTACACCTGTGCATTCTTGTGAATTGTCTCCAGAAGTGTATTAATTTAACAGTACAATAAACATATACATATATATATATACAATACTTTCTTTATATTTTCATATTCATCTGTGGTTGATAAGGCGAAGCATGGCGAGCCTGTGTTGCCGAACTGAACGTGTGCAGTCCATAGTTGTTGTCTGTATACATTCTTCGTGTTACAATATACATTAGCTGCCATAGCCTGGGCAATTCACTTCTTCCTTGACAATCGTGCCTGTTGTTTGTGGTTCCAAAAACAAAGAACAACAACAACAAAAACGGTATAGTATATGTGGCGCCTCAAAACTCTGTTTCCTGATACTGCATTATTCCCCACTGTAGAGATGTTTTGTGTGTGTGTGTGTGTGTGTGTGTGTGTTGCCGATCACCGACTATACCTAAAACGGCTCTGGAATGCTCTGCACTGTTATCAATGTCTTGCATTTGATGGGTATATTGACCCAGTTGTGTCCTTACTCACACCACTTGAAGGTAATGCCCAGTATGGTCAACAGCAAGAAGCCTATCAGCAAGGCCCCCCACAGCAGCAGGGTTACCCTCCTCAGCAGCAGTACCCTAGTCAGCAGGCCTACCCGCCGCAGCAGCAGGGCTATGGTGAGTTTGAATATTTTACCTTGAGACTGTGACAACAATAGTCGGTTTTAAACGACTGCAGATTATAATCCCTTTTGTTTGAGTTTAAACTCTAGTTTCACTTGACATTTGCATGGGACAGGAGAAGTGAACCAATCTCTTTTTTCGTCAATGGATGCTACAGCTTCTTGTTGACTTTGAAACTTAGCTTGTAGCCGACGTGTGCACATTTTGAGCATGACGTCTCTGATCCACTGGTGAAAGGACACTTTGATTCTCTCCTCTCTCATCTCAAACTGCTTTAAACAACAAAGCGTATGAGGGGAAAAGTGGTTAGGACTGCACGACTGTCCGTGTTTTATGTCATGTGTGTTGTTTATTATTTTACTTTATGTTAACTGTTTTGTTAAGCGCTTTGTTACAGCTGCCGCTGTTGTAAAAGCGCTGTATAAATCAGCATGTATTGTATTGTATTGTATAAACCGTAAGGCGTAGAAAAAAAAGTAGTGTGTTTCCGGTAACCCGACCGACCGAGAATTTCTACCTCGAAAAAAAAACTTTACGGTTGGCATTTTTTTCAAACAACCTTCTACATTTTTGTGTAGAGGGTTTACATCGGTGAAAACTCTCGCGCTATTCACGTTGAGCGTGCGCGTCGTTTGCCCTGTCGTCTGTCAACAACATTGAATCATGGCGGCGGCCACGATCTCCGACAACAGTTTAAACCGCGTTTTGTGTTATCTGTTGCGTCCCCCCTAACACTGAAAACAAAACGAAAGTAAATTAGAAGAAACACACACACACCACACCACAAACACACATAGAGGCACAGTGAAATTGCGTTGATCACACAGTCAAGTCGTGTGTGGTGACTTTAATGGTTAAACTATTATTCGGTACCGTTAAAATTACACCATGGAAACGACACGCTACCGGTAACTATTGTTACCGTGAAATCCTCAGGCTTGCCGCAGTTTTTTTATTTTTTATTTTTATTTTTTGACTGAGAAATTTCCTTGCGTCCCAAAAACGCACATTACCTGTATTTGGAACTGTGCGTCCCGTGGGAAAATTATGCGTCTAGGACGCGGGACGAGGTGACGAGATGGCTGTAACACCCAGCCGCCGGGTAACCAACTCTCTCGCCGCCTTTGGCGGCGAGCGGGGATTTCAATGTCTCCTTGTTTTATGTTTTATGGTTATTTTGTTCACATTTTTGATGGGGGGGGTTTAAAAAAAACTTTGTCCGACCTCCGACCCTATGCTGAAATTTCATGTTACCGGAAACACACTACTTTTTTTTCTACGCCTAATGATAATAATAATAATAATAATACATTTGATTTATAAGCGCCTTTCAAGACACCCAAGGACACTTTACAATAACAAAAAACACAAAACAATACAAATACCAGTAACATGGTTATATTTTTCTCCCAGAATACACATTGACACCTACCCTCATCTGAAGTTGAGTGAATAAACAGGCCCCGCAGCTATTTTCGTAAACTTGATTTTGTCATCAGTGCGTCTGTAGGCGTGACAGGAATCTGTAAAATCCATTTCAGCATAAGGGTTGACATGAAGTTGTGAAAACATGGTTACATAGGCAGAGTACATAATAGCTTTGGAGGAGACGTTTAGTGTTAGATTTCATTCATTTTTCGATCCGCTTATCCTCACGAGGGTTGTTGTTGTTGCGTGGCGGCGGCACAGGCTCCCACAGGGGTCGCCCCGCTGGCCCCGCCGAGAGCTACCGTGGGAGACGGTAGCCGTCGGGTGCTGGAGCCCATCCCAGCCGTCCTCGAGCAGTAGGTGGGGACACCCTGAACCGGTTGCCAGCAGGGCACACAGAGACGAACAACCATCCACACTCACACCTAGGGACAATTTGGAGTGTTCAGTCAGCCTGCTCTGCATGTTTTGGGAATGTGGGAGGAAACCGGAGTACCCGGAGAAAACCCACGCAGGCCTGCAGAGAACATGTAAACTCCAAACAGGAAGGCTGGAGCTGGAATTGAACCCGGTACCTCTGCACTGTGGGGTCGACGTGCTAAGCACTGGACCACCGGTCCGCCCGTGTGTTAGATTTGTTTTCACAAATTAATATGGTTCATGGCTTTGACATACTTCATTCAAAAAAGATTAACAGCACATTAAACTTCCAATTGTCACAGTCAAGTAATGACAGCTCTCTCGCTATATTTAGTGACAGTATTGCTTGTCCTCCAACACCACCAGTGATGCTTTTGCCCCCCCCCCCCAGAAAAAAAATCTAGCCACTTTTACTGGTATTCTTAAAGATTAGTCCTCCCTGTCCACACTGTCAATGAATGGCGCCTGCGGGGAGCCACCACAGGCTAGTTTAGCTCTATCCCCAACAAAAAACAAGCGCCCATAAGGCTGTTTCTTAATATAAAAAAAGAAAAGTCTGGAAGATCAAGTGAAACAGTAACTTTAAAATGAGCTCACTTGCAATGAAGTGTAACCACAATTATGTTGCTCTTCATGCGAGTATGGGAGGAACACTTTCTTTCTCTCCCTCATCCCATTTTCCTCCGGAACTTTCCATCCCTCAACCTGAGTGTAGGCCAAAGCTCAAGTTAGTAATGAGCTTGCAGAAAGGCAAAGCTTGTGAGGGGAGATCCATCTGCTCCACATGCTTACGCGCACACACACACACACACACACACACACACGCTTCTCCCTTCCAAGCCCTCACTAGGTTATGCTGAGAAGCGTAAGAATGACAAGCACCTAATGATGCTGCGTGGGCCTCGTTTGACTTGAGACCCAGGAAGGCTTTGCTTAGTTCCACACATCCTGGCTAGTTTCACCAAATAGAAATTTGTTTGGGTTTTTTTCTGTTTGACTCTATTGCCACCTCCTCATGTTTTATATTAAATTGTTTTTGTTTTTTTACAATAAAGCCTGCTCCTCTAATGAAGACCAACATCATTTCCTTGCATGTCTCCCTCCATGAGGGAACTACTGTGTGGCCCCAACCTAAATCGCTCAAGGCAAAACATAGTCTGAACAAATGAGTTTGATTTTGCATCGTCCTTTGGTTGTCATCCATCATCTTTTCATGGCATCCAGTTAATGGTTGGAAATATATTCCCTAGAGTGCGACCAACTCTAGTAATTCATTTTTTATTTTTTTGCCTGACTAAAAATTCACAGCGAAGTAGTTCATGACCGTATTTCCTGTTGTGTTCCACCACTAAACTTGTAGGAAAATCTCATTTGACCTAAAGAGGAATAAAACTGGAGCTTTTTGGCGAGTCACATCAGCTCCTTGTTTACACAAGCAAAAAGATAACATCAAGAAGGCTTGTTTCTTTTCTGAGGATCCTTTGCTAAATCCAGCACAAGGTGCCTTGAATCTGCGCTGCGCACAACAAAATCTTAAAACTATCCGGTCAGAAACCGTAGTTTGCCACTCAGTTTGCCCAGATTCATCATTCCTTCATTCTTCTAACCAAAATCTTCATTTTAGTTCCTTCTCAGAATGCCCTGGACAGTACCCCAACTACCCCCAGGGGCAGGGACAGCAGTACGGTGGCTATCGCCCCCCTCAGCCCGGACCCCCGCAAGGCCAGCAGCAGCGCCCTTACGGCTACGACCAGGTGAGTATACACTGTGAACAGCGAGATTCTATACAGTGCCAACTGCACACGTGGCCGTAGTTTGTCACTCATTTTTGACTCAATGGTGTGTATTTTGTGCATGCTCTCATCGTATTTGCGCTTACTTGTGTATGTCGCTATTGCCATTCCTGTTTTAACCTCGGTTGTGTATTCTGGCTAATGTAGCATGCCCCCTTCAGGGAAAAAAAATATGAAGGCTTCTTCCTTAGGTTTGCTGCTATAACTGCCGTGGTTCTTGCCCTGTAATATCCTGTGGTCTCGAATGTTGGGGACCAGAGCTACACTTTGACATATTTATCTTTGAATATTCAGGGGCACATGAGGAAATAAAGGCCCGGGGATTTGAACCCCCTGACTAGCTCTATAAGAAGCAAAGGTAAATGGTTGCTGTGAAGACCTCAACGTCCAACTAGATGTTTTGAACACCTAGCCTCAATTTTGCATTTTATGTTTTCCTTCTGTCTCTTTTCTTTCTTTTATTTTCTTCTCCTCTTTCTTTTGTAAGGTGAACAGATTGCCATTTGTGTTCCTTTTTAACACTGTTGGTTAGCCAGGGGTCGAATTTATAAGCAATTGAGGTCAGGAAACACAACATGCTTTGCCAAGACTCAAAACACATACATTCTGTTTATGTGTCTTGACTTAATATTTGCAAAAGAAAAAATGTGTGTCATTCTTTGGATTGAAGTCATACTATTAAATTAAACATACTTCGACCCCTGTTTAGAAATACATTAGCTACTACTTCCTTGCCCTGAATCTGTATCACTGAACAGAACCATCCTCGAGTACAGTGTTTCTCAAATTTGTTCACATAAAAAACAAACAAAAAAAACAGGTCAAACAATTTACACTCCTGATATACAAAATCAGTAGCCCTGTTTACTAATCCAGCAGTTTACTGTGGACTAGTTCAAGTTGAAAGGCTGAACAGAAGAACAATTTGGATCTAAACTTCCCGAAAACCATGCATGAAAGCCGGATGTTTTCCGCAATCTCAAGTACAACTCACCATAATGGACTGAATGGAGCGCTCATACATGAACGGGTGTTAGGGCCACACTGCAAAGCAAAGAAACAAAATATGATACTGCAAGAATAAAGTTGTAAACTTGCTAGGATAAAAGTAATAATTTATTAGATTTTTTTTGTGACTTATTACGAGATAAAATTGTATTTTGTGGGAAAGCGGGAGAATATTATGAGAATCATCACAATTTTACAATGCCAACCAAAATATGGGTATGTGAACATTTTTTTGTTATACTTGATTATACTGTAAGTTTCAGGGAAAAAGAGGAAATACTCGCATAGGCATCATATTTTTGAAGTCATTGTGTAAACTGCCGACATTCAAGAGAGCTCTCGGATGCAAGGCTCAGATGGATGCCTGCTCTCTGCCGGAATACAAAATTTATTTAAGTTCTGACTTTTTTTTCCTGCTGAGAATACAAATAGCTCTTGTAACATCAACAATTTAAAAAGGCTTCTTTTGTTGAACCCCGCCTCCTCTTTTTTTTTCCTTTTTAAATAAAACAGCTTTGGGGGAAAATACGTTATGCCATTTTATTGAGAAAAAAACTCTAAAATATTGTGCAGGATATTTATACTTTTCCATGAAACTTATTTTTATTTAAGAAAAACATTTTACAAAAAGCCAACTTGTAACTATTTACAAACACAGTATTTTTTCTCAATACTTATTCTAAAAAATCTTTTGTAATTCCACTGTGAATAAAATTCTCCTTTTAATAGGAAAAAATAAAACTGAAAAATAGCCAACCCTTTTTTTCCTTGCTCAAAATTTGCCATTGTCATAGGATGAAGACTTTTTCTATAAAACCATAACAAAATACGACTTTTCCAGTGTGTTCCCAAGACTCCTTCCTAATGAAAAGCAATGGCTTGCAGTTGTCCTTTTTGTACTGACACCAACGGCACAACAGTCCGATCTCCTTCACACGTTTTCATTTATTCACGGACCCCCTCGTGGTTTCTTGGGGACCACCGGTGGACTGTGGGGCACACTTTGAGAAACACTGCTCAAGCCAATCAAGAGTCCCACTGCAAACCTCCAGTGTCTCCAGTAGTGTTTAGAGCTCGCCACTTGTGAGGATCTGCTCCCATCTGCTGGTGGATACAGGCAAACGCAGCCATATGTCATGGTGTGCAGTCTATCATAGAAGCCACAGATGTTTGTTGATAGCTCAGATGTCATTTTTGTCTTGTCTTGATGTCTTATTTATATCTAAATCAGTGACTTGATCCCTGTCACCTTTTTTCCTCCCTCACAGGGCCAGTATGGAAATTACCAGCAATGAGAAACACCCCCCCTCCCCCCACAGATGATATGAGTCACAACAGCACAAACAAATGAAAAAAAAATCCATTCCTCTCCCTGTTTTTGGCTCATTAACATGTCTTCTCAACTTATCCTCCTCTCCCTTGTTTTTGTGGTCCAGTACGTCTCAAAGCGGCAGTGCCTTAACGATGGAGCTGCCTTATCCCTGAGCATTGCGTCGACTGTACGACAAAATGTAATTTTTTTATTTTTTTTTTCACGGACGATTCAAAAATAATTCTACTGTGGTTCATGCTTCAGCTCCCTGTTAATAATAAGAAGCAATAATGCCAGCAGTAGGTGGAGGCTGTGTGTAAAAAGGTAGAAGGGCACGGCGTAAAGTTTAGATAGCAGCCAAACTTCCTTGTTACACCTGCCCGTATAGGTACACGTGTCTATGTATGCGATGATGTAAAAAAAAAAAAAATCTATTTTATTCTTTTTTTTTTTAAGAGGCAGATGACTTTGTATAAGACATTGGAAGCTAGTACTAAGATGTGTAAGTGTCAAGCACACATTTTTGGATTGAATAAATTGGGGGGGGGGTGTTATCCAGCACATTGTTGTTATGACCTGAACCATTCAAACGATTTGCGATTGCTCTCCTTAAATTGTAATTAGGAGGAGAGCAAACTTGCCACAAGAACATGTTTTTTTATATGGAAAAGCATATTTGCTGTACTAAATAAGCTGTGCCAACTCTAGTGGTGAAGAAAAAGTTTTTTGGGGGGGTTTTTTTTTTGGGCGGGCCACAAGATGTGGTCAAAGGTTTGTCAGGGTATGTAGCAGACACCATTTTTGAACACCAAGGAAGCGCAGCAGTTGTGTACAAAAGAAGCGAAAGGCCACACTGAAAAGAAAAAGCGTAAAATGATGAGACATTTCAAGAATACACTTGTAATGTGAGTATGGTCCTATTGTTACAAGAGGAGTTACAAAATTTTCAAATTTCATCTTTATGCTCGTAAAATGGATTTCTCATAAAATTTCCTTAAATATTTTCAAAAAATATTTGTGAGTTTTTTTTTCCCCTTTGTAACGCATGGTGTCAAACTAATATTTGTCGGAAGCCACATTGTAGTTGCGATCTGCTTTGCCGCAAAAACGATCAGCTTTTATATATATGTGATGCAAAATGATTCGAGGACGGTTCGATTTGAATATGAAATGATTCAATTCGGGTCAACTCAGAGAGATTCTGATTTGTTTGCAGGGGTATGATGTAATTTTTGTTTTGTTATATGCGTTGGAGCCAATTTGTCAGGAATGTAATTGTGTGATGTCCTTCCAAGATCTACAGGACCTCTCCAATAAAATGCAATTTGATACGAATGTCCATATACCTCAAAGTAAAACAATTCTTGTAATATTATAAATTTAGTTGTCCTCAAATGACTTATTTCTCGTAACGTTACAACTTCATCCTGGTCAAAGTTGTCTTCAGTATTTCGTTCTTCCGAAATGAACGCTTAATCCACTTATTTTCATTCCTTTTGTTTATTTTCAGTGTGGCCCTCATGCTCCTTTTGCCTAATGACTGCAATTTGATGAAATTGGCGGTCCTAAAACAATATTTCTGACAATGTGTTATGGCTAACAATGCTGGAATGTTTTCCTTCATTGGAGTACGTGTCTAGGCTGTTGTGTTTTTAAAAAGTAGTGTCGTATGTGAATATTAACGGCTGTCACATAATGTAATATAAGAAGTGAAACATAATGCTCATGTCACATTTCGGGGCTGCTCGTGCAGTTTCCCGTCACTGGCTTGTTTGGTGATGTGTCCCATGTACAGCAGCGAAAGGGCAACACTGGCCTCTCATATTGATATATATATATATCGATTTATATATATATATATATATATATATATATATATATATATATATATAATCGATTTATATAAATCGAAATATATGTAGTGCTGTTTTTAAATATTTTGCATTCCCATCCACACGGCGCTCCCATTTGTGCCATGGTAATGTAATACTGTACATTCTGACAATAAATTGGAGGAATCTTTAATCTGCTTTTGCACTCTCGTTCTTAAGTTTGTCGTCGACAGCCAACGCCCGTCATTTCTCTCGTCCAAACAAGATGGTCACTGCGGCTGCCGAGGCCATTTTGAAGCTTTTTTTTGGCGTTTGTTTCGTTTTCATTCCATCTGCTGTCTAACATCTCTTGTCATGTCATACAAGGTAAGAACTTTCTTCTCAACTGTTTTGACATATTGCAGCGTAGACACGATTGTGGTAAAATTAACTTTTTCTGCTAATTCGATGTGATTATTTTAATGACCCCTCACCCAATTTGGACTTTTCTCATCTCACTAGTCAGCAAATTGTTGTTTGATTCACATAATATTACTGCTCTCGTGAAGTTTCCTTCTTTTACAGTTAAGACCTTTGTCTACTCTAGTTTCGTAATGTACTGACTTTTCACCCTACATTTTTCCCCGACGTGGTAAAATACTTGTGTTATGGTCCAGGAGAGGTGGAAGTAGCAGTGGATCCAAGAGCGGGCGGGGAGCAGGATAATTGCAGGATCACTTGGTCCGGGGTGAAGGAGCAGCGGCAGGCTGGGCAGGGAGGCACTAGGAAGAAACGAGCAATAGTTAGAAGTGGTGCACCAAACACCCAACAAGGGCAAGCATGTACGCTAACAAAGGGCCTAGATACCACTCGTAGGTCACAATCATCTGGCACCCGCTTGCAGATCAGCAGAGGTCTTATACACAGGTGGTGATTGCTGATCAGCTGCAGGTGAGGGAGCACCTCCGGCCCAGCCTGAAAAACAGAGGAAGCAAACAAAGTCCCCGGAAGTGGACCATCAAAATAAACGAGGAAGCCATAATACAAAAATTTCGTTGTAACAAGTGTGCAATGACAATAAAGTATTCATTCATTCATTCATTCATTCATTCATACGAAACCCTAAGGAGTAACGTTCGACCGCACACCACAATACTTTTCTCTTTTACTTGAGTCTCATAGTATTAATTTGTACTACAGTGTTTGTTTTTGTTTTTTTTACTTATCGTGTAACATTATTTAAAAAAGGTCAAATGCATGCAACTTTTTCCCACATTGCAACTTTATTCTCCTAAAATTACACTTTTTTTTCTGTAATGTTACAACATATTCTGAAAATATTTTCTCAACACCCCGCCCCCCTATAATGTTATACGTTTATTGTGGTAAAATTGTCTTTTTTCATCTTAAGTTACAGCAGTTACCTCCATTTTTCTCCTAATGCTCAACTTTATTCTCCTGAACACACACATTTCTTTCCTTGTTTTGACTTAACTCAACTGGCTGTCCCCATATTACATACATTATTTTTCCCTCGTAGTCTTACATCTTCTCCAAAAATTAACCCCCCCATCCAAAATTGCTTCCTTCTTCCATTAATTAATTCACCTACAATTACTTTATTTTCATGTTATGACATTCTTCCCCAAATGTTGCCCCCCCCCAAAAATCTATGATTTCAAAACTACACCCCCCCATTATGACTTTCTTCACCCAAATATCCACTTTTTCCCTTCATATTATCAAATTACTCCCTGAAATGATTTGATCAAGTTATTTTGTCTTCATCTCCTCACCGCTAATGACCTGGCCCTGCTCGGCTGCATGTCTGTGTCCAGATGTAGCCCCGGAATTACCTTCCTGCTCCCTCCAGAGAAGGAGAGGGACTACCTGTCAGGCTGGGGGGAGTGTTACAGATGGTACGCCAAATGTGTGTCCAATACCCAATGATTGGAGAGGGTTTTTTGGGGGGGGGCAACTTAAAAATAAATAAATAAATATATCAATATTTTGAGGCCACATTTACTGCTCAGATTTTCACAGCACCTCACAGTCACCACCACTTACACCATCATCCTGCTGCTCCACAGCTGGCTGCTCCACCCTGCCCAGCTGCCACTGGCGCTACATAACACCCCACCCTCCCCCTGCCCGCCCGCCTGCCTCGTGGCTTGGCAGAGCTGGTGATGGTGGTAGATGCCCCCCCACTTCCAATCCCAGTTCAGCCTGGCAGCTGCTGCTGCTCTCGGCTGTGCCCTCGCAGACGGTGCCGGGGTTACACAAAGTCACTCCTCCTGCGACTGTCTGAGGCCATTTGGGGACGATGAGGAGGTGCCAAGGCGACTCGATATTAGGAATATATCCTCTTAATAATAACCCCAAAATGTAGCACACAAACTTAATTTTGGAAACAAGCTATCATGAGAGCCAATACATAATATAATGGGTTTTTTTAAATATCATGTGTAGGTGTCTAGTTACCCTGATGCACAAAACAAAAATCCCTGGATAATGGCCCAACCATAGCTCCCACCCACAAAAGCACTTTGTAATGTGGTCAGCCAGTACGACTGTCCTTTTGGAACTGGAATGAGAGAAGCACGCTTTGAGTAGCTAACCGACCAGACGCCCATTATCATTGAACCTTCGTGTGTGTGTGTGTTTTATGAATGGCAAGCCTGTTTTATAAGGCTCAATGTTGTTTGATCATGTTTCCGCATTTTTTTATGAGCAGCTAACCAAATAGCCCCCCTATCAGACGTGCTCTCAAACTGTCAGCACCTCGAAACCTCTGATCATTGAATCACCCCTGGTTTCCACCTTTTTGTGCTTTCCTGACAACATGGATGTCACATGAAAATATCCCATGTTGTGAAATCCTAATTTGCCTTTAGTGAGTATGTTAACACCTCAGCTCGACGTTGTCTTTGGGCGGCACACTGCTTCGTCGCTTGGAGGGCATCTAAGCAGCGTTTCGCCCCGGAGTGGTGCAAAGCTCCTGCCCAATAAAACAGGCAGCATCCCCAGGGCCCCTCCCTCAAGACTCCAGTCAGCGCTTGTTTTTGCACCATTTATTTAGTGTGACACATCTCCAATTAAACTGGAGGCTGCTGCACCCCGACCCCCCATAACTACCTCTTATACCTCCCCAAAGGCTTTCTGTCACACAGAGAACGTGGCTATGAGGGGAGGCTAATGGAGGGGAAGGCACCTAGTGGGGGGGTTTGAGGAAAAAGTGGGAGAAGGAGTGAAAGAGAGATCACGTCTTGCCTGCCAGCTATGATCACAGTGTCATTTTCCTCCCCGCGTTGGCCCGTAGCATCCACAGAAAAAGTGCGCAGAATTATAATCTTCAAATATAATCAGATGTTCAAATGTTGCTAGATTCCTAGTAGATACAAATCAGATTGATGGACTGATAGATATATATTTTTTCATATGGCCCTCCGTTTTTGTTTTAATGAGGTATACTTACTGACGAAAGTAGGATTTTAAATTAGATTCTTCTACTTATTTTTATTGGCAAAGATGTTTTGATTATTTTTTAGTACTTATTTTCTAATTTCTTTATTTTGCAGGCTGAAGTGAAATGATCAAAGTGGATTAAAAGATGTAATTATTTATATATATATATATATATATATATATATATATATATATATATATATATATATATATATATATATATATATATATATATATATATATATATATATATATATATATATATATATATATAGTGGGGGCCCATTTCATGTAACCATGGCCTTTTTTTCCCAATTTATTTTGTCATGTTTTGATGAATGACTTCATTGGCAGAATGTTTGGTGAAAATACTCAATGAGCTGCAATTTTTAATTGAGGTCCAAATTTGAATTTCTGTTTTGTTGTGCTCACCTTGAAACCTTCTGTTGTATTCTGTCGTCATTGGAAATACGCATTGTCTCATTTTACTGCATTTGTGTATGAAAGGCCTTGAAGTGATATACAGAGTGGTTCCCATACAACCTGAAAATCAGAATCTGTGTGTGTGTACACGTGCACACCTTTGATTTCCGGAGATCCCTGCACACGTTTTGATTTACTGCTACAGTGTGCCACAGTAATTGGATGTGACACCATTTTCTGCGCTGCCCCATGGGGCGAGAACAGGAATCTGACTATTATGGCCCCAGTCATGAATATGTCACCGCCGTAGCAAACAAAAGGCCTGTGATTTTGGGATAAGACTCTTCCTTCCTGAAGCTGGCGCTAATAGCAATGCCGCGAGGGTAAATGGCTTGTCTGTGCTGCAAATCGCCAAATGTATATACAGAATGATTAATTGGCATTGTCGTGTGATTAACACGTTTGTTCTCGTGGGTCAAAATGTGTCATTTTATATTATCATTACTATGTTATTTCTCTTTTCATTCTTTTGAGCTTTACAATTCACACACAGGGAACCCGCATTAGGTTACTGAAAGGAGACATGACCCCCACACCCCTCTCCGCCGCCTCCTACAAGTGAAAACATTTCACGTTCTTTTTTTATTTTTTATTTTAAGGCTCTGAGACAGCATCGTGTTGGCTTCGCACACACAACTTTAGGATGGATTCCCATTTCTGTTTTTGAATGGAGCCTACTACTTATGATGTGTGTCACACAACAACAAAAAGATTTCTTCGAGCCGACAACCTCAACTTGCTTTGCATGCATTCCATGTTCGCCCCTTTGTTTAAATCCCATCCTTTGCTGTGGGTTTAGCCATCGAATCAAATTGGGCGTGCCGTTTTGTGTGTGTTCTCGCCTCGTAAAGACGAGTCTCCGCTTGAACTAGCAGGTACGCTTATATCAGTATTCCCACCGCCTGCATAATTGTTGTAATTTGCTTTCCCTTTGGGTAATCTGTAAACATGGCTGTTTTGATGTTTTTGGCATCCACCATTGGCTGAGCCGTACACCCCACCGGTGGAACCCCCCCATGCCAGCCCAGAGTGACACAAATAGATCCGTCCGCGCAAGATGCACGTAGCTGCACATGGGCGCAATCAATACAGCCCGGTCGCCACTGGAACTGTGGCGGCATTAAAAGCACCCCACGAGCTGCTTCTCACCACGTCAGTGTTTTAGGGAAATAAAGCCATTGATTCTCCGGGGCATCCGGTGGAGCGTTAATCCGAGCCCGCAAATAAGAACGCGCTCATTTGGTCACGTCAGCCCTGCAATGTTCCCAAAAAGCCTGCCCCAGCGAGAGATAAAGAGGACGGTGCGGCCTGCTGCGTCCGGTGATGAGTAGCGCACTACTTGACGCCTGTGTCCGAGTCGAGGAGGCGTCTGGATGCCCGGGGCTTCCATTAGAGGCCCAGGATGGTGGCGTGGGTCGATGTGCTAAGGTGTGGTTGGGGGTAGTCCATCTCACATCCGTGTGGTTCCTTTTCATCCCTGATGTTAAGAGCGCAGTAAACCTGAGCCACAGTAGACTGGAAGACAAAGAGGGGGAAGGACTGCTGTTCACAGTGCAATTTAAAAACAACGCAACGCATTTTTAAATCCTGACATGCTTCACCCAAAGTATCAACTTGCAACCATTTATTATTTTAGAAAACATGCGTAGCAAGGAATAATAATTATGTGCTCCAGTAAGCTGCAATTTCAATTGTAGTGTGCATTCTAAATCGTCCGTTGTCAGTATGAGCCCAGTCCAGGATTTACCCGGCCTCTTGCCCAAAGTCGGCAGGGATAGGCTCACCCGCAACCCAAATGAAGATGTGTGGTATCTCAGCAGGATTACTCTAATACACTTTATTTTGGAGTCAGCCAGTCCACCCTCAAGCATCTCCAGTTGGTCCAAAATGCTGCTGCTGACCTCATGCCTGGACCTCATAGGTGGGAGCACACAATTCCAATTCTGGCCTCTCCAACATTAGGCAAGCTCCGTCTCTGTTAGTGTTCATCTTTAAAACCTGCCTTATCCTCTTGACTACCAGTAGTTCAAATTTGTCCTCTATAGAGGACATTTGTGAACCTAAATTTCTCCCACCCAGTGCATCCAATCCTTTGGTTAGTCTAAAGA
Source organism: Hippocampus mohnikei (assembly GCA_026261675.1). Taxonomy (NCBI): domain Eukaryota; kingdom Metazoa; phylum Chordata; class Actinopteri; order Syngnathiformes; family Syngnathidae; genus Hippocampus; species Hippocampus mohnikei. The sequence goes on along the minus strand of JAKGUB010000325.1, from coordinate 19,901,886 downwards.
GGACATTCAGTGCTTTCCAATGATCCCAAATTTGTAGGGGTTAGAAAAAGTAAGAAAATGGCTTCTCTCAGTGCAAGCACTTTCTATGGGAAGAGGAAAAGTTATACTTTTTATCAAACACATTTTGTCTTGAAATGCTGTTGCCATTTTATTTATAAGACTCTTATGAACATGTTAAAGTGTTGTTTAAGTGTATTTGAGTCTATTATTCAAGTGTTTAAAAAATGTAGTGGAATTTCAAAAATGTCTTTTGGAGTAGTCCAATTACTTCACATTGATTGGGGAATTTTAAAATAAATGTGATTGGACGACATTTTTTTTCCCTGGTAGTCAGGAGGTTAAAACACGTTTTTATTATTTCTGACTTTTGAGTCACCCTTGCTTCAGTGTTTTATGGTCTTTCCTGTTTTTTTGTGATTTATTTTTTAACCGTCTTCACATTTGTCTGAATTTTACTTTTATGTACAGCACTTTGCATTCAGCTGTGGTTGTTATGAAAGTACTCCAAGTAAGTAAAGGTGAGTTGTGTTGAGAAGAGTAAGCTTTTTGCTCAGTGCCAAATTGGGCCATGCCATGAACTCACAGTCACGACCTGAAATGGAATGCATTAGGGAGTGAGTTGAAGCTTGTGCTGTTGCCGTGTACAACTACAGGAGCAAATAGTTGTGTTGAGTGTTTGTACTGTATGTCTCCCAAATCCGTCCAGCCAGCAATTTTCGAATCCGTTCACGCATGATTCTGAAATCACATATAGTTTATTATTAGCAATGAATTTAACATATCAGTGTGAAAGGTTAACCAGTTCTTATTGGAACCATCACAGAAATTAGCTGGTTGACACAGAATTAATTTAGCAATGGAACCATTTGATGGGAACAATGCTGTGGATCCTTTAGAAACCAAGTCCCTCATTATTTAAATGTTTTTTTTTCATGCTCTAAATTGCACTTATGTGTTTCCTGGACTAAGCCAAGAAATTGCACATCTACGCACATAAGTACACACACACACACACACTGTGTGGCTCCACCTTGCCAGTTGGAAGCTTGGAAGTTCTCTGCCCCAGTTCTGCGCGTCCTTGAGAGTTGTGCCTGCAGGCCTCCTCTGGTGAGGTCCTGCCGTGCACAATGTGTGCTTCTCACCCAGGCTCGCGCTGAAGCTCTACTGCCCCGGTGTGGCTCTGGAGAGCCGCCAAGCTCAGAGGGCCTATCCATAAGAGGGAGTGTGTGTGTGTGTGTGTGTGTGTGTGTGTGTGTGTGTGTGTGTGTGTGTGTGTGTGTGTGTGCGTGCGTGTGTGTGCTTTCACTTGCCCCTCAAAAGAAGGTAGAGCAAATAGATTACTTTGCATGCTTGGAAAAATTGTTTTCTTATCATTTCTTACCATGTGCATAATAATCACAAATAGTGATCTCAATTTATACATTTTATAAATCAGTGTATGTGCATTGTCCATCCATCCATTTTCTGATCCACTCAACCTTACAAGGTTTGCGGGGGTATGTGCATTGTATTGTCTTTTATTGGATTTTTTTTGGGGGGGGGAGTACCAGTGAGTGCAATGATAATCAGAGAGCAGGAACAAGTGTCTGGCCTTCTTGGTCTAGTATGAGCAATACTAGTGAATAGTAACCCACACCCTGATTGCTTGGTGTTTTTTTAGTTTGCAAAAAAATGTCCATCGGTCAATATGACCTGCTGCATGTTGAGCCACAGATAAAATAATAATTTTAAATGTATAGAATTTAAAAAGCAGTACCTGTGGGGCCTTTATTTATTTTTGAAATTAAGATTTTTGTTTGGATAAAAAATTGGAATGGGTCGATTTGACCTGTAATATAGAAGGGTTGACTATCAATGATATACGGTACGCTAATGTTATCAAAGTGATACCAACCTATAATAGCACTGCATTAGCTATTTCAAAGTGAACAAAGTTGATGAGGACGGAGGCGTTATTCATTCTGGCAACACATTTCAATCACCACTAAGTGCCACTGTTTCACTCTACAAACCAATTCTCGTTCCATTGTGTGTCAGGGTCTTCAAAGGAAAGTAATTTTATTTTATTTAAGGTAGAGAAGATCGTTGCTTTATATTCTGTCCTTGATTTGCACCCACCCATACAGCATTTTTTCCCCTCTTTGGCCTGCATTGCTGGGAATTGGTGGCATGAGAGGCTATTCCCCGACTAGCCCGTGGCGAGAGGCATCCTGATTAGCATGCCGCCTGCTCTTTGGCAGCCCTTCTGCAGGCCACCGGCGCTATCACTTACTGTTTGTATTTGTACTCGATAGTGTGTGCTGTTATAATTGGAATCAGCTCAGGAACCCGATTTGCTTTTGATCCGCTGCCAGCCACTCCACTCGGAATGCTGTAGTGGGCCACAGCTCTCACCTCAGCGCTCCCGGAGGACGAAGAGAAGTGTGACGCTTATGTTCAGGGAAGTAGAAAAAAAACCCTCCCCAAAGTAACTCAGTCAAGGTTGAATTATGCTGAGGGGGCTGCAGGAAAAAAAAGAAGGGTAGAGTCACAAAAGGTAAAAGACTTTTCTGATGCAATCCCTTGACGATCTGCATTGAGATGACGTGATGACGAGCTGGGGCAAAATTGCACAAAAAATCTGAATGGCACCTCGACTAAAAACACTTTGCAACTCTTTAGGGTGGCCTAAAGAAGTGTACACTCGTACGTAAATATGCATGAGACATGCTGCGCATCACGATATTTCACATTTGTTCTGAAATAGTGTATTAGAGCATTACACACTTGCGTGTGTAATCTGCTAACAGGCTGGGCGTGTTTCTGTTACTCGTTAGTGAAATGCATGTCTGTAGTTAGTTGATCCACTTAGGGATGAGTGAAAAGACGGAGGAAAACCCACTTCCGTCCTTGCTTTGTTTGTCCTTTAAAAAAAAAAAATCTTGTCCTCCGTCCCCAAAATGGGTGTCCGTCCGGGATTGACAGACGGACGGACCATTCCGCTCCAGGGACGGAATGCCCCTCTCTGATTTTCACCTGGAGTTAAAAGCATTTACATTTGGGGCTGACATCACCTCCGTTGGCAACTCATTCCATTTGCATGCAGCATAGCAGCTAAATGCTGATGCACCATGTTTGCTTTCAACTTTCGGCTCATCTAATTGACTCAAGATTGCAGATGTTATTCGTTACATAACCGATTTTTGTTGTTGTAGTTCTCCATCCCTCTGTGCAGTGAATATTTTTTCACCCAAAATCATGAATATCATCTATCATCAACCAAAAAGTGGGAATTCCTGAGCTCGGTAAATCTAATTTCTAGTTTCTATCTGTTGTATAAATAAATTACAGATTGATTTACATAATATATATTTCACTTTGTAAATATATGGAAATAAATAGAAGCATTAAATTTTTTTTTTTCACATGCACTAACCTCTACTTCCAAATAATACTAATGAACAACACCAATGGGCGGCCCGGTAGTCCAGTGGTTAGCACGTCGGCTTCACAGTGCGGAGGTACCAGCTCCGGCCTCCCTGTGTGGAGTTTGCATGTTCTCCCTGGGCTTGCGTGGGTTTTCTCTGGTTTTCTCCCACATTCCAAAGACATGCAAGACAGGCTGATTGGGCACTCTAAATTGTCCCTAGGTATGAGTGTGGGCATGGATGGTTGTTCGTCTCTGCGATTGGGTGGCAACCGATTCAGGGTGTCCCCCGCCTACTGCCCGGAGGGTTGCCGACACCCCCGCAACCCTAGTGAGGATCCAGCGGTTCGGAAGATGAATGAATGAATGAATGAACAACACCAATAATATCTATTTTCTATGGAGCAGCTTCCAAAATATTCAGATACTTCTTCAAATCACACATAACATATTATATGTCCATTATAACACCATCAAATTCTTAATATTAGTATTTTTGACCGGCTCATGCTTTCTGTCTGTTTAAAAAAAAAAAAAAAAACAGAGTAAAGAAAAGATGTTCTCATTCATAGTCCTTTTAATTGGATCTGATTAAATTGGTGTATCTAATGTTGTGGCCCATGAGTGCCAGCGCTGTACAGGACGTGGAAAATAAAGTGTACTCAACAGGAACATGCAATTAAGAAAACACTCACAAGGGTGCAATACGGAACATAAAATACACAGCTTGTCATAAACTCTGAATGGCTTTTATGCATTGTCGTCATAACAATAACGAGCTACAATCGCCAACATAAAACATGAAAATGAATTTAAATAAAATGCAAAAATGGTTACACGACACGTGGCGATATACAAGCTTTTGATGTGGGCTTTATTGTTGCGAACTTTAATGCCACATCTGTAATCGACTCCCAAATGATGCTTGCTTCTCTTTTTCTGTCCTCGTCATTACATTTCCTAGTTGATGTCAGCACTCTCGCAAAGTGGACTGGCTCGAGAGACGGTGTCTGAGTTTGATGCTGCCACGCCAACAACTAGCAGCAGGAATAGGTAAAAAAAAAATATTAATAATAAATGAAAAGATTAAATAATTATAATCAATAGGTATGGATTTTCCCACTCATATTTAAATAATGTAGTGCACCAATTGTATAAAATGTTGACTGTCTGGTACAAGGGCAATACAGTATAAGGCAATTGTGTTAATCCCTTAAAGTTAGGAAGGCCCCATTAAGGGCCCTCCGTCATCTGTCAAAACAAATCGCTGATGCACGTCGTCATGTGTGAACATGTTCTACATCTTTTAAAAGCTGAGTTTCTGGAGATTTGAATGGTACCCTACATGTAACAATTGTCAAATTTGAACCGAAGCTTGGGGAGACTGAAGCTTTGATCCTGTAGTGTTTTCAAGTCCTAATCAACATTCTAAATCCATTTTCAAAGCAGATATTGTGAAAAGATTCGCCTTTTTTTCTGTTTTCAAACATCCATAGTTCAGTGACAGGAGCACTTACACAAATTCTTACTGTATGGGAGAAATATTCATAATGTGACATTTTGAATATTTCAAAAAGTGACCAAAACTATGGTTCAAGAATCGCTAAAAATTGACTTTGTGTGCACCTTTCCACAGGCGTTTGCGGCAAAGTTGTCCTCGGTTAAATTAAAATAGAATACCTACAATAACATGAAACATCGTCATGCTAGTCTTTTGGAAAAAGTCACGTTGAAAAATCTCAATAAAAATACTTATAGCCCAGCCAAAACGTTTCAGTTTTTCTCTCTCCCACCCCCAACTCCATCTTTGAATTTGCCTTCTTGCCTGCCCGTCAGGTCATTATAGTCCATATCGTCGTCATTAGCATTAGCCCCATCATTAGCATGATCATCCTTTTTTTTGTTTTGGACCATCCACAAGGCTGTCTTGTGGCATCCTAATCACGAAAGGCCGCAAGATTCAGCGGAGACTACCTCTGATGAGCTTGTTCCATGAGGGCATTCCCACCAGTTTAGTACAAACACCTGGTAAAATATTGGCAATTAGCACATCATTAGCTACTAATGTATTTCTAATCCATAGCGGGCTGTAGATTTGTCTCCTTTTTTTTTTCCTTGCGTAGACACCCTCAGCCCCTTTTTTTTTTTTAATGTTCTCTGCTGTTATTGTTTTCCTCAGGTATTTGTATCCCAAGAACATTGACTAATGCCCTAGTTCATCATATGCAAATGGCTTATTAATTACACATGCATTATGCCCATTTCCCAAAGACATCAAAGGGCCTGCGAGTCTTCTTCAGATGGTCCCTGTCTGTAGCGAGCTTGCGTTACAAATGCCTGCGTGTGCACTTTGCAAGCGAGGATTTTTCGGGGCACAATAACGACATCTTCAATTAAAAATGTACACAGGAACCTCTCTACTCCCCAATATTTGACAAACACCTCTGGTGCTCTTTGCTTGTTTAGTCGCTGCTGCAAATAGAAAATAATCACTTGAGCCTAGACTCCGAAACACTGGTGGGAAGAGCAGAACCCAACACACAAAGCAGCTTGAAAGGAATGGCAATGCCATTAATCCGTTCCAGCCTTCACCAAAAAAGCCAACCAAAACTTTGGCTATATGTATTTTAAGAAGGACAAAATTGGACACATAACACCAGTTGCATTTATAGAAACCATCCTATACGGAAACGGAAGATTTAAAAAGAAACAGTACGCATCATACTCACTCAACAAATACTCATTCTATTTAGCAAAAAATTAATGTGTTGCAGAATACTCAAGATCTGCTTCGCTAGTCAAACTTGGCTTTTTCTGACCAACAAATGAGAGAATGCAAACCAGCTGACGTCATGATGGACCAGCTAGCTGGCTCGTGAGGTGAATTTGAAATCAGATGGGTTAAAGATACAGTCCCATTGCTAAAATTGTTTAAATACATCAAAAAGCACTTATGATTCTAAAGGCCTTGGGCAGATTAGATTGGCAAGGCGGAATGACGAGCAGAAGAGATTTCATTTGTATTCATCGCAGTAGGTTCAAAACAGTAGGCCGGGTGAAAACAAACAACTATTCCTGTCTCCGTCATTAAAATGCTAAATTGTAACCGATCTGTCCAGTGAATCTGCTTTGAGGACGTGATAATAGTGTTTTGGACTCCATTGTTTAGGCCGGGCGTTACATTGTTTGCTTCACTCACTTGTCCCCAGTGGCATGCACTTGTTAACGAGTCGTACGGCGGAGTGTGATTTATACACACCCTAATGTCTCACATTGATTAGCAATAGAGCTGTAATTGGACGGCGAGTTTTCAAACGAGAAAAGGAGCAGAAAAGAACAAAGAAACGTTCATCTGCACCATGTCCAATGAGTGTGTGCGCGTGTGTGCTTGCGTGTAAGTGTTAATGTGTGTGTGTGTGTGTGTGTGTGTGTGTGTGTGTGTGTGTGTGTGTGTGTGCGTGTGTGTGTGTGTGTGTGTGCGTGTGTGTGTGTGTGTGTGCGCGCGCGCGTGCGCACAGTCACCGTCCAACCCTGAGCCGTGATCAGCCTCCGGTGGGCCACCCCGTTTGGGTGCTGCTAGAGTAATTAGCTCGGCATTCGCTTTGATGATAAAAAACGGTAATAGAGCAATTCGCTGCTCCCCTGCCCACCTGATTCTTTCTCCTCACCGTTTATTGATTTAATGAAAATAAGCAGGCATTAATGGAGTTGTTTCAGCTTCAGTAAATCATTTTTCAATTATTCAATATACTGAAAGAAAAGCCTACTCTTTTATCATGTATATATATATATATATATATATATATATATATATATATATATATATATATATATATATGTATATATATATATATATATATATATATATATATATATATATATATATATATATATATATATATATATATATATATATATATATATATATATATATATATATATATATATATATATATATATATATATATATATATATATATATATATATATATATATATATATATATATATAGTCAGTCAAGTGCATCACAGGAAGCACATTTGGTTGTCATGGACTGTGTTTTTGATTAGATTTTGTTTTATGATGTTCTCAGTGTGATGTTCTCCGTCAATCTATCTATCTAGCTAGCTAGCTAGTAGCTAGCTATAAAATGGATGGCTGTTTTAAAAAAGTATGCATTATAACGGTTTATAACGGTTTAAACTCACCTTTTATTCATTTTATCTCTCGTTTTATTCCAGTGTAATAGTCTGTCATTATATTATGTTACTGCGATTGGCTGGCAACCGGTTCAGGGTGTCCCCCGCCTACTGCCCGAAGACAGCTGGGATAGGCTCCAGCACCCTCCGCGACCCTAGTGAGGATCAAGCGGTTCGGAAAATGGATGGATGGATGGATATATTATGTTAGATATTTGGTCATTTTTATACATTTCCTTTTTTTTTCTCTTACTGATTAAAGGCTAGGCAGCATCTGGGAGAAGGTCCCTTTTGAACATCAACTTAAGTTTCCTCAGTCAGAAGTAAGTGTAAGGCAGATGTGCTTCCACCATGCTGCTCTGCCCAAAACATTTAAGAATAAGAATAAGGAAACCTTTATTCATCTCACAACGGAGAAATTCCTAATTTACAGCAGCGAAGTTATGAAATGAAGCAAGTAGAAGAAAAAAGAGTATAGGAGCTGTTGTAAAGGCAGCCACTCATGCGGCGCCATCTTGAATAACATAATAACAAAATAATACGACACAAAACATAAGACACAGTCAATCTTAACCACTTTTCTGCATACTCTTTGTTGTTTAAAGAAGTTATAGATGAAAGAGGATTTCAACCGTAATCTCTCACAATACTTCTTTTACAAACGTTTGGATTAAAATATGTGACTTTGAGGATTTTAGAAGAATACGAAGGTCTCTGATAGGAAAAAAGTTTCCCCACATTGTCTCCTCCACATAAAGCCACCAGGTGGCGGGACTTCTCCTCGTAATCAAGCCCACGATGAATTTACAGCAAGGCCTTCTTTGTGGTACCTACCAAACTATCATTTTTCATGTGGGGAGACCACACAGTCGGCAGTTGTCCTCATTACTAAAAAGGTAGTATGCCCCCCAACTCCAGTTGTCTCCCCCAAAGGTAACGTCATCAACACGACAGACAAATCTATCTTAGCTGCTCTATTTATATTTCTGACTCACTGCCATGAAGATTTATTCTACACTCCTGTCAATCTGTCTCTCTAATAGCCACAGACAGTCTTTTTGGATAAGGTGTGTGTGTGTGTGTGTGTGTGTGTGTGTGTGTGTGTGTGTGTGTGTGTGTGTGTGTGTGTGTGTGTGTGTGTGTGTGTGTGTGTGTGTGTGTGTGTGTGTGTGTGTGTGTGTGCGTGTGTGTGCGTGTGCGCGCGTGCGCGCGTGTGTGTGTGTGTGAACACAAATCACACACCTCGGTGTCCCAAAGCAAAGAATGCCATTGTTAAGATGGCCAACTCAGATGTCATGTAATTAAGATGATAGTGAGGGTGAAAAAAAACACACACACATTTCACGGATGATTAATGCGGGCTAATGATGCTGAGATCAACTGGAAGATGTCTGCTAGTTATATGGGGTTAATCTCCTAATTTTCACCAAAGCCATCCAGATAAAAATCTTTACAGACACGCACACGCCCGTTTGAAACTCTCCGGAGAGAACGTGCGGCGGTGTCTCAACTTCATCAGGAAAAGTTAAGAGGCACCAAAAATAAAACTGCTATGTGCGCATTTCTTTTTAAAATCAACATGTAGCTAGGCATTATCTGGTGGAGAGCACAGCACCACATTAGAGGTTGGGTGCAACAAATGTTTTTTTTTTTTGCAGATTGTTTAGTCTAGTGAGGACATGCATGTGAAATCTGTTTTGAATGTTGTTTAGATTAGCAAAGATGGTTTCGTGCCCTGTGAAAGGCTAATCAATGCTTCGAATGACATCCTTTATATGTATTTATTACTTGAAATCCCTGGAGGGCTGTTTATATTGTGTGGCCTAGTATGTACGTAACTGTGAACGGAACATAAAATCTACGGTACTATGATCACTGAAAAAGTAGTCTAAAAATATGGAAAAGTGAGTAAAAATTGGCATTTAAAAAAAAAAAGTCTTGTTATCCCACCTACTGCCAGAAGACTGCTGAGATAGGCTCCAGTGCACCCGCGACCCTTGTGAGGATAAGCTGATTAGAAAATGGATGGATGGATGGAATAATACAATATGAACGCAAAGGCTTGAATCATATTGTATACACTAGGTCATCAAATCAGTGTCAGTTCAGTCTGTCAAGTGGGTTGCCTGCAGGGATTTTTTAAGTCCAGCAGGTGCCAGTATTCTGTGACACAGTCTCAACACAGTGTCATTGTGTCAACGCGCTTCATGACGGTTCATAGACCCATCACTATGTGACAGCAACACAACAATTTCACCAAGACTGATAGAAACCAGGGAACTAAATACAAGCAGACTGACAAGACAACAAGGAAAATCTGGACAAGACACAAATGGGTTGAGGGAGCTGATTGGTAACCAGAACAGATGGAAACAAAAAAGGCACAACAAGACAAAACTAATTGCAATCTAAATTAAAAACAGACTCACGACCGATTGACTTCATTATTATTAAATACAGTATTTGTTTTTACAAAAGTTTAACGACGCGCTTTAGACTTTAAAACAAAATAACAAGGATGATTATGAAGAAATGCAAACTGGGCAAATGTACTACGTGGCTCACCGGAACAGAAACTCATAACGTTGTGGAGCAACCACAATGTGTTTACAGCTTTACACTTTAACTGCTTATAGCCCTGTTCACACGGGCAGATTTATTTCGGCGCTGTGCCGGAGTATTTTGTTGCGATATATTTTTATACCGGAACAAATTTTGTGGAGCGTTCACGCGTACAAAGCCGCTGAGCGTCACAGCTCCGGCACAGCGTCGAAGCAGCTCCACTTGCGTTCACACAGGCAGTTTCTGCTGCGGAGCAAAACGACAGAAAACAAATGAGCTGTCGTGTTGGTTCTTTTTAAAACGTATACACAACTCAAACAACTACTGTACAGGCACGTCCTTCTCCTTCTGTGTCTCCGTGCCTTCTGCTAGAGAGTGACCGCCCCCGAAAACGTAAATCAACGATGAGTTCAAAGACACTCAGAAAAGCAAACATTTAATGCGCCAAACACAAAAATCAAGAGATGAAATCACAAAATAAATTCTATGGAGGGCGGGGGGTTGTGAACACACAACAAAGGAACAAACTACACAAACAATTCCGAGACAGTCCAGTCTCCTACAAAAGGAAAGATGACGTTTGAGGACTAACCCCCCGTTCTAGTTGAGATGGTATAACCCAAGAGGTGCTTTGCTACTGTTAGCAGCCATGTCTTGTGTCGTTATTAAACAAACACCTGACGGAAGTCTGACAGAGCACGAAAGCAACGCATTCTCGCCGTACGTAATCAACTCTTCTCATGCGCAGCGAGGCTCCCCGCCCCATAGCGAGCATTTGCTCTGGAGCAAATTTAACCCAGTTGCGTTCATACGTGCACATTTGCATCGGTACTGCTTCGCAAACAAGCATTTGTTTGCGAATTTAAACCACCTCCCTGAGGTGGTTTAAATTTGATCCGAAAAAATTAAGCTGTTTTCGGGCACTACACCGGAATAAAGTTGTACGTATGAACGCTCGAGGGGAGCAGTTTCGGAGTAGGTCCGAAATAAATCTGCCCGTGTGAACGGCCCTGATTTGGTTAGCCAGAGAATTCCAAAGGTCACAGGAGTTAAAATTTGTGTGTTAAATTGTGTGTGTGAACAACAGCTTTTATAAACTGTTCCTCATACATTGACTGACGTGCGCCACATTTTCATGGAAAAGGGAGACATTGTGTTTTGCTACTATAAGACTCATAAGGGACATATTATGGAAAATTGACTTTGTTTTTATACAAATAGTTGGATCTCTGGAGTGCTTCCTTGCCCATCAAGTGTGAAATTAAACAACCAAGTAAATCTATAGTAATCTGCTTATTTCTAAAAATGTCTTTCTGAATTTTGCCAAATCAAGACGTCACAATACTGCTACCGTATTTTCACGACCATTCGGCGCACCGTGTTGTAGGGCGCAGTCTCAGTAACGGGTGCTATTTCTGTATTTTACACATACACAAAACGCACTGTATTATTGGGCGCAGCCAGGCGTGGTAAAACATACGCCAGTTTAAACATACGCCAGTTTAAACATATGGCATGCATGCACGCACGCTAAAAACTTGAAGCATAGCATAGCATGCTAAAACATGCTAAAAACACGTTTTTAACAAGGCAACTGAAGCAAAACTGAGATCGGCTGTACTTTATTTAGCCATCTTACAATGTACTCACGTTTTTCGATCAATCATCACCCAGAAATCCATCAAAGTCCTCATCTTCTGTATCCGAATTGAACAATTATGCAAGTACCGGTAGTCCATAAAAAACCTTGCTCTCATTGTCAGAGTCACTCTCGTTGCCGTGTGGCTCCACAGAAATGATGCGCGGCGACTTACACGCCCACCCTTCACTGATTGGCCGGCTGCTTTCCCGCACTCCTGGTCTCACTCGCAGCCACTTACACACCCACCCTTCACTGATTGGCGGGCTGCTTTCCCGCATGCCTGGTCTCACTCGCGGCCACTTACACGCCCACCCTTCACTGATTAGCTGGCTGCTTTCCCGCATGCCTGTTCATGCTCACTTTCGCCTTTTCTCTATATAAACAGCGTGTCGGCTCTCAGTCAGGATGTGGAACTCGGCTCATACACTAGATGCTCCGCATTATAAGGCGTCCTGTCCATTTTGGAGAAAATGTAAGACTTAATGGCGCCTTATGGTCGTGAAAATACGGTAATTTAAATGGTTAAATTAGCATGTGTCGTTCATTTGCAGTCTGCACGGGAAAAAGACGAACATTTCCTGCTCTGGAGGGATCTCAACGTTTTAAGAAGTCAACACTATGAAGAATAACCATATTTGTTGTTCATCCCTTTAATAAATAGTCAAAACAACAAAGTTTCCAGCACTGAAGAGACTCTTCATGGTAACGGAATGCAAAATCAAACCGCCCCCTCCAAAACTAAGTGATTTCAGCCAAAAGTGTATCACTAATTTGTTATCCTTTTTGCCTTTTGACAAAAGAATGCCACAAATAAAACACCTGTGAACGCTACTCAACTTTATTGATAGAGAACTTTAAAAACAACCACAACTGCATACAAAATGCTGTACATAAAGTAGAAATCAGACATATAAAAAGGAGCTTAGAGAGGCAAGGTGGGACAAGACCATTTAGAGTTAAAGAGAAATAAATTAATCCTAAAAATAACTCGAAAATGTACAGACACTCCCCGAGTTACGAACATCCGAGTTATGAACAAACGGTACATACGAACATTTTCACGGGTCTGTCGAAAAAAAAAAAAAAGTTAGATTTTGTATTGCGCGCCTTTTTCCGAGTGCCGAACGGGCGGAGGAGGACAGCGGAGGCGACGTTCGAGGCGGCGCGGGAGAGGCGTGGGGCGGTCGTGTGACGGTGGAACGGGCGGGAGGCGTCCAGCGCGCGGTCGACGACCGTCGTCTACTCTCCCCGCTGAAGCCGCTGCTAGTTTACCGGGCAGCTAACCCTCGAGCCCTGAAGAACGTGACGAAAAGCTCTCTCCCCGTTATATGGATGTCAATATAAGCCTTAAACATACATTCCAGACAAAATAGAGCACTGAAGCAACTTACAAACGAATTCACCTTATGAACAATCGTCCGGAACGTAACTCGTTCGTAACCTGAGGAGCGTCTGTACGTGGAGTCAATGAAGGGAGATCAGGATTGAAGATAGGTGCTTCCGTCCGAGGAGCTCCAGTTAGGAGAGGAGCACCAGCATAAAACATGAAAAAACAGGCCCACTTTGACGGTCCAATTTAAAATGGCTGTCCAATTTAAACCCAAATTCAAGACTGTTGGCAATTATATAAGACTCCAGTGGGCTTGAGTCAACATGATGAGATGTACAAGGGCTACTGGGATCAAACACCATAACTTCTGTTTTCTTGTTGTTGAAGTTCAAGAAATTCAGTAACATCCAGGCATTGATATCCTCCAGACAGGACAAAAGCAGATAGCATATTTTTTACTTAGCGGTGCAGATTTGACTGTCAACTTTATAGCATCAAAAGGAAATGCCATGCTTTCCTAAAATGGAACCCGATACTGTACAATGAAAACAGCACGGGCCCTAAAATTGAACCTTGTGGAACACCATATGACAATGGGGCGGAGTGGGACTCAGAGCTCCTTAGGCCAACAAAAAAAAGTCTTGCCTGCCAAATAGAATCTAAATCATTCTAGAGCGAAAATAAAAGAACAATTTCTCCACCTTCACTCACCTAGATGACATTTACTAACATTTCCTAAAGTGAAGCAAAATACTGTCCATAAATACGACATTTCTTGAGTGCAACAAGGTTAGCGTGTACTGTTCCTGACCAAATGTGATGCATGGCTACTAAAATGGATTTTAGATTTACTTCAAGAACCCCTTATGATGGACAAAATAAATGGAACCCAGTTTCCCTTGCCCGGACGTGGGTCACCAGGGCCTCCCTCTGGAGCCAGGCCTAGGGGTGGGGCTCGTTGGCGTGCGCCTGGTGGCCGGGCCTGCACCCATGGGGCCGGCCGGGCTCAGCCCGAAGAGGCAACGTGGGTCCCCCTTCTCATGGGCTCACCACCCATGGGAGGGGCCAAAGGGGTCGGGTGCGATTTGAGCTGGGTGGCAGCCAAAGGCGGGGACCCTGGCGGTCCGATCCCCGGCTGCAGAAGCTAGCTCTGGGGACATGGAATGTCACCTCTCTTACAGGGAATTAGCCCGAGCTGGTGTGTGAGGTTGAAAAGTTTCGACTGGATATAGTGGGACTTACCTCCACACACGGCCTAGGTTCTGGTACCAGCTTTCTCTAGAGGGGTTGGACTCTATTCCACTCTGCAGTTGCCCACGATGAGAGGCGCAGAGCAGGTGTGGGCATACTCATTGCCCCCCAGCTCAGTGCCTGTACATTGGTGTTCACACCGGTAGATGAGAGGGTAGCCTCCCTCCGCCTTCGGGTGGGTGGACGTGTCCTGACTGTTGTTTGTGCATACGCACCCAACAGCAGTTCAGCGTACCCACCCTTTTTGGAGTCATTGGAGGGTGTGCTAGAGAGTACTCCTGCTGGGGACTCTCTCGTTCTGCTGGGGGACTTCAATGCTCATGTGGGCAATGACAGTGAGACCTGGAGGGGCGTGATTGGGAGGAACGGCCCCCCCGATCAGAACTCGAGTGGTGTTTTGTTATTGGACTTCTGTGCTCGTCACATAAGGGATAAGGGTGTCCATATGTGCACTTGGCACCAGGACACCCTTGGCCGAAGTTCGATGATTGACTTTGTGGTTGCGGCCGCATGTTTTGGACACTCGGGTGAAGAGAGGGGCGGAGCTGTCAACTGATCACCACCTGGTGGTGAGTAGGCTCCGATGGTGGGGGAAGATGCCGGTCCGTCCTGGCAGACCCAAACGTATTGTGAGGGTTTGATGGGAGCGTCTGGCGGAATCCCCTGTCAGAAGGAGTTTCAACTCCCACCTCCGACAGAGCTTTTCCCCTGTTCCGGGGGAGGCGGGGGACATTGAGTCCGAATGGACCACGTTCCGTGCCTCTATTGTTAAGGCGGCCAATCTGAGTTGCGGCTGTAAGGTAGTTCCTCAAGGCTCTGGATGTTGTGGGGCTGTCCTGGTTGACACGTCTCTGCAACATCGCGTGGTCATTGGGGAGAATGCCTCTGGATTGGCAGACCGGGGTGGTGGTCCCTCTTTTTAAAAAGGGGGACCGGAGGGTGTGTTCCAACTACAGAGGGATCACACTCCTCAGCCTCCCTGGTAAGGTCTATTCAGGGGTGCTGGAGAGGAGGGTCCATCAGGAAGTCGAGCCTCGGATTGAGGAAGAGCAGTGTGGTTTTCGTCCCGGCCGTGGAACAGTGGACCAGCTCTACACCCTTAGCAGGGTCCTCGAGGGTATGTGGGAATTCACCCAACCAGTCTACATGTGTTTTGTGGACTTGGAGAAGGCGTTTGACCGTGTCCCTTGGGGAGTTCTGTGGGGGGTGCTTCGTGGGTATGGGGTACCGAACCCCCTGATACGGGCTGTTCGGTCGCTATACCACCGATGTCAGAGTTTGGTTCGCATTGCCGGCAGTAAGTCGGAATAGTTTCCGGTGAGAGTGGGACTGCGCCAAGGCTGCTCTTTGTTGCCAATTCTGTTCATAACTTTTATGGACAGAATTTCTAGGCGCAGCCAAAGCGTTGAGGGGGTCCGTTTTGGTGGCCTCAGTATTGCATCTCTGCTTTTTGCAGATGATGTGGTACTGTTGGCTCCTTCAAGCAGGGCTCTCCAGCTCTTGCTGGAGCGTTTCGCAGCCGAGTGTGAAGCGGTTGGGATGAGGATCAGCACCTCCAAATCTGAAACCATGGTCCTCAGTCGGAAAAGGGTGGAGTGCCCTCTCCGGGTCGGGGAGGAGATCTTGCCCCAAGTGGAGGAGTTTAAGTATCTTGGGGTCTTGTTCACGAGTGAGGGCAGAAGGGAGCGAGAGATCGACAGGCGGATCGGTGCAGCATCTGCTGTGATGCGGACGTTGTATCGGTCTGTCGTCGTAAAGAAGGAGCTGAGCCAAAGGGCGAAGCTCTCAATTTACCGGTCGATCTACGGTCCAGCCCTCATCTATGGTCACGAGCTATGGGTCGTGACCGAAATAACGAGATCCCGGATACAAGCGGCCGAAATGAGTTTTCTCCGCAGGGTGTCCGGGCTCTCCCTTAGAGATAAGGTGAGAAGCTCGGTCATCCGGGAGGGGCTCAAAGTAGAGCCGCTTCTCCTCCACATCGAGAGGAGCCAGATGAGGTGGCTGGGGCATCTGATTCGGATGCCTCCTGAACGCCTCCCTAGAGAGGTGTTCCGGGCATGTCCCACCGGGCGGAGACCCCGAGGACGACCCAGGACACGCTGGAGAGACTATGTCACCCAGCTGGCCTGGGAACGCCTCGGGACCCCCCGGGGAGAGCTAGAAGAAGTAGCTAGGGAGAGGGAAGTCTGGGCTTCCCTGCTTCCCCTGCTTAAGCTGCTGGATGGATGGAGATTTACCGTTGTTTGTTGAATCAAGGAAAATTACATTGGCAGGAATCTGAAAACATCGAAACTGGACATGCCATTCTGGTGCAACTTTAACCATGGGGCAGCGGGAACCGTTTTCAACTCAAAACATGATGCCCCCTTGAGTGTACGAGTGGGACGTGGGTGTTCGACGACATCGGAAATGAGTAAATGTCAAGGCTTGTGATGACTTCATCATGAAAGCTCTGATCATTACCTTGCTATTAGTTACCTCGGATGCTTGCGCTTCGTTAATGGAACACAAACAACAGAGGCGGGGGGAGCCCTGCAGATTATGTGGTGCTGTTTAATGAGGGTCTGCATTTGCATACTGGCCTCCACCCCCACGTGCAGCCCCGTCTCTCATTTATAAAAATAAATGGCGGACTAATAAAGTCCACTCCTGGCCCTGCAGCCCACGTCTTGGCCACAGCGCAGGAAACACAATGCGCTCTCAGGAGCACCAAGAACCTATTAGGCAGCATTCTCATATGGCGGCCCAACATTTGTCATATTAACACTCAAGTAAATGGCGCCTGTTATTGTGCACGCCACAATCAAAATTGTCTCATGTGGAAATAAGCGTCTGTGTAAAAAGTCAGGCTGTGAAACAATTCAGCCACTTAGAGAAGTCACATTTAATTACATCTCCCATCAACCCAAATAGAAGTAAAACGGCAGTGTGTTTGATTTTTGAACTAGTTTGTTATCTTGATTGCGTGTAATTGTACAGGATACCACCCGAGGCGAGAAGTTGGGTTTTTTTTTGCATTATTGAAAAGCTTTGATTTTGGCGAAGAAGAGATTGCGCTTTGATTGTGGGACAATTAATAGGAAGGCTTATAGTAGTTAAGAGTCAGCTAATGAAGCCTGTTTAATATGCTGCAACGACAGAATGTGGTGCTCACTATTATTCATTACAGCCCAAACTAGTAGAGAGGTCAAGCCAGACACCCTTGGAGGAGTGCTTTGTCTACTCAATAAAGAGTGTGTTTCCTGATGCCTAACGGTGTACATGCACCGCTGATATCAATTCACCCAGGACCTACAGCCGACGCTCACTTACTCACTTCCTTGGGTTGCTCCATCTTTCCTTCATGCTCAAATTGACACTTGGTGCACAGGCGGGCAGATAGCAAGTGAGGGAAGTTGCGAGGGGGGTGCTCTCAGCAGCCTCCAGAGGTGTGGCCCAGCTGTCAGCCGTCTAATCCGGTCCACAACGTCCCCACGAGTCAGGTCTCGAGGCGGAGGAGCGCGGCCTCGTCTTCACGCCTTCGGAGCCACGGCAAACAAATGCCGCCTTCGTCGAACGGCCGCTCTGCTAGTCAAATCCATCTCGGTGCTGCTCCATAAATCATGTGCCGCCATCTTCAAAGACATGTTATCGTGTGAATGCCAAGAGCCGAGCATTCACCTCAATATCGTTGCCCCTTTGATGGCCTTCTTAACTCATTTGACCAAATAAGGCTCCTTGCCCTATTCACTAGTGCTAATCAATGCTTTTGATAAGATGATTTTGATTAGAGTCGAATGTAAAGCAGACATTCAGCCATATTCTATATTGATTCTCTTCATTAGTGTTGTGTCATACGAGCACAACCATTACCTCGCATCCTTGCAAGGATGTATCAAAAGAAACCTAGAGGCTAATTGAATGTTAGCATTGCACTGAAAAACGAGGCATCGTCCGATCATCTTAAAGCAGACCCGGCAATCGAGCTGATGTTAAAAAGAACGACGCCGGTCACTCGTTCTTCGTGCTTCTCAGAAGCGCGTCCTTTAATTTGTTGCTGTCTATCATTTTTGTGGATCAACAATGTGAACAAAGCACATTGTGTCTCTGGCACGCACGCGACTGTTAGCATTGTTGCCATGGAAACAAGAGTTTTAAAAAATTGACGGCTTCTTTTATGCACTTTGGATGCAGTAATGCGATGCGGACACTGTGTTCTCTTCCATCATCGGACCCGGATTCAGATCTTGTCCTATTAAGATTCCGTATATATCAATGTGCAATATTTGCATTTATTTGATAATACAAAGGGGGAAAACTTGCTTTAAATTATGGATATGTTTCTATGCGGTTCCTGCATGCTCGGGAACAGACGTGGGGACGCGTATGTTTGTTTTTTGTTTTTTCTCTTTTCCGTGCCTTTTGTGCGTTTCCCCACGGCATTCCCAATATCAGTATTCCCGAAGACATGTTTGATGTGTTTTGAAGCCATGTTGCCATACCTTGGAACATGACAGCAAACATGGCAGAAGCTTTTTACTCCTTAGAGGAGCAGCCATTCGCCTCACCCCCCTCACAAGTATATGACGGGTGTACAAAACCAAACCCGTTGGGCCACATCGTCCCTCAAGGACCCTCTCCGCTCTCTCTCTCTCTCTCTCTCTCTCTCTCTGACGAAGCTGTGCTGACTCTCTTGAAAGACAAAAGAGGAAAAGCCAACCCCGGATGTAAAACACAGGCTCCTGACAAGTTATGGTACCTGCTTAACTGCTTATCTGACCCAGCAACAGTACATGCACCGCAGATATCCTATTCGAATGTTTTCCCTGCGTTTCATCCCCTGGAAAATCACGAGTGTCTGTTTCCCGCATGCTTCCCAAGGGAAATTAAGAGGCGCACTATGTATCTCTGGAGGAATCCCACCAAGAATGAGAATAAAGGAGGCAGCATGAAAGAGCAGTGTTGGCGTGAGCGAGTTATTGGGCTAGCAAAGGGATTGATGACACATCAAACTAAGGCGCGGCTGTTGAACAAGACACAAACTAGAACCATTTACCCCTGCCATCCTGACATTGAGCATTTCAGTAAAAGTACACGCACATATTGTGTCGGGAAGCCTCACGTCAGACAGGATCGGGCATCGTGACACGTGCGCAACACGCGAACATGACAGAAGAGCTCTGAACGCCTCTCACTGGTTTACAAATGTGTACTATAGATCGGCTCTGATAGCAACACTCGTAACCAAACCATTTTGTCATGTTACCAAGGCGTAGTGAGTGAAAAACAGGGCAAATACTGTAGCTTGAATAATGTTTTTAGCCTTCTTTGCTGTAGCTTGAATATGTGACGAGTCACTCGAAAAGAAGATATGTTACAGGAGGAAGGAAAAAGACCCATTTACATTTTGACATAAGTTGATTCAAAAAGAGACGCTCTATTTAAACAAAATAAAATTGTTCATTTGTTATGTAAAAAAAATGCTCCACAAAATTAAAAAGTTGCATTTGCCATAAGTTATTGAGTTGCAAAAATGATGCCCCCCCCCAAAAAAAAATTCTGTTACTTGGATTAAAGGCACAGATGAGCTTTGTTGACTCTTAAATTGATAGCATCCTATAGGGTTGACATTAGCAAAATAACCATTGTTATGCTAAATTATGCAAAGACAACCAAAACATTTTACACATGTCTGTGGTGAAATGGCTTCCATAAACCAGATGATGGAGGTTTGGTTGCCACTCTGTCCCTCTAGAAGTCTAGTCATGATAGCCCAAAAAATTCATCCTTACTTACAGGTTATGGATTATTATTATGATTTTTTTTTCAGGAAATTGAGAAAAACCTAAGCCTTCTGCAGGTTAGGGTTCGAATGTCCTGCCCAAAAAGACTTCCACAACGGACAGAACCAGTGACACGTCGGTCATGGGGCGACCTGTACAATCAACTGAGCCACAGCCATGACTACAGGAATCAAAAGTATCGGTCCATCAGACAAATATGCCGGTAAAGATCAGATACCTGAAAAATCTACTGAAGCAAAATATTTGTATTTTGTGACTTGTCACCTCTGCCCACAAGCGCTGTCCACTTTCCAACTGCAAAACCGGCCACTCTGTAACTGAGGCGAGTATCTTCTGTGTTTTGTTGTCATTTCAAAAGAGACGGAGAATGCCAGGTAGCCAGCTTTAGGGGATATCGAAGGACTAGCGGGCTGGTTCAATGAGGTCAGGATGACAGTCAAGAACAGATGAGGTGGGGCCGACTTTGTTTGGTCGTGCAGGGTCGGATTGAAACTAGGCCAGTGTCCAGACTCGGAGCACCAAAGCCCCCCCCCCCCTCCCTCGTTCCCTGTATGCTTCGTGTCAGCCCTCTGACAGGACTTCATCGGGGACTTCAACACAGTTTTCCACCAGCAGACACTTCTCTGAAGAATACTCCTTCTTCCTCCTCCTCCCCCTCCTCAGCAGTCAGAGTTTTGAGGAGAAATGCTCTCGTTACAATAAGGAGGTCACATGGCATGGGACCCGAGGCTTTGGAGTGCCTCCTCCTCTTCCTCGACTCTCTCAAGACTTTCTTGCAAGTCGTGTGTGTGCTGCCCCCCCCCCTCCGCCTCCCCTGCAAGTAAAGGTGCGGTAAATACAAATGTTGACTACATATTGTTGATTTCTACTCTGAAAGACAAACTTGTTGTCAGACTTCATCAGGCGCTCTCTTACTTTAACATTAAAGCCTTGTTAGAGATATAAAGCCTCCGAAGGAGGGGGAGTCCCTGGTGAGTCAAGCCGCTGAGAACACCCTTAAACTAAACAACCTTCCAGTGGGAGCACTTCTTCTCTGAGGATAGATGTTTAATTATCTCTGATTGTTTCATCCGGGGGAGGAAACCGCTTTCACTCCCTGTCGTTTGTCTTAAAAAGCATGTGTGTATTTATGGGAATGACTTTAAAATGAGCAGTCAGCGCATTGCGTCTTTTCCGCGCGAAAACATGCGGGGCTGTTTTTCTAACCCACTTGCTGGGTAGCTGTGGATTTTGAGCAAATTTGGATACTATTACCCGAGGTTGGGTTCATTGTGGTAACCCAGCATATTGGGTTGAAGACTGGATTTGGATGGTCTGAAGAGCTGAAGCTTGTTGCCGTTTTGGACAGTTTTGTCCACTGATGATGAAGTAAAAAAATCAATGTGCTAACACATTAATTGGGTAGCTTCAACTCAACAGTATGGGTAATTTGTAACCCTTATTGCATTGAAATCTTTTGCTGGGTATACATTTGGAAATTTGTGTCAATTTGCTATGTATAAATAACCCAGCACTGGCTTTGTCCCTTTTGGACTCGTGTTGGGTTAGCTTTTTCACCCAATCTGGGTTACCATTAACCCAGCATTCCAAGAGTATCCAGGCATTGTTCAAAAGAAGTTCAGTGCTGTTGGAAGTGTGATGAATTTGAATTTTCATACAATTTGTATGTGTACTCTATTCATAATGTAGCCGGCATCTCAAAGGTGGAAATGAAACAACAGAATTTCTTTCCTTGAATAAAAAACATTTTGCGTTTCTCATTGAGTCTAACAATTTAATATTGTTATTTGTGACTCATTCATCACATAGTCCCACCTGATGCCAACCACCTTCCGTACACGCCTCTGACGCTAACTAGGCCAACAATTTCCCCGCGTGAATATGTATTTATTTATTTTTATTTGAGCAGAAGGAAGTGCTAATTCATCATTATTTAATGATCCTGTACGTCACACACGGCACCGGCGGCGTGATATTGATGATCTCGTAAGGCTTCACTTCCTCCTTGGCGACCCCATACTTGCGCCGTTTCTGGTGCTGTCTCCTCTCAAGCTCACCTTTCTTTCTGCTTTTCTTCTGCTTTTTGACACTTGGAGCTGGCACGTGTCCCGCTGTCTCATAAATGTGTGTGTGTGTGTGTGTGTGTGTGTGTGTGTGTGTGTGTGTGTGTGTGTGTGTGTGTGTGTGTGTGTGTGTGTGTGTGTGTGTGTGTGTGTGTGTGTGGGCGGTGTTTAGGGAGGTGAGACCTTCTCACCAACAATCAGCTCCCTACCAAGAAGGCCCAGGCCGGACAGGTGAGTGGAAGCACATGGTACAATGTCTTTAGTTTGAGGGTCATCCTTTATGTCCCAGTTGGACACAATCACCCCGGCAAATGTCCTCGGGTTCTAGTTTTCCTGGAGGGTGGAGAGGATGGTGGGTGTGGTGGTGGTGGGGGGGCAGCTCTAAGGGAGGGAACCGAGCAGATGCTCCACCAAGGGAGCCCCCCCCGGAATGTGCCTCCCGCCAGCCTCGTGTGTGTTAACCTTTTCTTTTAATTAACGTCGTCCCGGCTCCCGGCTCCCGCCTCTGTGGTCCGGAGAGAGGTTCCGTGGGCTTATGCAACTGTCAGGGACGTGCAGGGAGAGTCACGGGGGAGCCGCAGAGTCAGTGGGCTGGTGGGAGCGAAAAAGGTGAAGAGGGGTGAGGAGGAGGAGGAGGAGGAGGCCAGGATGAATAATGCGCGCATTGCGTCGCGCGGGAGTGAGAGTCAGCCCTTAATCCTTCCGGGCCCGTGTTATCCAAAATGCCTTCACAGAAGCATTCGGCACATCTGCCGGTTTTCAAGGGATAATGTGCCGGAGTAAATTGGACCTGCAGAGGAGGAGAAGATGGCTGCTCTCATTTGCACGACTGCTCATTACTCTCAACACCAGCTTTTTAATGGGGGGGCTCCAGTAGTCTCTAACTACCCATGTTCCACATTTAAAAAGAGGAACACTGTAAAGAGAGAATAAAAAAGAGAATCCCTTCATAAAATTGTAAAACTTAAGTCAGAATTATGAGGAAAGTCCTGCTACCATGAATAGTATTACACCAAGAAAACAATTATTTCTCAGAACCCTATGCATGATGTTTTGTGAATTAAGAAAAAGATAAAAAAAGAGTTGTAATAACAAGAAAAACTTATGTGTGAGAACAAATGAGTTGCAAATGTAGTCCGATTCATATTTATCAATATTTTGCAAGATATGAACTAGGAAAAAAGTATTACATCGGTTTATAAATGTTGTATTTTTTTCTTCGAAACAATTTTACAACTAATTCAGAAAAAAAATAATTAAAAAAAAGAGATTCTGTGCAGCACGCCTTTACCGTTATTGATCAAACTGTTGGAAAGTTACCCATATGTATATTTATGTCTAAATATATATGTATGCTATATATGCACGTCAAATAAATAATAATATAAACACAAATATGGTAACTATGAATCATATTATGAAAGATACGACATTGATTTGACTAAAGTCGCATTTCCAATCAGACATGTATTTAATTTGTGCAGAAAAAAATTAAATGTATGTGTAAAAAAATGGGAATATGAAAACAGTAAAGCCTCAGTTTTAATAAAAATGGTCAAGTTATTTGTAGCAAATAAAAAGTAAAGAAAAAGTTGTCACATGACTAGACTAAATGCACAAATAAGGCAGGACAAAAAGTTAGCAGTGTTTTGAAGAATGTGATGCGTCTTGATTAGAACAGCATCTAGCGATTATGTGAATAATCGATGAATATGTCTTTTTTTTTTTATTAATCAATGAAACAGGTGGCGGCCCGGTAGTCCAGTGGTTAGCACGTCGGCTTCACAGTGCAGAGGTTCGATTCGAGCTCCGGCCTTCCTGTGTGGAGTTTGCATGTTCTCCCCGGGCTTGCGTGGGTTTTCTCCGGGTGCTCCGGTTTCCTCCCACATTCTAAAACCATGCATGGCAGGCTGATTGATCACTCAAAATTGTCCCTAGGTGTGGGTGTGGGCGTGGATGGTTGTTCGTTTCTGTGTGCCCTGCGATTGGCTGGCAACCGGTTCAGGGTGTCCACTGCCTACTGCCCGGAGACAGCTGGGATAGGCTCCAGCACCCCCCGCGACCCTAGTGAGGATCAAGCGGTTCGGAAGATGAATGAATGAATGAAACAGGTAAAATACATTTTAAACCATTTCCATCCTTTTATTTAAATTTTTTTCACGTTGAAATAACTTACGAGATACAAAATAGTCCTCATTGCACACAGTACCTCTGATAACAACAACCATAAAAAGCCTAAAGATTATCGCTGCGAGTAGTTTAATTTCTTCTTCCACTTTTTTTTTTTTTTTTTTTTTTTTAATGTGTTGCGCTTCCAAGAGATCTTTTTAACTCAAGGCTGCTTTTTTTTTTTTGTGTGTGTCTTTATGACCATGCTGGACTGTCACAACGCCCCCCCGGGGGGGATTGTCTTTCTTGGCATGCGGTGGCCATTTTGCAGTGGAGGTCAAAGCCATTTCAGAAGAAGACATAAAAACCAGCAGAATGATTTTTGATCACGCCGTGAATCTATCCCGTTGTGGTTAAATGTGCCAATCGCACATTTTTTTTGTGCACTTTTAATGTAAACTTGTGAAGAATACAACTGTATAGTGCTACATAGTAATGATCTCAACAAAGGAGGTTATGGTTTCAGTGATGTGTGTGAGTAACATTACACAAAAGCGCTCAAAGGAAATATTGTATGGCAAATTGAGTTTTCAATGGCTTGTGTACAAATAGTTGAGTTAAGTGTGAAATTACTGTAAATCTTGATCCAGCAATTTACAAAAATGTGTCAGTGAGCGAGCCCTTCCGAAAGTCGCCAAATTGCGTTGTCACAATTTTAATTAATTTACATAATAACCTCCCACCCACACAACGCATTTCTTTCTCCACACCTTGGCAGCTAGGGCAGGAACCACACAGAAGCACTGTCACATCAAAGGTAAGCAAAGCAGCTGTGTTCACACAAATTAGCATCAGCTAACACTTTTACCAGCGTGAGCTTCTGACAATACTCAAACGTTCAACTAAGTCGTCAATGTGGAGGTGTGGGGGAATTTGTATTTGGAGGTCTCACTGGATACAAAGAGTAATTTGGCAACTCGGCAATGAAGCGCTGCCTTCCTGAGTGAAAATGCAATCGACACTTTCGTTGCTGGGAGGATGCGGTGAAATAAGTCAGCTGTTGCTAAATTTGTTGCACAAACTTTTATTCTTCGTAAATGTCAACTAGGTTGGAAAAATGACATAATTGGTAAAAAAAAAAAAAGAGAGTCGCTCTCTTCATGACAGCACTCTAGCTCCATCCCCCATTAACTGAGATGGTGACAAGACTGGCTTTAACACGGGAGAATATGCTAACATTGTATCAACAATGAATGAAGGTAAATGTCGAGTAACTGCAGGAACGCTACTGCGTTGCATTGGCATGTTTGCAGTACAATTACTCGTTTTCGGCACTGCCAGTGAAGCACGGATGAGAACAAGATTGTACATCATGCTACGTTACAACATACATGGCAAAAGTTCCTTATCAACTGCTTGGACTGCTAAATATTTTGAATGTCTTTTTTTTTTTTTTGGCCCACTGCATTTTTGTTTTTCTTTCGTGTTTCTTTATCTTTGTCATGAGTACTTCATAGAAATACTGCACACAACTCTGAACACCAAGGTTAGCAGCAGTGCTAAGGCAAGAGTGGTTCAGGCTAGTCCGCCAAGATCATAGACCACAAGTAGGTTCTCTGGGCGTCCTGTGGCAATGCCAGAGATGCGCGTCACCTCATTAGACATGTCCATACAAAATTGTTATTTTATGACTCTTATATATTGCGTCTTTAATAGAACTGTAATTGTTGCAGTTCTGCGTGTCAGGTCGTGATGCGGCAAGCCGGTCGCACACGAGCCGGCATCTCGTGCCCGCAGTTTTATGATGAAGTAAGCGAGCGGGGGAACGTTGCCAGGACCTTCCCCTCATGAAGACCCAGAGCAAGGGCACTGTCTCCCCAGCCCCATAGATCAGCCAGCCCTGAATGTCAAAGCGCACAGCAGCCACCGCGGTGCCAGGAGTCCCCCTCTCTCGCCGCCTCTCTGGCCCGTGATCTGCTGTCTGGTGACACCACTGTGCTAATTACCCGGTCTGGGAGTTGCTCCGCGGGCTCCTTGGCTTGGGAAGATGGAAGTCGTGGATATCTGACTGGAAGGTCACTTTTGAGGAGGACCATTCACTCCATTTTACAGCCGAATCTGTCAAGTCAAACACATTTGTAAATACAGTACTAAGGGCCACATTTGCTGAAAGGTTTGCATGTGCAACAATGGGCACAAAGTTGATTTCTAATGTAAATCCAAGCGGAAGTGGATCTACGAACAGGGCATAGCGTTCATCCAACCCTTTCATTTACCTGTACATGTACATGTAACCTGATGTAAGCTGTCCACTGTTGCTGTCCCTGAAAAGGGTTAAACACTTCTTCAGCCAGTATCGGCAATGCAAAATGAGACAAGAGAAAAACAAGAGATAACTTTTATGCTTGTGTAAATGTTTTTGAAATGCCAGAAACCAAAATTATTGCAACATATTGATGGAACAATGCAATTTAGGAGCTCCCCAAAGACCAAAGGCAGTGGTCTCCAGCAACTGGTCCACGAGCCATTTGGTGCCAGGCCACACAAAATATAGTCAGTGGAACCTTGACTTACAACGTCACACTATCCCAACATTTCAAGCTACGCACACAATTTTTGTGGATATATTATCTCTTTTTAAGTCCTATTTTCTGTATGGAATGTTTTCAATGATGCAGAAAATAAATGCAGAATACGTCACCTTTAAATTTGGGGATGAGCTGAAATTGTGATCTGTTGTTGACTTCCATCAGTTTTTGAAGATGTGTGATTAAGGGTATGGCTTCCCTTCGGCTTCTTAATGGAATCACTACAGGTATTTTGCATGCCATCTTCACGCATATGATATCATTCGCTCCAGTGTTTAATTGCACAACAATTTGGATGAGAACAAAGTTGGAAAGCTACAGTCTTACTCAAGCTTGCCAACTTGTAATGTTTATTTTTTGTCTTTGTTTTAATCAGTTTGCTATGAGACAAGGCCTTAGTGCAACACTCTCAGTCACTTCCTATCGTAGCTGTTTTTCTTTTCTGCTCAGCCTCAGGAGTTTGGCTTGTTAGAAAAGAGTGTAAAGTCCCCGGGGGGGCGCTCCTTCCGGTGATGGGGGCGTTGCCTCGACCTCACTCATGCCCGGTGTGGGTGGCGTTCCGACAGGGGAGCGCGCACACAGCGGAGAACCGGACTGTAGATGGTGATGTGTCTGGTGGGCTCTCGTAGGACTCAGCCTTATTCTCGAGGTCATGCATTCCGGCAATGTCTGTAATTACAAGCAAGTGAGGAGGAGAAGGAAGAAAAAAAAAGTTGAATATTTTGCCTTTCTCGAAACGAATGTGTTCTGCTCCTCAAGGGAGGCATTCACATCTCAGAGTTCTGCTAGCTGGACGGGTTTTAATGAGGCAAGTCAAAGCGTGTGCGTGTGTGTACATGTGTGTTTGGTGCACATGCATGTTTGTGTGTATGCCCTCCTCTAACAAGCATAATTGACCGATCGCATTTTTAAGATGCTGTTTTTCACCATTTATAAGCGAATTCTTCTAAATAGCCTTCAGTGATTATTACTTTCTTCAGAAGTCATCAGCATTCAAACTTTCTTTGAAAAGTTAAGTCATGACTTTTAGGTGTTTTTTTTTTTTTTTTTTTTTTTTCTTCATGTTATGTTGGACTTTTTTGGGGGGAGCCAAATGGACAGAGGACCAAGAGGCCACAGGTCACGGAAAAGCCTCGAGTTGAGGGCAGAGGATTCTGGGAGGGGAGCAGCTCGACCCCGCTGAGAGACAGAGTGGAGGCTGAAAAGTTGCAACACACACAGACGCGCGCACACACACACACACACACACACACAGCTTTTCTTTTAGTACAAACACACTTTGGCGCCAAGCTCCTAGTCAAAAGATTTAAAGACTGTGAAGTGAATTCAAAGATTTATTTCTACATTTAAATACATGTTTGAAGATAATTGTTGACAATGTGCGATATTGACGGCTATGTCGGATTGAATTGCGGAGATTTAGTGTTAAAATATCCTTCACTGTTTCAGCTTTCCTGTTTTTTTTTTTTTGTGCATGGCTAACATGGTCGCAACAGATTCACTTTGGAGTCTGGAATGAGTCCACCCAGCCTCCACTATATAAGAACTTCAGCGCCTTTGTTCGCACCAGTAACTATCCAGCGAGTTATTTAGTTTTAATTACTTGGCCCAATTCTACCACTGTAGAGTGCAGTTTGCTAGCTAGCTAGCTAGCTACGTAATGCATCTTCCATGGATACCACAGTCTGCACAGCAGCTTGGTGTCGTTATTTACGTTCCCAGGCGTTATGTGTTTTGTATTATTCATGGTAAAAAGTTGTGACACAAAGCATTGAGGGTATACAGTGTAAACAGCAAGTAGCATGTGCTCAAATGTTTGTCATGTAGTGGGAGCCACAGGCAGGAATGATGCGTGTCACCCTATTGAATAAATCAGACATGTCCAGCCCTGGAGGCTGATGAGCTGATCATCTGGATCAGGTGTGTTGCTCCTGTGAGAGCTGGAGTCTGAAGTCTCTCTGTTATTTTCATCAACACACTGACACAACACCAAGAAAGGAGGTGATGACGCAGACAATCAAAACTCTTTGAATAGCTGTTAGCCCGCAAGCTAACTGGTAGCTAGTGCCTCACGTCGATGCGTGCGGAGTTGACTTTGTGGGACGTTATTCCGACCACGAGTGAAGTCACCCTCGTGAGGATAAGTAGGAACGAAAATGGACGATTGGAAGAACAACCCATAGGCTATATATCCATCCATCCATTCATCCATTTTCTGATCCACTTTATCCGCACAAGGGGAGGTTATATATATTAAATAATCACTAAATGTACATTCAAACTGAGCTTTATTTAGTCCTCAATCAAAAACGCTCCCATAATATTCTAAAGCGGTAAAAATGCAAAGATATGGAGTTGCCTTTTCCCTTATGTCCATATTGTTAAAACATGTCCGACTTTTTTCTCGCTTTCTTGTCTTGTATCTTCCAATTTGAAGAAACAAACTTATTTGTGCTTTTTATCTTTATTCACATTTGTCCCCCTCCTTAACAACAACGACAACACAAAAAAAGCAAAAAAAACATGTTTGATTGTTTTTCCTTCGCTATTTCTAAGGCAATCCCCAGAGGACAAGCAGTGTCAGACAGTTTTTGGAGCGTCTTGAGCAATATTCCTCACATGAGGGGAAAAAAACCAACTTGTGGTTAAGGGAGTATCGTGTAACTTTAGAGACTGGAAGCAAGTCAAGCCTTTTCCTAGTTACTTTGTCACTAATGAAAGTAGCAAAAAGCCCTGGAGGATGTCTGTTTGTGTTTTGGAGTGCACTGAATGTTGGGGTGGGGGGCTAGGTGGTAAAAACTTTGGGAGAGACGTCTGACAGCGACAGCAAGGGGGATCTTTGAGGGGAAGCGTTGTTGGGATTGAAGCGTTAAGGCGGCTGAGACCTCCTGACAGAATCCCAGCGCCGACAAATAGACCTTTCATATGTGCCTGTTTACCAAGTTTACTGTAGCTTGTGAGGCCTTTGAATGCAGCAAAGCGCCTCGCGTCAATCCCTGTCACACTTTGCCTTATTGATCTTTTAGTTTGTGTGGCAACGTGTGGGCGGGGTGCGTGCGTAGGTTGGGTGGGGGCCTCATTTGAGAAGCAGAGGGGGCAGATTAAATCAAGGATGAAAATTGAGCATGTAAAATGAAAGCTTTGTAAGTGGATGTAGGTCACAAATCCCTCTTTAATTAGTATTAAGCAGGATGCGCACAAACTTTACTGATGTTGAAAACGTGAGTGACCCGTCACATGATGAAGAAAAATAATCATGTGCTTCCGTTTATAACTGTGGTGGACTCAGACTCCCCGAAATCAGGTGCCGGTTGTAGTACCAAAACTAACCTGTGAGGGGCAGTATGGTGCATCCAGATGAGCAAAATACAAAGAGGAAGAGAAGAAATTAAGATCGTTGTCAGCTGAGCTGTTGTCACGGATCCCACTGCTTTTGAGGTTGTGTTTAGTCCTAGTTTTGCCACACTATCTTACTGTCATCGTATCTAATCACGGCCACTGACAAAAATTGAGCACGGTTGCTGTTAGATTCCTGATTGGTGAGTGTGTGTGTGTGTGTGTGTGTGTGTGGCGGAACGTCCATCTTTTGCTGCCCATAGCTAATTTTATTGTGCAGAAGCTTGGTTGAGGACGCAAATAGCTTTTTTTGGCATGCTTACGTTATGGGCAACAGTAAACATTTGTTGTCGCAAACTAAGAGACTCTTCAAAACTGTTTAGAACCTCTCACGCCGACATGGGTTCTGAGTACAAGGTCCCGCAATTTGGAGGATTATTTTGATTCAGTTTGTGATGCTAATTTGTACTGTGTCCCGTTTATTTTGGGTGTAATCCCACTGTCAACCAATAGATGGTGGCACACTATTTAGTTTAACACTAAATTTGAAAGAAGAGGAATGAAAACAGGAAGTATTTCATCTTTTTGCTGAAAATTAATGAATGTAAGATCCTGTTTTTATGTCTACGGAAAGCAACAGCTGTCAATTTCTTTTTTATAATGTACATCTTTGGCCATGTTTATTGACGTATTTTGTGAGATGACAATTGAAGTCTGTTTGAATTTTTTTTTTTAAACCTTATAAAATGATGCTAAACAGTTACCGGTAATCACATTGCTCATAATATATGATAAACATTTGTGTGATCTTTACATCACATTTTTTTCATCAATTTCGGTTGTGGAGTTATGCGTCGGGCTCTGTTCTATTTTCTGGGTTTCTGCTCGCACTTGTGTGTACAGTAATCTCTGAACGGTACAAATTCTGAATTGATAAATAGAGATACACTATCGAGACAGTTTCATTAATTTTACACACATCATTAATTTTAACTATTGACTGTTAGCGTATGCCTTTTGCTTTTACAAAGTCAGATTGCATGTGACTAAAGGCTATCAAAGGGTCCTGCCAATTTCCATCCACCGCAGCAGACTGTTTGAGGGGTGCCCTGTAAAAACAATGAAAGAAAAAAAATCCAATTAAGGCTTAGTAGCCCCCGATGATTTTCTAAATGTAAAAGATCGTACAGGTTTTATATTCAGTTCAGCAGAGTTTACAAACAATTGCTCTTCATGAATTCTACCTAGTAACAAGAGGCCATGCAAACTTTGCATGTCGTATCGAATTTTATTTCTAGCATCACATTGTATCTATCTATGTGTACCTAGGTGCATCTTTCTAGATCACATTTTCTTCACGATCTGTATTTGTATCTTATCTGTACTGCATCTACACTGTCAAAACACAACCATTTTTGGAGTCATTTAAGTTGGAACAAGTTGAGAATATAAATCATTGACATTTATGGTCACAGTGTTAGTTAGCACAACAAAGCAAGAACGTTCTTTGCTCCCCCCAAAATTCCCGATTTATTTTTACTAATGTCTTTAAGCTGGGGGGGAACAGTATGAGGAACAGTTAGTTCTGCAAACTCTTATTTCTTAGTTGTGAAATGCAGGAAAGCAAATTTTCACAACAGCAAAAACTAAAAATATTTTGTGGAATTGCCCAACTTCAAATTTGGTTGAAGTTTGTTGCCTCGAAACGTTTTCCCCGGTGTGTCTGTTTCATTTTGTGTCATTTCGATCTGTTCCATACAGCATATGTGTCTTGGATTTATCGGCATCATATCTATCGTATTTCATGTCTATCTATCTATCTATCTATCTATCTATCTATCTATCTATCTATCTATCTATCTATCTATCTATCTATCTATCTATCTATCTATCTATCTATCTATCTATCTATCTATCTATCTATCTATCTATCTATCTATCTATCTATCTATCTATCTATCTATCTATCTATCTATCTATCTATCTATCTATCTATCTATCTATCTATCTATCTATCTATCTATCTATCTATCTATCTATCTATCTATCTATCTATCTATCTATCTATCTATCTATCTATCTATGTTCAAAATGAGAATGACAATAACAAAATACAATGTCGTGTGATAACACAATGCTTCTTCAAAAGTCAGAATGATTGATGTGGGGGGGAAAGTGCATTGCTGTGTGCGTGCATGAATGAAGGTAAACGTGTCTTTCTTCTTCCACCAGAAGGGGGACCAGTACGTCTGCCGTACAGGCTGATCGACGGACGGATCGTCGGCCGGCGGGCTGCAGGAAGAGGCAACGCCAGGCAGGGCAGGCAGGCAGGCAGGCCCACTTTCTGGGCTCGGAGCGCGACTCCGGATCCGGGGACTGACGAAAATCCAGGCGTCCACATCTTGCTGCGCTCCCTCGGATTTTAATCATGCCTCTCTGTCTGTGTGTGAGTGCAGGCAGGCTGACAATGATTTCCTCAGTGATTACGTACAGAGCGAGTCCCTGCGGGGTAGGGGCCCCCTCTGGAGCCATCCTGATGGCTTTGGGGGCCTTGCTTCCATTTTCCATTATTATGTGGACTACCGGAGCGACAGCGCAGTCCAAGACCTTGCAGGTTTGTGATGAGGAGGGAGCTTCCATCTTCTCTCTGCTTCTTCATCCTCCTTTTAAGAGCAATTTAGACGTAGACTCGGAGCACACCCGCGCACCTAATTCTACATTAGCTCTACTCCTCTGACGCGCGACTACTTTTCGTGTGCTTAGCTGGATATTCCCCCCAAAGTCTTATTTAGTCGTTTTTTCCTCGTTTTTTTTTTTTTTTTTAACGGAAGGGTGGTTTGTTTTGTTGCTCGTGTTTTTTCCCTCCCTTCTGCACTCTCATAACGGAGAGGTCTCTTCCACCGCCGCGGATGATTATGATGATGGTGGCGGGGGGCGAGAAAAGAAGCAAATATTGCGCTTTTTATTCCTGAGCGCGCACACGCGTGACATTTTCACGGGGAATGGCAGCACGTGACGGAACCACCAGCAGTACCAGCACCACCAGAGCCACATTCTCGCACTTTTCCCCGGCAAACTGGACCTTTTAAAACACGTCTTGTCTACCTGCTCATCACAAAAAAAAAAAAAAAACAAGACCCCCCCCCCCCAAACCCGCTTAGCCTCGCGCGCCGGTAATGGTAGCGAGACAGCCGCGGTCGAGCTCACGCGCATTTCGAGACGTTTTTGCCACTGAGCCGTTTTACGCACATTGTCAACTTCAACGTTTTGTGTAGGATCATGTCGCGCCGCAAGCAAGCGAAGCCAAGATCCCTCAAAGGTAAGCTGGCTCTCAAAACATGTATTTCCTCTTCTTTTTTGAACAATAACAACAAGACTGTGCTTCGCCGTGGACGCGTTTTTTTTTTGCGCATGGAAAAATAATTTTGGACGGTTCTTTGAGGGCGGGTTCGAGTATGTGTGTGCGTGTGCATGTGTGCGCGCGCGCGTGTATACACACACGCGAAACACATCTGGAGCCATCCTTAACCAGCCAACTTTAAGTAAAGGAATGGCGTGCACGTCTGTCACGTGACCAAAGTAAAGCAGGAATAAAGACGAAAGTGAATTTTTGGGACGTATGTGCGTATTTGAGACCAAAAACTTTCATTTAAAATAAAATAACTTTAAAGATTCAACTTTTTTTCGTGCACTTTCGGTGTTTTATATGTGTTGGCGATGTGGTCAGACACACACATGCATATTTTGGGAAAGGTCAGTTCTTGTTCATCAATCTCGGCAGCAGTTGTATTTTGCACAGTAAATCGAATTGGCCCACAAATTTGTGACCACATATCGGACCCTTCTATTCCACCTCTTCATTCCTCCCTCACCACAAAAGAATGCTCTGCAGCGTATGCATAGCGAAGCCACAATTCGCAATCAATACCTCCAAGTCGTCTTGGATTCTAGGACGTCCTATTTTTCCCCTCACGCTGCAGCCATTTGTTGTTGTTTTTTTTTTTCTGTCTTTGTCACTTGTGTGCAATGCCGCCTGCTACATGCTACAAGTGTGCGGTGCACAACATCTGTTCAGACTGGTGTGCATGAGAGAGAGAGAGAGAGAGAGAGAGAGAGGGAGGGAGAGCGAGACAGAATGAGCAAATCAGTATGCAAATGAGGTCAGTTTGTTTTGTTATCGTCACCAAGCGAAATCGACATTGGCTCGACTTTTACGTCTTCATTCCGACTACTGGCGAAAGAAAGCCGGATGTCGTAGATATTTCCATCTTTCTTTCTTTCTTTCTTTTTTTTTGTTTAAAAATGGGGAAAGCCAGATGTTATTTACTGCTCTTTGTCTGTGTGGCTCCTCTGGGAAGAGGGGCTACACTTATACAGATGTCCACAATAACTTTCCTTGTCATTCCGTCTACCTCGCTATTGTTCAGAGAGGAAGCGTGGCAATCTCCTCTCTGTCTTTTGAAAATTTTGCCCGCAGGAGTTTTTTTTTTTTGGCAGTTGGCTTTTTCTATGGCAAAAGAACTCTTTGCCATCCTTTTGGGGGTGGTGGGGGAGGTCACCAATGTGGTGCCCCCAAGGACCACTTGAGTAGCTCGCTGGCCTGTTGGGAAAAAATAACTGACTAGGGAATGGGACATTGTGATTTTCTAGGCCCGTTGTAGTCATTGTGAGAATCATGAGCATGATCAGTGTATTCTCACAAACGAATATCATAGACTTGACACAGAACTGATTGTCTGGATCAGATCGGCAATTATTTTGCATTTCATGCAAAATCAGTGATCGGGTGTAATGTCAAAATTGATCAGTGACATAGTTTTAAAATAATATGGTTATTTTTGGGGGAGGGTGTAGGTGCTAAATATTGTTCCCGCCCCTGTTTTTGTATGTATTGGGCACATTTTTAGGGTTGAGTTATTTTACCCCAGTGTATTTCAATGGGTGTCACTTCTTTGCAAATCCTGGCTATTTGTGGGCTCGGCCGGCCCCAATCCCTTGCAAATAGCGGGGGTCGACTGTGCAGTCAATTAACATTTTTTTTTAAATAGATTGGATAGATTTATCAATTTTGGATCGATTAATGGTTATCGTATTTTTTTTATTATTTTTTTAACTCGGATATCGGCTCGAAAATCCTCATGGTGTTCAACCTAGGGTATAGTTCATGATCAGTAACAATATATTACTAAAAGACAATATGAGCAAATGACTTATTTCAGAAGTGCATATGAAACTTGTAGCCCTTTGGACCCTAGAAGTAGCTCTTGCTATCAAAAATGTTGATGAGCCCGACTAGCTTTAGGGGATGTAAACAGCGGTTTAGTTTGATGACAAGCTAACGCTGTGACAGTTATCTTGTATTATTTCATTTCGGCATCTCCTCAGTGTTGGCTGCTTCAGGGAGTCCAAGTCTGTTTTCGATTCCGTCGAGGAGGGTGAAGAAAGGGTTTGAGGAGGGGGGGGGGTGTTCAACATTGCAGCTCCCGTTTCAATTAAGGACGCGAGACAGACCAAGCGACGTTATTGCTTGAGGGACTAAAAACGGAGCAAGGCGACAACATACGTCATCGGCTTCTATGCAAAAATGCTTCGTTGCTCCTCAAATCTGTGTGACTCCACGCTGTCCCAACCTGCACGCGACGACTGCCACGTCGCCTGTCCCGACAGCACACTTCCTGAATAAAGAACGGCAGCCAGCATGGATGTTTTCATTCGAAGCACAGACCGCACTCTCAAGGCCCTCTGCACTGACGTGTTTATTGGCCGAGGAGCCGAGTTTCCACGTCGGCCATGTGCATATATAAATATATTTTCCATGCCATTTGCTTTGCCGAGTGCAACACTTGTCCTGGACTCGGTGCTGTGTCATGTCGGCGTTAAATATTTCATGTTGCGGAGGGGATGCAATTAGTCTCTACATGGGTGATCTTTATGGGGTACGTGAAGTCGTTTGAGTTTCCATATATGGATTTACGATTTTTAGGAATTTTGTATGGGCTCATTTCAGTTTCTGCATAACTTTGTGAATGCAGCTCGAATTCAAAGATGACCACCAATGAAATGCGGGAAATGGAATGATTGGCAGAAGAGGATGAGTTTGATGCAAGTGCAAGCAAAGTAGGTTGTAGTGCAAGGTTATCGAATGGCTCTTCAATGTCTGATCGATAGCAGGGAACACGAACTCTCAGTTTTTATTTGTTTTAATCCCCCCAAAATACTTGACAAAAATCACCCAGGTGGTAGATGCTTTTCAGTGAGCAGCAATACAATAATTTGAAAGGTCAATCGTGAAAAAAATTGCATCCACACCATTTTTTTACGTTGTGTCATTTCATCATTGGCTTGGGGAACACATTTTTATTTATGTATTTTTTTATTATTATGTTTTTTGGCCATGACCATTCCAGTTTTCAGTCATTTGAGGTTCTGCCTAAATAAATAAATAAATACATAAACAAACAAACAAACAAACAAATAAATAAATTTAAATTTATGTTCCAATAATGAAATTTATTACACTGGTCAGTAGCAAATTTTTTATAAAAAATGGCTTTGTGTCTCGAAATTTATTTTTGGCACTATTAAAAAAAGGTATTTACTTTATTCCGAGCACACGAAGCTTTGGAAAAATCTTCCAATGTTTGTTCTTAAGTTTGGCATGTTTGATCAATACGGATTTTATCATGCGTTGCAATTTACACGTTTCAGAAAAAAAACTCCACCTGATGCTGAACCTAACCCTTCATGCATAAATATGCCAAAATGGATTTCTATCAATGCATTACTATTATTAATTACGAAAATCTGATGTGCTTAGGAAAAAAAACAAGGGCAGATTTGGAATCTGTGCAAAAAGAAAAAAAACATTTATTTGCATTTCTGATGATAAACAATAGAAAAACTTGTTAATAGCGCTTGTTAATAAAATGTTATTTAAGATTTTGAAAACAGTTCCGTTTGGATTTGGACCTGATGAAACGCTGCTAGGGACCTGTCTGGCCCACGGACCCAAGCTTCCCCACCCCTGATTGACATGCTCAGCTATTCCTGCATATTGATGCATGACAACTCCCCTTTTCATGATGCTGACACGACAAAAAAAAAATAAAACTTGTGTCGAATCAGCAATACGTTTATTCAAGCATTGTTGGTTTTAGTATCTGTTTTGTCACTGATGCATTGGAATGTGTGCGATGGACCACGGCATAACACTCATTTAGATGTTTGTCATGTGACACAAAAAATATGGCGAGTGCAAATAAAGGACTTCAAATGAAAATGAACAACTGAAAAACAGCGATAGACAGCTTTCAGTGGGCAGCGATGGTGTTTTATGTCAAACTGGTTTCTGTTTTCTAAAAAAACCAGATGGCATTGAAATCATAAATCCAATTCGCCACTGTCCTGTAAAAGACACGTATGTCCATTTTTGTTATTAGCATTTAGCATTTTTTTTTTCCGTGAATGGGGTGTGTCCACGTTTTGGACATTCCATTCATGTAAACATTTTTAAATGACAAAAATGGACCTGCGTGTTTTTCACAGGACAGTGACGAATTGTTGTAATTCCCAGCATGCATCTTTTCGATGGGGGACGCTTTTCCTATGCTGGGACCATTTCAGTTTTTAGTCTCTCGATAACTCTGAGAGATGCATCACCATGCTCTCTTTTTTTTATAATGTCATTTTTTTTTCAAGCATTGAAGGAAAAGTTGTGTTTTAGTATCAATCCGCTCTGTTTTTGCTGTCACTGCATCACAATGGGCTTTTCTCCCCCTCCAGGCTGTTGGCCATTAATGGGCCATAGCATAACACTCATTAGCATGTCTAGAACGTCAAAAAAAAATAGTACCAAAAAAAAAAAAAAACAATGGGGGATCTGGATTTTGATGGACTGAACTCAACTTTATTTATAGAGCACTTTAAAAACAACCACAGCTCCATGCAAATTGCTGTACATCAAATAAAAGTCAGACATAAAGGGAGTTGAAACATTTTGATTATTCGCATAAAAATCCGTGAGCACAATAAAACACTAAAACAACAGCGATGAGATTTTTTATTTTTTTTAACACAGCAGATTCCACGCCCCCCCCTTTTACAATGTTGACCTTGCTCAAAAGCTGTTTAAATTAGCAACAGCATTTTAAGGCAACGTTGCTCTCTATTTCCGTCGCGGTTGCATCAGAATGTGCCGTCTTCCGGGCTGTTTCGTCGTTAATGGGCCGTGGCATAACACCCATTAACACGTTTCTAATGTGACACAAAAATACGGTTTGTATTATCATTAAAGAAATTATGATGAAGCCGTTAGTTTAAAGAAGAAGAAGAAAAAAATCCCATTAGCACAGCTGTCAGCGCGCTTGACACGCGGCTGAGGCGTGCCGGACGGGAGCGTCGCGGGAGCTGGCCGATATCTCCTCTTATTTCGCGCCGCGTGTCTGTCTTGTTGTCATGGATCGTCTGATCGGCAGACAGTGATTGATCCCCGCCGCTTTCCCTTTTTTTGCAAAACCAAATGAGATGTTGCCCGGGCTTATTTGCATCCGTTTTCTCTGACTTGACTTCCATACTGCTACATTTGCAATAATTGCTCCATGCTGGTTAATAAATCCTCCCTTCTATATCTAAATGAAGGATTACAGACATTATGCAACGTGATTAACATGCTGCTCCATTGCAAATTATTTATGACACTAATCATCAGTTCAAATAACGCTCATTAAGAAAGTTAGTCATGTGTGTGTGTCCTCTACCCGCCTCCTCCCGGGCCTAATTGAAGAGGGTTGACCTGCGGACCCCCAGCTAAATTGAGTTGTAGTCCCCGTGGCGAACGTCTCCTTCGCGGTCAGTCAGGGCGGATTACAGCGCCATTGTGCTCGCCACCGGATCGTCCGGGCTGCTTGTAACCAAGCGGATGAGTCACGCGTATCCAGGAAGACACACACACGCGTAAAGGCAGAGGCGTGCAGAGACCTTTGGGGGGGCAGGTGCTCCAACTTGAAAAGGGGGCTCACTCTATTCTTTAATATCATTGTAAAAGCAATAAAACTAGAACGTGTGCACAAAATGCTCGTTTGTGGCCATTCAATCAAATTGATATGGCTTGTACAAGTGAGTATGGCTTCACATGGAAGATAAGAAAATCTTTATTTGTCTCACAATGGAGACATTTCCAATTTACAGCAGCAAAATTATGAAAGAAAGGAAAAACTATGGCATAGTGGATTAAAGGGATCATCCAGCCAGAATTCATTTGATCAAATTTGTTTTCTAGAAATAAATCAGGAAAGAACTATTCTCCAAACGCCCCTTTCCAGTTAGCAATATAGCCACGCCCCTCCACCCGCTTCCCATTTCTTGGTGGGAGTCAGCGGAGGGACCCCAGACAATTTGTGCATTCAAATTCATTGTGTCGACATCACTAATTTCCCAAATCAGCGATTAATCGGCACCAAAATTAATGTTGACATATCTGCTTAGGCCCACTTCGACCTCTGAAAATATCACAAGGATTCGATTCGCCATGACTCACTTCAGGATGAGGAAATACAGTTTGCATGCAGTAATTTTCTCATGCCAGATTTGCTTTGTTTGATAAATCCCCCAGATCTGAACACAAAGCATTCCGAGAGGCTTTTCATGAGCTGAATTGTTCATAGGTCATTACATATTAAATTTCAGTCTATAAGGGTTAGCTTGACTTACTTTTTTCCCCATGTTCACCTCCAGGGGGTTTGCCAAATGAGGCGCACGAAACAACCACATTCGGCCGAAGGGTCTTCTTACCGGCCTATAATTCCGGACCGCTAAATTTGGCTGCATCAGCGGCCGAACGTGGATTGCTGCCCTGACAGTGGCAGCGGTGCTAGCCTGTTAGCTGCGGGGGGGCTAATGTCTGCCTTCCCATGGCATCTAACTCTGACCAGTGACCTCCAAAATTCATATTCAACATCCCTGCTCTCGTCCACGTCAACATGTAAAAATATAAACACGATCGGCACCAAATCTTCAATATTGTGGAGGTGATCACAGCTTTTCCTCATAGGAGCTCACATTTAATGTCAAGAAAA
This sequence comes from Hippocampus mohnikei, assembly GCA_026261675.1. Lineage (NCBI taxonomy): Eukaryota > Metazoa > Chordata > Actinopteri > Syngnathiformes > Syngnathidae > Hippocampus > Hippocampus mohnikei. The sequence goes on along the minus strand of JAKGUB010000325.1, from coordinate 19,861,541 downwards.
TTGAAAATATTGTGCCGATCGCTTTTATATTTTCACTGGTTGTGCATGTGAATTTTGGTGACTACTGGTCACCATTTTCAGAAATTTGGTGACAAAACAAGCCAGGAAATGCTTGCCTCCCTCATTCATATACTCAGGATGAGATGAAACAAGCAGGCCACGCTCATTTAAAAAATATATAAAAATAAAAAAAACGTTCAGATGTGCTGAACGCAGACATAAACCCCCAAAAAAATCGCTTCTGATCCATGCGTTTGTGTTACGGAGACGGATTTTATGTGATGGCTGTGAATTTGTCATCGTCTACTCTTTCGAAGCGTTTGCGGATTGCTGTACATTTGTCATTTTGTCTGCTCACAATGAACTCATCCTTAAAAATGGAAGCATCCCTTCTGGGGGGGCAGTGTCACTCACAGTAAAATGACAGTTACCGGTACTCTCCATTCATTCCTGTGTGTTTGTGTGCGTGCAGTACGTGGCCGCTGTGTTAATTAGTGGCCTTTAATGCTGCAACATTTGTTTTGGGATTAGACATTGTTTTTGTTGCTTTTTCTTTTCCCCTGCTTCGCACTTTGATAATCAAAGGACAACAGTCCCGTGTGAGTTTGTTATTGTATCAACAAAAGCGTTTTCTTTTCTGTCTCTCTTTAACCCCCTTACCAGTCTTAGTGCTACACTGAACCTTGTCAAACATTAATTAACTGATAGCGGTGATTCTGTCGCCACACGACTGCATGACACGTCCGCTCCGTGTCATTATGCGATAAGCTTTCGGAACGTGTTCATTAAAGCTGCCCACTCGTGTTTGCCTTCACTGTCTTTGATGACGGCCCGCTATCTGACGGTGCACCTTCATTCAGTCCCCCAGCAGCACACTTCACTTCACGTCACTTTCTGAGAGCGGAGAGAAAGGGTACGCTCACTTTATGGTGGTTCACCGTATGTGGCAAGCTATAGTGCAGATTTTGAAGCGATTCTTTTTATCGAGGCCAAAGGTCCACAACTAACAACTGTAACCCTCAAGAGTACACATGTGATTGTTGTCTCCATTGTACTGTACCTCAATATCATTAAAATTTTGAGTGAGTTGATTTTTGCGACGAGATTTGTGTGCGTTGTACTGGGAAAAAAAATAAAGGTGTTATTTAGTTGTTTGCTTGAAACGCTTTGTTGTTGGGTTAGGATAGTCGATCATTTACAATGAAAAATCTAATATATTAGAGCACAAATTTTGTCCATTTTGTAACAACCGAACCTGTAGCGCTGATGGAAAACTTGCGGCCCCTCCATCCCTGCTCAATTGCGTTAGCCTGTCTATCGCGTTTTTCATTATAGCATTAAGCTAGTGGACATTGACTTTGTGACATTATGTACTATGGTTGAACATTTTGGTGTTTGAATACATAATATTTCAGATTTGTCTGTTTTGCAAGTCTTAAAGTTAACTGGGCATGACGAAGAAATGAAGTTAGTTGGCTGTGTGCTTATGTGGAAAACTTAGCAAGCAAGAGAGGCTTTTTCTTTTTGTTGGTGTTGTGCAACAGTCTCGCATTTCTTGACAGCGTCAAAGTAACAACAGGCGTGTAGCAATATTTTGAAAAGTGTCTTTTCATAAGTTTATATTATCATGAGTTGATATATTAACACACGCCGTTACACATTAGCGCAGGATAATCTTCCAGACACTTCCAAGGACTGAAAGTCAGCCCAAATGTGTATACTCCCCAGCTTTTTGGGACCCTTCTATTTTGGACTCGCCTGAGTATTTTTCCCCAAAAGGTTTGGTTTTATTCCTCGTTCCCCTCTTCTTTAAAATCGTATTCTAATCACTGAAGCTAGACAGTTTGCAGCCTGTCGATTGGTTGACCACAAATTGCTACCTGACATGCAAGAGGAACTGAAATGGGAAATGCACATTCTGTTCTTGGGCTGAAAAATTGAAAAGATCATTGCACAGATTATTGCAGGTCATTCATAGCGTTCAACCTAGGGCCCAACTGATGGACTTGCCGATTCCGATATTTGGCAAAATAAAACTCTGAAAACCGATTAACCAGTAGATTAATCCTTGTTGTAGGTGTTTCTTAACACCTACAAGAAGAATTGCAGGCACAGCATTGAAGTGTTATACAATGCCTTGCCCTTTCGTGCTTAACTTTACGACAGAGAGAAAAATAAAATATCTCCCTCCCTGTGTGGAGTTTGCATGTTCTTCCGGGCCTGCGTGGGTTTTCTCCGGGCACTCCGGTTTCCTCCAACATTCCAAAAACATGCGTGGCTTGAACACTCTAAATTGTCCCTAGGTGTGAGTGTGAACGCCGATGATTGTTCGTCTCTGTGTGCCCTGTGATTGGCCAGCATCCGGTTCAGGGTGTCCCCCGCCTACTGCTCAAAGATGGCTGGGATAGGCTCCAGCATCCCCCGCGACCCTTGTGAGGATAAGCGGATCGGAAAATGCATAGATGGATGGATGGATGGATACATGGGCTGATTAAATTAGCTGGCCGATTAAGCAGGCGGGTTCTAGATAGTTTTTGCGGTGGGACAAAACCTTAAAATGGCAATACACTTTATTATGTATTATCAATCCAACTGGATGGAATATCACTATAAAAAAGACAAAGACATACTCACACACAAAATCTAACTAACCCGCCTAATGCTTAGCCAGTAGTAAACTTCATTCACTGAATTACCGTTTGCGACTTGATAATGTCACATGACTCCCCCTACTATATTTTTTTCTATGCATTCTTCCTTGGTGATGTATCCTACGTTGTTTTCCCCACCGAGTACATCGACCGGTCGATTGGCATGTTTTCCCCATGTACACGCCATCCATTTAATCGAAGGACGTTTTTTTTTTTTACATATATTGAAGTGCAGGATTTTTACAGTGGCCAATATCAAATAAAACCTTTGCCTGATATTTTGGTTAACATTTTGGCCTACAGCGCAAATGTTTATTAATGTTGGTCATTATGTTGGTACGTGGAAGGCCAAGTATTTTTTTTTTTTTTAGTTTAGGAGAAAATGAACTTTTAGTCTGATTCCCACCCCTTATAATTTGCATATGTGCATCTCACACTAGAAACCCAAGCCAGGTATCGCATTTATCCCTCCAAATATTTCCGTGATGAGACCGGGTGGTTGAGAGACATGAATGTGAACTCCTCTCCAACTCGTCCCAATGACAAAACTTTTCATACTCTTACAGGGGGCGATATATCATGTCTCGATATATCATCTCTCGACCGCCACGGCTTCTCATAAAAGAACATTTTCTGCCTGAACTCCCTCATCTCACCAACAGGGATGGTAATCAAAACAAAAAGAGAAACCCTGCCACCCATCTCTGATGGAACCACGGGGGATTTATGAGGAGAACCCACCCCCCCCCCCACACACACACACACACACACACTCATCCCTGGCCCCATTTAAATGATCTGAGGCACGAGGAGCTCGACGGCGTTGGAGAAACTCATTAAACTCTCGGGGCGTCAGTCACCGAGGCCCGCTCCAGTAGAAGCGCCTTGGCTGACTCCGTCTTCAGCGGCGGCGCTGAGGGACGTCCCTCCATGGTATCTGACCGTGCCTCTTTGCATTAAATGACGGCGCTAATTAATTGCCGGGACCGTGATTTGTTTGGCATGTGCGGCGACGGGCGAGATGTACAATCAGAGGAGTGATCATCGGCAATCCTTTAAAAGGGTCAACAAAAAAACGTATTTGGCTTGATGATAAAAAATGAGTATTTGGGATACACCGGAAGGGAAAAGAAAGTGATGGAAAAGCAGTAAATACGTGAGAAATAAAAAATGACATTTTGTCAAAGTCATGTGGCATTCTTCTCCCAAAAATGTCTCGTTTTACTTTACAACTTACAACTTGGGTTTACGCAATTACGGTAGTGTAACCAATTAATTAGCTAATTGTTAAAAAAAATAAATCCCTGACTTTATTCTTGTTGAAATGTCTCTTTTTTTTTTAAATTGCAATCAAGTTGCAATAATATTTGGACTTTACTTTCATAAGTTCTGGCTTCAGATGTGTAAAATTGTGACTTTTTCCACCCTGGTAATTTTACAGATTTATTTTCATAATTTCACAAATTCATCCTTGTAAAATGTCATTTTCTTTCTGAACATGCTGCAACTCTTTCCTCATTCTATTTCAACTTTCTTTCACTTTTTTCCTGTAAAATTGCATTTTTTTTTCTCTGGTAACATTACGCCTTCCTGTTTTGAACATGTTGGCCTTGCCCTCTTATTATACTGGATACTTTTTTTTTTCTTTTCAGCATGACTATAATTCTCCTTTGTGACAGCCAAACTTTTCTTCTTTATTTTTTTTCACGGCAGTCCCACTCAGCGCTCTCATTTGACTCGCGCACCCCCAAGGCGAAAGGCTTCTGTCGCCATAGGCTCTCGTCTTAATTATGCAAAGTACAGGATATTTTGCATGCTTTTAAAAGTGCTGCACTTCCTGCCTCGGCAGTCAATGGCGCGCTCCCATGCCAGGAGGTCCTGTCACACCCCCCTTAACTCCATTCCGTCGAAAATGAAAGGCTGGAAAATACATAATGGAGAATGCAATTCGACTTCACGGTTGGAACGCAGAGGCGTTAAGAAGGCCTCAGCGAGACCTTCATTTTACACGGAACAGGTGGGAGACTCTTTTGTTCTCTTCCCACTGTTCAAATCCATTTCACTTCTCGTACTTGACACGCCGCTTGGAAACCTCACGCAGCCTCTGACGTGAAAGGTTACCTGGATGCTTTTTGACTAAGCTCAAGCTGTTTCTTTCTCGGAGTCGCCGCTGTCCTCTAAAGAGTGGTGCGAGTTGCTGTGCTCTAGGCAGAGGCGTAGCCAGAAAGTTTTCAGAGGGGTGAGCTCATTTGTATGCTCGTAACCCCATCTTTACCGGAGAAGTCATTGTTTCTCACGTCATCCACAGTCAGGCTTTCCGGAAATATAATGCACACTTATCCAGAACCTTGCCAACTCACTCAGAATACAAGCAGGAACAATTTGAAGTCAAAAGCAACATTTTGCTGAGCTTTATTTACTAGATCCTGCCATTTTCTTGACCATTGTGTAATATTTGATAGTCTACTTCTATCTCATGCACTTATTCGTGCCGCCAATGGCAATTTTCATAAAGCGATCAATTCAAATCATATCTAAAAAGCATCCATCCATTTTCCGAACTGTTTAATCCTCACTAGGGTCGCGGGGGGTGCTGGAGCCTATCCCAGCTGTCTTTGGGCAGTAGGCGGGGGACACCCCAAATAGGTTGCCAGCCAATCGCAGGGCACACAGAGACGAACAACCATCCACACCCACATTCATACCTAGGGACAATTTAGAGTGCTCAATCAGCCTGCCATGCATGTCTTTGGAACGTGGGAGGAAACCGGAGCACCCGGAGAAAACCCACGCAGGCCCGGGGAGAACTTGCAAACCCCACACAGGGAGGCCAACGGGCTAACCACTGGACTACCAGGCCGCCCATCTAAAAAGCACTACAACATAAAAATCTCGACATTCCTCACAATTCCAAATGTTTTTTCCCCCTTGTCCCTGTTTGGATTATGAATGTTTGGCAAGATTGTTTGTTAGATTTGTCCAGCTTGTAATTTTTATTCAAACAAAAAAAAAGTCGTATTTTTTAAATTGTCTTCATGATTTGACACTAGTGTATGAAAAATATGATTTGTGGCCCTATCGTCTGCCTCCTGCTGCGAATAGCGACCATTTGCGAAAATGTATGTCCAATTTAAAAGCGTCAGAAAAAAACATAATTTCTCCATTGTGAGACAAATAAAGGTTTTCTTATCTTATATATATATATATATATATATATATATATATATATATATATATATATATATATATATATATATTTTTTTTTTTTTTTACCTGAAGAATTCTTAAATGAGCAGAGATATACCTCCCATCAGCATTTTGCACAAAAAAAGGAGGGGCCCCACAAAAAAGAAAAATACCCCCTCAAAATTTCAGTTATTAAAAAAAACCCAAACAAACAAAAAAAAAAACAATTATCTGCAAATAGGGGGATTCCACGAGTTACAAACCGTGAATATATGGGAGTCCATGATACAAGATACCATCATGCCTGAGGAAAAACAAACGGACAGAAGGTGTGCCTTTCATTTTGAAGTTTTATTTCTCTGGGGGAGGGGCACAGCGCGATACCCGCAACAAAAGAGTAACACCTCGTAAGTGTAAGTAAGCAACTTTGATATCAAGTAAGGGGCCGCAAAATATCAACCTGCGTGCCGCAAATGGCCCCCGGGCCGTTAATTAGAGACCTACGTTTGAATGAGTGCCGATCAACTATTCTGCGTGGCGTGCCTAAAAGAGGGAAAAGGCGCTTCACAGAGTCTCCTGCTTGTTCTTTGGCAAGTCAGCATTCCTTCAAGTCGTTGGTGTCTGATGCACCTTCTTAGCGAAGTCACTCATCCGTATGTGGGCGACGTTTCACCGGCCGCGTCCTTTATTCATGGATGCTATTTACATGGTGGCTCTTTTCCTTGTTGCCAATAAAACTCACCCGTAAGCCTTGCGAGGACTCCAAGTCTCATGTTGAGCTGCGGAAAGCAGGCCAAATATCCCGGCAGTTTTTTTTCCCCCTCCGCCACTTCTTTTTCAGTGATAAATTAAAAAGAGGGAAGTCTCAAAGTTGTTTTTCCACTATTAACCATATCTTTCCCCGACTCCCCCCTTCCCCCCCCCCCCCTCTCTCTTTCTCTGTTTGTGGCAGTAGAAGACAATGTGACAGAGGAGCTTCAGCCGCACAGTCCCGCCATTCCAAGCGGTAATGCTCCATTTCATATTTCATCATTTTCGTCTGGAAGGTGGATCGTGTGTGTGTGTGTGTGTGTGTGTGTGTGTGTGTGTGTGTGTGTGTGTGTGTGTGTGTGTGTGTGTGTCTTGGGTTCACAAGGTTATGCGTTTCCTGTTGTTGAGGTTTTTATTGAGTAACCTGCATTGCTGCCGAGTGTGTTATTCTCATAAAACGACGGCTTCACTCTTGTGATTCGTGTAAAATCTTTTTTTATTTGGACTCTTTCTATTACGCTGAAGAAATGGAGTTGAATTTACTCTATATATGTGTTATTTATTTCATCCAGTGGGCGGCCCGGTAGTCCAGTGGTTAGCACGTCGGCTTCACAGTGCAGAGGTACTGGGTTCGATTCCAGCTCCGGTCTCCCTGTGTGGAGTTTGCATGTTCTCCCCGGGCTAACGTGGGTTTTCTCCGGGTGCTCCGGTTTCCTCCCACATTCCAAAGACATGCATGGTAGGCTGATTGGACACTCTAAATTGTCCCTAGGTGTGAGTGTGAGCGTGGATGGTTGTTTGTCTCTGTGTGCCCTGCGATTGGCTGGCAACCGATTCAGGGTGTCCCCCGCCTACTGCCTGAAGACAGCTGGGATAGGCTCCAGCACCCCCCGCGACCTTAGTGAGGATCAAGCGGATCGGAAGATGAATGAATGAATTTCATCCAGTTACATTTTTTACTTAAAAAAATGTATCTGTAAAGTGCAACCACTTGATGAAATAAAATGGAGTAAATAAAAAAAAAACTAGATTTCGGGGGTTATTTTCATATACCAGTAATTGTATGACTTTATTCTTATACCAAATTTTTGTCCTCCTAATTTAGGAACTTATTTTTTAATGTGAATTTGTCTCTGAAAATATTGTTTTGTTCATCATGTAAACATTTTATTCCAGTAAGATTTTGAGTGTTTCTTGTATTTCTCATGTTCTTATGTTCTCCTAAGATTTTATTTTTCTCGTCATATTTGACATAATATTTGATTCTCTCTAAGACTTCATGCTTGAAAATGTGAGATATATATTTTTTCTTGTAACGTTGTGGTTTCATTCCACTACCGTTTTGATTTTGTTTTCTCCTCATTTAGCAACTGAATGTAGGTTTGTTTTTTCTTCATCGTTGCAATAGTGCAATTTTATTCTCAAAGTTTATTTTGTGTTTTGGTCATAAAATTAAGACTTTGCTTCCTGTGAAAGTTGAATATTTTTCTCATTGTATTATGATATGAGGTGAAATATCTTGTAATATCAGAACTGATGATGATTCCCGATTATGACTTCATGGAATATTCAGATTTTATTAATGACTAATATTATATCCTGTGAGTTTTTCTTCCTGATGTAGCAATATATAAATGTGCGTGCATATATACATATATATATATATATATATATATATATATATATATATATATATATATATATAAAAAAAAAAAAATCCTCATCTCACCCCTTGGGTGGTGTCCGTCCCCATTCATATATATATATATATATATATATATATATATGTATATATATATATATATATATATATATATATATATATGTATATATATATATATATATATATATATATATATATATATATATATATATATATATATATATATATATATATATATATATATATATATATATATATATATATGTATATATATATATATGTATATATATGTATATATATGTATATATATGTATATGTTTTTCCCGTGAGATTGTGACTTCAATCCCTGACGCTTTCAGTGAGTTGACTGCACGGTGGCAGAGAGAAAATGCATGCATGGAGTTGTTTAAAGTGGTCGTCGTGCCTGTGTTTGACTTTGTTTCCCACCACCGTGTCGTATGTAGATGAATGCGTCCCGTCTCCAAGCACGGCATCAACTCTGGCCCTCCAGGACCCTCGCGGCAATTCAGGTCAGGTTAAGAGTGGAACCCTACCGCCCCCACCCAACCCAAAGTTCCCCTATGAATGAAGGCTGCTCCCCAATGCACCACACTGGATATTTCCACTTCATTTGTCTCTGCTAAAGGTTAAGTCTCAGAAGTAGCTATTTTCAAGGTAATATGGGTGGTTTGGCCCTACAAGCTGGGGACCTTCCAGGTAGCCGTGTTATTGTGGAGAATTTTTCCTGTCTCCTGACCATGTTGCAGCTCAGCATTTATGAGTTGAAATTAAAAACCGACTCAAAATAGAAGTAACATTTAGCTAATTTCGCATTTGCCCAGCAGCTAAAGTCTGACTTAAAGGAAATTGAATTGACAAAGACATCTGTTAGAATCTGCGAAAGCAGTGCTAATGATCAGTTCATCATTGCAATGTGCTGTACATAACTCCTGACAGTAGCGTTAGCAGTGACACCGGTGCTAACCCAGCCTGAACAGTGTCCTGGCTGGTTCGCCAATATTATAGACCACGATTGTGAGTAAATTAGGTTTGGCAAATTAAAGAGACAAGAAGCTACCATCAACATGATTGTGATGCCGTTATTTTGGCGTTAAAACAAGAAATTGTTGTACACAACCACAATGTTATTTATTTTGAGTGAAAGCACAACTGGTGTTTACTTGCACTATCTGGTGGGGAAATTAATTGATTTCGCATTCATTATCACTTAACTGCTTCATAGGAAGACTTTGTTAAAAGAGTTGGATTAGCATTGACGCTAGCAGTAATGTAACATGAGTGTCATCCTGGGTAGTCTCCCATATATGGTAAACTACCATATCGAGGACATATACTTTCAACATCATTCCAACATTTAATCAAGTCCACTCAAATTTGTCGGTATTGGAGTAGTCACTTCAACTCTGAATCAGTATCGTTAATGTTCATGCTAGCACTATAGCAATATGTGTGGTGCCCTGGCTGGTCCATCGATAATACAGTCAAAGTCAGTATTCGGCGAATGCAGAAACCTTTTTCTCCTTATTACATGTGAGTATTCTTATAGATGATATTTTGAAATGTTGGAAAGTTGTCACAACTGAAGATTTGTGTCTGATGTTGTGCATCAAATTTCACTGAGGATGATCATTTTTCCCGCGGTTTCTGATTTGACCTTTAAAGCTGACAATAGAATGCCCTAAATGTCAGCAGAAAAATATTTGTGTGCCACTGTGCTAATTTGTATTGACCGATATTAGCGGGCGGTTGTATGTTATGAATTTTCTCTCGGTCCACCGTAACCCCGGCTTGTGAAGGCCTCCCGTCATTGTGCCCGATTGCCAGGACCCCCTCAGACACACGCGTCTGCGAGCGGGAGACGGGCCGCTGCGTGATCGATATCTGCCTGTGGAGAAATGTGCAAATTAATTTCTCATTTTTCCTCATTTGACTTGTGAATAATTTTTCGGTCAAGAGAAATGTCAATGACGCGTGATGTCCTAACGACTGTTGCTCATTTGGACTTTTAATATCCCTCTTATTCTCATAATACAGTGATACCTCTACTTATGAACATGTCTTCATACGAAATCTTCAAGTTATGAAATGCCTCAACAGGAAAATATTGCCTCTAGTTATGAAAGAAATTTCAAGTTACGAAAGGTAACAGTATGGACTGCGACTCGCAGCTCAAAGTTTCCTGAACGCCACATACTTATAGCTGCTCTGCCATTGGCTACTACCGAGCATCATCTTGGCATTCTATTGGCTAAGCGGGACCTCCACCGTATGTGTCTATGTGTGTAGATCAATATATAGATATGTGTCTATGCAGCGTCCTCGTCATTCGCCCCTCAGGGCATGAGGCGTTCCGATAGTTTTACATAAATCTGAATCAACCAGAAAAGTTTTCACCAGTCGGGCGATCGCTCACTATGCTGATGTTTGCCTTGGAGATTTTCGAAGGACTGTTAAAAGCCGACAAAAAAAAAAAAATATATATATATATATATATATATATATATATATATATATATATATATATATATATATATATATATATAACAGTCCTTCTAAAATCAGTGGTACCTCGGCTCACGAACTTAATTGGTTCCCAGAAAAGGTTTGTGAGCCGAAAAGTTTGTCTTCCGAACATTTATTTCCCATAGGAAACCATTAAAATGAGAATAATCCGTTCCCAGGTCCCCATAAACATAATTTTCGACTAAATAAGCCTTAAAACTACACAAAAATATACCTTATTTTATGTATAATAAATGTGCTATTGTATTGAAATTAAAGAAATAAACTGTACTGTATAATATAGTCGTTTTATTTACCTTTGTGATCGTAGTTGATGGCTTGATGGAATGGAGTGGGAGGGGGAAGGAGGGAGGGAGTTACGGTGTGGCTTCTCTTCTTTGCTTCTTAGAAGGAGACTCTTTATCCTTTTTGCTGACTAAAAACCTCTTAATTGACACCTGTTGCATGTTAGCGTACTCGTACTGGGACGCTAAGTCACACAAACGCACACCTCATTCGTGTTTTTCAATGATCTCCTTCTTCTACTCGATCGTAATTTTCTTTAATGTCTTCTTAGGCTTAACACTAGCCTGTGGCAGGGGTCTTTTTCGGTCCCACAATAGCAAAAGTACACTCAATATGGTCCAAAATGTCTAGCAAACACAAACCACGTCCGCATTCAATATGGTCCAAAATGTCTAGCAAACACAAACCACGTCCGCATTCAAAGAGTGGGGGTGACGAAGTGAACGCCGTGAGTGTGCGTCAGCTTCTCGCGTCTGCCACAGGATCGCTGTTCGACCGCTTGGTTTGGTTCGTCCGCCGAAAACGAGTTCGTCAGCGGAGACTAAATGCTCGCAAATTTAATGTTCGTGAGGCGAAAAGTTTGTGAGCTAAAGCGTTCGTGAGCCGAGGTACCACTGTATGTATATATATATATTTATATATATATATGTATATAAATACACACAAAAAAAAAAAAAAAATATATATATATATATATATATATATATATATATATATATATATTTAAAAGAGAATTACATTTTCAAACAATTGGTTTGTATTGTCTTTCATTTTTATTTTTTCTTCCGATATATTGTCCCCCCTATAATATTACCACTTAATTTTTGTATTTTCTTAGCTTTATTTTCTCCTTTTTCAAGGGAAATGTCTATTTTTGTATTTGTAATTTTCATCTCTGGTAAATATGTATTTTTTCCAAGAGTATTTTGAATTTACTCTCATCCCATGAATATTGTTTTATTACTATCCTAATATTCAAACTTTATCCTCAAATGCAACTTTGTCCTAATGTTGGTACGTCATTTTTGCAACGTTCCAACTTTTCGCCGTTAGTTGTTGTTTTTGTTTTTTTTCTCAAGCATGGCCCTTTATAGTCCTTGGACAGCCCAGGTTGCCACTTTTGATGGATGCGGCCACAATATAAGTTTCACGCTTAATCAGAGCCATCTCTAAAAAGATCCCCATGAGCGGTCTCCAGGCCCCTGCTTCCTGTTTCACATTCATGTGTGACAGGACGCTGAGCCAAACGCTAACAAAAGACAGAAAGACGGCATAATGCGGCGCGTAGCGACAAAGCTGAGCTTTAATGAGGCTTTTTGGTAGCATGGTGAGCAAGGCTTAAGATGCTGCTGCTGCCTGTGTGTAATTATAAGAACATGTCCGACACTCTTTCTGCCCTTGTATACTGCACATATGTCTATTTTAGTTCTCTTCATTTCTTGTCTTAAAAGCGGCCTGGTGGTGTTGGGTCGACACTATGGTGGGGCTCACCTCGGTTCAGCAGTGGCAGATGACAACTTGTTCTTCTCCGCTTTACCAAATGATAATTCTGTGTGATTCATCTCCATTTTTATGTTATTTTTTTATTTTATTTTATTTTTTGGCGGGGGATTTGGTGCTCCACTCCACTCACAGCAAGGCTCGATGCTCTTTCTGCCGACCCGTCAGACAGGAAAGAGAGGCAACGTTGAAATGGTGTTTCTCATGATTTTCACTCTTGTCTTACGGGTCTCACACAAAACCCACTCAGTTGCAGCCTCTTCGAAAATGACTCAAATATTAGTCCCCAACACCAGTTTCACCAATGCCTCTCATGATTGGACGCACAACAAAGTCTCAGGAAGTCAACCATTTTGTTTTCATGCAGCCATTTTGAGCGAAGTCTCGGACTTGTGATTTGACAAACCCCTACAAAGGAATTTGCCCAAATGCAGACATCAAATGGCGCCCACTCTAAACTATGACACTTTCTTGCCTCCGTCGTCTCACATTCGTGTTGCATGTCGGCAAATTAGTTTTAGGATAATTTCAAGGATTTGCCATTTAAAAAAAAAAGTGGCTGTGAGGGCTATGAGTTCCGTTTTTAAATATAAATAAGCAAAAGAAAGCTGACATTGAACTGAATATATGCATTAAATTCTCAATTATTAACGCTGGTTAACAATGCGTGGCACTAGGAAGTGTGACCTACCAATCAGGTACTATGTGGGGGTGTACCAAAGTTTTTCGATATTTAAGTAATGAGGTGCTGCCAAGCGTGTGAAGGTTATTCAATCTTAATGTCCTCCTCTTCCTGACAGCCCTCCCTATACAATCCCAACCCCCTCACTCTGATAAAGCTGCACGCTCACCTTTGATCAGGCACGCCGACATGTGTCGACAGAAGCCGCTCGCTGGTTAAAATAAATTCTTAATTTGAACTTGGGGGTGGTTTGCATGGGGGGATGAGGAAGCTAGGGTGGGGCATCACAGGATCATGATCTCCGGGAAGTGATGGGGAAATAAGGAGAGGCGCTTGAGCGGGTAATTATGTTTCCAACGGGTGCACAAAGAAGCTTGAAAGCCCTGACGGAGCCTCGCTTTATCCACGGGCAAGATGAGTTGAAACCCTCTGCGGTTTCTTTTACTTTTTGTTTTGCTGTCACATTTCACTGAAGTTGGTTAAGACATCTTTCGGCCTTCCGTTAGCCTCTTAGCTATTAGCTGCTATCTACATAACTTCACATATCGGGATTTGTTTGCCTTTGGCAACGCCGGATTCCTTGACTGGTTTCAATCACTGACTTGTTTAGGATGGACTAACGATCCCGCTTACTCGCCGTCGTGAGAAATGAAGCCAGCGGCCATCTTGCATTGGATGCATTGGTTTTGCTTGTGCAGTTTTCAAACAATTATCTTTCTCTCTGGCAAAAAATGCCACCGTATGTTCGTGTCCAATAAGACAGGGAGAAGTTCTACATGCGCATTTCATTGCTAAGAATGCGATTTCAAAATGTTCTCTTAGAAGGTATATCTCTGAGTGCTACCCCATGAACAGAAGACATATATCATTTGATGGGCTCTGTTTTTCTCTTCTGGTGACATTTATCACACCACAACTTTCATCCTACGCCTCCAAGAGTCCCCCTGGCTCCCCCCACCCTTTATATTATTGAATATTTCTGCACTTAAATATTTATAAGCCTTTAACTGATATTCTCCTCTGCGCTCCATTAGCTCCACCAGGGACCTGTGGTCCATAGCAGGGGCTCCCATTGTACTTGCACCCCCTTCTTCCCCTCCTACGGTGCTCTGCCCACACTGAGACAGGTGGTGAAAGGGAGAGGAGGAGGTCGCAAGAATATAAAAGGGAAATATTACAGTGGTGATGAGATTAATTGAGGTGGTGAGACAAAGAAACCCTGAGAATGGGCAATATGTGTTTGAACGATGCTGGGTTTGCCCTGGTCCTTGCATTATTTTCTAGTCATGTTTATTTCTGTTATTCTTAGTATATTCTTGTCATTCTTATTTGGCGAGAGGAGTGATCACATTAATCATAGGGCGTGACACGTTACGATGTACTCTCAAATGGGTTCGAATGTACTTGCAATTGCGTTTGAATGTATTGGCCAGTCAAAAAATGTTACTCTACATTGGCAGGTCCATGCTTGTGCAGCTCTTTGTGTTTCTATTGGGCAGAGCAGTTGAGAGGTGATAGAAGAGATCGTGTGAATTATATCACATTTGACCTTGACTCTTTTTACCCATGTTTTGTTTTTGGTTGCTTGGTTTGGTGGCGGTATGATGAATAACTGGCGAGAGTGCATCGACAGAGGACTCTCACGAGCCGAACAAACCAGACTTTTATTTGTCAGGTGAGCTCAAGTGCAGTGCGGGTACGCCCGAAATGGACTTAGTATAAGGGCTGCCCGGTGGTCGACTGGTTATGGCGTCAGCCTTCCAGTGCAGTGGTGCAGGGTTCAATTCCGGCTCCGGCCTTCCTGTGTGCAGTTTGCATGTTCTCCCTGTGTCTGTGTGGGTTTTCTCCGGGTACTCCAATGTCCTCCCACATTCCAAAAACATGTTTGTCCCTAGGTGTGAGTGCGATTGGCTGGCAACCAGTTCAGGGTGTGCCCCGCCGACTGCCAAAAGACAGCTGGTATAGCCTCCAGCATGCTCCACGAGCCTTGTGAGGATATGCGGATCAGAAAATGGATGGATGGATGGATGACATAATTCTGATTGTGTGGGTTTCTTGATTAATCATGACTCGAGAAGGTAACACGAAGCGGTGCAAGTACTTTGTTCCTAAAAGACGGACAATTTACAGATTATTCAACGTCTCGGGTCCGCATTTTTTCCGTTCTTGACAACAGCATGATCAAAATCAAAGCTCAGAATGTTAAGAGAAAGAGAGAGAGTAGATCAAGAAACTTCAGTCAGGACTAGCGTAACTCACCCTAAAATCCTTCCATCCAGTCTTCATTCTTCCCCCACCCTCGTGAATAATTTCTTACTGGGCGTGACAATCATCTGACTTTGGGTTTATCAGGATCTGGATCAGCGTTCGATATGGTTTCCTTCTCTCCTTTTGCACCTCGGCAAGTTCATTAAGAACATTTTTGTAGAACCCAACGCTACTTGCCTCTCATGTCGGGGCGAGCGTCAGCCAGCGCGTGCGGGCAGCACTATTGATCTGCTGTCCGGCCCGCAGAGATGTCCTGATCTGATGGATTACTGTAAAGGCCCACGGGCGCAGGAACCTCAAGTATTGACGTGGCTCTTTAATCCCAAGCTTGGACGTGACCTTGCTGTGTCAAGTGCTCCCCACGCCAGCCCCCATCCTGCCCCTCCCCTCTTCTCCCTAAACCCCTCCCCCGCAGATGTCCCATCTGCCCCTGCTACCTCCAACATGTTGCATCTATCGTGGCATCGGAAATCACCCTTTAGTCTAGATTCTTATTATGGGATAGCTAGAGCAGAACAAAAATTATTACTTAGTTTTTAAACACACTTTACATTTTTTATTGGCTATTTCAGTCTTTCTGAAGGAGGTTCATGGTTTTGGTTTCCTGCGGATGAATTTGTTTTGTCCATGTACGCATTTGTGATTTGTTCAGGTGCCTTCTAATTTAGAGGTGAAATTATTGACATTTATGGCAATAACAAAAACAAACCAACCAAATACGTAGCCAAGCAAGTTCCAAAACAACTTGACAAGTTGCATTTCCTTATAGCTTTAAGTTGGGTGGTGGGGTGGAACATCAGTTCTGGAACCCCTTTTTTTTTACTTTGTTATGAAATGCAGGAAAGCCAATTTTCGTAAACTTCAATTAGTGACTCTATCAATGCGTTAGTGAAGCTAGATTGCCTTCTGTGGTGGTCTATACTCATTCGTGAACCGGTTAGATCACCTCTTACGTTGTGTTAGCACAAGCAATGGAGCTAACATTCCTGGCTAAAGTTATGGGAGGTACTTGGATGAAATTTTTGTCGCGCATTTAAATAGTCAGTGATGTTGATAAATTTATTTTGGATATTTATCCTTCTTACGTATGTATTTTTATACTTTAAAGCATCAATATGTAGAATATGAAAGAAATTCATCATCAAGTAGCAGCTTCAACGCTCGTCACTAGCTTACAATAAGAATAATGTTGCTGCCATTGGCATGGTGAGCATTTTAGCTGTCTATAATGACTCTTGGGCCAGCCTGGAACTCACTCTCTTTTTATGTCATGTCACGATATCATGCTTTCAAGTATCAATGTGTAATAATTTGCCCATGAAGTAACGCGTGGTATTGGGCAACTAGCTAATAACGGTGACTCCAGATTACGTCATGTTGTGGTCTGTAATATTGGTGGCACTGCCAGGACACATCTCATGTTGCATTAGTTTACATGACGCATGGCCACCCATTTCTTCGGAAAGAGTCAGCAGTATTATCAGAGAAATTAAGGATTCCAAGCAGCATTCAGGGTAAACAAAATGAAAAAGGATTTCACAGGCATATGCTTGAAAAAGAGTTGACTTTCTAGAGCCTATTGTCATTCTGTGTCAGTAAATGAGGTCTATATTGTGTGGCGTTTGGCCCCCAGAGCGACAAAGGCTCGCGTCTGTGAGGATTGGGTTGGGATTTTCATTTTCATGAAACACCTTCCGCTCTCTTCTGCATGCTCCCACAGGGGACCACCGGGCTGATATTTTTAGAGGGCATGTTCAGTGTGCGGGAGGGAAGGACAATGGAGGGTGTGATGTGGCATCAATACTTTGCTGCGAGTTTTGTCAATAAGGGGGACAAACCTGAGTGGCCTTGATGAGTTGTGTGGAGTGGAGAGCACTGTTTCCTCAAACAGTGGCCTCCCACTCAAATAAATGCACAGTCTATTATCAGTTAAACCTTTTTATAAGGAGACGCTACGGTTCACACATGCACCTCAAAGTATTTACTATGTATATAGCTGCTAACCAAAACAGCAGCACCTCCTTACTGCACGTTTTCCTAGCCACTGAGGTGCTTTGTGTCCACAATACTTTGTAGCACCTGTACAATAGAATGTCAACTTCAAATATTTTTGTTTTGTGTGCTTTGTATCACTTCTGTAAAAGTGATCACATTTCAAGAGGAAAGAATGAGAATTCTTATGACTACCAAAGAGTCAGATTTGACCTGTTTGACAGCATGAAAGGGTGAAGTGAAAATGGAACACGGCAGGGTTGTAATAGTTTTGGATTTTCATTTCAGTTAATTTTCAATTTCATATTGACTTTAGTTTTTTTAAATTTGGCGAGTTTTAATGATTTTTTTGCAGAGTGACTTTGGTTTTATTGTTTTTTATTTTGGGGGGAAAATGTTTCATTTTTATTAATTTGTGTTTTATTTATACAGTATATAAATATTCATATATGTGTACATGTATGTATATACATATATGTATACCTGAATACGGATATAAATCTATGCACATGTATCATATACATATATATACAGTGTATATATATATATATATATACATATATATATGATACATGTATATATATATACATATATATATATATATATATATATTCAAATCCCGCTTGGGTCAAAAATGAGCACACAACACCATCCAGTGTGGGTCCTTGGGCAAGATCCTTCACGCTAATGCCTACCTCATACAATGATGAGAGACAATAAAATGAATGACATGCCGGCTCAGACGTCGCCCGGCCAAACAAGGTCTGCGTCAGATGCTGGGGAACCAGAGCACCTTGATGAAAAATGGGCTACTGGAACAAAGCGGAGATGGGCGAGATGCGATAACATGGCTCTGTTGGAATGCTACTACTCAAGCAACCCTAGTCAGAGGGGTTACATGCAGAGAATGCAGGCTGAATGGTTACTTCGAAACCCACAGTCACGGTTGACCACGAAACAACTAGTAACTCAGTGTTCCAACATCCACAAACGGCAATTGCTGTCACAACTTGAGATTGATGAGGTACAACGCAGGTTCCATGGTGAAGGGCCCCAGGCTGCCAGATCAGAGGAGGAGGTCATACCAGAGATTGGGAGGCAAGCCCCAATGAATGCAGATGATGAGATTGGGAGGCCAGCCCCAATGAATGAAAAGCTGAGCAAGGCAGCAACTGACCTGAAAGCTAAGATCATGGCGAGGATGAAAGCTGGGCAACCTAGAAACCGATTACAACGGCTATGTGAAGTACCACCTGAAAGTCTCATGGAAAGTGTGAATGCAGCACTGAGGGTGATCCCTACCATAACGATCACGGAAACCAATGAGCTGATATACGCTTCAGCGTCAGTGATCCTAGAAATCCTTGGCTATCGGAGCAACCATGAGACACGTTACCCACCATGGAAAAGACGGTTGGAGGCTAAGATCAAGGCGGCTCGGAAAGATGTGAGTCAATTGACGGAGGCCCAGAGAGGTGTGATGAAAAGGCTGAGAGGTACATCCAGATGACCATACCTGAAGCACTCGAAACTGCCAAACAAAGACTCCAAGCCTTGTCCAGTCGCCTAAAGAGGAACACGAAAGAAAATGAGGCCAGGCGAATAAACAGGATGTTCGCAACACAACCTGCGAAAGTGTACGCTCAGTGGCAGGGTCCTAACAGCAGAGCTGACCCACCAAGACTGGAAACTGAAAGGTACTGGAAAGGCATATGGGAGAGGGAGGTTGCACATAACAGCAGTGCACAATGGCTGGTGACCCTGAGAGAGGAGCACAATACAATACAATACAATACATGCTGATTTATATAGCGCTTTCACAACAGCGGCAGCTGTAACAAAGCGCAAAGCAGTTAACATAAAGTAAAATAATAAACACAACACACAACATAAAACACGAACAAGAAGTAAAATAATGAACACAACACATGACATAAGACACGGACAGTCGTGCAGTCCTAACCACTTTTCCCACATACGCTTTGTTGTTAAAGCAGTTTGAGATGAAAGAGGAGAGAATCAAAGTGTTCTTTCACCAGTGGATCAGAGACGTCATGTTCAAAATGTGCACACGTCGGCTACAAGCTAAGTTTCAAAGTCAACAAGAAGCTGTAGCATCCAATGACGAAAAAGAGATTGGTTCACTTCTCCTGTCCCATGTAAATCCATTCCAATTCCAAGCGGTTCCAAATACGCATCGGCCAGAAGCCGACGCTCCTCTCTCCTCATCCTCAACTTCAGCAGACATCCATCCAGCCGCACCAACGCAGACTGTCCAACAGCGCCGACGTCTCCACTGAACAAAACGGGGCTGTGAAAAATGCTGCCCATTACAGGCGCAAAAAACACAAGCGCCCCGGGGCTGTCCAGCACCGACAGTCAATGGCGCCGACATTCCTCCCAATCAAAATCTGTGCTGGCCTAGCAACACAAATGAACCAGTTGCTGAAGGATGGGACTCACCCAGGATGGCTAACCGAAGGGCGAACGATCCTGATCATGAAGGATCCCTCAAAGGGTACAGTCCCATCCAACTGTCAGCCAATAACCTGTTTCTCCACAACATGGAAGCTCATGTCAGGCATCATTGCGACTAAGATAAGTGGACACATGGATCAATACATGAGCGAAGCGCAGAAGGGCATTGGTAGAGATACCAGAGGAGCCAAACATCAGCTCCTGGTTGACAGAACAGTCGCACAAGACTGCAGGTCCCAACATACCAACCAGTGCACAGCCTGGATTGATTACAAGAAAGCCTACTACTCGATGCCACATACATGGATCACTGAATGCTTGGAGTTGTATGAGGTGAACAGGACCCTAAGAGCCTTCGTTGCTAACTCAATGAGGATGTGGAAAACCACACTTGAAGCCAATGGCAAGCCACTTACCCAAGTGTCCACCAAATGTGGCATATACCAAGGTGATGCACTCTCCCCACTGCTGTTCTGCATAGGACTGAACCCCCTAAGCCAAGTAATCACCAAGACAGGCTACGGATACCGCCTCAAGAATGGAGCTACGATCAGTCACTTCCTCTACATGGATGACATAAAGCTGTATGCTAAGAGCGAAAGGGACATAGACTCCCTGATCCACACAACCAGGATCTACAGCAGCGACATCGGGATGTCATTCGGGCTTGAGAAATGTAGTCGGATGGTGACTAAGAGAGGCAAGGTAGTCCGCACTGAAGGGGTCTCACTCCCTGAAGGAACAATAGCAGACATTGAGGACAGCTATAAGTACCTCGGTATACCACAAGCCAATGGCAACCTCGAACTGGCAACAAGGAAAGCGGCTACGGCCAAATACCTCCAGCGGGTGAGGCAAGTCCTAAGAAGCCAGCTCAATGGCAAGAATAAGACCCGGGCAATAAACAGCTATGCCCTGCCAGTATATATATATATATATATATATATATACCTGTATATACAGTATATATGACGTTTTTGCTCTAGTTTATATCTAATTGATTTATTTCGTGAAAATGCTTTTTTAATGTTTTTTTTTTTTTACTTTTAGTTTTTGTGATTTGCTTTTTTGTGAACTATAGTAACCTAGATTCACAATGCATGGTGTTTGGGAATCATTGCTTTTGACGATAGTTACTGTGTCATGCGAAAAAAAGGAGCTTCTTTCTTCATGTTCTCCAGGCATCCATGATGGAGGTTTAAAATGGCTGCCAGTTTAGTACACAAGCTCCTTCGCCCCACAGGGCCTCAGCCAGGGTGGTGATGATTATAAGTGTGGCTTTTTAATCAGCCTTATTGTGGAGTGTATTGGTCACAGCAGGGGAGGGCGAGAAGCGCAGCTCGCCGCCCGCTCATAAAGTGCACGTTTGCCCGCGCAAGGTTTTCAGCTTCTTGGTGTTGTCTCGTGGCAAAGTTGTGATTAAAAAGTGGGACGGCGGTGGTCAGCCTTTCGGCTTTCAGATGCACAATGGCAACCAGAGACAATCGTGCGGATGGATTGAAGGATATTGATGTGCGCGACCCGCTGCAGCCTGCAAGCCAGGCTGAATAATTTAGGGAAGTGTGTCATGACGACAGTGGAACACACACACACACACACACACACACACACACACACACACACACACACACACACACACACACACACACACACACACACACACACACACACACACACACACGCATCAGTTTTGTGTGTCTTTGTGCTGTTGTGGCCTGGAATGTCTGCTTAATATGTTTTGTCTCCTGACTCATGCAGTCCACAACTACTGCCTGCTTTTTTTTTTTTTTTTTTGGTCCAGTCCAGCCAAAAGCTGCAGTCCAGGATTTATTAAGTACACTTATTCCCATCAGTCTGCTTTCATATCCCGAAGTTTTGCTTGGGTGAAGCAGGGCAAACATGGCATATAACCATTTCTAATAACAGAAGTGTGTGTGTGTGTGTGTGTGTGTGTGTGTGTGTGTGTGTGTGTGTGTGTGTGTGTGTGTGTGTGTGTGTGTGTGTGTGTGTGTGTGTGCACGTATGTGTGCCTTTCACCTACCCAACACTTTTGCGATGGTACGAGTGGTTGACTTACAAGGGTTAAAGTGAACCTGAATTTTTATTACACTTTTTATTATTGGGTTTTTTCTCGTTTTTTATGATTAAATCCAAGCTTCAGAAATCTAGTTTATTGCTGACCAAAGGATAACAGCGGGTCACCCGTTTTTGTTTGACCCTCCTCGCTGACTGTGTCATTTCCCGTGGCTCCCCCAGATCCAGAGTGCGCCCCCGAGAGGGCGTCGGAGGACGCGGAGAGCGGGCGACTGAGGAAGAAGAGGCTGCTCTCTCCCGAGGAAGTAGAGGAGGGAGAGGAGGAAGACGAGGAGCCGGCACTGCACAGCTGCGACAGCTGCCGGCAGGTGTTCGAGTCGCTGAGCGATCTCACCGAACACAAGATTAATCAATGCCAGCTGACAGGTAAACAACGCTCAGCCCGCCGCGCCTGCCCGCCACTCTGCCATTCACTTGCTCACCCTCGCCGGAGAATACGCTGTCGCTGCGCCGAGAGGGGAGCCCCATGCCAGACTGTCGCTTTGGCTCGGCCTGGCACACATTAGTCATGTTTGCTGCACATCAATACCTACAGATGTCACGTACAAATAGGCTGTCCTTGTGCTACTCGACTGCAGGCTAATGAGAGCGCAATGAGTACGTTGTCAATGTTTAAGGGTGGGTACCTTTTCACATTTGAATTGGGACGGTACCTATTTTCTGGTACCTGGGGATTAAGAACATTTTATCAAATTCAAATTGACATTGCAATGTAGTAAAATGCAATTATCAAATCACAAAGGCTATATACATATGTATATACACATATTTGATATGTCGCATTAGAGCTAAATTAATTGGTGCTAAGCTAAGTAGGAGCAATTGATTTATTATGTTTGCTTTATTGGTCAGCGGTCCCTCATGTGGGTATGCACTTTAAATGGTTTGACATTATAATTTATTTCAAATGATTTTGCATGTCCGCAAGCCACACATAGCTCAGGACGCATGGGAGTCGCCAAATTGCAGTTTGTGAACGGCTGCTCTATAGTAAGAAGAATGGCAGGAGTCCCAATGCTAGCACGCTGCCAGTGGAAGCAAAAAAGAAGGGTGCCATTGGCAGTGTGTGTCATTGACCTGTTGATGGATGAATGGCTCTATAAATACTCTGACAAGGTGGCAGAGAGAACTAATGATGTGATTTGAAGGTTTTTGTGTGCATGTGAGTGTCGTCCTCTCACGGACATGCTGTCCTCCTTTGCACATCCGGGCTCCTGTCACCACCACAAGCTCCTATTTTCAAATCCAGTGGAACCTCCAAAAGAGTCCATTCTGCACCATTGGTTGATTGCTAACTAAGCTGTTGTAATTGCCTCTCAGTTGTTATTTCCATTATCAATGGGTATTGGACATTGGCCCAACATGCAGCAGTTTTTTTCCCAATATTTCATGTCTATCATTGAACTTGATTTTTTAATTTATTTTTTACTTGTGTCAGACCCTCGTATGCCATTTAATCAGCCTTGTAATTAAGTCAAACGTATTGACATCCATCCATCCATCCATTCATTCATTTTCCGATCCGCTTTATCCTCACAAGGGTCGCGCGGGGTGCTGGAGCCTATCCCAGCCGTCTTCGGGCAGTAGGCGAGGGACACCCTGAACCGGTTGCCAGGCACACAGAGACGAACGATACGCGCTCACACTCACACCTAGGAACAATTTTGAGTGTTTAATTAGTCTGCCATGCATGTTTTGGAAATGTGGGAGGAAACCGCAGTACCCGGAGAAAACCCACGCAGGCCCATGGAGAACATGCAAACTCCACACAGGAAGACCGGAATGTTCTGAACAGTTTGCGTTGCGCTGTGAGATGCTGATAATGATCGCATAGCGCTCACATCGCATAGCTGTTGTTCCACAAGTTTGGAGAGAATCAACACTGCCTCTCTTGGTGGCAACCAAATTGTGTGCTTAATTTGGCCTCACTCATGACTTCCAACAGAATTCTTAACGATGGATTAATAAATTAGAGCAGTGGCGCTACTCTATGTTGCTGCGTCTGCTAGATATCTCCAATTGTGTTCCAGTTGAGAAGCCTTGTAATGAATCATGAATGATTTGTGTTGTCTGCGCTATTTTTAACATTTTGGAAGCGGCAGCACTGTATTGTGGTGCCCTCCTATTTCATCCAGTCACCCATTTTTTTACATTGCTTGTCCTCATTGGTGTAACCCAGATGACTTTGGGAGGGAGGCCGGGGGCACCCTGGACTGGTCGCCACTTAATGGCAGGGCCCGTACACATAGGAAAAAAAAACGTTTAAACCTATGGAACATTTGGAGTCTTCAGTAAAGCTAACATGTAAGTTTTTGGAAATGTGGTGTCAAAATGTCATGAAATGTATCAAAGCAACGTCAAGCCTGATGTATCTTTAACACGGCTGGCCCTTCTAATCCAATTTCATCTGTCTCGCTCTTGATTTGTCTGTTTGGGAACATCAAGACACAAAGGGCATGATTCAAGAGGCGGCGGGGGCTGGAATTAAAATTCTCTTTGCTGTAATTAGACTTATTTTGTGGCGTAATAGTCGGGAAATAGTCGGCGGTGTTGTGAGAGTGTGATGTTTGATTGGAAGCTTTTATGTCGAGCGCTGGTTGTACTTTGTGGTCACGACTGACTCAGCCATAGTCCTCATATAATTGAAGCCGGGCTTCTATAAATGTCAATCTTATGGGCAAATAACTCTTAATTGCTCAATGCTGATAGGGGGGGAAAAACAGAGTTTAGATAAGAGCCCCTGTGGAAAGCAAACAAAGGATTCTAATTGCCATTAGGGCATTGTGATTGTGCAGAAACACTCTATTAGTATTCAAACGCAGTGGGAGAAAAGAAACTTGGAGATGGCATACTAAGTACTGCTCAGTGTGTGTGTGTGTGTGTGTGTGTGTGTACGCGCGAGCGTCTATCTGTTTGTGTACACTCCCAAAAATGGGAGAAGATTTCCTTTGTGGCATTATGTAGACATCCATGACCAATTAATCTGCCTTACATCCAGCCTCCACTCACAGATGGATGCTTTATTAGAGACATTTTCTAATCAAGAAGCAGCACCTGCTAAAAAAATCCAGTTTGACTATTTCAAACCTTTTCTGTTTGGGAAGAAAACTGGCATATTTTTGCTTTAGGAGGGTGTGACATTTACTTGAAATGAACGTCGCTGTCATATTGCATTTGTTTACTCAACAGTCAATGGGGCGGAGGTGGTGGGGGGTGCATTTATTTGTACAGGCGTATGTTTGGAACAAAAATATTCAACAATCCACTACATTTCATGTCGATTAAACCGAGGGCTACTTTGCCAAAAACGCTTATGGAAAAGTGCACCCAAAGTAAATTTGTAGCTGTTCTTGACCCATTTGGAATATCAGCATATTTTTGGTCTCTTTTTGAAATATTCCAAATGTTATGAATATTTCTCCCATACAATAAGAAGCTGTGTAAGCTGCTGTGACTGAACTATGGATGTTCGAAAACAGAAAAAAAAGGCAAATCTTATGTTCGTCTAATTTCTTTTCACAAAATCTGCCTTGAAAATGGATTTAGAATATTGATTAGGACTTGAAAACACTACAGGATCAACGCTTGAGGTCTCCCCAAGTTCCGGTTCAAATTCGACAATTGTAACATGTGCCATTCAAATCTCCAGAAACTCAGCTTTTAAAAGATGTACAACAAGTTCACACATGTGCTCAGCTGACGACGTGCATCAGCGATTTGTTTCGACAGATGAACTTTTATGGGTTTCAAACTACTTCACTGAAAAGGACTATAACGTGAGCCGCTGTCCAGTCGTTAGAGAAGCGAGATTACGCGGAGTGCAGTACAGGTCTTCTGACTAACATGGCAGCTGATGGTGACTAACCTACACTTGTGTACAGTCGGTGTTCAAAAATAACCCGGGATGATGAGCCACATGCTGCTTCTTGCTTTGCGTGTCGCAGCCACTTCTGATACATTCCATTCCATTTTTTTCGATATTCTTGAACCAACCACTGGAAAATACCAAGAGTTGTATTTGTAGTTCATTGCGAGCAAGGAAGAGGAGAGCTTGTATAAAGTCTTCAGACGATTAATACGGGAGCGGCCGCCCGGCTTATAGTCAACATTGACAGGCATACAATCGTTAGTTACTTGGAACAGAGCGTAAAGGAATATTTTTGGGGTGATGAACCACATGCTGTTTCACCAAGACGAGTCCATTCTCTGATCTTATGTGGCAGCCTGCTCTGGTAAATTTCCGTGCCACTATCTGTCTGTCATCATGGCGTGGTTTTCTATACAACTGAACAATGGGAAAGACCAAGAGTAGAAGTTCTTGGTTCGAAAAAGGAGAGATTGTGCTAAGCAGACACATGCTACTATTGCTCTGCTGTGCATTATCTGACCACAAGCAGCACCCTGTTCTGCTAAATTTCGATAACAGACGATTGGTAGAGCTGTTACGGTATAAGAGGCTAGTCATGCTTACATAGAAGCGCACTGCATAGCAGGTCACGGAGTCTGACGGAAAACTCCGACAGAAGTCAAAAGCGCATGTGGACCACACCCAAGATAGACAGAAAGAGGAAAAAAGATGTTACATGTCACCAGGATCAATGGCGACCATTGTCTACCCCCACTCCCCCCCACCGGTCCCCTGACACCGCCAGCCCCCCACCCCGTCTGGCGGAGGTATAACACCTTTCTGTGCACTTAAGCCGTGACCACTGCAGTGCGCTAAGGGAGCGCATGGGTATGGATTGCCTTCTGTCCCAGATGCAATCGGCGCTATCGATCGCACTAATGCTGGACTGCGGAGGAAGGCGAGAGGTGGCGTGGGGGGAGGGAGAGAAAGAAAGGGGGGGAGAAGGAGAGCGAGTGCTGCAGGAATGCGTCCCCCGGGAGCCTCTGCCGGGCCGGGGCAGGGCTTCAGGAATGCTCCCCCGGAGATCCCGAGTGAAGGCTATGGGCATGGCTGCAAGAATGCTTCTCTGGAGAGTTGAGGCCGGCCGGGGTAGGACTACAGGAATGTCACCCCCTCCTTGCCCTCCCTCCAACCAGAGCACCCCTTCAACTGCGGGGGCTCCAAAGGGAGGCGAGGCGAAGGGAGGCGGGGTGGCCCCTGCGGCTCCAGGATGGCTGCGGATCAGGTTTCCATGCGGGGATCAGCATCCTGCCGACAGGGCTTTAGGCCGCCTCGGCGAAGAGACGGGAGGCCAGAAGCGTTTTTTTTTTTTTTCCCGCAGGTCTCGCCAGAACAACACTTCACCATTTCTTTGTCTCTCAGCAGAGGAAGTGAAATGGTTATGAGGCGAGCAATCGCACTTCTTCGTGCTCCTTGTTTACTTGTAAAGAGGAATCAGATTTCGGGCTAAAAGTTTCATTCCAAATGCGCTTTTCGCCGCACAATTGAAGGCATTTGAACGGCACACAACACGCGCACGGACGGCCATTCTTTCATGTCGGCTGCGGCTCCCCGGAGCAACACCTTTCCTTGTGTCCTTAGCCCCTCCTTCCCTCCCGCTCCCTTGAGAGATCCGCGCCCGGCTATTTTAACCCTCTGCGAGATGACCTTTTTAATAAGTGTCTTTCTCTGTTTTCCTGCCAGCCACTGGGCCAGCAAACAGAGCATGTCTTCTGCTTCCTCCAGATAAAGGAATCAATCAGAAAAGGGTGCGATGGAGAAGCAGAGAGAGATAACTGGGCCTCGTATGGATTTATATGATGTCGGTTTTTTTTTCGCCCCCTTCTTCCCTGTAGACATTTGCACTCGGCTTCAATAAAGCGCATCTCGGATTTATGAGAGAATGCAATGCTAACGCGCCAAACAATAACATCCTCGGCAAAATGCAGAGCGCCGAGGTAATGTGATGGAAACTGTGCGGCCGCATTTGTAATATGCGATCTGACGGCGAGCGGGGTGAACGTTCCCGAAAGCTGTAATGCGTGCTGTCCTCCCGTTTGAATGCATTTACATCAAGTCTTTGGGTCAGCCACATGGAAACATTTAGTAGCATCCCCTGACTATGAGCAGCACGCTGGCAGCCGGCCCGTGTTTTTTAACAGTTTCCAACAGGATCCCATTAGCTGTACTCTGTAACTTTCTGCATTGATCCAACATCTACTATGCTAGCGCCAAGAAGACTGTGCCAGGGCTATATTTGCTTCAAAATGGCTCACACAAGACGAGTAAGTGACAAGAGCAAGACCTGATTAGTCCAGCTCAGAGCTGAGTTCCACTGTTTTTTTTTTGTGTGTGTGCGGCAGCGTCTTGCGGCATCCCAGTACAAAGGGGCGGCGCGCTCATTACAAGGATTTGACAAGGCGAGAGGTGGTCGGCCGGGGAGAGAATGGCTCACTTCTGGTATGCCATTTGGGCCGGCGTCCTGTCTCGACTGTGCTAGCGTGTGCCGTGCCTGTTCCGTGTGAAAAGGCGAGGGGAGCTTTCAAGTCGCCGGCTTTGGCTCTCAGCGCGCCTGTGCCAGTAACATTAACAGGAGTGTCATTAGGAATTCAAAGCATATGCCCTCATGAGAATGCTCTCTCTCTCTCTCTCTCTCTCTCTCTCTCTCTCTCTCTCTCTCTCTCTCTCTCTCTCTCTCTCTCTCTCTCTCTCTTTACCCTGTGCCACACACTGCACACATTATGCACTGTATAAAGTATTTATCGCCTTTGTCAGACGAGGGCTGGATTTCCCGTTGAAAAACAATCACAGTGAGAACGGAGAGATTTGACTTGCATGCTCAAGCCAAACGGTGACTCTTTACCTTAGCATCATCATCATCACCATCACCATCATCCCCCCACCGCCATCGCTCCCGAACACACACTCACTCCTGTATCTGCTTGGTCAGTCAGCCATCCGCTCGGAGCGCTCAGTCATGCACACATGCCACATAGTAGTAGCACCTGCGCGCATTCACGTTGCAGTTTAGATGAGGCATCGTTTACGGCCCCTGAGGCTTCACTTGACCTCCTTCACATAGCATGTGGATAACAGCCTCGCACGAATCAGCCTTTGCTATCAGCTGGATTTATTGGGATGAAAAACAAAACGCGAGAGCCGGCATTCATTTGACTGTGTGTTTCTGATGTAGTTTGGGATTCATTCATTTTTTTTCAATGTATATATTTTTATTCTGTTGGTTTTAATTAAGTTTTAGGGCATTTTTTAAATTATTCTTTTTTCCAATGCTGCATTTTAGTTTGAGTTTTTATTAGTCTGAGTGTTTTGTAGCTACGGATATACAGCAGTACTAAAATAAATACATTTAAGTTATATGTCCCTGATCTAAATTGTCCCTATGTATGTCAGTGGGAATGGTTGTTTGGTTGGTTGAATGGATGGCTGGATTGGTATGTTACAGTGAGCTGGCTAATTGACGTGAAGTGGAGATGTTGTGAAGGGTCCGAAAGGTCTGTGGTGAGCAGAAAACTCCTCGCATCACACCGACTCTCCACTACGTCGCACCTCTGCGTTGACCTCATTGAGGCTGTCTTGACCAAAAACCCGATTATCCTTCCCGCTTTGTCGCCATGCACGACGTTGGCTCTGCCTTCTCTTTGTTTGCTTCTTTTTCAGCTGCACGGGCACATTAAATCTTAATAGGGCTGCGTCTGGCCACGTTGAATTGCAGAGCGTGTTAAGCCTCCGCTGCTTTTCCTCCCTCCGGCAGGGACACTTGCTCGTGGAAGTGGAAAACAATTGCGGAAAAAGAGGGCTCTCCCACCCTCTGTACGGAGCACAAGTCACTCGGGCCGCTCTGCCCAAGATCAGAGACTGAAAGCGACTCCGACTTGGGAGCGGCTTAAGCCTCGTGCGGAGTAACTGTAGTCTTAATTGCATTAGCCCTTGACGTTTGCTGCAAAGAAGCATTTCAGCTCCCACGCGGTAACTGTTGCATGTTCGCGGAGCGTCCAGAAAACAAAGGGAAAGGTGACTTGTGCAGTATGTGGCCGCTTTGCGGCGGAGGCAGGTGGTGATTAGCCGCAGATGAGTTGACCAGTTGTGCATCCAGTGCACCGCATTGCTGGCTGGAGCTGCCGAGAGCCAGATAAGGCTGGCATCGGGCTCTCTCTTCCGCAAGGACGCGCTCCAGGCCTGCTTGGCCCACCGTTCGCCTTTCTGTTAACACCATTATTAATACCGTACAGGTTATGTGCAGCCACTCGGAAAAGAAACCAAAGCAGATGCGGTTAATTGACACTCAGTTTCACACAATCGGCTGGATTCTTGATGGTGAACTATTTGATTACGATGCCAATTTCTCTTTTGGCTCTCCTTCATCCGTGTAAGTTTCTTTAGTTGTGAGTTCATGTATTTGTCTTTTGTGTGCAACGTTCTGTCAACAGTTTTTAACAGACCAAACAGATTTGGACTTTTATCTCTAAATCTTGCGACAAATTCAGACCTAGTGGAAGATCATATCTAAAAATCTAAATTGTCAAGTAAAAATCAGGTTGGTTTCATTTATTTATTCTTTCTGCTTTTTTATGTCAAGTTAATATTCCCTTTAAATTGTGCTACAAATCCTGACATTGATGAGAGGGTACATGGTTGATAATCTTGTCAAAACCTTTGATACGTCTGACACGCCTCTCGCCCACGCCTGCCCCAAATTTTCCAAATAGGAGAAGGTCCTCTAATGTTGTTATAATTTATGCCTGAAGTACAAATTAGTTGAACACAGAATTTTTCCTTTATCCTTTTCCAAGGTTATCCACCCATTTCAAATGTGCGGGTGTGCTGGAGCCTATCCCAGCTGTCTTCGGGCATTAGGCGGGTTCACCCTGAACCGGTTGTCCTGCCAATCGCAGGGCACACAGAGACAAACAACCATTCGCGCTCACACTCATAGCTAGCTACAATTTAGAGTGCTCCAATAATCTGCCATACATGTTTTGGGAATGTGGGAGGAAACCGGAGTACCTGGAGAAAACCCACACAGGC
Source organism: Hippocampus mohnikei (assembly GCA_026261675.1). Classification (NCBI taxonomy): domain Eukaryota; kingdom Metazoa; phylum Chordata; class Actinopteri; order Syngnathiformes; family Syngnathidae; genus Hippocampus; species Hippocampus mohnikei. The sequence goes on along the minus strand of JAKGUB010000325.1, from coordinate 19,830,516 downwards.
ACGGACGGGGGAGTGTGTTTCGACAGTGTGCTTGACCTGAAAATATCATAAATGACTGTGAGGCACGTTTAGCCTTAGCCCCAAGCCCAAGAACCATAGTGTAGCCTTCTCTCAACCCGCTGGAGGTACTCAACCATGTTTGTCCCGCCGAATCCTGTTGAAACTCCCAAAAAGCCCATAAAGGTTTGCATGGAAATGTAGCACGCATTGATCCCCATAGGGTTGTTTTCCCTTCAATAGCGAATATGCCAAAGCTGCCAGGAATGGGAGGAAAGGAAATGGGGAAACGGAGGGCAGTGGAAAGATTGACCATTCCAACAGGTTTATGTCTCCCGGGTGAGGGGGGTTTAGCACTGTGGAGAGCCAGCTGTGACGGCATCCTGCTAGCCACTCTGCTTTGGGAACTTTTTAGGGCTATCATTGACTCAAAATTTCCCTTCTCCTCCACCTCTCCCTGGGGTCAATGTTTTTGTTGGCCGGGCTGTAGTGCTTGGGTGGAGGCTGCTATAGGGCTCTGTGGAGCAGCCACTCCTAAACTTCAGGATATGGGGAGTTGAGCCACCCATAAGGACAGGGTTTCTCAAATATCATGTGAGGAAAACACCTTGGTTCCCGAGTACTAATTAACATGTTCCGATTGGAAGGTGGTATTCATAAATTGAGTTTTATGTTCAGGATGGCTGTCCTCTCTGAGGCCAAAAGCAAGACTTTGCCTTCGAGGTGGGAACAGACCGTGTCATGTCAAAGCCGTGTAGCCAGGTAACAACTGAGTTATCGCCTTGAAGTTCGGAACAGCACACAATGGCGGCCGTCCAACATCGCCGAGGAGCTAAAGGTCGCCTAATCTATTCCACCTGCCCGGACGAGTGATCGTTCCTGAGAAGTCGATCGATTGATTTGAGAGTCTCTCCAAAGAGAGAGTGGCTGCCACTCGCCAAAAGCTGCACAGATTCGGTTTGCAAATCTCTGTTTTAACAAAGTCTTGTTTATTTAGAAAGTCTACAAGTACCATAAATGAGAGAACTAATCAGACCCATCAGGTTACTGTCTAGCACGTTGCGGTAACGGTCTAGCACGTTGTGTTCATCATCACCTTGTCTGTCAAAACGTGGCAAAGTTGACAAGACTATTGGATGTGATAATGAAAGATTTGCTCACCCTTGGCATGAACTCGATCTTTAGATTAAATTAGGTTACACTGCAATTTCACACAGGAATGCAACACGGGAGCTGCATGAACAATTTTGCCGTTGTGGCCTTTTAGATCTACAGCATCATCAACAGAACTCTTTAAACGGAATTCTTGTCAATGCAAAACCATCTTATGCAATGACAAAAAAAAAAGAACTCCTGGAAATTAATTTGACTTTATCAGCCTCATTCTATATGCAATGCAACACATACAAAGATCAGATCTAGTGATGGCCAGGATACAGGAGGTGGGGGGTGAAGTAAACAAAGTGTGAATCTCCGTATTAGGATATTAGGAGTAAAGATATGTTGCACCACCATGCTTTGTTGGACATCTCCCGCCATTAAAGGCAACAGAATAAAACCCGCGCTGTGATTGTTTTTTAATCAAATTGCCTGATTATTCGGGCCTCCCATTGGCCGTTCATTACTCTCACATGGCGCCCGTGTGGGTTGTTATCACCCAATCAGGCGCAGGACAGTATTCTGGAGAGCGCACTTTCGTTTGCATCCTTTAAACCCTGCGAGCCTTCGCTCTCTGCGGACCCGCCAACAGAATGCCTAATTCCAAAGTAAACTGATTGCTCTCCGCAACCAGATTATACTGTGATGATGTTAGCCAAATGAGATCGCTACTCGGATGCAACCAGGGCAGGTGAGGATGCTTGCTGCAAGATGACTGATCAGTATGTTAAAGGAAACAAGGTTGGAGGAAAGAAGAAGAAAAAAAAAGATGTGGAAGGGGTGGTATGAATCGAAACAGTGCGAGTGAGTTGTGTGTGTGTGCACCGTGGGGGTGAGCAGGAATGCAATTTGCTTCTCACCTCAGGCGACTGGGCTCTGAGGCCAGTAAATATGCAAACAAGCTTAGCCTGGCCATCAATATGAAGACCCTGGATGATTACTAATCTCCACCGTAGAAGTAGATTGAGATGTGCTTAGCATCGCGTCGCAATTTATCGAAACAGAACATGCAAGGGGGCTCAAGTCCAAACCTTGTCGAGTTTTGAGTAATGTCGCACCTCGACTCGCGTGGTCGTGAGATGCCGCATGAAAATCAGCACATGATGTCACCCTCCTAAAATAACAGTTGTGCTTTTGGTGTACAATAAATATATGATTACAATCTAGACACAACCTCGAGTGAAAAGTCTTTCAATCTTCAAACGTCGACCTTGGCCAAGAGCAAACCACGCTGAAATGCATATGGTTAAATTGACCCTCAGTATGATCCATGAATGATTGCAGGAAAAATATAAATCTAAATCGATTACTCTTGCAACATTAACAACAGTATAAAATAATAATATATAAATAGTGCCACCGATCGTGATCAGCCATCTTTCACGATCGGCCTATTTCAGCGGGAAAGAATATGATCGGCATCTGTTGCCATTCATTGTCAATCACACACAAAAAAAAATCACCTGCAGCTCTTGCTTTGCTTTGCTTTGCAACCTGTAGTCAACTAGAGACCAGCCTGTGTACAGCGTAGCGTCTCCTCCCTATTTCTTAACACTGCATGTTCCAGACCAAATCAGGTACTGAAGTCTAAATTTGTAAATTTTCTGCAGTCAATTTGAAATGATGTCCTGTTTTTGGTCAATGAAGGTATCGATCGAATGTTTTTTTAAACAATCTGATTCATCCGTTAATAAAAATAAAAAAAATTAAAAAACAACAATTGACAGATTAATCGATTATTAAATCGTATCATTGATGATCAGAATTGACAGCAACTCTGATTGGAACACCTAAGATGGTAAATAAAGAGAAGAATAAAATATTTCACAAAATATCCCTAACTGTTTGTAAAATGATGATGATACAGTGAAACACCTCTATAAAGAAATTGTGTTTGCGGCAAGACATTTTTCACAACAGGGGGTTTTTCACTGTAGCAAATTTGGTCTCAGATGTAAGCACACACACCCACACACACACAGACGTATGTGTACACGCACACACAAACGTATGTGTACTCTATTTTTATTCCAATAGTGCATAAGTATGAGCACACACCTATTTGACACTTCATATTGTCAGTGTAGAAAGAAAAAAATGGAAAGAAATTGTGAAATTTACAATCAGCATTCACTTTCACTTACATCAATTTCTTGGATAATGTCTTTTATTTTGCTTGCTCCGTCTTTCATTTTGATCACTTTTACCCTCTCTTCCAGCATCAGAGCTCTTCTTGTCTTAGCTGCTTGACATCCAAAGGTCCGTTTTGTAGCCATTTTAGCATTATGACGTCCACATTCGTCTGAATCCAACAATAACAAATACTTCTGGACCCAGTGGCTTTTCTTTCCACCATCTCGCTGTCTCTACCTAACCCTAACCCAAGACAGCGTTGCTCAGCTGATGTCATGCAATGAACTTTTAAGCCAGCCACGGGACGCTTCGTAAGTCCTCGATGGCCACAGTTAGCTCTCGAAGGCTAAAAAACTTACGCTATTAGCGTATTCGCGTAAAACCCTTACGTTATTAGCGTAAGGTTTTTAGCCTTCGAGAGCTAACTAGGGCATCGAGGACTACAAAGCGTCCCGTGGCTCGACGGACATTCAAATAAACGAACGTTTCCTCGAATGCTTTACTTATTATCATGCTAAAAACAGCTCTCGAAGGCTAAAAACCTTACACTAATTAGCGCTCCAGTTAGCGTTAAACCAGTGTGGTGGTTGCTGTTGCCGTTTCCGAACGAACCAGTAGAGGTCAGTGTTGGATAAGACTTTGTTGTAGTGAACGTCTTCGCGAGGCTGGAGCAGAGAAAATGATTTCGTAAAACGCAACAGGGGGTTTCGTCGTATGGGGGGCAGGATAATGGGAATTGTGTTAATGCATGAACATTTTTTCACATAAGGGGGTATTTTCGCCCATGTAGGTTTCGTTCTAGAGGAGTTTCACTGTAGTAATAATTAAAATAATAATAATAATAATGAAAACAAAATTTAAAAAACATACGATGATAATGAAAAATGAATATAATCTAAACATATTAGCGAATGTGTAAAACTAAATATAGATAATAATAACACCAAAAAAATCAATCGCAAAAAAATTGACAATGTAGGGCAATGGAAACGAATACATAAATTAATAATTTTAGTTAATAATTTGGAAAATCAATCATCCAGTTTAAAAAAAAGTATGAGTAGTTTGCATAAACCTGCTAACTAAAAATAATGAAATTATAATGGCTGAATAAATAGCTTGTTGGACACTTTCAAATTGACTTGGTGTTAAGTAGTATGTATCCCACATCTCAATATGATGACTGGAACCCACAAAAATGAACGGTGTTAATTTTGGACCTCTTGGCCCCTGATCATCAAGAACGTCTCGTGACATTATGCAGCAGAAACCGAGGTCACAGCTCATCTCAGACTACACATTGTCAGATAGAAACTTTTAAATCTGAGGTGCCTTCATTCAGCATTCTTGTCATTCGGTGTTCGTGATCCATGCCCTGGAAGAGAAGCCTTTGGGGGGGTCGGGGGGGGGGGGGTCATTAGGTGTGTGTATGGCTTAGCGAGACAGCCTGATAAACCAGATGCCTCGGGATGGCCATAGGTTATCCTTCTGGGAGAACCGGAAAGGGGTAGGCTAGCCCAAAACTGTACTCAAGTAAAAGCTAGTGAACTACTAACTGTTGAGTAACTTCTGTTTTACTTTTTTTTTTTTTTTAATAGCGTATGAATGTCAAATGGTCATGCAGTATAGTATAAATGACGACATATATTGTGCAAGCAATCATAAATACCTTTAGATAAAAGTACAAAGGGCTCACTGGTCCAGAATAAAAGTCATGTCTCTTCCTCACAAAAATACTCGAGTAAAAGTCAAGCTTTGTTGCAATAAAACTACTCCAACAACTTAACCTAATCCAAAAAGTTCATTGAGTAAATGTAACGGTGTAAATGCAGCTCTTTTCTCCCCACCTCTGTCGAGACCCGGCATCCATGTCCTTATCTCTCTTCACTGTCTTCTTCTCCCTCTTCTCTTCTCCTCCTTCCTTCTCCCGCTCATCTGCGTCTCACAGCCCATGCTCTCCACTCCCTTGATTGCGCTGCGCCGCCATCACAAATACGGCCGTCCGCGTTGGAGCTTAGCGGTCCAAGACCCTGTCAGCTACAAGGAAAAGAGGAAGGACAGACAAGGGAGTTGTCTGTGGCCCTAGGTGCAGTGCCTGAGGGTGAATTACGTGTGGAGGATAGTTAGTGCGGCGAGCAGGGGTTTGCAGGTGAATGTGCTCTTTTTTGGGAAGACTTTAAGTGCATTTGCATGATCACCTTGAGGCAACGCTTCAAAAAAAAAAAAAAAGACCTTGACATAAAAACGCAGCCTAGAGTTACGTCTTCTCAATGTTTTATTCCGGAATCCAACACTTTGCCCATTCGAGATGATGGGCAAAGTCGCACCCAAAAGCCGCAACCTTTTTGAGGGCTAATAATAGGCCAAAGGTTGTCCTGTGTTCTATTGTTTCACTCATTGTAATGGAAACAACAGCCTTGTCCTTGTAACAGCCAACTACTGTTATTTTGTGATCATGGCGTGCGTGGCTTAACTCATTCACTGCCAACCAAATGCCAAAAGGCTTTTTGACGTCTATAGCGGTCAATGGTAATGAATGAGTTCATGTTCAAGTGGGACAACAGAGAAAACCATTCTTCACTGCATTCGGTGCTTCAGAATATTTATTTTTGCAAGGACCAAACTACAACGTGGACGTTGCGGAATTTAATAACATGCTGTAGAAAATATTGCCACAAGTAAATTTACCAGAAATGGCTGGTATGAGTTCATGTATTTATCTCTAGATGAGGTGAAGCAGCATGTCGCTCATTATCCAGGTTTTTGATAACGGGAATCGAGACTCAGTACTCAAGCCAATGTCCAAGTGCTTGCAGGTGAGCTATTGCCGCCCCAACTTGTGCACCAAGAGATGTTTCTCATGTTTTGGCTCTTTGGCAATCTGTTTATTTTCATGCCGTGTCAGACTTCAGCGTCATTGACTATTTTGACCACTCTCGTGTCAGTCGCTGCGTTGAGTTTGAAGTTGATGAAGCACAACGCCTTCGCTTGCTGCTGCTTCTGCAAGTAGAGCTGAATCCATGCATACTTGATGCAGATTTGTGTACGGCAGAGGAGGAATGAGCATGGGAATCGATTAGGATGGAGAAGGTCAGTGAGTGCACCTCATCCAACCAGTCATCTCACCACTCCCTCAATTTATTTCGGCGGTGAGGATGCGCACCGCTGGCTAACTGGACTCTCTGAACCGTTCATCTCTTCGGCCATCAATCTCCCATCCCCTCCCGTTCATTTATTGCACCGGCCGTTTATCCGTTCTCACCCGTGGCCAGAGGGCCGCGTCTCCATTGCGGCCCTGATCTTCTCCTCCCATCTCCTCCGCCATTTATTTTCCCCGCCACTTGAGCGAGCAGCTTCTCAAGGTCTTCCCACTTGTCATCAGCAAGTCGTTTCCCCCCCCCCCCTCGCCAATCCCGAGTCGTCTTCCAGCCTCCTTTTGTGTTGAGTTCTTCGACGCCTCCTCGGAAGGCGTCGTTTACTCACCGTCCATGCCCGAGTCTGCGTCTTTGTTTTATTCTGTGCGAGTCTCCTCCTCTCTGCATTCCCTCTTCTCCCTCCCTCCATCCTGTCACGGCTCCTCAGTATTCCGCTGCCGTCCTGTGCGAAGTGATTTTGCCCAGACACGTCTGGCTCCGGGTAAAGTGTGGTCCCTCGAGAGCGTGCGCCGCATCCCCTTAGGTCGCCGGCACCATGAATACATTATGATCCCCATTTCCATCCTGTTGCCACGGCAGCACTTTTGGAAGCCGCAGGGCGATTAGAACGAGCGCTGTCGATACAGCCTGATAAGAGTTGGGTGCAGCAGCTGATCTTTTTTTTTTTTTTTTTTTTTTTTGCTTAACCCTTATCTACTGCGTTTTATGCTTCAGGTTGTCCTAGGTTTAAAAAATCCTTAGAATAATTGTCTATTTTAACTATAAACGATGTGGCTCTCAACCATTGTCACCCTCGGACCCACATTTTGGAAAAGTCATGACTCGAGCTGGGAAAAAAAGTCAACCACTCGGTTGTGTCCTCCATGAAAATGTATGCATTGAAACTATTATTAATAAATGTAAAACCATAATTGTGATGCCTGGAATCAAAATAGCATTTTTTTCACACAGACATTTGTTACTGCAGGCGGCCAGACGTACATCACACTCTTCCAGCAACACCAATATCCTTCCATGGGCTGTGCCCAGAGTTTGGGGTTGTTCTTTCATCAAAATTGGAAAAAAAAAAAGAAAGTTTTATGTCAATAATGCGAGGAAGAATAAACACGCGACTTCAAGCCGGTGGGTTTGTCAACCGCACCAAAAAGATTAGCTTGATTCCAAAAGATTCGCTATGATGCCCCTATACACAGACCATTTTTGAGAAATTAAATAAAACATTTGTGGGGGGGTTTGTTTTAAAAATAGCCTCTGAAAATACATGAACTGCATGCTATGTTTTTAAACGTAGTTTCAACTGAATTTGATATTGATAGCTAGGTAGCTATGATGTCTGTTAGCGAAAGGAGGAGCTGGTAGCTATGATGTCCGCTAGCGAGAGGATGAGCTGTATGTCATTGTTTACACAGTAGCTAGCAAACAGAGCACTGTCATGATTCTGTTTGGGACCAACAGGTGGCACTGTAGGGCTCTCCCTGCAGCTGTACACCTGTTGGTCATTCTGTAATTAGTGCTTTAGAAGGACTCCCAGCCCGACCACACATTGTCCAGTCATTATTTGTGTGTTTGCTGCTGTCATGTTTGTTCTGGTCATGTTTCAGTTATTGATAGTTTTTGTTTCAGTCATGGTTTTGTTTGATACTTTGGCTTTGTTTTGTTTTCAGGACTTTGTTTGTTTAGCATTTAGTTTTCTCTGTTATAATACAATTTGTCAAGTACACCCTGCTCCTCTCTTTTGCCTGCTTTTTGGGGTCCACCACCACCTCGCTACGTGACAAGCACAAGTGAGTAACTTTTCCTGACCCTTGCCCAATATTGTACTTTGTATGTACGGTATTCATTGATGGGTGTTTGTGTTAAAGCCGTGTTATCGAAATTCCCAATGCCCAAATTATATCTTTAAAAATTCTATTTTGGGCCATGACTTTAAGAAAAGTCAAAGGACATTTAGGTCATATTAAAAATGGGTCAGATTTGACCCCAAAAATATGAAAGGCTTATAGAAGACCCCAATTATCTGTTCTTTTTATTCCCAGTAGTGTTTTTTTTTCCATGACTGAACTGAATTGATTCTACCTTCCTTCCTGCCTCTTCCTTCACTTCCGTAGCACTGACTGCTTTCATCACATAGCAAGCAAGTCTCTCACCTTTTATATCGCCGCCCTTTCTTCTTTTGTGTGAGGGTGGGTGGGAGACTTGGGTGCACATGATGTATAAAACATGCTGCCTCAGGTAGAGGATGTTGGCGAGGAAGCCATGTCCCCCACTAAATGGCCGGCCGTGTGCACGCGCCTAACACTTCACTGAGCAATCTGTCAACATGTCAGCAACACATGTTTTGTAAAAAGCCTCTGGTGGGAGCCAGGGGAGGAAAAGGAGGAGGAGGAGGAGGAGAAAAGCACTCCTGCCAGACCAGAGAGGAAATGCTTTTTTTCTTCTTCATGCTGTGGATTTTCTATTGCTGGTGCTTACTCCCATAGGGACCACCATCCATACACACACACACACACACACACACACACACACACACACACACACACACACACACACACACACACACACACACACACACACACACACACACACACACACACACACACACGTTGTCTATACTTCAGAAATTTGAGCTTGGGGGAGTTGAGGGGTTTTACCACAAACCACCCCCACTTTTCTGAAATTGTGAAGGTATATTGTGGCAGGTCCCCAAGCGGACTTTTCAAATACCTGAGTTTCTGGAAATTACCAGCAGCCCCCCATACCCCCGAGGGAGGACTTTATCCACACCAGGAAGGGGAGCAGAGATCAGTGGGGAGGTGACTTAATGCATGGCTGAAATAAAAGAATTTTTCTCCCTTCTAGTTTTACTTCCTTCCTTCAGTCCCTGTACTCCCTCTCTCCTCTCGTCGCCCCAGTCATATAGTTTACTCCTCTTGACGGGCCTCGAGTTTAATAAAGTTTCCGAGGATCCTGCCGCTGCCGACAGCTCAACAAATACCCCCGTGTGTTCGCTTTTGTCGGCGATACGAGCTTTTTGTTATGTGCACGCGCGCCGATGTGATTGCTGCCTTTTGTTTTGTTTTTTTTCTTCTCCGCTGCCCTCTCGTCTCACTCCCTCTCTGCATTTTGTGTTCTTCTTTCCCCCCTGCCCCCATCCTCTCGCGAGTTGTCTCCCACTTCAGCACGCACACACACGCAGTGCAAATGCGCGCACAAAGTCAAACTCTGTCACATGTGGTTGAGCTTATTGTTTGGTCCGTCTCCCCCCCCCCCCATTGTATTCCCTTTTGTATTCTGCATGTTTTGTTTGTCGTATTGTGCAGAGATGCAGATAGAATACAAACAGTTTGCCCCGTGTTAACCCTTTGTGCGACTCGCATCGAAATACTTGGCAAGTCAAAATAATACACAAACTTGTCTGCCATTTGAATGCAGCAGTGTCATTGGATTCGAGTCATTGTTGATGAGAAAAACAAATATTTCAGTGACTTAGAAAATATAAAGGAAACATGATGCCACAGTATTTTGCTTTTATTTTGCTGCAGTAACATCTGGGTGACATTTGTTTCATGTTTGAACTGCAAGGCCCTGTAAGCATCAGATAAATTATTATTTTTATATTTTTAGATTGTGCCCCCAAGTATTGGTAACAAATTGGGGTTGCTCGGGGACCACTAGTGAGTCTCACACACCACACTTTGGGAAATACAGGTCCACACGAATTAATCCCAATGTAACTTTATTGCCTTTTTCGTGACCGAAAAAAGGATGTTCCCAAACGAAGGTCAAGAATACAAAAACTCTACCTTGAAAACTCAATCAACCTCTCTTGGTTTCATCGGCTGTGATGTTTTCATGTGACACATACGCACAAAGTAATTGCTGTCTCCCTGAGATGTCTTCACAGGTGCTCATGAGAACAAAATCCAGACCTACCATTGGCCCAGCAGTATTATGAGACGGTATAAAAGCCAAAATTGTCACAAATTATCCATCCATCCATTTTCCAATTCCCTTATCCTTACAAGGGTCCCGGGCGTGCTGCAGCCTTATCCCAGGGTTCTTTGGGCAGTAAGCGGGGTCCACCCTGAACTGGTTTCCAGCCAATCACGCTCACAATCACACCTAGGGACAATTTAGAGTGTCCCATTAACCTGCCACGCCTGTTTTGGCAATCTGAGAGGAAACCGGATTACCCGGAAAAAACCCAAACAGGCACTGGAGAACATGCAACCTCCTCACAGGAAGGCCAGAATCAGAATTGAACCATGAAACTCTGCACTCTCCAAACACTCTCCATCATGCCGTGTCATAAATCATAAATAAAGAAATCTACATCATTTTTACCCAGCTGCAACACTTTTCTCAAGTGTAGTGGGGCCCGTGAGTCCATTTTGAGCATGCACCCAATCTCCCAAATATCTTTTTTTAGTTTTGCCGTGCAAACGATTCAATGATAATAAAGCCTCATTTATAAACTCCAAAAAAGGTCTGTCTTTACCAAATACTTTACTCCATCCTCTCTCTTCTGTTGGTAAATAATTAAATCTTCTTGTTCCAAGTGCAGGTCTTAATAGGGACTAGAAGCTATGGTCGTGGCTAAACAAGGCAGCCTGGCTCAGCAGTGAAACGAAGGGATTTGGGCTGCAAGAGGGCAACATCGCTCCCTTCAAAAAGGCTAACATTAATTAGACCCTATAGGATAAAGGTTAGCTGAGGCAGAGGCTGAGGAGAGGGCTGGTTGTATGTGTGGCGAATCTTAACACAAAATGTTATGAAAGCCTTCTGTGGGCTCACACATGCACACACAAACATACATATATATGTATATACAAGTGTTTTATTTCTTAATAATAGCATTATTATTTTGAACCACACACTAGCGAGAAACATAAATGCAAAAAGGCAAGTATAACTCTTAACGGATTAATTGCATTTCCATATCAATGGAAAACATGACATCAATTTATGAATTTCAGGTAAATAGCGGATTCCCACTCAAAAAAACAAAACAAAAACAACCCCCACAAAAAAAAGAATGCACTTCCAAATTTGAGCTGGTTGTGAATAATTTTAGGTTATTGCATCTGGAAAAAGAATGTCTTTTCAGCAGAAAAAGAAACATCTTTGCACAACAAACAAGTTACACAACAACAAAAAGTTGCAAAATCCTTTTTCCAGATGCCTAAATGGAATGAGAACACTAATTGCCGAAGCCTGAATATCTTCCATTTTTCAATGTTAACATGACTGCTGTGGAAAGGCCATTGAACTATAAATACGAACGCTGGCTTTCGCACAGTGCTGCCCGCCTCTCCCGCGCGACTTGAACGTCGCCGCCGCCCTCGCCTCGTTGAATCTTTTCGATACAGTAGTGGATGCTATTTTCTTAATATTATGGTGCGAGCATGCGACTGCAACACACAAAACGCAGTTTAAACTGTTATCGGAGATCGTGGCGCCGCCACGATTCAATGTTGTTGACAGACGACAGGGCAAACGACGAACGTGAATATCGCGAAAGTTTGCACCAATGTAAACGCTCTAAATTCATCTTTCCTTTTGTTATTTATAATTTTGTCTGTGGTTTCATTGTTCTTGTTTTGATTGTAAAGCGTCCTTAAGTGTTTTGAAAGGCTATTATTACACAAAAATGTAGAAGGTTTGAAAAAAAATGCCGACCGTAAAGTTTTTCTTTGAGGTAGAAATTCTCGGTCGATCGGGTTACCGGAAACACACTACTTTTTTTTCTACGCCTAACCCTTTGTGCGGCTCGCATCGAAATACTTGGCAAGTCAAAATAATACACAAACTTGTCTGCCATTTGAATGCAGCAGTGTCATTGGATTCGAGTCATTGTTGATGAGAAAAACAAATATTTCAGTGACTTAGAAAATATAAAGGAAACATGATGCCACAGTATTTTGCTTTTATTTTGCTGCAGTAACATCTGGGTGACATTTTTTTCATGTTTGAACTGCAAGGCCCTGTAAGCATCAGAGAAATTATTATTTTTATATTTTTAGATTGTGCCCCCAAGTATTGGTAACAAATTGGGGTTGCTCGGGGACCACTAGTGAGTCTCACACACCACACTTTGGGAAATACAGGTCCACACGAATTAATCCCACTGTAACTTTATTGCCTTTTTCGTGACCGAAAAAAGGATGTTCCCAAACGAAGGTCAAGAATACAAAAACTCTACCTTGAAAACTCAATCAACCTCTCTTGGTTTCATCGGCTGTGATGTTTTCATGTGACACATACGCACAAAGTAATTGCTGTCTCCCTGAGATGTCTTCACAGGTGCTCATGAGAACAAAATCCAGACCTACCATTGGCCCAGCAGTATTATGAGACGGTATAAAAGCCAAAATTGTCACAAATTATCCATCCATCCATTTTCCAATTCCCTTATCCTTACAAGGGTCCCGGGCGTGCTGCAGCCTTATCCCAGGGTTCTTTGGGCAGTAAGCGGGGTCCACCCTGAACTGGTTTCCAGCCAATCACGCTCACAATCACACCTAGGGACAATTTAGAGTGTCCCATTAACCTGCCACGCCTGTTTTGGCAATCTGAGAGGAAACCGGATTACCCGGAAAAAACCCAAACAGGCACTGGAGAACATGCAACCTCCTCACAGGAAGGCCAGCATCAGAATCGAACCATGAAACTCTGCACTCTCCAAACACTCTCCATCATGCCGTGTCATAAATCATAAATAAAGAAATCTACATCATTTTTACCCAGCTGCAACACTTTTCTCAAGTGTAGTGGGGCCCGTGAGTCCATTTTGAGCATGCACCCAATCTCCCAAATATCTTTTTTAGTTTTGCCGTGCAAACGATTCAATGATAATAAAGCCTCATTTATAAACTCCAAAAAAGGTCTGTCTTTACCAAATACTTTACTCCATCCTCTCTCTTCTGTTGGTAAATAATTAAATCTTCTTGTTCCAAGTGCAGGTCTTAATAGGGACTAGAAGCTATGGTCGTGGCTAAACAAGGCAGCCTGGCTCAGCAGTGAAACGAAGGGATTTGGGCTGCAAGAGGGCAACATCGCTCCCTTCAAAAAGGCTAACATTAATTAGACCCTATAGGATAAAGGTTAGCTGAGGCAGAGGCTGAGGAGAGGGCTGGTTGTATGTGTGGCGAATCTTAACACAAAATGTTATGAAAGCCTTCTGTGGGCTCACACATGCACACACAAACATACATATATATGTATTTACAAGTGTTTTATTTCTTACTAATAGCATTATTATTTTGAACCACACACTAGCGAGAAACATAAATGCAAAAAGGCAAGTATAACTCTTAACAGATTAATTGCATTTCCATATCAATGGAAAACATGACATCAATTTATGAATTTCAGGTGAATAGCGGATTCCCACTCAAAAAAACAAAACAAAAACAACCCCCACAAAAAAAAGAATGCACTTCCAAATTTGAGCTGGTTGTGAATAATTTTAGGTTATTGCATCTGGAAAAAAAATGTCTTTTCAGCAGAAAAAGAAACATCTTTGCACAACAAACAAGTTACACAACAACAAAAAGTTGCAAAATCCTTTTTCCAGATGCCTAAATGGAATGAGAACACTAATTGCCGAAGCCTGAATATCTTCCATTTTTCAATGTTAACATGACTGCTGTGGAAAGGCCATTGAACTATAAATACGAACGCTGGCTTTCGCACAGTGCTGCATATATTTGCGAGCGTCTTATTTTAACATTCACACATACTGTATGAAGGCCAAGGCAGAGTGCTAACTCAAGAGAATTCCATATTTAGAAAGCCATGATTCCTTTTTTGTCATGTCGCATTACAGTAACCGAGTTCTTGCATTTTCTAAAGGAGAAAAATATAAATTGCTTATGTGACGGGTGCATTTAATTCCCAAAAAGTGAACCTGAGCTCCACCACGACACTCAAACCCACTGAATGCATAGTGCATCGTCTCCAGCTGCACTACAAACATGAAGAGTTGCACAGGACCACCTCAGTCGCCCTGACCGAAACGCAAATTGAGAAAAGACAGACCTCTGACCAATAGTCTTTACCACTGTTGGCTTTACGTCTCTGCAACTGTCCTTTGCTGATTCATCACCATATTTGCACACCAAATTGAATTAAAGGTCACCCTGGTTGTAATATTCTCCTGCTAATTCCGATAGCAACTTGAGCACCGGTAGCGCTTTTATTACCTCCTCACTGTATATTCCAATTACAGACGTACAGACGCAATATACATTAGCCCCGTGTTAGCACTGCTCATCGTGTCTGCGACAGGCAGATTAAAAAAAAAAAAAAGTAATTATCTGATATGGGTGTTGCAGTTAGTGATAGATGATATTGGAAGGTGATTATATATGCAGTCACTATCCTGTATCAGGATCCCTGGGAGGGCTCCATCATTGATGGTTGGTTCCTACGGCTTCGACAGAGTTCGATGGCTCCAATGTCGCTGAAGTGGGGTACAGTGGACATATTTGTCATCTGTGTTTTCTGACGAAAATGTATTTCAATCGGAATCACTTATACATTGGAGTCCACTGTCTCTCCACACAGCTAATTTTTTTACAGCTAACATTTGAAATGTAAGGAACCCCTACAAGAGAAAACAAATCACCACGTGTGCTTACTGCTGTAATAGTGCACACGTCCTAAACTACTGTATGTCTATCGTCGTAGCAAGACTGACTTGTGAAGAGGCATCATGGTGCCGCAAAACATCTTGACTGCTGGAAAATACAAAGAAGAAAGAAGGAATAAGAGTAGAAATAAAAATGTAAGAAGCTAGGCTAACTTAGCTCATCAGCTAATGACATTTGGGTTGCAGCCTCTTCTCGTTGTCATTTTTGCTGTGGGGAGTGATTTTTGAATGACTCCTAATTGGCTAACATTTCGTTTACAATGGTCCATATTCAGACTGTTTGGCCTTGGCGGAGGTCTTTCCTCCACTGAGCGCCTTTTTCATTTGGTGTTGGCTGGCGTTCCTGCCGAATTCCTCTCCTGGGAAAGAAACACAAATAGCCTCCCAGGTGGTGGTGATGTGTTACTAAGTAAGTAAAGCCTAGCAGTGATTGCCTTCTTGCAAATTAGGAGCTCCCATTATGGATCTGGGAGGAGGAGTAGGAAGGTTTTTTTAAAATGAAGATAATTTCTTTTTACTTTCACAGTGACCCTGGAAGTTTGCCACTTACCAAAAACAATGCGAAGTTGTTTTTCCGTTTAATCTTTTTTTTTTCTGCTGATAAATAGCTAAACAGTAATAAATCAATTTGCCGTGATGGATGAATAAGTAAAAATGCCCTATAGTCATTCGCCTGCTTGTATTCCATCCGGCCTGATGAAGATGCGATTGAGGAATAGTCAGGTGCGTGCCTGCACGAGTACGTACACATGTATTTGCAATGCGCTTATTAGCATTACTCTATAGCCTGGATATAATAGAAAAGGGCAGGCGGAAACAAAGCAAACCCTGAAATCTGTCAGCCATTTGTGCTCACATACTATACACACATGTCGGGAGTCTTCTGGCACGCTTTAGTGGTCCCAGGGAAGTGCTGGTCCAGGGCCTGTTTGGTTCTCCAGGGAGCATCCGCCTCCCCAGCCCTCTCCAACCAGCCGCCAACCTCCCAGCCCCTTCCCCCCTTCCTGTGCAGTCTGTGGACACAGTGTGAGGCAACAAGGTTGCACAGGAAAAAAAAAAAAAAACTCAAGCATGTCCGTAGGAGTCTCCTCAAAGACGAGGAGACTCATCACAGTGGTAATTGTGTCGAGTGAGAGATCAGATGAATTATTGGGAAAATAACAGAAACTCTCGCTGTGGCTTTTGTTACTTTTGCGTTTGTGCCGTTTTCCCCCACATTGATCCACCCTTCCATCTGTCATCTTTTACTCGCCGTCTTCTTCTTCAGCTGCTGCTGCTGCTGCTCTCTGCTTGGAAGTTGGATTCAAGAGTGCAGAGAGGAGCCTTCTGGCTCACACAGAGAGGAGGGATGAAGCTGTTTATTCATCTGGAGGGTATTAGAGGCATGATTAAGGAGAGGAGGGAGCGGCGAGGCTGATGCGACGTCTGAATCGCTCGTTCATTGGCCGCCGCCAGGATTCGGGCCAAAAAAATAAATTGGAGAAGAATGACTGGAAAAGAACTTGTGAAATGTAATTCTCTCAGGAAAAAGGGAAAAATGTCGATCCTGAGCTAATTATTAATAAATGCAGGTTCTCTTGGACCTTGGAGAGGTGTCAGTGCCGCAGTCACAGAGGGTTAAGAATTCTTGACATTTAAGACAGGGATGCATGAAAATACATCGTCTTGCTTGAGTAGATGCTGGTTTTGTTTTTGTTTTTTTCGTACGTGTGTGTGTGTTTTGTTTTGTTTTTTTCTTCTCCTCCCGCTCTGCTCTCCGTGTTTTTGTCTCCCTCCCGGGCTGTCTCCTGTTGTTCTACCACTGACAAGCATGGACGCCTTTGAGGAGATATCAAATAGAACCTCTGTGTATTAATCAGGGGGAAAAAAAACAGAAGTCACAGGTCAAGAAGCAAGGGGCAGACATTTTCTTTCTGCATGCTGTTGCTAAAGCACACGGTCTACTGATTTTTTTTCATCCCTTAGCTCATCTTTTTAAAATATTGAAGACCCCACACGATGTGGAACTGTACGTGTGCTCACTCCTTTTATAGTGTGTGGTGTACAAGACATAACTAACATAGAACACCACATACGGGATATAATATCTCGAATGACAATTGCCAAACTCCTCCACAAATCAGATTTTTGCCATGATACCAAGACTGACCTTTGAGAGGCAGAATGGTGGTTCATGCTCTCTCGATTGCCGGAAGGAAGTGTCATGGTCATAGAAGAATTTTAAAAGATGCTAATTGTTATATTATCTGCAATTTACATTCAGGTTGCAAACTCATCTTGTCATTTTTTACGGTGGCCATCGACTTGTGAGAAATGTTCTAAAAACACTCATTTGCAATTTGTTGCCTTCCACGTCGCAGTCACGGAGCCCGTGGCTCGATCCAACTTGGTTTGAACCACGCACATATGGATTTGCAACCTGTAAGAGTGAACAGGTTTAACCAAGCCATTATCTAAACAGATTGGGGAGGGGGGAAAAAATCTCTCTTAACACACCCCACACCACAGGATAATCGCTCAAGATAATCATTTACTGATGTAATAATTGAAGCAGGTCGATGAGAGGGAGCAGAGTGGGTAGGAGTGAGAGCCATTTTTCGCATTAAGGTGCTTATTACTTTTTAGTATATCTTTTTGTCTTCATTTGAAATCATGCACTCTCCCAGAACTGCGCTCTGCCCCCCCAAAAGTACCCCTACCAACACTAAAGTCGTGTCTCTAGAAACTTTCCACTGAAGTTGCTGTACTCTAAGTCAGTATATTTTCACACACAACAATTATATTCCTCTAAGCTCTAATTCTATTTCTCTCACTCACATTTACCTGAATAAGTAAAAACGAGAGAGGAATAAAATCGCACAGTCCACACATGGGCGGGCGCTAGCAACAGCACATAGAATGGATTACTAGATTTTGCACCTGATCTGCCGCAGTGTTGAGGGAACACAGACGCGCGCATGCACACAAATACACAAACAGCTCCTGCCCGCCCCGTCCTCCCTTAGAGCCAGTGCAGTGAGGCAGGCGATGGAGGGGTCATGCTGTGGGACAGATTGTCATCCTCCTCTCTTCCCCTGCGAGACTCACTGTGGCCACTGGACAAGCCAAGACCCACAGGACGGCCTTCTTCCTGTTTGCCTCAATCGCTTCTCTTCTTCCACTACCACAAGCTTAGACCAGACCAGCACGACCAGCAGCATCACTAAAAAGCACTGCAAATCATGTTTTTAAAATTATGCATCTGTTGTTTTGTTTGGTTTGAGCCATTAGCTCACCATCTGGGTCACTCACTGGCTAATGGAGAGACTAGCTAGCCACCTGCCAAAGATGGAATCGTTAGCTACTTGATTAAATACCCAGCAACTAGCTGACTGACTGACCCATGGGTTTGTTAGCCTAACTAACAAACTAACTAACTGCATATTGCACAAAAAAGGTAAAAAAGGAGGTAATAAGATAAAATACTTTTTTTTTTTTTAAAGCACACAAGTTGACCATCGTTGATTTTGCTCTTGGGAGGCCAAGATGTATTTTGCCCATATTTAAAATGGCATTTTTGCCATGCCACCCCCTCCAGTAGCACTGATGAAATAGAAAATATTGTTTAACACTACTGTCAGTAAATATTAGTTTTTATTTTGGTAGTTTTTGTTTGTTTGCGCAAGTTTATGAGTGTATCAGGGGCATGTCTGCCATATAGTATGTCATCCATTTCTCACTATCATGGGCCTAAAAAAATGAAAAAAGTTAATGATGACCAGCCGCCCTACTTTTCCTCGGCTCTGCCCTTCCATTTGTCTAACTTTCCCGGGGTGCCACTGGGGCAGTGTGATTTCTGGGACAGTGACCAAGTGTGCCTGTCTGAGCTGGGGGACGTGTCTAATGTGGACAAAGTAGTTGATGCTTTGCCGCTTTCCTCCTGGCTGAGAGGCGGGGCCACGAGGGTGCTGGCATAAATGAACGCTTGGACTGCAGAGTCCAGACAGTGCTTGACGCTTGTCCGTTGCTGAATGCACTTGAAGGCTTGTGATGACCGTTTCAGGGATCTTGCTGATGAAACCCCAGGAAGTGAAGTCTTATTTCATCTGCTGACTTCCTGCGTTGGCCTCTAGCACTGCTCACACACACACACACACACACACACACACACACACACACACACACACACACACACACACACACACACACACACACACACACACACACACAAATACACAAACCTAACACCTCCCCTCTCATCCTGTAGCATTGATTGATCTCTCGTGACACGGAGGGGGACCTGACATTTGTCAGTTATGCGTTGAGGTATATTGTGTTTGCTTGACTCATTAGCCAACCTGTTACCCACCTACCAAACTAACTAACTAACTGCTGGATATAGTAGTTGCATCTGTAACATCGTTAAGGAGGGGTTAACAATTACATTATTTACGGTATAATGCAAAACTGTGCTGTGTTAGCATCTAGCTTACTTACTCGTTTGTACTGACTGACAACTAGCAACCAAGCTTGCAAGCTAACAACCCACTAATGAAGTAGCTGACTTGCCTAGTTATTTGGTAGCTGGCTAACAATATTACAACAATAGAAACATTAAAATAAAAGCAACTCACACATCTATGAGAAGTGATTTCTTATTTGTATGACACAAAAATGGGTGTGGATATTGCAAATAAATGTTACTTTCCAAAATGTGGAGTATATGAAGCCAAAAGTCACCATCTTAGGAGTAGAAAATGTGTCGCTAATGCTAACAGCTAACAGCGGCTTCAAAGATGATTGGCAGTTAGGACGTTAGTAATGACAAAGTTATTTCAAAGAACTCTTAAACCGACGTTCAGTCAGGGTGCTGAGAGATAATGTGAAAATTCATTTTGCCGCATCCTCCATTCGATCTTAAGTGATGGTGTCACAAAGCGTGCTGTACATGACGAGTGCGTTGTTCACACACACGCTGCTATTTGGGCATCAGAAAAGCTCAAGTGCCGAGACGACACATGCAGTTGTCTCGTGGGGAAACGCTCGCTACTTCTTCCGGAATAATAATAATAATACAAAAAGAAACGATCACGTCTCTGAATATGAAGGGAGGTCACGGTGTTACATCAGACAAGTTGTCAGCTTTCTGTTTATTCAATGAGTCCCCAAACCCCCATGTACCAACAAATACACTCACATTCAAAGCATAGAGTGTCTCTGATGACAAGCATACAGACAAAGATGTAATTTACAAGAGCTTTGGATTTGAGTCTAGCATAGCTTGGAAGTAGTTTATGAAGATACAATATGGATTTAAGAGTTACTGTCATTCCTAAACTACACTGTGGACTGTTTGCTGTCCGATTGCAGGCTACGTGTAGACATTCAGCTTCCAACCAATAGACAATTCTTAAATTAACTTGCACGCTTTATACACGAGTGCCTTAGCCAAGATTGGAACCCAAATCAGAACTGTGAGGAAGCCTTTCAAACATCCATAAATCTCCAATTTAAATCACATTCATCAGGATCTGATCACTGTGCTCCAGAGGCGATGAAAACCAAAACTGTTTTTCACCACCATTTATGTTCTATTCCAAAGGGTGACTGTGTCATCAGATGAATTAATGTCATGCTTTCTTGAAAATATGCCCATGGATTTTGTTAAGAACCAAATATATTAATAGCAAGCATAAATCAAAATGTATCCTCTAGGTTTTGGAGTCCAAAAATGGCAGGTGACCTGTTCCCAGTTTTAAGGGCTTTATTTGAACAGGAGTATTTGCTCTGGGAAAGGTTGCTATGAATGAACACAGAGGAAGCAGAGCACAAAGAACACTTCAGTCTGCTACGGGAAACCTCCAGACCTACGTGCGCGAGAAAAAAAATATATGGTTATTACTTGTGTGAATAGAAAAGTGTTTTTTTTTTTTTAATGTAGTGCTCTGCATGTATGGAACCTGTAGAAATTTACTTGACACATGAGCTAAACTAAAGGGTGAACACGAGCAGTATTGCATTCGCCTTCACCCAACACCGCAGATGTCCTTGAATCTTTTTGGACTTTGCTTTTACTTCTTAAATTACCTCGACTTGAATCTGGCCCTGGAATAAAACATGGACAAGAGCCTCAAAAAGCCAAAGAAAAAATATCTATTAAAGGGTTAACCTTTTCATGGCTGCGGTTTGTGAGCTATGCTGAGATGGCACAAGGAGTCATGCCTGGCATATTTTTCAATGATATGTTGGTTAAATTCTAAGTTGTACGAGCTCAGGGTAGTTCATAACTGAACATCTTGATTGAATTCCAAACTGCATATCCAGGCATATTTTTTTTCCTGAAAATGTTGGCCAAATCGTTCAACTTCACTGGCATTCAAATCTTGAGGGATGGGATATTATTTTCATGGATTTCCAAGTTGAATGAAATAAGGGAGATT
The DNA here is from genome assembly GCA_026261675.1 of Hippocampus mohnikei. Taxonomy (NCBI): domain Eukaryota; kingdom Metazoa; phylum Chordata; class Actinopteri; order Syngnathiformes; family Syngnathidae; genus Hippocampus; species Hippocampus mohnikei. Next base: position 19,809,001 of record JAKGUB010000325.1, on the reverse strand, counting down.
TGGCTTTCGAGGCATCCTCTAAAATATACTTTGCTCCCTGAATATTTGAGTGGAATTCCAAATTGAAAGACCAGACCAGAGATATTTGTCTTTCAAAGACTTTTTTTTTTCCAAATGTAATTTGTTTGCATTTCTACAAGTACATTCCCAAATGTCTTGGTTGGATTCTCGTATGAAATCAGGGCCACTCGACGAAGGTGGAGCATGTGTAGCAAGAAGCCATTTAATATTTGCCGATATTGGATTGAAAACGTGGGTAGAATATACATTCTCTCTTTACTGTTTGCTGTCAATAGCCCCATCATTAAATTGTCCCATATTGCTTTATGTTATAATGCGCCACGTATTCTGTTTGTGATGAGGATAAGCCGTTCGGATAACGGATGGATGGTACCTGAGCCTTTAGTGCGGATGGCATTTTCTTGTTTCACTTTGAGACTTGAACGAATGCAGTTTCACATTTGTGTCTCAAGAATACAAATATTTAGTGCTTGGATTCCTTTGTGTTGCCAAAAATCTTTGCACCTTGGTGGAGGTCTGTGCACGACTGAATGCCTTTCTAGTTGCTGTGCTTGTTTTTTCAGTCACGTCAATAAAGGCTAGGATCTCATGTCCCCAGCTAATGTACGACGATGGCACACTCCCTGCGGCTGGGGTTGTTTTGTTCCATATGAGAGACATTTAACGGCGTGAGTGGGAGGTGGTGCTGGCGTTGAAGGGGTAGGGACACAACTCCCAAAGAGGGACAGGCCTTAAGATGGAGGTCTTCCTCCCAGGATGTGACAGGCTGTTGGCTGAAGGATGCTCAGGAAGGCCTTGGCAGTCCAACAAAGACAGCCCTTCAGCTGCAGGGTGTAGTTTTTCAGGCCCCAGCATCCCCTTTGGCAGCAGCACAGAGAGCGCTGGCGTGCACAGGCCCCCGGCCCGAGAGACTGGGAAGTAAGGCCTGTTCTTTTATTTACTCAGGCTGCTGCTGAGGCCTGGGCATTTCTTGTCAGGGTGAAGAAGGGGAAAAAAAAAAACAAGTCTGTCTCTCTCTTTCCTCTGCCGGTCTCCTGAGGAAGGATTGCGCTTTCATCCACGGTTGTTCATATACTTGTTTTGGCCATTGGACTTCCATCTCTGTGTTCTGTGTATGTGTGGGAGAGAGCGAGAGAATCAACCTTCACCCAAAAAAAAAAAAAAATATATATATAAATATATAAATATAAAAAAAATATATATATATATATATATATATATATATATATATATATATATATATATATATATATATATATATATATATATATATATATATATATATATATATATATATATATATATATATATATATATATATATATATATATATATATATATATATATATATATATATATATACACACACATACACACACATGACTTTTCAAGGCATGTTTTCAATGACTATTGTGGTCCCTTTCCGAACTGTACGCCTTCATAAGCATGGTGCATTCGAGATAATTCTTTTGCTTATAATTTCGGTCGGGGTATTGTATAATCCCTGAGGTGTTTCGCTTTCAGGTGAAGTATTTGAAAATGTGTTAGAATTACTCATCCTACGAACTCAGGGGTATTTGATTAACTCCATCCATCCATTTTGTCATCCGCTTTATCCTCACACCTGGAGCCTATCCCAGGTGTCTTTGGTTGCCAGCCAATCGCAGGACATAGACAAACAATCATTTGCACTCACAATTACACTTAGCGGCAATTTAGAGTTTTCCAATAGCCTGACATGCATTGTTTTGGAATGTGGGAGGAAGCCAGAATACCTGGAGAAAACCCACGCATGCACGGAGAGAACATGGAGAAAAACTCCACACAGGAAGGCTGGAGCCAGAGTCAACCTGTGCACTGTGAGGTTGACGTGGGTTTGAATTCCTTGACTTTAGAGGCATTTTTTAGGTTTTCCTCATAAATCCCCTTCAAATTCTCCACTGCACGATTCCAGGGAAAATTTTAATGCAGAAATGACGCCAGAGTCTGAATTGTACGCTGTCAGGGTGTTTGGCTTTAGAGGTAATTTTTTTCTCACTTTGAGTGACAAATGTCTCCCTGTTTTGCTTTGATATGCCAGAAACTGACTTGATAAACTAATAGCAAAACATGATCATTCATTCTCTTTGCTGAATACAAAATCCAGTGACTGTTTTTTTTTTGTTTGTTTTTTAAATTCATGTTTATGTGTCCTTGGAGTAACAGTACTAAATAAATAATTGACATCAAGCAAATAAGCAAACGATGAAACGACAGCTTGACGGTGTCCCAAGGCAAATGCATCCTCGTTTAGGGTCGTCGAATTTCATTTAACCTTGTATATGGGCTCATTTGTTTGTTTGTTTTATCGCGTTGTCTTCACGCCAATACGTTTGACTGTAAGGCATTGGCGAGGGTCATTCTTCATACGCTGTCTCCGTGGTAGAGGTAGCGAGGGCAAAGCCGCCCCCTCTGTGGAGGAGGGCATCGCACTGAGTCAGCCGCCCTCCCGCAAAGCAAAGAGAGAGGCGCCGATGCGGGCTGGCAAACCAAGCGAGGTTTGCACCTTGAGAGGGATGTGTCGAGTGGGCGCCTCGCCAGCGGGTGGGGGGGGGGAGGTGCTCACGAGGGCCGCCGTGTGGAGGTGGGCTCTCGACGTGGTGCTTTCAGCACTTTACGGTGGGGGGTGGGGACAAGGGAATGTCCTCCTCTGACTGCGCCTGTTTCCTGTAGATAGGCCCTGATGGGGAGTGGGGGGGGGGGGGGGGCAAGTGCTCGGAGAGGGCATGATATCCTGATGAAGGGCAGATCACGTTGTCAAAACAACAGCAAGGGGAAGACGAGGAGACACTTGGATTTGTCAGCTCAAACTCTTTCCAGGTTGTCTCCTGCAAAAACCCTTTCCTTCACCACCTTCCTTCATAAATCTTTGCAGTTTCCTCTTGTTTGTCCATTTCTCGGTGTTGGCCTATTGACGTCGCTTTTTCTGAAAGGCTTGGGATTACACGGTTTTACTTAGGTAAGGAAGTCGAGAGCACTTGGAATGGGACAGCAGGAAGAAGTGGCCTGTAACCTCTTGAACTTGTGGAAGTGCTGTTTTCCACTTGTGTTACTGCACAATGCAACAGTGCTGGAAGTCAGCACGTTGGCACATTAGGGGACCGCCAAGTATTTGTAACACATTTGGGAGCAGTCTTGTTGGCGTCCCCTGTGATTCTCCGCACCTGCTTGCCCTTGAATGAGTGAGGCTAGGCACACGGGGATTTTCAACAAGTCATTTCCCCCCAGAAACATACAGTAAATGCCCACGCAACAGATGGTGCAGTAATTCTAACTCTAAAGTCATTTTAGCCAATCAGAAGCCTGAGGAAAGTCAGTTGCAACAATGGCAAAACGTGGCGTTGTTCTCGAAAATAATTCATCCATCCATCCATTTTCATGACCGCTTTTCCTGTTCACGATCGCGGTGTGTTGGAGCTTATCACAGCTGACTTCGGGCCAAAAGCGGACTATACCTTGAAAGTGGGTGCCAGTCAGTTGCAAAACACATGAAGGTGGTGTGCCACTGAGTGTCGAATCAGAATCAGAATCAGAATCATCTTTATTGGCCAAGTATGTAGAACACACAAGGAATTTTTCTCCGGTATAACACGCTGCATTAGTATCATCATAAACAAGAACATGACAAATAGGTATGGAAGGACATTTCATAATGTAAGTGAACCATAGTTTCAAGCAGAGCTAAAGTGATCAGTGATAGAATACAATACTATTACAGTTTGTACAGTTGGTGCAGAGAATCATTGAACCATTTTAGAGAGATACAATATTTGTTGTACAAGAAGAGTGACTACATCAGAGACTGTTTAGGGAGTTAATGGCTAGAGGGAAGAAGCTGTTTAAGTGTCTGCTGGATTTGGTGCGCATGGATCTGTAGCGCCTGCCTGAGGGGAGTAGCTGGAAAAGGTGGTGGGCAGGATGCGGGGGATCCAGGAGGATTTTCCGTGCCCTTGTCTTGATTCTTGCAGTGTGCAAGTCCTCAAGAGTGGGTAGGGCGGTGCCAATGATTGGTAATGTAGCAAATGTTGGATTCGCCAATCTTCTGATGAATGTTGGTGTTAATCGTCTCTGTCATTAGCGATTTTTAGCTGTGCTTCGAGAGAGTTATGACCATTCACGCGAGTGTTCGGGAAAGTGGTTGCAAAAGACAGATGGCGACTGTTAGCCACTGTTTTGAACAGTAATGCGAAGATCAGCAACTATTTGCCATTCCTTTGCGACCTTTTGGGAACCTTTGTGACCTTTTGCCAACTCCTGGCAGTTATATGCCACCATCGAAGAGAGATCTCGAAAATATGGAAACGAAATTCAGCAGCAACAGGGGCTCTGCAGCATTTTCAGAAACTGAAGGGAGTCCTTCCTCAGCCTTGACTTTGCCATGAACGTCCAAGACCCCCCCCCCCAAAGCCCTTGAATGCAAATAGCTATTATAACCTCTTTGACATGTCATTAGACAGAAGCTCCCTTGTTTTCCCCCTCCGCGAAATGCGCAGTCCTTCCAACATTATCACTTGCCTCGTAGCTTTGCATTCTGATAAATATGATAATAATGTTCATTCAATAATGGGATATGTATTGACTGATGATCTGAACACTAAACTTTTCATGAAAATCATTTGTCTTGCGGCGGAGGCTTCCTAAAGGCTATGTATGGCTGTGTTTGAAATTGCACGTTTAATCTTCTCTCCCACCACCACCACCACCATTGTTGATTTTTTTTCTTGTTTTTCATCTGGCTTTAAAGTTGTTTCAAGGACTCTTGTTTTTTTTTATAGTCTTGTAGCTGTTCAGTAATAATAGAAATGTTCTAATTTACCTCATGCCAGGCTTACATCCTCAAGTACACCCACTGTCTTGCTTTGGCTTTAAATGTCAGAGGGATTGTGTTATGAGTCACAGTGGGCTAAGCCATTACATGGCCACATACAAGGTTAATTGTGGTAAAAGTATTTCTTCTTATTATCATCTCTAATTATACTTTCAATTGTGTGCTTTACAGTAACTTTTTGGATAACACCTACAGGGAGTCATTGTTCGATTTTATTTAAAAAACAAAATAATTCGCATCCAACTTACAGTTAGCATGATCGACAGCGCAATAGTGAGCCGCCTTTTAGTGTATAAGCCAATGAATGAGACAAATGGGTTGCTAACATAAAGACGTGTATTACCCCCCCCCCCCCCCCATACCCTCACTGACAACCACTTTTCTTTTTCTTTTTATTTCCTTTTCAGACGGTGCAGACATCGAGGACGACCCGTCATGTTCTTGGCCGGCGTCATCTCCCTCTAGTAAGGATCAGACATCTCCGGGCCACTGTGAGGACTATGATTTCGGAGAGGACGAAGGAGGACCAGGCCTGCCGTACCCGTGCCAATTCTGCAACAAGTCTTTTAGCCGCCTAAGCTTCCTCAAACGTCACGAGCAGAGCCACGGCGACAAGCTTCCCTTCAGCTGCACCTTCTGCAGCCGTCTGTTCAAGCACAAGCGCAGCCGCGATCGGCACGTCAAACTGCACACCGGTGACAAGAAGTACCACTGCGGCGAATGCGACTCGGCCTTCTCCCGCAGCGACCACCTGAAAATCCACATGAAAACTCACGCCTCCAATAAACCACACAAGTGCCCCGTGTGCCGGCGAGGCTTCCTTTCCTCCAGCTCCCTGCACGGCCACATGCAAGTGCACGAAAGGGGCAAAGAGGGCGGCGGCACGAGCCTCGGTAGAGTCGACGACTGGAAGCTGAAAGAGACGCGCAAGTGCAGCCGTTGTGAGGAAGGCTTCGATGTCCCGGAAGACCTTCAAAGGCACATAGCCGAGTGCCACCCTGAGTGCTCCCCATCGGAGGACGGAGGGCTGGGTGCCACCCTTCAATGCATCTACTGCCATGAGCCCTTCAGCGACGAAGGTGCCCTGCTGACCCACATCGACCAGGCCCACAGCCGGGACCGGAAGAGCCACTCCTGTGCTATTTGCTCTGAGCACTTTTTGTCTGTTGAAGACCTCTACGCTCACATGGACATCCACCAGCTCCCTGAATCTAGTAACCATAGTAACAGCCCTTCCTTGCTGACTGTGGGCTACACTTCGGTCTCAAGCACCACTCCCGACTCTAACCTCTCTGTCGACAGTTCCACAATGGTGGAAACGGCGCCGCCAGTCCCCAAGACTCGGGGCAGGAGGAAGAGGGCTGCTCATAACGCATCGGACATTGGGGGTCGAGCTGCCAAGCAGCCGAAGGTTTCTTACAGTTGTACGTACTGCAACAAGCAAGTGTTCTCCAGTTTGGCTGTGCTTCAGATTCACCTACGGACCATGCATCTCGACAAGCCGGAGCAGGCTCACACGTGCCAGTTTTGCTTGGAGGTCCTGCCCTCTTTATTAAATCTTAATGAACATCTGAAGCAGGTCCACAATGCCGAAGGCCACGCAGCCCTGCTCACCGGCTTTTCGGACTCTCTCCTACAGTGCAACTTCTGCCCCGAGATCCTGAATGATCTCAACGCCCTGCAGGAGCATATCCGCTGTTCCCATGGCTTTCCCAGTCCTGTGGCCAAGGAGAGCAACGCCTTCTTCTGTCCCCAGTGCTTCATGGGTTTCTTGACAGAGACGACCTTGGAAGAGCATGTTCGTCAGACTCACTGTGATGGGGGTAGCCTGCGTTTCGACTCTCCTTTGGCTGTCACCCCCAAGGAGCCCATTGTGGAGGTATACTCGTGCTCGTACTGCACAAATTCACCCATATTCAACAGTGTTCTGAAGCTCAACAAGCACATCAAGGAGAATCACAAGAACATTCCCCTTGCACTCAACTACATCAATAATGGAAAGAAGACGTTGCACGCTCTCAGCCCCTCATCTCCAATAACGGTAGACCAAGCGTCCGTGCTCAAGCAAGGCGCCTCGGCCACACGCTCTTCTGGCGAGTTCATATGTAACCAGTGTGGGGCGAAGTATACCAACTTAGATCTTTTCCAGACTCATCTGAAGACTCACCTGGACGGCCTGCAGCCTCAACTCACCTGCCCGCAGTGCAACAAAGAGTTCCCAAACCAAGAGTCCCTCCTGAAGCATGTCACCATTCACTTCACAATCACCTCCACGTATTACATCTGCGAGAGTTGTGACAAGCAGTTCACATCCGTGGATGACCTGCAGAAGCACCTGCTGGACATGCACACCTTTGTATTCTTTCGTTGCACTCTGTGCCAGGAGGTGTTTGACTCAAAGGTGTCCACTCAGCTCCACTTGGCTGTGAAGCACAGCAATGAGAAGAAGGTGTACCGCTGCACCTCCTGCAACTGGGACTTCAGGCACGAGACTGACCTGCAGTTGCACGTCAAACACAGCCACCTGGAAAACCAAGGCCGCTCCCATCGTTGCATCTTCTGCGGGGAGTCATTCGGGACGGAGGTGGAACTGCAGTGTCACATCACCACCCACAGCAAGAAGTACAACTGCCGCTTCTGCAGCAAGGCATTCCATGCCATCGTACTTCTAGAGAAGCATTTGCGGGAAAAACACTGCGTGTTTGAGGGAAAGGCGCAGAACTGCCGCGCTAACGGCTCTGCTGTCGGCGGTGTGGACCCCCATCCCAAAGACGAGGCGGAATTGCAAGTTCTCTTAACCAACAGCCACGGTACAGGGACTGCAGGAGGATCTGTGGTGGAGTCCCAGAACAGTCACGATGGAAGCGAGGAAGAGGTGGAGACTGCCGACCCCATGTATAGTTGTGACATCTGTGGGGCCTCTTACACAATGGAGTCCCTTCTAACGAACCACCAGCTGAGGGACCACAACATTCGCCCTGGCGAGAGCGCCATGATGAAAAGGAAAGCTGAAATGATCAAAGGAAACCACAAGTGCAACGTATGCTCTCGCACATTCTTCTCTGAGGCCGGTCTGAGGGAACATATGCAGACCCACCTTGGGCCCGTCAAGCACTACATGTGTCCCATCTGCGGCGAGCGTTTCCCCTCTCTGCTCACCCTGACTGAACACAAGGTCACGCACAGCAAAAGTCTCGACACGGGCAGCTGCCGCATCTGTAAGATGCCTCTCCATAGTGAGGAGGACTTCCTAGAGCACTGTCAGATGCACCCTGACCTGAGGAATTCCTTGACGGGTTTCCGATGCGTGGTGTGCATGCAGACGGTCACCTCCACGTTGGAGCTCAAGATCCACGGGACCTTCCACATGCAAAAAACCGGCACCATGTCGGCAAACCAATCCACTGGGCGCGGCAATGCCATCGCTCACAACCAGCAGCTACATCACGTCCAAAAGCCTTTCAAGTGCGCCTCCTGCTTGAAAGATTTCCGTTCAAAGCAGGACCTGGTTAAACTGGACATCAACGGCCTGCCCTATGGACTCTGTGCATCATGTGTGGCCAACGCCGGTTCCAAGAGCTCCAGCCCGACAATGAATGGAGGCAGACAACAGCAGCAACAGGGGGGCACCACCACTCCGGCGCCCAACGCGGCTCAATGGATCCAAGGAGAGAGTCTCAGCCCAGGCGAGGGCAAAGGCAAAGCCGTCTCCTCGTCGTCATCGTCCTCTTCAGCATCCTCAACGGCGGTCGCAAAGACACGGTGCTCAAGCTGCAACGTGAAGTTTGAGTCTGAGGTCGAATTGCATAACCATGTCCAGACGGTACACGCAGGGGACAGCGGCGGTGGACAGCTAAAGACACCCCAGATGTCCCCAATGCCCAGATCCAGTCCATCGCAAGCTGAAGAGGTATCGCGGCTTGTTCTCTTTAACCTTTTTTTTTTTGGTGTTTGAACTGTATTTTCACGTTGATGATGAGGTTGGTAATATTCATGGTCTTGGTCTTATTTACAGAAGAAGACTTACCAGTGCATCAAATGTCAGATGGTATTCTACAGTGAGTGGGACATCCAAGTTCATGTGGCCAACCATATGCTCGGTAGGAGATGTTTTTTGTTTGTTTGTGTTTTTAGCTTGTGTGAGCCTCTGCTACCTAAATTCATGCTTCTATAATATCAAACAGTTGGTCGTTTGTTTCTGAGCTTGTCATCAAAATTCTCCATTTGATCATTCATTTTAGTCAGAAATGATGTATGTGATTTTCTACTGTATGCAATATGAAACAGACATGAGGCCGTCATCGACATCATCCATTTAAACATTCAAATTAAACATTTCATAATTTTTGAGGATGAACCACATAGTGTGAAAAATCTAATAAAATATTTGACCCTGTCTCATTTAGGCTCACAAGTTTCTGGATCACATCACAAACTAGGTGGAATTACTTTAATATCTTAACTTCATCCCCAAGTGTTGTGCATCCATAAACATAAGCAAGTCATATTAATTTCCCCATGCATGTGAATGATCGAAAATGTTGTGAGCATGCTCGTGGAGACTGCTGAAATGTTTCAAATATTGATTCAAGATGGGAAGAAAATATCTTGACAGTCTGAATCTCTATTCCCATATAATTTTTTTTCTTTGTTCATGCATCCTTATATGTCAATTATTTTCATTATTTGATGAATTGGATCATAGCAAAAAAAAATGTTATCACCCTTTATTCAAAAACATGACATTATTTTCAGTAGTTGGCTGCAGAAAATGTACACACATAAACTAACTGAAGTTCTGATTCCATTTCTGGTTTGGTCCATAACATATATCAGAAAATTGGCAAACGTGGATGATTTTTTTTCCAAAATAAAAGGCAAATGTTTAATTTAGAATTGTTGAGGACTGCAAAAATGTGATCATATTTTCTGTTGAGAAACAGAAATGACAAGGTTTTGAACCATTTTAAATTAAAAAGTGTGTCAATGATTAATTGCAGATTGCTTTTGATGAAGTATTTACATCATAGAATAGTGTTGTTGATTAATTGTCGATGAGTCGGTTATTAATTGTACCTCTTTAATTTTATATGTATAAATAAATGACATGATGCAGTCAAACAATACTGCATATGACAGATTACTATATGAATCCATTTGGCAACAAACACTAACACCCGCATTTGTCCCCAAAAATCTTTGGTTGCCTTTGTCTTTCATCAGTATGCAGGCAGAAGCATTTGTAAAGACGAGACAATTGGAAAACAGTTTTTGTTTTGTTTTTTTCCCTCACCTGCAGTAAGTAGGCATCTGAATTCAGCTCTCACGTTCCTTTATTCATTCATTTATTCAGCTCGTTTGGCGGCTCTTTCATTACACTGCATTATCTGTTGTCTTCAGTGGGGGAGAGACTCATTGATCTGGAACCAAACCGCCTCTCTGTTTGGGACACGCTTCTAGGCGCAGGTGAATTTAAACACGGTGGGCAATTCTATCAGGACCGCTAGGCAATTCTATCAGGGGCCCACTGTTTGTGCATAAACAATCAGAAGCATGTGATTTGTGATTTTGATGCCGCGGTGCATTTGCAAAGGAGAGAGATGAGCCCAGAGTGTAGGTGTGTGTTTTGTATTCATCTTTGCAATCTGCTCACCCACTATTCTACTGGGGATGCCTAATACAGTACCATGCCAGCATTAGTCCTTTCTGTTGCAAAGGCGGGCACGGAGCACACTGGGAGGGGAGAAAACAAACCCCCCTACTGGTTACTTTATGTCTTTCAGCAGCATGAGCACACAGCTCCCCCCTGTAAAAGTGGAATTCGGGCAGCTTAAGATAACAGGAGGATAGGTGATTGGGTTATTGTCTGATGTCTTACTCCTCTGATATGCCGTCGCTTTGTATTCCGCCTGATCACGCGCTCCATCAAACTCCTCAAAAGGGTGTCTGCCGCATGTGTTTGTTTGACGATTTGTAAAATGTGGAGAAAGCCACACGTGTGCTCAATGTTTGTCCTGAAGTGACTTTGTAATCGCTGTGGAACAAATGCAGAGAGCGGAAAGGAAGGATCATGTACTGACTGGCCACGACATGACCGCCTGTATCATATTAAGATCTGTATCCTATTTTCCGCCTTTACAAAAATAATAATGTTCTCCTTTGATCAACACTGTCAGAATGCTTTTCATTTTATAGTCGTTTGCAAAGACTCGCCTTGGTGGGTTTTCCATTTCGAATGTATCATACAGGGTGTTGCATACGCTTGCCTACCTCATTCACTGTTATGCAAAAAAAAGATAAATGTAAAAATGCTGATTGTAACATACTGGCCTGACCAGACCACCGCCGTAGAAAGCTTGAAGATTTCACATTTCAAATAAAACCGGCTTTATCTTGCTACTCTTGCCACTTCCTACGATAGGAGTTTTTCTAAAGTGACGAACATAGTTTTATGACCCACCCTGTTGTACCATCTTAAACACACACACACACACACACACACATACCGATTAATACAACAAAAACATAGTCAATTAAATACGGTCTAAATCTGCTATTTTTATGTATTAGAGGAGGTCGATCATTAAATTAGCCAAATAATTAGCAGTGGAGTTATGAGGTTGTTGTCGTCATTTCAATCAAACATGGAAAGGGGAGAGGGGTGTCAGCTCCATGTCCAGGTGGGTGAAAGTTAACCGATAGATGTATCGAGCAAAATGTGCATCAGCAAAGTAAAATGTTAGCATGAATGCGGGTTAAATCCAACCCAGGCTATAATCACTGCAAAACTAGTCTGGGCCAAAAACGCAGTGAAAAGGGGGAAAAAAAATACTAATTTGGAAAAGCTCTAAATATCTTCTCTGATGGAAAAAAAAGGACACTTTCTCTCGTTAATGGCCATCTGCACGGGAGAGGGGAAACAGGGGGGCCTGGGTCATCTCCGCTCAGCTGTCAGCGTTATTAGCGTAGGTAATGGAGCAGACGCTGGATTCATAGGGGTGTTGTTTTCATCCATGGCCCGTTCCTCCACGGTGTCACTTCACACTGATATCTCTATATATAGTCATGTGGCCCTGCATAAGAACAGCGCTAATGTACGGAGCAACGGAACCACATCCCGCCCCACCCGGACATGCCCATATGAGACGTCTTTGTAAGGCGATCATCACCCCAAGCGCAACCTCTGCCGTACATTTTGGTGCATGGATATCACATTCTGAGGTTCACTGTTGTGAATGGAGCATAAAGTAACTGGCTACTCGAGATTGAGGTATTCAAAAAATGGAGGCGAGGGAGTGGGGGGTGCGGGGGCCAAGGTGGCGGGGCACAGCAGCGTCTTAAGATGGAGGTCGTAGCCCGCCTGGGTCCAGATGGATCAGCGCACATTTGCCGTACAGCTGGCCGCTCTGCTTGGGGACCTGGTGGGATACTCCTTTGGAGGGAGAAAAAAATGATATCGCTACCATCCAAGGAGCAATTTAATAGTAGGCCAGAAGACAGCTGGCCACTCTTTAGTTTAGAGTTTTTTTGGCATGGCGTGCTCGCAGAATCGAGGGTGTCCAATTTTTCTCTAGAGACACGCAGATTTATACTGCTTTCAGCTGCCGCCGTCGCTGTATAATCTTTTATATTTATGTATAATTCAGATAGGAAACCTCACAGCAGCTCCATTTGGGGAAATCGAATAGTGGGACATAGAAAGTCGAAGGCACCGGTGAACTTAGAAGTCCAAGCATTTCTTTTCCCTCGTGAAATCAGTTTTCATCCAAAACATGATCTGTTCCAGACCTTCATTTTCCAGACCTTCAATTCAAGATAATTTTTTTTTAAAGTACAACAAAAATAAAGTAAAACTACTTGCTCTGTGTGTGTGTGTGTGTGTGTGTGTGTGTGTGTCTACAGACCAGTTTAATATTTATTTGTATTTCCGTGTACTTTTCAAATGGCTGTTTACACTGATGTGACACTTGAAAAACCTGCTTGTGCAGACCCACCAACCGCACATGAATAACTTCACAGACGTCAACACCAAGCAGTGACAGAAACATTTCACCCCAGCAAATGCATTTAAACGCGGGGAACTCCACGTTGTCGCATTGGCTGCTCTTCGAAATGATTTGGGTTGTGCAATGACGGACACACCTCTAATGTACCATTTTTACTCAACTCTCAACTCAACTTCATTGATAGAGCACTTTTATAAAGCACAAACAATCACGGCCGTATACAAAGTACTGTGCATAAAATAAAAATCAGAAGTACAATATTAAAACAAAGGCAGTAAAATAATGAATAAATAGCTCAAAAACGATAAACACATTAAAACACTGAAACAATGCTGAGTTGAAAGCCAAAGAAAAAAATATGTAGTAGGACGAGTTTTAAAAATGGACAGCGAGGGGGCTTGCCTAACATTTAACGGATGGCCATTCCCAAAGGGGCGAGCTGCAAAATTAATTCTCAATCCCCTCTGAGGCTCCGCTTAGTCCTTGTGAACTCTTGTCGTGTCTGGTTCCACTGACCTGAGGCACCAGGCAGGTACGAAGAGGTGAAGGAGCTCAGGAAAGTAAGGTGGGGCGAGACCATTTAATTATTTAAATACAAATAAAGTCTTCTTGAACGGAATTCTAAAATGTACACGGAGCCAATGAGGGAGGTCAAATTTGGAGTCATGTGCTCCCTCCTACGAGCTCCAGATAGGAGGCGAGCAGCAGTATTTTGGACCAGCTGCAGACACTTGAAGGAGGCAGACTCTAAAATAAAGTGCATTAGAGATGTCATGCGTACAGGATATTCAATTGGCTATGCTTCTGCTGCAAAGCTTTACACAGCGGGTGTTTTATTCCACTTTGAAGGTTCCAATGCACCTTTTTTTGTCATGTTTTCCGAGGACGTTTGGAGGTCTTTCAATGACACAGAAGCCTGCTCGGGGTTTTACCAGCATGTTATCGGGAAGCCCCATTGCTTTACTTTGACCCCACTGTAAACTCTGACATTTGGAGCCTCACATGGGGGGTCGCTTGTGCGCCATTTATCGTACTGCTTCAAATGTCCCCTCCGTGGCGCACAGGCTGTCGTCCTCAAAGGTGAAAAAAATTGTGCTTTAAATCACTCCTTTCGCGCTGAAGGACACCTGTAAATCAAACAAACCACATCCTAGACAAGTTTTTGTCGTTGTTGTTATGGAGGGGAGAGAGACGGGTGGCCGGTGTAGCCGGGGGAGGGGTCACCTCTACAGTTTAGTTGGGCTAGTGACAGCAGTGAGCGCCAAGCCAAGTCAGGGAATTGCCTTCTTCCTTCACAGAGTGGAGCTTGTGGCTCGGTCAGTCCAGGCGTTAGGGGGGGTGGGCACCGACCGGAGGGGTGGGAAGCTTTGGGGGCGGAGAGGGGAAAGGCACATTTGCTGTACAGCTGGCCGCTCAGTGTGAAGCAGGCACTGTGGACTGTAACGTCGCCGGGCAGGGGATCGAGTGAGCTCTCCTCTAACTCTCCTCTCTCTCGTGCTCACGTTTGCTCTTTATGAACCAAGCTCCAACCCGCTGAAACGCGCGGAGACGACAACCGCACATGAGTCGGTTGTTCGTATTTGTTTTGTCTCCCACCAAGACGATGTTTGCAAGCTGTCCTTATACCGTTACTCACTGGAGAAGCCTGTCTAGTGCGCATATTTAGATTTTCACGCCTCTCGCTCAGTCGTTAGTCAGATCTCTAATCAGTTTCACGCAACTCAACTCAACTCAACTCAACTCAACTCAACTGTATTTAAAGAGCGCTTTCAGACAGCCATCGCTGCATACAAAATGCTGTACATGGAGCAACTTTAGGGGTTTTCACACAGCACACATTTGCATCGGTGCTGCACCGATGTATTTTGTTGCGATATATCTTATTTTAAATTTTGTGGAGCGTTCAAACGTAAAAAGCCGCTTACGAAAGAGAAGCGTGTTAACCCCGGTGCAGCCCCACTTGCGTTCACATGGCAGTTTCTGCAGCCATGCAATATGGAAATAAAACATGCGCATGCGTAAAGTGTACTTCCTTTTCCCCGCCTTGTTTGTGACATATCGAAAAACCATGGTTCATACTTCTCCAGACAAATCAACGCTGCGGTCTATCAGACACCGTAAAAGGATGAGAGACAGAAAGGAAAGATGACGCAAGTACAACAGAGCACGAAAGCAACGCATTCAATACCCATATGTAATCAACTCTTCTCACGCATCGTAGCGAGTCTACCCCTGTAGCGTTCACACGTCCCATTTTATATCGGTGCTGCCTCGCAAACTAGCATTTACTCTGGAGTAAATTTTTAAACCACCTCCTGAGCAGGGTTAAATTTGCTCCGGTTTAAGCTGTTTTCAGGGGCTATACCGGTGTAACTTTGTACATGTGAACCCTCTACGGGGGGCAGCACCGGCGCGACACCGGAGTAAAAGTTGCCGTGTGTACACCCCTTATCATATATACAACAATAAATCAATAAATCAGGAACAAGGACGGAAGAAAGCACCAAACAGAAAAACTAAGATCGAGTCTGAGTCATGCTAAGTCAAATGTCAAAGAATACAAGTGAGTTTTGAGGCGGGTTTTAAAGATGGGCTGCGAGGGGGCTTGTCGACTGTTCAGTGGGAGGTCATTCCAGAGAGAGGGACCAGCAACGGAAAAGGCACGATCCTTAGTTTAGTTTATTAGTTTAGTAGATTTTATGCATGAAGATATATTTTTTTGTGATATTTGTTTTTCAAAATGACACAATTTGGGAGAAAATACTCCAAAATGCTTCAACTATGCTAACATTTTGCTTGACCGTAAAAAAAAACCACAACAAAACATCCTCTTGTTTATCTGCAGCATTAGCGTAGTTGTAGTGCAGTGTTGTGGGTGCTCCTCTCAATGTAGTCGAACCCATGGGAAACGTCCAATCACGTAGCTTGACTACCAGCAATTAGTCTGTACCACATTCATGTTCTCGATGACGAGAAATAAATTCCAAAATGAAATCATGTTCATTGTAGTTGGTAGAAATTGTTCAACGTTCAATTATTCACAGAAACACCCAGCCGATGAAATGTTTTCAGAAAGATTGTTTTGCCAAACTAGAACGTGTGGTTTGTGTATTTGGGTCTCATTTGAGCTTATCTCTACTTGAAATGTTTCCAGTTTAATTCAAGAGCTACAGCGTGATAGCCAGACAGAAGTAGAAAAGGAATCTTGCAAGTGCTCGTGCCAGGTTGCATGGACCCGGCCAATTGATTGGTTACCTCTGATGGCATGAGTGATTCTTTTCTCGAGCATGCACACACGTGATGTGCAAACAATGGACTCAATGGACTTGTATGTAAGAAGTCAATAAATCAAAAGTAGTGTGGGATCAATGGAATCAAAATAAATAAAGGGGGGAAGCGCATCGGAAGCCGTGCGTGCTACACAGCGAGTGTGATATCTGCTCGCCTTTATTAATTGGTGATTAATAACGCCTCTCCGTTCGTTAGCGCAGTCACCTCCCGTGCAGCCAAGTGTGCTGCCGCTAATATGCAATTATGTGCACCTTACCGCTTGTTACATTACACCGCTAGCTGACTAATGTGGCATCCATGAGGAGAATTAAAAGCAGAGCGAACCGGTTGAGGGGGGAGTGTAAAGAAAGAAACGTGCGCTGGCAGTGCTATTCTCACATTTATTCGGAGATATTTACTGTATGTCAAGGGTGGAACAAAAAAAAAGTTTCTTACAAATTCCTCCAAGTTTTGCAGACACTTTTTATTCTCTTTTTGTTACCTGTGTGTGTTTTTTTTTGTTGTAAAGCAGAGATAATTGACATCGCCACAGGGATGCGCCCTCGCCGGGCCAGACAAGCGAGGTCTGATGTGGTCCTCGTCTATTGATTTTTTTTTTTTTTCCTTTTCCCTGACATTTCCGCATACCTCACAGACTGGGCCAACATGTGAGAAAATATCGGATTCTCTCAGTTCATACGACCTGTTTGTACACTGGCCGTCGCTACGTTGCATTGCAATTGGTTGGCCGGATGTCGCCATGGTGATGTGTATGTCGAGGGAAATGCTGAGTCGATGAGAAGCATTGTATATTTCGGACTTATATTCTTGAATACATGCGTTATTAAGACGAACAAATCTTACTTTATTTCCAGGGCATATTTTTTAATTGGCTAAAAGCATCTTAATTAATTAAACTACTACTTCAATACAACAAATGAGTCACAAATTTTCTCTTCCCATGAGGCATAACTGTTCACGCAGAAATAATTTCAGACAATTTTAATAAATTGTAAAATTTTAAATTATTTTCTTATTGTGGTGATCGAGAATTTTGGTGTACACTATATTATAATCTATGGTAAAAATAGTCTGGAAATAATTTGGAATTTAATCAGCGTCACAGAGCAGATTTTGTCCATCTTGAGTCCCTCAAAGTAAAACACTGTGAAAAATACAGAAAAGAAAAATCTTTTAAAGGGTGATTTTCTATACATTTGCACGTTAGTCATTTTATCTTATTTTTTTAAGCCTCAAAACAGCGAGATTTACCATCGTAGCCTGATAGGTGAAGCAGCATGTGGTTCATTACCCAGCGTCATTTTCAAATGCCATTTTTCCAATTACCTGTAAACTGTATAATGGTGATCATGAGTTGACTTCGATTCACCAGCAGCTGTGTTACTAACACCATATGCTGCATTATGTGTATCGACACACTCTTTCCCAGCGTGAACTAAAGTAAACTAGTTCCACAACAATGTCATTCTTTTTAAGAGCCAGTCCCTCACGGAGGACTCACTTTCAGGGTCCTTTAATGCAGTTTGAATGAAGGTGGGCTCCACTTCTGCATCAGTCTATGTTTTATTGATATATACAGGAGGGATGTCTCCTTTAGAGTGTTAATGCCAACCCTTGTTCTGAAGTGAAGCCCATAAATAGTGGATGATCGGAATTAACCTCTGCATTACTCCCCCCCATCGGTGCCTGGGGTGTCACCCCTGGATGTGCACCCCTGGTCCGATGGGGTTGCTTAGAAGGCTGGCCAGAGGTGGGTGGTGGTGGGGGTGCTTGGGAGGTGGCTGATAGGGGGAGTGCAAACACATAGTCCCCCCTCGCTAAAGGTCAGAACTTCGAGCTACACCTCTCAAATCCCACAAGCGGCCCTGAAGAGACTGAGGTTCCAATCTTACCTGGTGATGCTTTTGGGCTGAAGGCCTTGCACTGCTATTGAACAAGTTGTCAGCGCTAATAGTGCCGTGACGGGCGTGGTTTAACTTTGCGGTGGGGCTCCTACTTAAGCTGAGCTGTAATACAAGTGTTGGTTACCAGCGAATCGCAGGGCACAGGGAGACAAACAACCATTAACACGTTGACATTCACTCCTATGGAGAGTTTACAGTCTTCGGTAAACCTAAGGTGCATATCTTCGGAAGTGGGAGGAAGCAAGAGTAGCTAACTGTGAGACAGACGTGTTAACCACTTGCGCATCGTGCGCTCATAAAAATATAATGCATAACTTACAGCAATTGGGTGCAGGAAAAGCTGGAGAATTTATCTAGAAGTTTTTTTTGACCCCCGAAAATAAATCAGTTTATTAAATGGCTCCAATTTTGAGAAAAGACACACTGAAGAAGTTCTCAGAAGTGCAGTGTGAGCGTTTTGGTGTGCCCCCCCCCATGAAAAAAGATGAAGATACGGCTTTTACGTTGGCAGTAGCTGACGGAGGAGGGGAGGGGGTGGTAGGAGGAGGTAGCAGAGAGGGATGGGGGGCATAGGGCTCTGAAAAGGCCCCCCAGCGTCAAAGCCTTAATAATCATGTGAGCAGCGCTGGACTTCATTACCCTCCTGTTCGACAGGCCGAGTGCCAGCCCGGATTGCTGGCTGGCTGTGGCAAGGTCAACGGCGGAGGAAAAACCAGTTACTGTGTTACTCTGGAGCGGAATGGAGAGAGGGGCGGCCATCTGTCAGCTCGGGTCTGCCATACCCGCAGAGCAAATGGACACGGGCGACCAGAGGAGAGGCCGCAGACACCCATAGAGCCGAACCCAGTGAGCATAACACGGAGGCGCGGGCTCAGCCAAAGAGATGGGCCTTGGTACCACTAAAACACATATATACACACACAAAGCCGAGCGTGCAAGACTATATCTGCAAGAAATTTGGCAGGCACTTTTGTGTGTTTATGCTTGTTTGTTTTCAGTGTCAGCACACTACTGGGCCCTACTGTTTTAAGTCCAGATGGCAGACCATGTGATAAAAAAAAAAGTTGATAAAAAAAGTTTTTGCTTGGCTCGCCAATAGTAAAATGTTTTGATCATAGCATTGCTTTTTAAGGACCACTTATTGTACTTTACGTATTGGGACCAAAGGTAGGGGGACCAGTGGGTAAAACTTGTTTTCCTTCAAGTGACCAAACAAGCATTTACTGCCATATCTAGGTTTAGTGTGTGTGTGTGTGTGTGTGTGTGTGTGTGTGTGTGTGTGTGTGTGCAAGGACCTTTATGATGTCCTCAAGGTAAAGTGGAGGAACCCTGTGGAATGTTCCAGAGCTCTCTAATAGGTTTCAGGCCACCAGCCAGCCCCCCAAATTCCCTGTCTTGTGCAATAGGACACTCGCTTAAAGGACATGCCACAACTATAGAATTGTTTTCTGTCAAATGTTCACCTTGGAAATTTTAAAAGCGGCTCAAAATGAATCAAAATCCTACTGATAATTTACAATGGTTTGTCTCATCCGTCCATGGGTGTTGAACTGCGAATATGCAGGGATTTAAAGTAGTTTTAAATTGCAATGTCACCGGTCACCAGTAGATGGCAGAGGTGTTAGTTGCACATCGTCAGTACATGCATTGAAAAATGTTTTATCAATTAAAAATAGTCATTCTTCATTTCTTAGACTGGTGTTCTGCAACATGCTAGCTTTTTTTTTTTGTAAGTTGGTTGGCCTGCCAACACCTCTAATATTGCTACTAGTGTATTTAGTATTTGGCACCCGTTAAGAAT
Organism: Hippocampus mohnikei; assembly: GCA_026261675.1. Lineage (NCBI taxonomy): Eukaryota > Metazoa > Chordata > Actinopteri > Syngnathiformes > Syngnathidae > Hippocampus > Hippocampus mohnikei. Next base: position 19,789,111 of record JAKGUB010000325.1, on the reverse strand, counting down.
TGCGTGCAAAGGTGGGTGTGAAGCAAATTTTTTAAAAGAAATAAATAAAAAAAGAAAACAATCATCCCTGACTGCTTGCTTTAAAAAGGTTGATCTCAGAAGGAAAATCGATGTCTTGAGCACTAATTGGTGAAGGTGCTGCAGAAACGCAGCCTGTGTCCTCAACATTCCGCAACTCAGCACAGCTAAAGTTGCTGCTTGTTTTCTTCTCGCATCCCCCCGGCTTAAGCATCCACATGCTCCGGAAAACAGGGAGATGGTCCTGGGCAATTCCCCCCGTACTCCCCTCCTCAAATTAATGGAAATCACACAGGAAACTCTCTGGATGAAAGCCTTATTAGTTATTAAGGTTTAATGTGTAGCGCTGCTTTTTTACAGTATTTACCGGAGTGTTCGGTGCTGCTGATGTGGAATTGTCAGGGAGGTGCTGATATAGAAAAGAATTGGTGTACACCGTGGTCTTAATTAAGGAGATCTATTTCCATCTTGTTAGCGGGAGATAAGGTGAGTGCTGCCATGCATCACAAGTTCTTGTATTATACGCTACTTCCTGTCATATTACATCCACCGCTGTTGGCACTTCAAGGCTGGAGTGCCAAACTGTATATCCAAGTGTGATGGGGTAAAAAGTGCAAAATGTGACACGTTTTTACAAAGATGTAGATTTCGTTCTATTTTTTTTTCTCTTTCTACCTTTCGTTTATTTTTTTTTTTTTAACACTGCTTTGTCACAATTGTCTCTGCCTCTGCAATGGTGAGCTTGAATCTTGAGACGAGGGCTGTGATGTTGGTGGACCAGCCGGGTCACCTCCGATGTTGTGTTAGCACTGCTAATGTGGTCAGCAGTGCTTGTAAAAACAGCCATAGGCAACCTTTGTTCGATCCGACGATCTCATGAGATCATGTTGATTGCATACGGGCTCGGTGTCATAAGCACAATAGTCTCACTGTCGTCACACTGATGGCCACGAATCACCGAGTGGTTGAGCAGCCGGGACACCTCGCAAGTTGTCATTGCACAAGCATCACTGCTAATGTTCAGTACTGTGTGCAATTTTCATATTCATTGGAATAAGGATAACAGTGTCGCTGCCATTGCCATGACGACCATAAATCCTCTATTTTAGCTGGCAAAATATGGATGGACCAGCATGGACACGTCATTTTGGATTTGCAATAGCATTGCAGCTAATTTTTAATTCGGAAAAACGACTGCGCTGTTTGTATGAATCAATAAATCAAGGCTAATTTCATTTTCTTTCCCCCGCCAAAATAATTATTCACTGTTAAAACAAATATGGTACATGCAACAATTATCTCTTAAAAATCATGCTAATGGATTGTGATAAGCACAATAGATAATTACTATTTCTGGATGAGTTTTCACAGTTGTGGCGAATTGGCCAGGACACCTCTCATATTTGCCCGACATTTTTTTTTTTTTTTTTTTTTTAGTATGATAGTGATTGTATTCCTAACGGCATGTTCCATTTCCAAAGCGCTAATACGACGTGGCCTCTTTTTGTCCCGCTCACCGCCTGGAGACGCCAACCTTAAGCCACTCACTGGCTGATTAATCTTTAACATTCATAATTACTAATTAAGTTAGTAAGAGACTTTTAATGTAGCCTTACTTGTGAGGACAACAGATCATTAGCTTCAATAATGAACGGGGATGAGACGCATAATGGCCTGTGATAGGTGAATAGTGACAGTATGAAATGAGGCGCGTGCATTGGTGATAGTCGCCCTGCGTGGATACCCGAAAAGGTGCCAAAGTGCTCTTGCGGATGGTGCATTAGGAAATTCATCTTAGGATTCATTAAAACATATATAATCCAGTCTATATTTACATGAACATCTGCAGCGGTAACTGTGTCATCCCCACTTTTTAAATACAAACATTATTTATTCATTTACCCTGGTTTTGGTCTCCCGAATGCCTTTGCTGTATCTCATTATCACATTATTGCATTAGCCTCTGCATTATCATGGTGGCTGTAAGTTGCTGCCCATTAAAAGAGTCATTTCATCTCTTGTTTTTTGTTTTTTGTTGTTGTTTTTTTTTAAGCGACGATGCAACACTGGCACATTTTTGTGAGCCGTCCCCTAATGGGGGAAGGTGCTTATGCCGTAATGATTATTATCATTAAGAAGATATTAATGTGCTTAGTGTTTGTGACCCAGCTGCTCATGGCGGCCCGGAGGGGAGGGGACGAGTGGGTGGGCGATCGGGCTGCCAAAAAACGGACAGTGCGCGGAGATTGCCACTGCCCACCTGTCTGGAAATGTCATGGTCGCTAAAGGTTGAGCCGACCAAGCACCTTGAAAAAAGCCAGCAACTTAACAGTATCACCCATTCAATTGGTGGGGGGAATGTGAATGTGTTGTGTATGTTGCTGGGGGCACTTTATTCACGTTAGAAATTACAAAAAAATCAGTTGAAATTGAGTTCCGACACATTCACGGTTCAGTTTGCGCAGAGCAGTAAGAATACGTCGTTATGTGGCACAAAAAGACTCAATGCTCAATTACCGCCATGTTTGCCGCTTTTGTGGCACAAGATGACACGCTCATTTACCACTGTCCTTACTGTTTCTGGTTTGCTTTATGTAATCTATGACCTAGTGTTTTTCAAACAAACACATTCCAATTATGACTTTAGTCCTTTCTTTGTGACTATAGGGCCGTTCACACGGGCAGATTTATTTCGGACTTACTCGAAACTGCTCCCCTCGAGCGTTCATACGTGCAACTTTATTCCGGCGTAGTGCCCGAAAACAGCTTAATTGTTTCGGATCAAATTTAAACCACCTCAGAGAGGTGGTTTAAAAATTTGCTCCGGAACAAATGCTCGTTCTTGGCAGTACCAAGCAAATGTGCACGTATGAACACAACTGGGTTAAATTTGCTCGGAGCAAATGCTCGCTTATGGGAGTGGCCTCGCTACGCGTCAGAGGAGTCCATCCGGTACTTGCCAACATGCATCCTGGGTATTTTGCGCTTCAAAACATGGCGGGTCTTTTCTCTCTCTCCTGCGGCGTCTGATTATCAACCACATCGTTGATTTCTCCGGAGAAGAAGCCATTTTGTCACAAAGAAGGAAGGGAAATGGTACTTCCTTTTCCCCGCCTTCTTCTTTCTTTACGCATGCGCATGTTTTACTTCCGCATTCCTGTCGTTTTGTTCCGCAACAGGAACTGCCTGTGTGAAAGCAAGTGGAGCTGCGTCGATGCTGTCACGCTCAGCGGCTTTGTACGTGTGAATGCTCCACAAAATTTGTTCCGGTGTAAAAATATATCGCAACAAAATACTCCGGTGCAGCGCCAAAATAAATCTGCCTGTGTGAACAGGGCTTATGGTGCCTTCCGACCTTCATATTCGGGTTACGTTGCCCATGGCAGCGGAACACCGAATGGAGGAGAAAGATTAGAATGTAGAATGGTGTCTCTGACAACAACCAAAGACCTACGAACTTTTCAACATGTCATTGTGACACTTTGAAAACCACCACACTATAGCCAAACAACTGAATATATTAGCTTAGCTTCGAACTAAACAACCCAACTCAAATTGACTGAGCTGGCACAAAACAGACATGCAAACGTGGCAGCTGCATAGCATTGCTTAATTAGCATCAGAAGCTCGCAAAGCCGCCACAACTTCACAACAAGACCTCGATTTGTGAAAATAGTAGCTTGTCGCTTACTTTTTTGTAAATAGTTTTCCAGAATCTCAATAAAGACTCATTTACAAAAGCGGCTGACTAAAACACTGTGTGAGGCAACGGAATGAAGGGGAAGCGGTGTCACCTAATAGAGAAATTCACAACACGCATAATACGTCAACTGACCACATTAGGTTATTCCATTGTTAATTAACAATAGGTTTATACAAATTTGGTTTGCAGTGGCACTGAAGTTATGAGAAGCACTATGTGGGTCTGGAGGGTCCAGTGGGAGCTAACACTGATTTCTGGAACTAATTTTTCAGCCCTAGAATTTTTTTTCTTTAAACAGTGCATTCAAACCTGTGATGTTCCATTGTCGTGTGGTGCAAAATCAGCCTGGCTCAGTATCCTCCCGTGTCTTTGTTTCATTAAAATTCGGTGGGGGGAAAACCAAAAAAAAACATGCTCACATTTAATCAAATGAATTGGTATACAAGACCTGCATAATCAATCAAAATCTTCATGCAGCCAATATTCTCCGTTCTGCAAGCAGCAAGCAGGCTTGGAGGAAAGTCAATTACGTCCCCCTCTCTCTACTCCTCTGCTATTCAGCTCTTTGCACACTTGTTTTCATTATGCAAAAAAGGCTGTGAACATCTCACTTCATGTGCATGTTTCCTATTATTCTTTTGCCCATACTGTTTTTATAATGATAAAAGGGCTGGGAGTGACTATGACCTGCCATATCTGGAATGATCGGTCTAACTATTGACGAGGGTGCTCTCAGTCTGCTGCAGTGGTGATATGGGCCGCTGCTTTCTCCCACCGTAGCCAAGCACATTGATGCGGATGCAGCCGTACAAACGGCGTACACACACTCATCACACAGTCCATCAGTCAGTGCCTTTTTTTTTCTTCCTGTGTGTGCCACACTCGTCGTGCAACAGACACACGTGACGAGGTAGCGTGGCGGGGGCCGCGGAGGCTGCTCCCTCCGTGGCTCCCGGGGCCCGGCTGCCAGTTGTTTGCCAGCGTCTCCGTGTGGAATTCATTCAAATTAAAGCGGCGGAATGAGGCCCAGGTCCCAGAATGCCTCGTCCCTCTCCTTCATCAGCATTCCGCCGATGAGAGTAATTAAAGCAGAAATTAATTCTGCTGTAAGCAGAGGAGCCACAGAATAACTGATATTAGAGGCTGAATGATGAATGCTTGGCATCAAGGGAGGTCTCGCGGGGGAACAGCGAGAGGGGGAGAAAAAAAGAACTCACAGATCTTTCTTTCTTTTCTTCGCCTTTCCCTCCATTTTTGCCATCTTGTTCTTATTTATTTGCTGCTTGTATTCCACTTTACGTGCTGCGCATTTGCCCGACTGAAGACATTGGCCCAAAGCCCTCCTTGCTCTCACACGTTTTCACATTCCGCAGAGCACCGGCGCTCTCATTTTCAGCCAACGTGCCCGTTGGAGAGTACCAACATTGCTCATGTCCTTTGGTGGTTTGTCAATAGATGGCTTACGTCGGGAGGATTGAAGAGTATATAAGACATAACATTAGGTACCCCGAATGCTCTGTTTGGATTGGGAATATTCATAACAATAAATTGATGTCTGTGGCTGCTAGTATGACTCTGACGACAAATAAACCGCCTGTTCTCACTCAGTAATCCCTTCTGGAAATGCCCCTGCTACCAATTTCACCCCTCGTTAAACAATTTGGTGAACTTGTCTGTCACAACAAGACACACAAAAACTCTCAAGGACCCATGAAGAAAATTTCAAGTAGCCATTTTGGGTGCATTTCTGCACTTGTACTAGGAATTGACTCACATGAGCGCCGTTTGAAAGCAGGTATAACCCTGACTATGCCGTCAAGCATCAGGGGAACACGGCATCAAAAAATTGATCGTTATTTGAAGGATTCACCATGAAAAGGTTGGACAAAGAGAACTCCATTTGACAAATCCGGTGAAAACTCCCATGAAATGAATTTGGGTTTGATTATTCAGTGAATAATGCTTGTTAGCTCATCTTTGAATGATTTGGCCTCAAACTAGTTAAAGTTTGAAATTGAAGAGTCATTTCTATTTTTGATTAGCAGGATCCCAGCAGCTGGATTTACAGTCATAATTGGTGTTATAGTATTAAAACCAACTGGAGGATGCATAACGTGGTCATGCACAACTATGCATTCCTCATCATTCAATTTGAAGAGAAGGAAAAGTGCGACACAACACACAAATGCCCAAAGGACAATTTACATGTGAATAGAACAAGAGTTTTTGCATCAACAGACGGACTCAAACACAAAAGCCTCCAGATAATTCTTGGATGATCCCTCTCATCCCCCCATGCTTTATTTTTGGAACGGTGCATCTTTCGCGAGAGCGGTCATATAGCCAAAAATGAAACGAGTGAACTTGTGAATCGCTCTCCTTTAATCAATTGAATTGTACCAAGGTTAGCTGTGTGGGCTGTTATGGTAATGCGCTAAAGTTACCGTGGATTTGGCTGTCACATGTCTTCGCAACTGTCTGACTCGGATTGACAAGTGAATAGTAATTTTAATGACCTCTTCCCCCTCCCTCTCATACTTTGGCCTCTGGGTAAAAAGCCCGAGGAGGTGATAAACAATAGATAGATTTGTCTTGTTTGGATTTCACTTGCCTCTCCTAATGTCACAGGGGATCGGCCTCTATTTCGAAAATATTGCACAGCAACATCTGCAGGTAGCTGTGTTGCATTTTTAATTGGTTTTGCGCGAAAGAATATCTCAATAAGATGTTAATGAATGGAAGCTCAGCCTGAGAGTTGCTGACTGTTATTAAGAATTTAGCAGGCCGCCTTTGAGTCGGAGCAAAATGAATTATTAGGAGCCCTAAAGGGCGTCGATGCTGAAGAGATACTAAGTGGGGCCAACAGGAAGTCAGGATGGTGGTGAGACCTACCACAAACTCAGCCGGTGATGTCAGCTCCGAGTCTGAAAGGCAGCAGGATGAGAGACTGGTCATTTCCTCCAAAATCTGAACGTCAACTTATTACCCGGTCACTCCAATCATGCAGTCACAGAGTATCAAAAGCCCTTCTCGCTAAAAATAATGAAGATTTCCTGCATGACAAACATTAGCCCGAATCCATCCATTCATCCATTTTCTGACCTGCGTTATCCTCACAAGGGTCGCGGTGGGTGCTGGAGCCTATCCCAGCCGTCTTTGGGCAGTAGGTGGTTGACACCCTGAACCGGTTGCCAGCCAATCGCAGAGACGAACAACCATCCACGCTCACACTCACAATTTAGAGCGCATGTGCGTGTTTTTGGAATGTGGGAGGAAACCAGAGTACCTGGAGAAAACCCACGTAGACACAGGGAGAACATGCCAATTCCACACAGGGAGTGGAATCGAACCCACAGGGAGTGGAATCGAACCCTGCACCTCTACACTGTGAGGCCTACGCGCTAATCACTTCAACACTGGGCCGCCCATCGGCCCAAATGTTCTAATTTTCAAAAGACTTCTGCTTGGATGAATGGATGAATGGTGTTACTTAGATGTAGATCTAAGAACAGACACTATACCATTTTTTTTTTTAATCATTGCTTTTTAATGGCGAGTTTTAAAGCATTGGTCCTGATACCAAACTAATATAATTCATTTTATGAACAAACAAAAAAAATCATTTTCTTAACTTACAACCATTTTGCCTTTCATTGGAAACCTATTGTTCAAACAAACAACCTGCTACAAATGGACTCCTCACAAATAACAAATACACTTCAAAATGTAAAACATCCTCATTTTGAAGTTAGGCTCCTACTTGCAAATGTGCACGATCAAGAGATGACGCCATTAATTGCCGCTTGCTTAAAGATGACATCATATTTTTGCCCCACGTAAGGAAAAAAAAAACATCTGCATGGCTGACTTGCTGTTTATTATCATAGTCTACGCAGTACAGTATATTTCCAGTATCCAGGTCAAGTAGATAGTTTAGACCGCGAAAAATCAACTTTCAAGAGAGTTGATTGATGGGTAACTGCTGAATCATTCTCTGCGATTGCTGCCCATCAATCTCAAAATGGCCGATTGTGTGTTTTGTTGGGCATACCAATAAATGAAAACATCAGGGCAGCGGCCGACCTTAGAGGAAATGACACTGTCTTATTACACCGTCCTGTCCAATAGTCCAATCGAAGTCCCCAAAGAGGACTTCGAGGAAGTCTTGGAGGAACCAAATGAGAGTGAAATCGATGACGTTCCTCTCTCCACTGTCTCTGTCCTGGCTGAATTACTGAAACAAGATGCTGCACTTAGACGAGCCTTCGGAGAGGCAGATGGAAGTAGTGGAGAAAGAGAAAGAGAGAGCGCAAGAGAGAAACACTTTTCGGGACATGGGTGCCATTTAGACGAAGACCATCTTCTTACCAAAAAAGCCACTAAAAGCAGTGAATGATCCTTTTCCTGTCCCTGGCTGGGCGGCGGTTAACATCCTGTGGTCGAATCAAGACGAAACAGACGCTCTGCTTTTGAGGTCAGGTCAGACAAAAAAATATCACCCAAAAAAAAAAAAGATGGCAGAGAATAACATTTTTGGACATCAACTGATAGCCTCCCGAAGCATGTTGCAGATGCACCGATATCGAAGCGGGCGCTGTTTTAACATCCTCGCCGGTTTTGATCCTCTAAACTCCAAAGATGAAAATGAATCCCGCTCATTTGGTAGACAGAACAGGGTGCTTAAGGGACCCAATCCCTGTAAGTGCCATTAAGTGGAAATTGCCGTTCACATATTCCAGTGGTTTGATTAATTACACTCTCTCATGTGCTTTCATAAAGGCCCAATGAAATATGGGCAGCAAATTGCATTGTGTTCCTGTAGCCTGTTACGTAAAAGCAGTTTAATTATTGACACATGTTTTGCCACCTGGCAGGGGAGAGGATAGTTGGACATGAATAGGAATCACACACTCTCTGCTATGGACAGGCATAGCGAGCACGATAAAGACGCTTTGTGTTTCTCTCTCCATTGACCTCTTCTCGGCGCCTCCCGAATCAAAGAGTAAAAACTGGATGGCTCACAATCAGAAATGTAAGCATTTTCTGGACGTGACTGCGCTCCAAAACATCATGCTTTTGATAAATATGTAGTTAAAGAGATATTTTGTGAAGGCGGCACAACATTCTCAAGGGGATCGACAGATCCCTGCCGGCTTTGTGTGATATCTTAACATGGCTCTTTTGATCAGAGTGCAGGCTTAGACGCTGCTTACTTACTGAGGCGCTGCTACTTTGAACTCCAGGAAGCGGCATGAGAAGACAACAAGCCAATGTCTTCATTCTGTGACTCGTTTCCGTGCTCTGAGAAGAGCACAGCTACTAAGACTAACTACCGGTTTTGGGTTAGGAATATTTTGGTCTGAACTCAAAGATATTGCCCGTCTGGACCTGGATTCGCCATCTTCGTTTGCAGATTATACCAAAAGGTTCGACTTTGTAGCATGTTCCTGTCATCTGTTGCATTTTTTCTCACTTGCGCCCTCTAGTGTCGCAGACACTAAATAAGATGAGGTGACAGTTTCTCATCTGTTTTGTATTGTGTTGTACCAGCCTAAGGTTGCGTCACCAGCATAAACATTTTTTTCTTGAGTTTTTTTTGCTATCTGATGCCTTTCTTCTGTACTCTTATGCATGTTTTCTGACAATAGCGCCCTTCAGAGTCATAAAAACTCAATCATTTGAATTTAAATTTCATTCAGGCTTAAATTCACCCGAATGCCCGCAATACTCACAAGTGGCCTTGGTTGTCTGTTCTCTGTTGTTGCTATTTGTTTTATTTATTTTCTTTTTATTTAACATATTTATATAGTTATGCCTTATGTAATTTTATGTAAATTTTAGCTGTGTGTGTTCAATGTACGACATGTTTGCACTGTGGTTGAGAGAGGAAAGTAATTTCATCTGTGCTACATGTTACACATAGAGCACATTTGACAATAAAAGCTGACTTGACTGACTTGACTTGACTTAAATGCCGTAAGGAGACGACAACTCATTTTAACACACAATTCTTCATTATGTGGCGTTTTCTTGTGCGCCGATACATTTTTTTTTCTGAGAAAATGCCCTGTAGTGTCAAGAAGCTTTAAACAAACAAAAAAAAACAAGATTATTGCCAAATGGCCCTAGCCTGTTTCCGTGATAATTCAGCGCTCGAAAGTGTCAATAAGACACGAGGATGTAGCTTCTCGTCTGGTTTAGCAAGCACTGTTTCAGCATGAACGCACATACTTGGCATAAGTAGTCAACTAGATTTAACTTACGTCATTTTTTGGGTCTGTTTCTTTCCTCTTGTGTTTTTATTGGCACCTCGAGTTGCAGCCGAGAGTGTCGCCGAGGCTCACTAACATCCAAGAGCAGCTTTTATCTGTTTATCTGAATAAAGACCCCCTCCCCACCACCCCCTCAAAAACAGCTCTTCTAATGTGTCTGAGACTAAAGAACAGGATGCATCTTCTTACTGGCATGAACTCAAAATATGGCACAATTTGACCACAAATGAATTCCTTGCCACAATTCTGTGCTTCTCCGTATTCTCAGCCGCCCCCAAAAAGCAGCGCCCTCTACTGCTGCGGGGAGGGACAAAATAACATTGCTACGTCCCATCTGTTGTTGCGAGCAGCATTTCGACCAAACTCAATTCCGTTTTCTGCTGTCTCTATGGAGGTATTAGCTCATAAAACCCTCCTACTGTCATATGATCCCTTCGCCATCCCAGAGCTGGATAAGAACAGCAGGCTTCTGGTACTTAGTCCCAAGCTGTTCCTGTTTGCCCAAAACGACCGGGGTTGGCCTCGTGCGCACTACCCGATCTAGTTGACTGGACTGTGTAAGTTAGTGTCAGAGTTGTTCACTCAGACAGTTGAACAAACAGACTCAGGAAGAGATTGTCTTTTCTGCCGGCAGGAGGCGCAGTTTTCTACGAAGCCACTTCGTGTGCGCTTCTCACTGACACCCAACCCCTGCAACCTCTGCCGACCCTTTTATTGATTGTATATGCAAATTACGAAAAACATATCAGAAAAACACTCCCATCTTCATTAACATGACACACCTCTGAACGGCCCCATTGGGTCGCCCCTCAGACAAAGCACTCTCTTGGTACTCGCACCAACATCCGGACATGTGTACATTCCAAGGGGTACCTCCTTATAATTTGGCTCGTAACTCTTTTCTCATGATGGAGTGCTCAAGTACTCCCTTCCGTCCAAGGATAAATCTTCCTTTCCAAGTTATAAGATAACAGGCACCAGTGTGTCTAGTAATGATGTGGTCAGGTACCATCTGCTCCGGTCTCTTGATCTCTCTGACTCTATGCTTCCATTGTGTGCGAGATGTTCTGAACACAAGCGTTCCGAGGTCAATCAAGCATGTAACAAGAAGAAACTTTAAAACATGACAACATTGTATTTTCTATTCTAACAGTTAGCCAGGCAGCCCTTGTCTCCTTCACCCTCCTCCTCTGTTTCTCCCCCAAAAATGCGCTTGGACCCGGGCTCAGGCTGCACCTTTTCAGTTCCACTGGGACCAAGTGGGCCAGATGGAGGAATTTGATTAACCAGCAGTGGAGGACCAAATGTTCAATTGGATACAGAACCAGTTGGAAAGTGAGAGGGAGCGAGGGATGAGGCAGGGTAGAGGGAGGACTCTAAAATGGCTGGTCATGTACGCCGGCCAACACTTTCCAAAGGGGAGCCCAAACAGACTCGGAGGTGTAGTAATGCACAAGCTCTTTTCCAAGTACCAGCTGGGCCTTTTAGGAGCCTCTATCCCCACAGCAGACACTCGGCAGCCTCCGAGCAGCTTGACTTTACCATATGTGGAACTTTTTTATGCTCCACCTGGTTTCCCCGGGGGAGCCGTGCCGCTGGGATGCCGGAGGCAGGTGAATTGCTCTTAATGCAAGGCACTGAATCACTGGGCCAACAACGTAGGGGAGGGAGGCTACCCGGGGAGGGAAAATGGATCTGCGGAATGACTGGCATGGACTGGCGTGACCTTGGAGCCAGTGCCTGTTGTGGAGCGGGAAACGTGGAAGTGTCATTGCGCCTCTGCTAATCATACACAGGCTTTGGCAGCAGGCGTTTATTTTGTTAATAGAGATTTTGCTGCGGATGCAGATTACACAGTATTTGAATAGGTAATGGGGTATGACTTGATTATAATTAGCACTAGAGAGCTGTTGAGCTATTGATTTGAGATGAATTTGGAAAAATTCAAAGTCTGTCCTTTTTCTAGCCCCAGAGCATGACATGACCACCGTCATACTTGGCAATTGGCCGTGTTCTTCGGACTCTAAGTCTCCGTTTCCAGTCATTATGTCTTAATCTTTCTCTGACCATAAAACATTTGTATAGAAGGAAGGCATTTGGCTTGTCAGTGTGGTCAGCTGCACATTGAAGTTGAGCATGAAGATGTTGATTTTGGTGCAATGTCTTCTTTCTCCATCCATGGCAACAGGGATTGATATTTCAGCTGTTTTCAGTTCGTTGGAGTCAGGCAGAATAAAAAAAAACACACAAGAAAGTTGTCGTTCCATTCACAGGAAGAAAAGGCGCTGTACTGGTATATCCAATAAGTGCTGTCAAAGAAATGCTTACTATTGTAACAAAGAGAATCTACCAACTAAAAGACATTCTAGAAACTTCAGGCCACATGTTAAAAGATTTTGGTGTCAACAGCATATTTGATTTTATTTAAATTATTTGACCTCTGCAAACAATTTGTGATATTTTAACGTGCAGGTATGATGTTTTGTAATCCACCCTGGAAACAATCATTAAAATCCCCAAATTGAATGGCCATTGTGATTGTGAACTGCTCCGACGTTCCAGCTTGTGCGAGTGTAGGGATACGATCTGATTTGAAATATCAGATGATCAGGACAGGTAGGTGAATTGTGCAGGATTGTTGGCCTCAGAAGTGAAGGTCACGTCTCTGCGTCGTTGAGTCTGTGGCACAGAGCCAGAGGTCAGGGGTCACCACAGGGGAGCCGTCAAGGTCAAAAGGTTTATCACTCTCCGAGGGGTCTTGGAGCCATCACTCAGGCCCTGCGCTACTGTCTGGTTTTCTTCCCCCGCTTTTTATTTTTTCTCCCTAATCCTTCCAAATGGCTCAGGCCGAGCGTCTGACAGTAGCAAGAGAAACAAACTGTGGGGTGTGGAGCTCTAAGCCATCAGCTGGAGATTTCACTTTGAAAACATTCCCTTTCACTCACTGCCCTTTTCCTCCGCATCCAAAGGCCCGCCGGAGTCCAGGCACCCGAGGCAGCCGCCCCACTGACCCTGCCAGCGGTGGCCGCTTTATGTTGTTTGGGCATTTTGGGAAGGATGAGGAAGCTTTGGACGGGTCAGGCAGGCAGCAGGACTTGGACGAGGTCAAGGGCAAAGTCAGCCAGAGAAGCCAAAATTTCACACATGGATTTTCCCAAAACCGATGTTGCGCTTTCACTCATATGAGGCGTGTCATCTTCATCGAGACATGTGGAAAATGGCCAATTTTGGCCAGGGGAAAGTAGAGGCCATTCATGCAAAGTCATTTCCATCAAGCAGGCTGAAATTCCTTGACAAGTGTGTTTGTACAGCTGTGCCCGTCGATGAAATGACACCAATCCTTTGGCAACAAACACACCTCACTCATTTCTGCTCCTTCCCAGCACCCGCATGCACTCGCGGAAAAAGTGAAGTTTAGCCTTGGAAAAATCTGATTTTGACATTTAACAATTAAAGACGATTATGGTTCTACAATCCAAAAATCACATCCAGAATCCCAAATTGTTTAGGACAGGAAACCGTATCGACAAGTCTGCTTTTGGATTCTGGAGGAATTTATGTGTATACCCCTTGCAAGGTTATCCGTGATAATATGCTAAATATAAAAACCGGAAGAGATGATAAAGAATTCAACTCATTCCCAAAGGCAGTACTCAAGGAAAACATTAACTCATTCACTCCCAAAGACGTTTTTAAACGTCTTTTCAGACTTGGATTAGAATTGGCTGGTACTGATTAAGCACTTAATGATTTCCTCAAACGTGTGGAGTGTTTCGCATTTTAAAATTTGGTTCAGATGGTAGTTGTGTCGCCGGCTTTACCCAGCAGAAAGTGTTCTACACACTCCTTGTAATAATTGTGGCAAAGCTGCATGTCTTCAATGGGTCATTGGTGGGGCTTTCAATGCGAGCCATGCAGTCAAGTGAGGCGCATCCTAAAGGATGGAGTACTAACTGTCACATTGTCGGACCAAGTGTGAAAGACCTGGAGGGAGTAGATCTGTCTTATAGAGAGCCTGTCAGCTGATCCAGCAGCAAAGTGATAGTGGCGCCCTCCACGGGGACTGTATTAACTTTTCTACCATGTTTTATTTTTCTGGAGAGGGCAGAGCTGCGTACATGTGAGTCGAAGTGAGCGTGTGTGTGTGTGTGTGTGTGTGTGTGTGTGTGTGTGTGTGTGTGTGTGGATGCAGGGGGGTGTCGAGCGTTATAATTGAGAGCACAGAGGGAGTTTCTTCATTCCATCTTATGATTTCAAGGTGAAGACAAGCGCCCTCGGGGGCCCCCTGTCAGAGCTTTTGGGCGCACTTGGCACAGACTTCAATAAAAACACACAAAAAGAATTCCCCCACAAGGGCGCCTGGCTGAATTGCTGACGCCGATGTAAAAGATTCTGGTTTTCTGTGAATCATTTAGTACGCAACCCTCGACTCCCCTCCGTATAACATGACAATAAAAGAGAAGCTCCCAGCCCACCAGCCCTCTGTGAAGGAACATTTTCACATTAAGGAACATGGTTCACGCGCTATAATTCAGATATGGGCCATGGCGGCGTCAAGAGGAAAACGTGCATGAAATTTTATGATTATTATTATCATTTTTTAATCATCCAACTGTCCGGACTTGTGGATCACTACGGATTGGAGCGGTAAATACACGAGGTTAAGTTTGCAATGCATTCTGTATTTAAAGCGGGTACCAACTTATGTTATGTGTTGCCCAACTGGCAAAGCGTAGTGACAAACCTCTGGTCACACACGGATCGGTGCTTCCTTTCTCCGCACAGTGATGTCGCCATGCGAGATGGGAGTGTGCTACGTTTGAAGGAAATGAGAGGAGCCCCTTTGATTGACGGCACATATAGTCGAAAGCGTTCACGCTTACAACGGCTCAAAACACCCTTTTTTTTCAATGTGCCGGCTTGTACGTGTCTGCGAAATTGCCAACGCATGGTATAAGCTGCCTCAGCACGGGGTTAACCTTAACTCACGCCAAGTGCACGCGGGATTTGCGCTAAGCATGAAAATGGAGACCTATGTGTAAAGCCAAGTGATGCTCACCCTTATTCAGCATGTAACTGACAATAAGTCTTTTCAATGGCATGAAAAATACTGTACACCACAAAAAATGCTGGCGGTTTACTATTGGAAGGGAAAATTGATTTGCCGTCATTGCCACTGAACGAATTTTGCGGCTCACCTTCCACCTCTCACTTTCCTTCCTCCCACCTCCACATCCCTGCTTTGAAAAAATGTCGAATGTCAGATTGTTTTTTTTTAAATTAATGTATGTATGTGTGTGTGTGCTGGGACGAGGATGCAGCAGTAGCATCACACTGGAGCATCAGCATCAGATATTTCTGTGAAAGTAACAGAAATGTTTGAAGGTGTTGTCACAAGCTCACAGGTTCCAGCTGTTTGCGTGTGCCGGTGGGACACTACACTTTCTCCCCGTTCGCTACCACCACCTCCTTGCACTCAATTCCAGCTACTGCTGATGGGAGTTTTTTTTGTTTTTGTTTTTTTTTAACTTATTTCTCTGCTCAGTTTGTTATCACTTTCATTGCATTTAAACATCTCAGGGTGGCTGTTTTCTGTGGTTTTGACAGAGGGGCTCTGCGTTGGAGTTAAAATTAGAGTAGCGTTCTGTCATCTCCTTGAAGCGCCGGGGAGTCTGTCAGTCACCGCCGCGGTGTGTTTTAATCATCTCTGTCCCACTTGGTGAGGCGCTGACGGTTCGAGCGAGGGTTCCCTCCCCTGGACAATACCAGCATGCTCCATTCGCATCCGCTCTGATGTGAGACGCAGCCACCGGTTAAGAAATGTGAGACGTCTCTTCCGCGACTTAATCCCGCGAATGCAGTTGGGGAAATGGATCCACGTCTGGTGAATTTTCAAGACGCATCACATGCGCGTTTGAAGGCTTTTTTTTTTCTTATTGTTGTTTTGTTGGTGTTTTTTTTGTGATCTTTCGATACACATGACAAGCGCGTGGAGATTGGCAAGAAAATAGCAAGAATTTGTCAGTTTTTCAAGGGAACAGAGTGGATAGAAACCATCAAAACAGGCGACATCTTACGGGCTTAATGACTGAGGTCTCCCCCCTTGCGAGCTGTAATAATAGTGCGTTGTAATTCCATACCCCTTTTAATGATACTCGAAGGGATTGAATAGACGTTTCTTTGAAGAGCAAAGTAGGTTATGTTTTCAATAACGCGATGACGCCAACGCGGACGCACTCTCGCTTAGTCAAGCCGCAGATTTGGTTAACCCGCAAAATGCACGCGCAAGCGTGCATGCTCTCTCCCCTTTAACCTCCGGCACTCGCCGGAGCGCGCTCCCTGCAGACCTCTCCAGAGATGCTGCCTCTCGTTTTCGGAGAGCTTCATCTGACAGTCTTAATGGACAAGTATTCTCTCCGCGAGGCCAGGAGAGCTCTTGCTGGAAATACCACTGTGGGCCAGTCTGGCTTAAGTACTCCTTCCTGCTCGCCTCGTCTCAGGCCCACCTAAGATGGTGTTTATGGCAGGGAAATTAAATGGCCGTGAACACAAAAGAAGGAGGCAGGGGTGGGGGGCTATTTTCTTGAGATTTTAATCAAAAGAATATTTACTGCGCAGTGCAAGTCTTTGTTTTTGATTAGTGTTTTTTCACCACACTTCTTTTGATAGAGCTCAAAACACGCATGCCGATTTTTCACATTTGAACCATTTCATTCTTTTCTTTTCTTTTTTTTTTTTTTTTTTATTAAGGGCAAAGTATGCTCCGTGGACCATTTGCGGCCCACCTTTTTTGGGGGGGGCGGTGGAGCCCTTTTGTAATACTTGCCAATTCCTTATGCTAGAATGACTGCTATAGAAGTACTCTATATGTTATACTCAGTAATCTTTTCTGCTAATGGTGAACACATGCAAAGAATAACGTGCACGTGATCACTGTATGTGCATGAGGTTGTGATTTGCCAGAAGCATTTTTGCGGGTTCCTGATTGTGCCTTTTAGTCCCGGCGTGCGCCGCGCGCGGATATTGCAGCTTGCAGCCAGCGTGAACGTCGGCCATATGCAAGGTAGCATGCGAGAGAGACGACCGCCTCTTTGCCGCGCGAGTACCCGCTGTGTGTTCGGAGCTCTCGGCACCAGCAGGGTGCGCCATTCCAATTTAGCCATCAGCCGCGGACGTAGGGGGTAACGACGCGAGGGCTTCACGGGCGAGGCGCGAGATTACAAGTCAGGAAACTCCTGCGTGGAGGTGATGAGGACTCTGAGACCGCAGGGGTACGGTATGGGGAGTTGAGACTGTCGGGGGAGCGGTGAAAAGGGGGAGGGAAGACAGCGTCGACGCCTCCCTAAAATTCACAGGCTCTACATTTTGAAGGAGAAAGCTGCCAAGCTGCACATCTGTTTGACACCAGATTCCGTGGTATGGCAGTCAGGGGCCGTCTTTCCCGATTCCCATCTCCTCCCTCTGTCTAGCTCGGAAAGAAACTCAGGATAAATCTCGTCGAAAGCTTGAGTTGCCTGAAAATGACGCCGTATGCTCCTCGCGAAAGGCAAGCTGCATTCAAGTACAACATTTAAAAGCATTCACGAACAAAAGAACTAAAGATATTTAAAAACATGAGACAGAAATAAAAGCTAGCTCACTAAAATCAATAAAAGAGCGTGTCAGGAAAATATTTTTAAAAATAGATTGTACACATTTTTGAAAAGGCCTCAATCATAGGTATGGGGAAAAGCTTTTAAGTTTTTTACTTGGATTCAAACGCATTTACACTCTGGCCTTTTGGCAGCTTATTTCATTTATGTGCAGCATAACAGCCAAATGCTGCTTCACCATGTTTTTTAACTCTGGGTTCCACAAATTGACCCAACTCTGCAGATCTCAGAGCCCTACTGGATTTATATTCAATCGGTGTTTCTTTAATATATTCAGGACCCAAACCATTCAGTGATTTATCGACCAATGGCAGAATTTTAAAATCTACGCTACAGCTGACTGGGAGCCGCTGTAAATCCATTAGAACAGGATTAATATGGTCTGGTGTCTGGTCAGGCACTGGCCTGCAGTGTTCTGAATGAGCTGCAGCTGTTTCATGCTCTTTTGAGGGAGTCCAGTCAGAAGACCATTGGAGCGCTCAAGTCTACTAGAGATAAAAGAATGCATGAGCTTCTTCCGCTCTGCTTGGAAGATGCGACCCATCACTCTGGATTTGACAAACAATTACAATTTTTTTTTTACATGAATCCTTTCATGCACCCTGTAACCTGATAACATGATAAGCTGAAGTAGTAACCGCTGTTCCTGAAAGGGTTACAGCAGGGCTTTCCAAGTTGTGGTACAAGAATACCTGGTGAAGTCTGGGTGCCTTGCACTGGATGCACATTTTCGTGTAAGTGCAATATTAAGAATTGTATTATTTACAATATTACGGTATTTGCCTGTATTTGTTTAATTTTTCCCTTTTATGACGTTTTAATATTAATGTTCCAACCTGGAGGTTCTCGAGGCCACATACCGAGGTGTCTAGTTGACTTACATAAACAAATTATCTTAATATAAAAGCTTACATACGTCATAGATGACCTTGCCAACACATTCATACACAACATGAATTTAAAACGACAAACGAGAAATTGTCGCCTGGGAATAAGTACTGGGTTGTCCACCCGTGTGGCACCTAGGAATACATTTTTCATCTTTTTGCTTTGCTCCTTGAAAAAAAGGCAATGAATGACAGGCTCTTTTATCTTGAAAAGATTTCTCCATTTTGAAAAGATTTAGAATTAGGCACCTAACAGATACATCTAGTAGAAGACGACTCCACTCAGCAGGTGGTCAGGCGTGCTGTTTGTTTACTACTATCACATGGAATGTTTTGAGGTGGTCTCGATCCAACCTTCCCCAAACGCAGCATTAGTGAGGGCATTGTAAGACGGTCTCGGCGGTTACCTCAGACGCTTTGCTCGCTCAGCCTGTGCTTGAGCATCGGCCAAATGCATTGCGGCTCCTCCAGAGGCCTCCGAAGTCTGTCGGGAAGAAAGGACATTCCATTCAGCATAAGTCATCCTCTACACCCTGCCATGACTTAATTAGATGCAGGTGTTTGCCTTTCTTCCGTTTTTGCAGTCATTCCAATAAAAACGTGATGCTAAGTGTACACAGACAGA
Source organism: Hippocampus mohnikei (assembly GCA_026261675.1). Classification (NCBI taxonomy): domain Eukaryota; kingdom Metazoa; phylum Chordata; class Actinopteri; order Syngnathiformes; family Syngnathidae; genus Hippocampus; species Hippocampus mohnikei. The sequence goes on along the minus strand of JAKGUB010000325.1, from coordinate 19,769,954 downwards.
GAAAAGAAGTGAATTGAGCACTGGGGAGGAAGTGGCTGAATGTGCTGTGTGAAGCAAATGATTGCCCCCATGTAGATTCATCAGTTCTCCCGGCTGGATTAAGGAAGGGCCTTTCTAATGAAGTTCGCCCCGTCAAAATGAAGGGCCTAATTCTGATTTAGCTGAGGTAATGAACTCCCCCCCACCTCTAAGAAAGAGCGGCACCGTGGGGCGACGAGAGAGTGCAAGCCTCGCTGGTGGCATCGGAGGGGAGGGTGACGGGAGAGTGGCTGTGAGACAAGACAAGGAGAGAAGAAACATGGTGTGAGAAAGCAAGGTAGAGAACGACAGAAAAAAAATTATGCAAAACGCCTGTCTGGTATTTGCTGAGGTGTATTAAATTTCCAGTGCGGGCGTGTGTGTTATATAAAATTATGCAAATGTCTTGCGGCCTGCTGCGAATGGCAGCTTGCTGGTCCTGAGCATGCGTGGCTGGCCGCTACATGGAGCGCACTCAGTGGGACTCAGCTTTTCTATTAAGGAAAACCTCTAGACACCTGATGATGAATACTCTGCCGCCAAATGTTCCCCCCTTTTTTTCATGCCGAAAATATGAGCGCTTTCCTAAATGACTTTGGAGATCCCGGCGTGGCGCTTGGCGGCCTGCGTTGAGCAAGAGGGGGAAGGTGGTATTGGTAAAGGTGGGGGCAGGGGGGGGTCCCTCTGCAGCAGGCTAGGGGAGTCAATTAAGGCAAGCAACGATAATTATAAGCCGGCAGAACGTAGGGGCTGGCTAATTGTACAGAGTTCCATGCAGCGAGCCCAGCCAAGGGGCCTCTCTGCAGCGCTCCCCCTTCCCTGATCCTTTGTGTGGACCACAGAGCCAGTGGAGCTGCATACCTCAGCCTTACAATGCTGCATTGAGGCTTGTGAGGAAAAAAAAGGGAGAGAGAAACGGCGGGCATGAGCCATTAATTAACTTTTTGCATTCAGGCAGCTCACTCTCTTGAAAGAGACTCATTTAAACTCGCACCTGAATCTGTAAGTTTGCTGGCCAGAAAATGTTTGTTTGGGCTTCCTTCTTGTAATAATCCAGTAGGCCTGAGTTCAAGTCAGGGTTGAGGGTATTACTCCATATAAAGAGCTGTGACAAATTGTATCAGAAGCAGGATGGTTTAGGCCACCGTGGTGAGCCCCGTTGGAAAAAAAGTCACCTCCGTGTGGTGAAACGGGATTACAATTGAGCTCATGTTGTCACATGAGCTCAATTGCAATCTGACTCAATATAAAGCTTTTTTCAACCAACCGACCTTAGTTCAAACATGCATTGTGGCTAATTGGTACTTCTGTGACCGATGCTATGAAAATTTGTCATTATAGTTTTGTAGCCAAGTTGGTTCTATGGTGGTTAGGGTTGCAGAGTTTTCCAGGCAATTGACCTGAGCTCCAGTCTAGGTTCAGGGTAGTCTTAAGAACCATGTCGAGATGCCTGAATCATGATTAAACTGAGGCACCTCTGACCGTTGAGTTCACGATGAGTTGGTCAGATAGACATTGAAAGTCTGGTCATCGTGATAATAATAATCATACCTTTTATTTGTGGGCGCCTGTAAAGTAAGCTCTTATATTTGTGTGTATTTCTCAATAGCCTATTGTTTTATTTGATGATTTCTATTTAACTTGCATACCTTGTTTTTCTGTGTTCACATAAAGTTTTCCTCACACGCTATCTGCCACTCACACATCTCATCGCACCCAGAACACGCACGCACACACCATATGATTCACGAGCCAACAACACAGCAAGATAACAGCACACCACACCGGTACTTTTCCATTGTTTGCACTGCACATGCTCTATTCTGTGACTATTCAAAATAAAAGCACTCTGCAGCGGAGAACCAACAGGAGATCTTGTGAGCCGAGGCACTGCAACTTCGTGCCCTCCCTGTTCTTCCCTGCTGCAGCAGTCTAAACTTTATTTCTGTGTGCGCTGCCCGTTCTTTGCCCGGGTCGGCCGGGCCTTTTAGACCCAACAGCGCCTTTCTAAGAACTCAAGGACACCTTACAACAAGCAGTTAAAAAACACAAATACAACTTTAAAAACAACATCAAATAAAATACAATAAAACAAAATAAAGACAATGGATTTATGGGCAGAGTGAATAAGCTTGTCTAAACAGATGTGTTTTGAGGCTGGATTTGAAATGTGTTAATGAGTCTGTGTTACGATCCAGTCGGTTTTAGAGGTCTCCCTCCGCCAACACTACTGATTCAAATGATCAGGATCGTTCTCTAGCTTCTGCAAAGCTTGCTGATGAGCTGATCATTTGGATCAGGTGTGCTGGAGGAAGGAGACATCTAAAACAGGCTGGATATGATGCTCTCGAGTACCGGACTTGAGCATCCCATCATTAAAAGCTAAGAGAAGTTAAGTGCAGTTCTCCATCTGTGAAAAGTGGCATTGGAAGTGGGATCATTTAGGACACTTGGGGTGCACCTATTTGAAACAGGTGACTCCTGTGCATTTTTGGAATAGGGCACCTGTGATAGTGTGCTGTCACTACAACCTTGAGTGTTGTCAAGTACTTTGGTGCTCAGTGTATTGCTATTTATTACAACAGACATCATGAAGTCTCGTTAGAGAATTGGAACAGGATTAGAGTTTTGTGTGCGATCAGGCAACTGTTCCAAAGAGGCATGGTTTTGCATTTAGCGTACAGGTATTTTGTTTAACCCAGGTTGAGGATGTTCCTACTCAGACTTGGGTGACAAGCTCGGCACAAAAATCACATCGTCGTCACCTTGACCTTTATTTTCGTACCACAAGAAAAAGCCCATGTGTTCACAGTCGATGTGTTGCCGAGTAAATTAGAGCATTGAGGTGTGGAATGACGTTTGCGTGGCTGCAGCGAGCTCCAACGCTCCCTTTCGATCCACCAGACTGTTTGTCCTTTGTGCCTGCCTTTTCTTGAAAATATATGTAATTTACAGCAACTTTAGGATTGATCTGCTTGGTTTGTCCTACACTTTTGCAAAAGCGCGTGAGTTCTATTTCTTTCTAAAGCACTTCATTTGTCATGCTTTTACTCGAGTGGAAACGCATTCATTCAGTTGCTTGGAAAGGAGAAAGTCCCCTCTGTTTTCGTCAAAAGTTGTAAAATTACAAAGCTGTTCCAGTGGTCTAAAACTTTTTGTCTTTTTGTGAAAGCATCAGGCGTTACGCCATGTTGTCGTCGACAGCGAAAGAAGTGTCATCTCGGGCTGGTCTTGCAGCTGGGGAAACACTGCGGGCCGGCAAACGTGGGCTGATCTTCGCAGGAGCCCTGCTCTGCTCTGATTAGCACCTCCAACGAGCCGCCATGCATCAGAGCTGACATTCTCCTAGAGATGTGTTACCCCAGAATTCTTTGCTCTCACTGTGCCAGGGTGGCTCCACCCCTGGCGTGTCAAAGCTAGCTCCCCTCCTTTCTCCCCCTGGAGAACACAGCATCAAGCATGCAATGAACCTGGGGCCCTGACATAAGGGCTTTGGTACCTCGCTTCGCTTCCACTTTTCCTTCACACGCACCAAAGATTTCTTTTACATGCCCACTTCCCCTCTGGCAAAACGCAGCAGAGCTTCCATTTTGAGTTTTTTTGAATTGCTTTGATTTTCTTTTCTATTTGTCTGATACATTCATTCACTGATCGAATAACGGGAGGGGAGCACGGGGGTGGTTGACTTCAAGGTACCTCGATTTAATCTTCTTTCATTGCTGTATTTTGCACACGCTTGCCTCTGTCCGCTCCTAGCCGCGCAGGCAGGAAATAGATATTACCAATGTTCCCCACCGCCACCGGGTCTCCAATCAGCTTTGGTCCAGAGGGGGTACATCCCTTTGCGCTCCCACCCACTATCTTCCTTTCTCCCCTATCCGCCGCATTCCCCCAACCTTAATGGGCTCGATAGTACTTCAGAAATTAGTTTGTTTCTATGAGCAGTATTTCTACCTCAGGAGAGCACATCACTCGGAGGTGGAGTCAATTTGTATTCACCCATAATTCCCTGGGCCTTAATCACTCTGATTTCCCCCCCATTATCTGTTAATGGATAGTTCCCGCAGAGAGAAGAGAGAAGTAAACCCACCTACTGTTTACAGGCCTGAAGCTGTCGACTATGCTACCACCCAATCCCGCAGAGGCTCGCGCATACAGCAGAAAATCCCCGGCAAAACCCGAATCTTGCAGCCTTATTAATTGAGAACTCCTATATCAGGCAGAAAATTATAAGACAGATGGTAGGCCCGGAAAGTAAACTAGCTAAAGGTGAAATTGCTCATAAACAGGATGGCAGGGAAAGGTTTGGTATTTGAAACGCTGAGAATCTCATTGACCTGTTTTGTTCGATTAGACCTCTTTTAATTTCTAGGGTGCCCTCTAAACAACCCACTGCTGCCTACTAAATATTCCCAATTTTCTCCCTCCCTTGTTTACTCATTACGTTCAGCAAAAGAGTGCCTTGATTGATGTCCTTAATATCATTTGGGTGAGCTGCTTTGGCCACACGAGCAGAGCAGGCTTCAGAGAACAACACGACAGCGATTAGCATAAATCCATCTTGACTCCCAACACCAAAATGCTTCAAGTGATTCTGAAAAATGAAAAAAATTCAGCTGACAAATCGGAAAGGTTAAACTGTTTGGGGAAAGACTGCGACAATGGGGTTGATTTGAAAATCTTACGTGAGATTCAGAATAACAAATGCAACCAGAGGAGAATAGTTCTTCCTTGTTCGACAACACAGCGTTTTGTTGTTGTTTAATGAAGCAAATCGGGAGGAAATTATTTCCACCAAGAAGACTTTTATATATATATATATATATATATTTTTTTAATGTGAGTCAAATTCTGATATGATGGCCTTATTTTACAAGCTAATTGTCTCAGTAACATGCAAACCCATACCAATGCCTGTCTGCTCTTTATCATTAATAAATGCTGAACTTGCGTCACAGATTATGAAACATTTTGGGATTTATTCGGGTCATGATTTGAAAGCTTGCGTTAGGGTGTTGAATTGGAGTTTTGGGTTAAGTTAGGGTTTGGGCTAGCATGTTAGACTTGGAGTGTTGGTTACTTTTAGAGTAGGATTTTGGTTAGGGTTGTTTGGTTTGGTCTTTAGGGTGTCACGGTGTGTGTAAATGTAGGGTTTTGCCTTTGATTAGGGTTTTTTCTTAGGATTTGAGTTGTTGCTCAGGGATATTGATCAAAGTTTTTGTTTATCGTTTGAGGTATGATTATTGTGTTTGGGTTAGCAGCTTGGTTGGGTGGTTAGGGATTTGTGTAGGGAGCTTGGTTCAGTGCTTGAGCTGGATTGATGCAGGTTAGCGCATCAGGGTGTCGAGTTTTGGTCGGGTTTTAACCCTTTCAGGGACAGCGGTTACGACAGTGGACAGCTTCTCGTGTTATCAGGTTACAGGTTATCATTATTGGTGCATGAAAGGGTGAAAGTTAGAATTTGGCATCTTGTTTAATGGGTCGTGTTTTGATTTGGGTTTATTTGATTAGGGATTATAAATGAGCATTTTCAAACTGAGGTAGTGAGCCCTCGTCCGAATGAGCTCAGTAAAGCATCGGTGGCCTGATCTGTGGTGTTGGAACCATATGAGAGTCTTTAATTAATTGCGCTGCGTGTACTTAATTATTAACTGGAACATCTTTAGTTACTTTGGTCTTCTTTACTCACTGTCAGTTGATCCACTCCCAAGCAAAATAAAGACATGTCTGTTGAATTCGCAGAAGGTTCCAAGTTCCGTGTTAGCCTTCCAGAATTGACTATGCAGCAACTCCTGTCCTGTTACATAAAGGATTTACGAAACCAAGCAAGCCCGAGAGCCCCCCCCCCCCTCCCCAACAACCTTCAACGGCACATGAACTTCAGCCCGGATGAAGAAAAGTAAACAGCGAAGAGAAATAAAAAGGTTCTTCTTTTCTTTCCCTTCTCCCACTTCTAGCCCCCGCATGGGAGGGATATTAGCTGTTTGTGTTTTAAGGAGCTGTGAAATACATAAAGCATGAGCCCCAGGAATGCGAGGCCCTGTGGATATGCAGATGGGCTTACTTTTCTGGTGTCAGAGATGCTTGGAGGAAGCAGGCCCGGGAGGATTTTCTTCGCGGTGCACAGGGACACGACGATGGCAGTCCACAACAATCCAGGGACTCCCAAAGAGAATGGGAGGAGGATGGTGACAGAACCCCCCCCCCACCCCCCACCCCCCAAACATGTACTCAGGACTGTATTCTGAGTCTGCCCAGTACCACCATGCAGCCATGGCTCATACGGGGGTAAAAGGAACTGACTTCAGCCCAATAAGAGAGAAGGGGAAGCTCTTGCTAATGTATTTCCAACCAACAGCTGTTTATTTCTTTTACATAATACAAATTACATAAGCCTATTTAAATCTAAACTTGCAAATGGAAGGGCCCGCGGTCACAAAACGTAGTCCACTGTTGGATTCGTTCACTGGGACGAAACACAGCGGCGTGACATGTGCCCAAAAAGACAGTTGCGTTCTTTGCTGCCTTCCTGCAACTTTGACTCCAAGCACCTGCTCCCAAACAGACAGACACAAACACACACACACACACACACACACACACACACACACACACACACACACACACACACACACACACACGTCCACGGGTCAGTCGGGAAGGTGCGGAGGTTTTTGCATATTGAAGCAGGGCAGCAGGTCCGACGGGAGCACGTTGCGCACCGGGGTCAAGCGAAGGGCTGCACATATGGCGGCGGCATAGATGAGTGAACCCTGCAGCACACTTGACCTCAGCATACTCCCCAACACACACACACACACACACACACACAGACATAAACACCCACGCACACACAGACAAGCCACGTGAACGATGATCAAAGAGGGCAGACGTGCTCGTGCTGACTGGCGAGATAAACTGGCATACCCTCCTTCTCCTCCTCCTCTTCTTCCTCCTCTCCGGCTGATGCCGGCTGCTCCGCTCAACACTATATTTAGGCTGCGCTAGCTCATCTGTCAAATGCGTGGGCTGCATGCAGCAAACACCCTTTTTTTTCCCAAACTGTGATTGGCCTAGCTTGTTGCAGCCGCGTAAGCCCTTAGCAATGCGAGCTGCACAATTCATCTCTTCTAAAGTTGAAACTTTGAAAACCATCTTCTATCTCAGGGGTCACCAACTCCAGTCCCTGAAATTTAAGCAGATTTAGCCCCACAAATATACAATCAATTTCCACCAAAATTCCTGAAAGCCAAAGAAACAGGGCAAGGAAAAGCCCTCTAATTTTAATATGGATCCAGATAAAGGGATATTTTTTTTTTATAATTTCCTTACTGACCCAGAATATACATAACTTATCTGTATAATACAATTCATGGACTCTTGAATGCAAAGTATGATTTACAGTTGGAACAAACATTTGATTTTATTGAATGCGTTGAATTGTGTTGAATTTACTGAGATTTTACTCGAGAATTTAGTTTCTATACAATGTGAAATAAAGGAACTGGATGAAGACAATACATTTGTTTTTGTTTTGTTTTGGGTTTTTTTTGTTTGTTTGTGTTTTTGGGTTGTGGCGGGCAGGGGGGACATATCTGTGGTCCAGTGGTTAGCGCGTTGACCTTACAGTGCAGATTCCAGCTCCGGTCTTCCTGTGTGGAGTTTGCATGTTCTCCCCGTGCCTGTGTGGCTTTTCTCCAGATACTCCGGTTTACTCCCACATTCTAAAAACATGCACGGCAGGCTAATTGAACACTCAAAATTGTCCCTCGGTGTGAGTGTGAGAGCGGATGGTTGTTCGTCTGTGTGTGCCCTCCGATTGGCTGGCAACAGGTTCAGGGTGTCCCTGCCTACTGCCCGAAGACGGCTGGGATAGGCTGCAGCGAACCTTGTGAGGATAAAGCGGATCGAAAAATGGATGGATGGATGGATGGATATTTGACATATCTGTTTCAAAAAATGAATAAAATATGCACAAAATTTCTTGTTCATCAAGGTAGAGGAACTAAAACATACATTTCTCTTCTCGACAGTCCTATACATATTTCTGGCATTGGTAGAGTTCATTAACTTTGCATCCACAAGCATCTTCCTCCTTCTGGTATCAGCGTCATGTGCTGGTCACTTAGTTGCAAAGACCGTGGATAAACCCTTAAAGACGTGTCCCTGGTGTCTCTACCCTTGCTGTAGCAATAGCTGACCAGCGGGAGTTTAATCGAGAAGCAGTCTGGCCCCACCGCAGACAATTTCGCCCTTTTATCGACATGCTGGAGATGGGTCGCTTGGTACAAGGCTGAATCGGCAAGATTTGATTGTGCTGGAAAATGAATGTGTGGAGTTTGTCTCAATGATTTAAGGCGAGTGGCAAATTGATGTATTCCAATGTGGCAAAGCAGGCAGAACAAATTGAGCATCTGTGCTTTTCTGGGCCGAGATGTCGTCCAAGTTGTAAAGGAAGATGTAACGGTCGACACGAGATGAGTTTTGGTGGCATTAATAACTTTAATGAACTGCCTTTTGAGTTATGGGCTGGAATTTGATCATCGCAATGTATTCTGGCAAATATTTCTTTTTATGTGAATATTAAAATGAGTTGAGTTAACATTCTGATGGTTAATCGGTTGCATTAAGTCACTCATTCATAAACTATCTTTGATCATTATACTTGTGTGCCGTGTGATCATAACCCTATTTAATTATAACATGATGATGTTTGACATGATTATTTCTCATTGCTGACTGTCTGGGAGAAATCTACCTCATGGATTATGTGATGCGAGTCCATATTTGAAATCACCACTCTACCATATATGGTCCGTCATTATTTTGCTTCATCTCAAATATTGGCATGAACTTTCACAAATGAAACACACATTTCAGCGATCAGATTGTGAGGCTTTCATGCTTTTTAGGGGGGGGTTCTTATCATTTTCTTGTTTTGTTGTCTTGCAGAGGAGGGCTTGAACCACGAATGCAAACTCTGCAGTCAGTCGTTCGATTCGCCGGCCAAGCTTCAGTGCCATCTGATCGAGCACAGCTTCGAGGGGATGGGTGGAACCTTCAAGTGTCCCGTCTGCTTCACAGGTGTGTGTGTGTGTGTGTGTGTGTGTGTGTGTGCGTGCGTGCGTGCGTGCGTGCGTGCGTGCGCGTGCGTGCGTTACAGTGACTGTCAACCAAAATCAAATACTTTCATGCCAAAGCAAGCAAATTACATGGCTGAGAAGTCAGCGTTTATCATACCATCCACAGTTATGGTTTCATGAAATAAAATGAACACACGTGACAATCTTGTCCAACACGTATAGTTTGTTCAAGGGAAGTTAGGTACCAATGCAAACTTAGTTGAGGAGTACTTTATGGGGAGCCACACTGAGTTCCAAAGGTCTGCTGTTTTGCATCCCCGCGAACATGTTGTGACATCTCATCAAGTTAGACACATTTCCACTCTCAATAAACGTTGCATCTCCAAGCCGTCTCGCCCGTGTGAGTGTTAAAATGTAAATGGGCTCCAAATGAGTTGGGGAAAGGTCAGAGCAGATGGTTGGACTAAAGCGGAGAGCAGTCCTGCTGCATGCGCCTCCTTATTTAATCCAAATGGCTTCCGCTATCAGGGCCTTGGGAGGTGTCGGGAGGCGCGAGGGGGAGGACGACATCACGAGGCAAGCAAAGGAAGAGTAGGTGTTGTTTGTGAGCGAGTGGGTGGGGGGTGCTGGAGGAAAGGACATGTGCTAATTGTGGATGGCAGTGTCGCTGATAGCTGTAATGATCTCATCTGTCTCTGTGCGTGGAGGTGGAAGGAGCGCGCTCCTCTCGAGAGGAGAGCGCCCTCCTTCAGTGTCAACAGGGTTAACTATCTCCATAATGAAATCTGCAAAGTCGTTAACTTGGGCTCTTCACTGCTATTTCTCCACCTCAGATCTTTCGTCTTCTTTTGCACTTTGGAAGTTCTCAGCTCATTTCCTTCTATTCGCCCAACACACTTGATACATCAATTAACACCATTAGCTCCCCTTTTTTTATGGTGTCTTCAGCAAGGTTATTATAGTTAGACAGCTAACGAAAGTAGCTGAAACAAAAATGGGGGGTGGGGGGAATCATCCGTGAAATAAAATATAAACGAAAATGCCTTTAAAGACACGAAAATTAACTAAAAGGACGTTATGTTTACCAAACTAACTAAAAATTGCTATAATTGTAGTGAAATGGTCGCTCTTGTTTTTGTCTTTGTCAATCAATTACATACATGAGCTTTTGGGTTGTTTTTTTTTTTTTTAATGTATTTTCTGTATTGCCGCACAGTTCAACAGGAATTTGTTACCATATTTCATGAAACATTACTGAGTGACCTTTTATTGATCTTGCACTCCGAAAATACGTCATGAATTAAAAAAACAACAACAACAAATAAAACTAATACAAACTCAACTGAAATGAAACAAACAAACAAAACAAAAAACAACAGCAAATTTAAACTACCGGTAACTGAAATGAAACACCAAAAGTAAGTAAAAAACAATTTTAAAGAAAAATACACAACTATTATAACCCTGGTCTTCATCCGCTATCCTATTTTAGTCTTCATCTCTCTTTTTAGCAAGAACCTATTGATACATGCCCAGCCCTCCGTGGCCGCTGTGATGTGAACGTTTAACATACAGAGCATGCCTCCTCCATCTGAGCCTTCATTTCCTCCATCAGCTTTGACGGACAGCCACCCCCCGCCCCCACTCTTCATCACCCTGCCCTCCCTCCAAGTCCATATCGATCACGGTGCACCGGCGGGGGAGAGCTTAGTGGTGGAGGGAAAGGGGTGGAGGTGCAGACCCCCAGGACAGTGGTCACAAAGTAGACAGACGGTTGGGTTAAGACAGAGAAGGCCCTGAAAGTCCCCCGTCATTGTCAATGCTCAAATTTAACCATTGCGGCAAGCGGAGAAAATGTGATCATTATGGTAGGCTGAACTTCATCCTGTGAATTACCATGCGAAAACTTTAACTGATAACCCACTTTAAAGGTGACAACATAGTATTATATAAAAGTGAATGTTTAATTGCTTGTATGTGAACGATTGGGTGCCCACCCATCAAGTGTGGAATTAAAATACAGAACATTTTTGGTTCATTGTTAAATCAGCTCGTGGTAGATTTGCCCAAGTGTCATTTAGTTGCAGTCTGGACACAAAGGAGTGAACACTCCTGCTGTGCAGCGGACGTTTGAAATGTGCGACCCATTGACTTCACCTGACTGTTGATTTTGTATTCTGAAATGCTTTTCCAGGCCTCTACTGCAGCCTCCTTCGGTTCTTGTGTGTTTCTTAGGGGTTTACCCCAACCTTTGTAAACAACAAAGCGTATGTAGGTATGGAGAAAAAGATGTTGCTGGTTTGTTACGTTTGTTTTATTGTTTGCTTTACGTACCTCATGCTTGGTTACAGTTGCAGTTGTAGTATAAACACTTTATAAATAACGCTTTGCATGACTTGGTGGGAGGCCCAGTCGGGCTCACGTTCTTTGTCACCACCATGGGGGACAAAAAGAGGACAAATCTCACCCCCAAAAGTGACTGGCGGGAAAGTGTGAGTCAAAGTAAGTCACAGACGAAGGGAGACAAACTAGAGGAGAAAAGGAGACAGAAAAAAAAAGAAAAGAAAACTTGGGAGGAGGCTGAGAAGGTTGCAACCGGCAAGTTTGGATGTGAGATGAAAGTGTGGAAGAGGGGGATGATGAAGTGGGGGGAGGAAGGACTAAGTGGAGAAAGAGAGCGAGGGAGCAAGAGAGAGAGAGAGAGAGAGAGAGAGAGAGTCCACAAGCCCCTGGATGATGAGAGGGAGGCTGCCTCTCCCAGGACACATTTGACAGGTTTCAGAAGTGGGGGAGCCTGCAGCTAGAAGTGTCTGCCTGCACCCTTAGGAGCCGCAGCCAGGCAGGCAAGCAGGCCTGCCGTGGAAATTGTGATTGGGAATATGCGCTAAAGACAAACAAAACAGAAGAAAGGCTGCCTGATGAAAGTACCACACGTGTGAGTGTGTGTGTGTGTGTGTGTGTGTGTGTGTGTGTGTGTGTGTGTGTGTTGTCTGCATGTGAACTGGAAAAAGTACAACATTGCTCTGCAAAGCTATGAGGTCACAAACGCAGAAGTTTAATTAGCGCATTTCCTTGGATTGTGACCGTCCCTCGAATAGATAAATCGCCCACTGCATTAAGGCTGAAATAAATGAACACCTCTCTCAAAGAGACAGCCCCCCCCCCCGCCCCATCCATTGCATTTTTTATAACGCTGTCCTCGTTAGGGTGGGTGGGTGCGCTGGAGCTGACTGAGTCTGTTTGAACTTGCGTTGCTAACCAAAACAGCATCACCTATCAAGGCACAAAAAAACCAGCCTCTCTCGGAGGAATTAAAGTGTGGAGTCTTATCACACACGAAGATGTTCTTTTTGATTTGACAATAAACATTCTCGTAGCCTCTGACCTCATGTCACCGGTCCACAATATTGTGTGTGTCCAATATTCGAACCCTGCACCTGAACACTGAGTGGTCGACATCCTAGCGAGAGAGGCCTTTGCAAAAAAATGACGTGTTGTTTTTTGGGGGTTAGGATCAAATGAATTTTGCACATTTGCACATATTTTGGCCATATTTAAAATAGCATTTTTGTCATATGTCTGGTTAGGAGGTTTGCCGCCCAGCCCAGTAGCACCCATGAAAAATGTTGCCCCCCCCCTCCCCCCACCCTTCTCCAGCATTTAAATTACTTATTCCTGTTTTCGATTATGGATTTCTTTTTTTCTGTTTTTGAAATTTAAGTCACTATAGAAACATCCCTCCTCCCCGCTAATCAAAAACATTAAGTGACTATTTACCACAATTATGTGACTGTTATATATCATTCATTACATCGTTTCATTAAACTTCCTTGATTGGAAGGAAGGCATCACATGGCTTCACGGTGTGCCTTTGCTATCTATTTCTGAACTTCCATGCGCCTGTTTGCTTCACTGTTAAAATGAAAAGTTGTCGAAATCGTCTTTTGGCTTGTTTGCCTGCAGAACCGCCGACGCATTTGTGATTGAGTGGGAACAAAAATACGTTGGTTGGAGGAAGAAAAAATGAAAAGCAGGGAGGAGAAAGTGGGGGGTTAACTTTGTTTCCCTCCCTGTACAAACAACTCAGTATTGGTGCAGTGCAGCCTGCAGAGAGCAGCACCCTGCCAAAATAAAGATGAGCCGGGGCCTGTACAATACGACATGTCTGCCATGGGTGGCCCCTGGGAGCCAATCAGAGGGCTTAATATCCCCTACAGCGAGGAGACCTTGGGCCCCATAGCACCGTCAGCTCCGACACCCTCGACGGCCCACTGACTGCACTAAGTTGTCTTTCTATCGCTTTCTCTCAGCGGGCAGAAGCACAGCAGCTCTCCTTTTTGGATGTGCTTGTGTATTATTGCTAAGAGTCCAAAGCATAGCGCATTCTGTTTTCAACATGGTGGAGGCAGTGTTATGGTTTATATTTTGACTACTAACAACTTGTTTTATATGACCTACTAGGAAACGTTGTAGTTTTACTCTATGGCTAAGAATGAAAAGCCTTCATGATCCAAAGCATAACACATCATGTCTTCATCCCGGTGGATGCTGTGTCATTGCATGTTATAGCTATTTTATGTTACTGCTAAGAAGGTAAGTCAAATCTTTTGATCCAAAGCATACCACATCATGTGTCGAACGTGGCGAAGGGCGCTTTTGTTCGATAGTTGAGTGATCCAAAGCATACCACATTATACTTTAAACGTGGTGAATACCATGTCATGACATGTTATTGTCCTGAACAATTTAGTTTGTGTCTACAGTATTATTGTTTAAAAGTAAAGGAACATTTCATGATCCAAAGCATACCGCTTCATGTTTTAAACACAGTGAATGTGTTAGTTTAACATTATTGCTAAGAAAAGGAGCCCAGTGATTCAAATCATACAATATCATGTTTTAAACATGGAGAAGCTGTGTTCAAACATTTTACAGCGAGTTAGTTTTTCATATTTCTTCAGAATGAAAGAAAACTCATCCTCCAAAGAATACCACATCATGTCTTTAAAAAGTGGACAAAGCGTTATGCCATCCTATATTTGCTTAACTATGTTTGTTCTGTTTTTTTACACACAAAAATGGAACATCTTAGAATGTAATGTCCTTAACATGTTAGTTTATTGCTTCAATTACTGCATGATCCAAATCATACCACAACTCGTGTCAAAGATGGTGGAGGTCATAAATGACATGAAAGGTACTAGTAAGTTACTTTTGCATGTTTGTTTTGTTTTAGTTTTTCCAAGAATTAAAGGAACATTCCATAATCCAAAGCATGCCACATCAAGCATCAAGCAGATTTATGTACCCAGTGTTTTCCAGTCCAGTAGTTCCGGTTGAGCTGCGCATCTAGACGCAGAGACGCTTCTGACTGTGGTCATCACCATTTGTGTTGCGGGTTTGATGCCCCCCACCCCCTTGCCTCCCACGTCTCTGATCCATTTTTATTTTCGTTGTATCGACTTGTTCCTCTGCTAGCCAAGACATAATGAGCACTTCCTGCAGTTGCACAGACCTGCTGCTCTATAGCATATGCACACACAAAAACCACACCACGGACAAATCATCCCATCTTTTTTTTTTCCTCTCTGTCACTGTTACCACACAGACAAAAGATGTTTTCTGGACCTTCTTGCACCAGCCACCTGTTAAATAACATATTTAACCCTCATTGGGATATGATCACGATAGTAAGCGGGAAAATTACAGTACATTGGTAGTTTGGTGTTAGCAAAATGTTTATTTGCGAACTCAATTTGGGTTGTATGATAACTTTCCCTATTACGGCATTTAATGCAAATTACACATTTACCGGCTTTAGTTTTCTGAGACAAATAGAATGTTGTTATTATTTTGACCTTACTAATGTAAGGGCTATTTTTCCTGTTGAGTGCAGCACAGGCAACATAGCACTTTGACCTACTTGTGCGTATCATACAGAGTGCTACGTTCACAAAATAAGTTTCAGCTGTATATTTTAAACAAAAAAACTAGAAGTCAGGGAGTTGTACCTGTTCTCTTCTGTCAGAAATAAACAAAGGGTCTTTCTTCCAATTATGCTGACTAAGTATTGGTTTAATGGAAATGTTATGTAATAAAAGTACCAGTGGTATCGGTTACTTGGTATCGGTGAGTAGTCAAGAGTTTTGTACTCATACTGGTAATGTTCTGGAAAAACGGTATTGAACAACAATGCCCCCCCCAATCCCCCTCTCCAAGCAAACTTTCAAGCTTTTTGTAGCGGTAAAACACAGGATTACAGAGGACGGCATTCAATAATTTTCAACAAAAATTAGGCTGTGCTGACTTCTGGGTTTTTGCTCTTCTTTTTCATCATTCCTCTTCTTGTTCTTTCAAATTTACAGAGAAAGTTATGTGTCACCACCCAGTGGTCAAGAATATACACGCAGTAACTTGATACAACTTTATTCTTGGAGTTTTACTTTAATCTCATAGTGTCATTTATTTTTTCTGTTCAGTAAAGGCTCTTGGTACAAGTGAATTCAAAGAGGGTGTGTGAACGCAGCAGAGCCATGCCAATGGGGCCGCCATGACCCCCGCCCCCTTTCGCCTCACCTCGCCCCCTGCGTTCAAGCTCCTTCCTCTCCGCGTGGCTCCACGGTGCATTTATCAGAAGAAAAGTTATTTTGAGCACTAAGAAATTCAAATGAAGGCCACTGCATGATAACTTTTTTTTTTGTGTGTAGCACGCAGTCCTTTGAGATAGGACAGCCGTCGTTAAAGCACAGGGGTCTGGGATAACAAACGACACGTTTGAAGCTTTCCTCGGAGGACGCCGAAACACACCCACGCATTCAAGGCACATCCACTCAACACCCGCACCGCTGCCATCCCACTTGGCTCCGCCAGTGTGGAATATGGCTTAAAGCGGGGACGCACATACATGCGCACACTGTGTGTGTGTGTGTGTGTGCGTATGTATGTGTGTGTCCCCGCTTTAAGCCATATTTAAGACACACATATATATATATATATATATATATATATATATATATATATATATATATATATATATATATATATATATATATATATATATATATTTATATGTGTGTGTATGTGTGATGTATGTGAGTGCATGTGAGTGGGTGTGTATACCACTGTGTTTATATGGTGGCGGCATGAATAAGTAGTGCAGCACCATGAATATTTATATTGTCAATATAATTAGCCATGTTGACTAATGGAGGCCATGTTTTGCACTTGAAGCCAGGCCAATTTTTGCGCTTGTTTATTTTCCACCTTGTTCTTCCCACCGCGGTACTAAATAAGGAGCGTTATTATTCCCAGCACACAATATGCGTTCGGGATTGCATATGTAGCATTACACATAACATCTCAATTGCTCCGTTGTTTTTTTTCTTCCAATTGTGTCGCATAACAGGGCTGTTGTACTGCCAATGCAGTGCTCATTTGTTTGTCATCAAGTCATTTTCCTTGCCATTTGACAAATTCTCTTCAATTTCCATTGAGGCAAATGCAATTATTATGGCGCTTTTGTTGCAGGAATGCTTGCTGTAAGGCCCCCCTCATTTGCCAGTATTTGTGCAAAACAACAAGTTATCATAATCTTACAAGATTACAGTTCAATTAAAAAATATATTTTTCGATCAAAAAATAAATAAATTCCAGAATATAGTCAGAAATAAGGCAGTACAGTGTAATGTATAAACGGAAAAACAATCAAGTGTTTGCACAAAATGGAATCATATGAATCCAGATGTATTTCTACATTAAACTATGCATCTACATGTATTAAAAATGTGTCTTGATGCAGATTATTTTATTTTTAGTGCAACCACTTGACAAAATAAAATTGAGTAAATTCAACCACCATGTTTTTCAGTATTTATGGTTTCTTTCTTTTTTTTTTAAAGAAAAATAAAGCACATTTTGGAAAAAGTAGTCATCTTACAGGGTTTTTTCCCCAACAAGAATTGTTGTAATATTACATTAAATTGTATTTTTTTTGTTCAAGATTCGAGATCTTTCTTGAAAAAAGTCAATAGGAAAAATACAAGTTGACACGGGCCGAACACGAACCAGGTGGAGTGTGGATCCCGAAAATGCAGATTCAGATAAAGTGAGCTCCAAAGATATTCATTCATTCATTCATTTTCCAAACCGCTTTATCCTCACGAGGGTTGCGGTGGGTGCTGGAGCCTATCCCAGCTGTCTCCGGGCAGAAGGCGGGGGGCACCCTGAATCGGTTGGCAGTCAATCGCAGGGCACACAGAGACGAACAACCATCCACGCTCACAATCATACCCAGGGACAATTTAGAGTGTTCAATCAGCCTGCCATGCATGTTTTTGGAATGTGGGAGGAAACCGGAGCACCCGGAGAAAAACCCACGCAGGCCCGGGGAGAACATGCAAACTCCACACAGGGAGGCCGCAGCTGGAATTGAACCCGGTACCTCTGCACTGTGAAGCCGAGGTGCTAACCACTGGACTACCGGGCCGCCCCCAAAAATATTTATTGATAGAAAAATGTACCAACAAAGTAAAAACAGAAATCGCTGGGAACACCAAACCAGGAAAACCAGATATGCTTGAATTTACGCGAGTGGAAGCATCGTTTTATAGCGCGAGCCGTACACTGATTGCATAAAGTGAATCTTCATACCTTCTCTTCTTCCGCAGTGTTCGTGCAGGCCAACAAGCTTCAGCAGCACATCTTCTCCGCTCACGGCCAAGAGGATAAAATCTACGACTGCTCGCAGTGTCCTCAGAAGTTCTTCTTCCAGACGGAATTACAGGTGAGCCGCGTCACGCGAAACGCATCTGCTATCCCTTCCCTAACGCCGCTCCGGCTGCCGATCGGGGAAGGAATAACTTCAGTCCTTTGGAAAACTCATCAGATATGATTTGATTTGCTTATTAGACCGGCAGAGCAGTAAAATATCTGGAATTAAGGGATTAGCCCAATGCTCGGTCTTGAAGCGGTAATTACGCGCAGCGTAGAAGCAAAAACACGGATGGGGTGAGACAGAATGGCTGCATCTCGCCTTCGAATCGCAGAGGAGGCCTCGTGGCTAAATATGAGTGTTTTCCTCGAGGGGGGAGGCGGTGGGGGTGGGGGTTTGGCATATCTGCCCTTCAACAAAGTTACTAGTTGGACTTGTGAACTCGTAGCGTTAGAGAGATAATCCATTTTCTGGTAATCTTTTTTTCCCTTTCTTTTCTCCTCAGGGAGTGTGAAAAAATGAAACCGGCCTTATTATTTTATTACACGAGTGGTGTGTTCGTGCGGGTGTGTGGGTGTGTTTGGGGGATTCTCCATAGTGCGTATGGCATCATTTTTTTATTACGGTTTGAAGATGAATCATTAAATTCTTACTCCATAAAGCACCTTGTTCTGCTCTAATCACTGGCGTTTTCCCTTAATTTGCCAGCAAGGGTAAAAAGAAACAAATGAGGTGCTAGTCTCCAAACGCGGCTTCCTGAATGCCGGATTAGCAGGTAGCCAGAGGATCCACCTTCCACATTTATGCATGGACGGCCAGTTTGCGAGTCGGCCAGAAGGAAGGTGAATGTGATCGTTATCTGATGGTCATTTGATTTCTCCAAGCATGAATTAAACAAATTCCAATTCTGGATTATTTACCCCAACATCACGGGTACATGCTAAAACTACATAATTTCGTCCAGACAAAGTAAGCGATCTTAGTACTAACATATCGGGCCCTGTTTTCGTGACCAGCGCAAGTTGATAGCAAAATGTCTGAACTAACTGAAATTAGCATAGAAGTTGGTTTTATGTTCATGGTTTGGATCCTGTTTGGCAAGCAGGACTTTTTGCATTAGCCTTGTTTGCTCTGAGTTCCACTCTGCCCCACTGTTGTATAGTGTTCCACCTGTTTCAATTTTGGGGCCACTGCTGTTCTTATTGTATTTGCTACCCCGGGGTTTCAGCTTAAGAAAGCATTGTATTTCCTTTCACTGTTATGCGGATGACAGTTAGTCGCGCGAAGCAAGAGAAGTTATGGTGTTTGGTCCCAGTGGCCCTTAAATATCTCGTCCTGTTGATTTGGGCCCCCTGGTGTCTTATCTAAAGCCAGCAGTCTTGAATTTGAGGGTTAAATTGGACAGCCATTTTAAATTGGATCGATGATACATACATACATATATATATATATACACAATCAAAGTGTGTGTGTGTGTGCCTCCATATATATATATATATATTAGAGCTGTCAGTTTAGCGCGTTTTTATTGGCATTAATTTAAATGAATTTTATCGGGATCAAAAATTTTCTCGCGAGATTAACGCGGCAGACGTCACAGCGGATGTTACGTTGCTCTATAAATAAACCAGAAACAAAACATCAATCGCTCTGCACGCACGTTTGTTTTGCCAGCCACGGCAGCGCGAGACAACGAAAACGGATACTTAAATAGTTTCTGAATGGAAAGTTTACTTTTAAAAAGTTGCCAGATTGTTCCAATGACAAGACCAAAGTTACCTGTATGTTTTGCAGTCGTAAACTGAGCTATCATCATAGCACGTCGAGTCTGAAATACCACTTAATGGCCAAGCACACAGCTGACATGCGTACTCCGCCCCCCTCGTCTCAGACCGACAGCTATGGATCATTTCAAAGCAAACAGCGTGGGCTAAAATGTTGCTATAACAGGGGTGTCTTTATTTAGCTCATTTTTGCATAGTTGTCATGTTTGTCCGTCTGCAATCTGACGTTTAAACGAAGTAAATTGCGTTTCAGCTTGGCTTAATCATGCCGGCGCTCCACTTCCGGGATTGAGTATTGGGACTTGTAGTTCTTTTGTTCGATTCGACTTTATGTTTGTGTTGTATGGTTTCTTACGTTTAAAACAATGAATAATGATGACGAAAATGATACATAGTGAAATCAGGGTTGATTACATTATTTACTAAACGTATTGTAAAATAAAGGTATTAATTAATGTCAATTATATACTTATTTACATTGTGATGCAGAAAGATAGATATATTAATTTTTTACTGCATTTATGTGTAGTTTAGGTTATTACCTGCTTCTGATACTTCTGTTACAACTACTACTACTACTACTTCCGCTGCAAAGTGCTCCAATAAATGATCAAAAAAGTACAGAACGAGAGATCCTTCCATACTGACCGACAATCCCTATCCAGGGGGCCGTGAAGAATTATAGGCTGAGTACTAGCTTACCTTAGATGTGCACTTTATATTGCACTGTTTTGATTCCATAAAAAGAGCTGTTCAAGCAGCTGTTGTGTGACAAAATATTTTTTTCACTGTTGTTGATGGACAGTAATATTGTGTGAGAGATAATGTGTGAATAACTGCTCCAAGTGAAAAATGTTCATGTAAAATTGAAAATCAAAATTATTTCAGTAAATATTTGCATTTTGCACATAGAAAACTGATTCATGATTCCATGTTGATGAGAGCATTAAAATGGGGGGGAAATAGGACAAAAAATATAAAAGGAAATTCAGAAACGATAAAAAATGCGTGAGTAATCATGATTAATTTTTAGTTAATTTGAGTTAATTATGACAGTTGAGTTTTTAATTAGATTAAATATTGTAATCGTTTGACAGCTCTAATATATATATATATATATATATATATATATATATATATATATATGCGGCCCGGTAGTCCAGTGGTTAGCACGTTGACTTCACAGTGCTGAGGTACCGGGTTCAATTCCAGCTCCGGCCTCCCTGTGTGGAGTTTGCATGTTCTCCCCGGGCCTGCGTGGGTTTTCTCCGGGCACTCCGGTTTCCTCCCACATCCCAAAAACATGCATGACAGGCCGATTGAACGCTCAAAATTGTCCCTAGGTGTGAATGTGAGCGTGGATGGTTGTTCGTCTCTGTGTGCCCTGCGATTGGCTGGCAACCAATTCAGGGTGTCCCCTGCCTACTGCCCGAAGCCAGCTGGGATAGGCTCCAGCACCCCCCGCGACCCTAGTGAGGATCAAGCGGTTCGGATAATGGATGGATGGATGGATATATATATATATATATATATATATATATATATATATATATATATATATATATATATATATATATATATATATATATATATATATATATATATATATATATATATATATATATATATATATATATATATATATATATATATATATTCATCAGCCTGCCATGCATGTTTTTGGAATGTGGGAGGAAACCGGAGCACCGGAGAAAACCCACGCAAGCCCGGGAGAACATGCAAACTCCACACAGGAGGCCGGAGCTGGAATCGAACCCGTACCTCTGCACTGTGAAGCCGACGTGCTAACCACTGGACTACCGGGCGCCCATATATATATATATATATATATATATATATATATATATATATATATATATATATATATATATATATATATATATATATATATATATATATATATATATATCGTCACTCCGAATGGTGCAAGTTGTGAGTTGTCCAAGTAGTGGAGGTACTTCACCGTCCACGTCTCCCAGACACACGCTGCTCCTTTGTCAGTCCATGTGAAGTCGGGACTGTCTTTCAGCAGCGCAAGAAGTGGAAGCTCCCGGTGTTTGCCGTGTCTCCACTTTGCAGTTTTCTCCCCGACACTTTGGCTCCTCTTCTCTCGCCGTAGTTGCAGGGGTCAAGGGTGCGGCCGGCACGTAGAGCCGCGGCGGCAGGTGAAGGCGAGCAGGAAGGATATTTTATTCATTTGCTGCCGAGATCCTGGAACAGACCAAAGGCTGTGACAGGTATCCAGCGTGCGGCGCCTCGCAGCCTCTTCCTACTCCCCCCTCACCTACCCCCCTACTGGTGAACTCTACCCTGCGAGGGGGCTAGCCAATTTTCGCCAGCCTGTCGAGATGGATGATGGGAGTGCATCCGTCTAATCAGCCCTCTGAGGACCCCCCACCCGGCGGCCCCCCTCAGACTGGTCAGATTGACTGACTCCTGGGCCACTGTGCCCTGAAATCCACATTCCAGAGGAGAATAATCTCCTTCCCTTCACAGACAAAACAATACAAGTCAGATGCATGCACCGGCGTTCCTTCCACAGCTCTCCAGAGGCTACCCAACCCCCGCCTTCACACTCTGCACCCTTTTCTCCCCCACCCCATTAAAATATCCAGCAAAGTCGAGATATTTCATGAGGTGCTGATGGGGAGGGCAAGCACTCGCTGACCCTCAGTGAGACGCATCCGTGGCGCGATAGAATCTCCCGCTTGTCTTTCAGTTAATGCAACTCGCGCCTCCTCTTACCAGACAAGAAGAAAAAAAAAAGTCCCCCCTGGGCGATTGCGAAAGCCACACTGCAACACGAGACCCGATAACAAAGTTCCTCCGCAACGCCGCTCGGCCCGGATTAATTAGGCAGATTCATTAACTGATGGACGCGCGCTATTAGCCGCAGCTTAAATCTGACATCTCGACGAGAGTGCGGGGAGTCGGTTTAAGAAGAAGCGCCTAAGTTTGGATTCCGCAGCGATGCGGCGTCACAAAATGGAAGCGATTTTGGGGCGTATCTGTTTCGATTCGAGAACTGCATTAGAAGGCCTGACCGGCTCAAAGGCTCCTACTTTTGCAGTCTTCGTTTGGGAATGTTCTTTACAAGAGAGACATTGACAAGTCAACTTTTCATGAGGAAATTCCTTACAAAGATGTAATTATGATAAATTGTAAAGTGAATAAAGTCAATGAATAACATTCGCAGTAAACAATGTCACTTTATTTTATGAGAAATATGTAGAGCAAGAGTCGGAGTGCCGCTTCCTCAAGAGCCATATCCCGCCTGGTTTAGATCCCTCCCGACTTCACCACCCCTGATTCGATTGATCGCGATTGTTTCAGGCTTCTTCAGAGCTTGCTGATGATCGAATCGTTTGATTCAGTTGTGTCGAAGTCGGGAGGGATCGAAAACAGGCAGGATATGGCTCTCGAGGAACCGGAGTTCCCTACCCCTGAAGCAGAGTGTCAAGTCATAATCTGGTCAGACTACTTTGTCATATTGTAGTCGTTGTATAGTCTTTCGAATAAAGTTAATGAAAGTATTTTTTGGTCTAGAAATGTACCTGTATATGTATATGTATCTAATATTGTAAAACCTAATCAGGCTATGATACATTATTCATGTACACTATATACTGTTTAATAGTATAATTTTTCTAACACAGACTGATAAATGTCACAATCTCTCGGGTTTTCATAAAAACAAAATTGTAATCTTGCGAGTAGTCGTGAATTCTTCTTCAATGAAGAAAATAAGTTGGAATCTTTCAAGACTAAAGTTGTAACTTCACTAACTTCGCTTAGAAGTTTTTTTGGTTTTCTTTTTCTGTTTTTTTATGTTATTAGTTTTTTTTTCAAGGAAGCAGTTGTGTTTTATGTTTGTTTCTCACAAGTCCTTCACGACAGTAAAAAAAATTGACAAGGAGAAAAATTGAAACCAACAATGTCGTTAAAAGATGAGCTAACTGTTGCCCAGTTTCTTCTATTTCTACTACTACTAATAATCCTACGATGATATTGCATTTTTCAAATGATGCCTTCAAATCTTGTTTTGTATGTGAAGCACGTTGACTTACCTCGTGTGTTTCCGTTGGTTGGTCCGAGCAAAACTTGTTCCATCCAATTCTGACTAACAAAGCACGCCTGTCACGAATGGCTCACAGTGAGTAGATTTCATTTACTCCGATTTGCTTATCCTCACAAGAGCCACAGGGCCTGCTGGAGCCTATCCCAGCTGTCTTCAGGCAGTAGGCGGGGGGACACCCTGAACCGGTTGCTAGCCAATCGCAGGGCACACAGAGACGAACAACCATCCACGCTCACACTCACACCTAGGGACAATTTAGAGTGCTCAATCAGCCTGCCATGTTTTTGGAATGTGGGAGGAAACCGGAGTACCCGGAGAAAAGCCACACAGAACATGCAAACTCCACAAAGGGAGGCCGGAGATGGAATTGAACCCGTTGCCTCTGCAATGTGAGGTCGACGCGCTAACCACTGGACCACCAGGCCCATATTTCATTTAAATGATTTCAATTATTTTGTCATGGTAGTAGATAAATAATCAAGCAATCAATCATTCAAACTACCTATGAAGCACTGATTCCCGCCCCCCTTAAACGCCGGCAGGACACATGCCTTAATTGGACCACCTTTCCAAAGGATTCTTTCAAAGGCAATGGCTTCATCCTTAATGACTGCCGCCAGTGACGAGCGTACGTGTGCATTGGGTTCTGCTCAAATGAGAGTCTACTCTCCCCGCGTGATGCCAGTGATTGCCACGCTGTGACCAATTCCAGCGTTTTAATTAAGCGTATTTATTGGCTTGGCGGTCACCGGGTCAGCGTAAACAGCCACGTGCCGTTCGCCCAGCGCCGAAATTGAGGGGAATGGGTGACCAGAAAAGGAAAAAAAAGTGGGAGAGTAAGTGCATGCCACAATTGATTAAAAAAGAAAAAAGAATAAACAAGTTTGCATTAAAAATGACTAGAATAATATATGTTACAGTTTTCTCACATGTTGAATGGTGGTCATGCAGTGACCATGGTGATTTGTTTGTCAAAGCCTGAGGACAAGAATACCCCGCAGCATAGCGTAGCGATCCACACAGTCGTTGCCAATTTGTATGTGGCTGCAGCTTTGTTCATCTGCTCACGAGCCCAGCTTTTTAGGAAATGCATGATTATTTTTTTTTTTGTAAAGAATGACATATTGCAAACGCTTTTTTCGTCTGTGTGCCCTGCGATTGGCTGGCAACCGGAGACTGCTGGGGTAGCGACCCAGCACGGCCGCGACCCTCGTGAGCGCATCAGATAATGAATGGATGGAAAAAAAAGACTGCTGTTTATCTCTTTTTTCGTGACGCCCGAGAAGACAGTGTCCCCATTTTTCACCCCGATAAAATTGCATGTACTCTTAACCCTTTTTTTTCTACTGAATATGCATTTTTCTGAATTTTAAAACACCCCCCCCCCACCTGCCCCTCCAAAAACACCTCCAATCCCCTCAGTCCCAAACATGAAGCAAAGCTCTCCGTGTTTGTCCCTAAGCGTCTTTCAAACAGTTCGTTTCCTGGAAATATCTTGATCTGACGCATGTGACAGCTCTTCACGTGTTTGAAAGTTACATACGTATACCCCCATCCCACCCCACCCCCCTTCTCTTATATGACAACTTGTTTTCGTCTTCGTCACCCCAGGTGCTTCGGCTACTTGTCACCGTTTCAAAATGTTACACGCCAAAAAAACAACAACAACAATAAAGGAAAAATGAATCAGAAGGGGAGAAAAGGGGAAGCTTGTGAGGAGCCATCATTAATATTTAAGCTTTTTTTTTTTTTTAATCATCGACAGAAGTTCGCTGGCATTACCGTAAACGGGAATCCAAACAGCCTCAGATGGCAAGTGATGTGTCACCGCTGTGGCGTTTCTTGTTGTGGAGGTGCGTCACAATTAGACAGCATGACAGACCTCGCCATCCTGAGAGGATTTTCTCCCACTCAACGAGCGCACGTGCGTGTGTGTGTGTGTGTGAGTGTGTGTGTGTGTGTGTGTTTGTCTTTGTGCCGGTCTCTCCCAGGGTCTGCTATGTGCACGCAAGCACGTTGTCTGCGGGGAGACATGACAAAAAAAAAAAACTCCCAGAAGCCTTTGAGCTCAGTTCTCTTTCCTGTGTTTCGCCACCAGGGAAAGTTAAATCCAAACAAAGAGGAGATGCTCGCCGCGCTGCGCCCCGATCCGCCAGCGCATCTCTTGTGCAAACATGTCGCCTTTACTTTCCGTCTTGACTTCTCCAACAACTGCGAGAAATCAACAACTGAAACAGGTTTGCGCTTCTCAGGAAAATAACCGTAGGTGCTTTTTCAAAAATAGTTTCGGAAACCCACCCACAACAACAACAACTAAGTTCCACCTTGAAATTCAGACCTCGACCTTGGACTCTAAACTATTCACTTTATTTCCTCTTGACTTCCAACAGTGGAGTGATGTAACTCTGGAGTCTTGAAAGTGGGTGCCGAATGACGCCCACTCTCAGTCAATTCAAAGCTCCTTCTCTGATTCGTTCTCCGATTTGGTGGGAAAAGACGAGCTTGCAAATTAGCTCTGGATCTTCCGTGTAGGACGCGCGCAACGGATCCGGAAGGTGCGCTGTGTCGAGGTTGTCGGTCTCGCATCTCCTTTCAAAGCGCGTCGCAGGCTGAAGTGGTTAAATGTGAGAGTAATTGTGTTTTTGTTTCTGGAACCGACACGCGGAACCCCACGGACCCCATCTCCCTCCCAGTGACAGGCAGAGATCCTCCCCTCCTCGCTCTGTCTAATTAGAGGATGTTGCCCAGGGCTCATGTCCCAGGAAGACCCATCCCCCTCCCAAGATGGCTCCCCTAAGAAAGCCTTTAATTGGCTTCTTTAGTCATAGTCTTCATTTTGGCTGGAAAGGCATTTGTGTGTGTGTGTGTGTGTGTGTGTGTGCCATCACCTCAGAATACACTTTATATGGCTCTCTTGTGTTTCCTCTTTTCTTCTTTTCCTTCCCCTCGCCGGCCCTCTCGCTGATGCCTCCCCTCGCCCGTCTCCCACCTTCCCCTCACTTAATGAGGCCCCATAATAACACAGCAGTTGCGCACTTGTTTTGCTACCTCAGTCAAACAGCGGGATCGCCGCACGGCCCGATTCGAGCGCCGTTCGATTGTCTGCTAAGACGGGCTAATGACTATCATTCACAACAACAAAAGCGGCCCCTCCCCCCACCCCCAAATAAGACCGTCCGTCGTCTCCGGTTGCCCCTCGGGAACATTTAGTTGTTCGCCGCCATTTCCAGCACAACGCGCTGTTATACACGAATATTCCGTGGGAATGTGACAAAAGGAAGCCATGGAGATCCGTGGTTGTTGTCGGCTGTTACTGTACCGCCACGACTCCCCCGGGCAACTCTCCTCAAACAAGACAGTCTGTTGCCAAGGAAACCAGGCGGGTTGTGGCACAACGCGGGTGTTTTGGGCGGGTCATCCCTCCCCGCGGCCCGATAAGTGATGACTGTGGAGAATGCCAACTGCTCCGTTATTTGTTTATTTATTTATTTGATTGTGTTCTTCGCCGGGCTAAGTTGGCCGGCGCTAAGCCTGGCCTGAGGTCAAAGACACGGAAGGTTTACTGTGGGGAACGCTCAGAGTCGATACTGGACTGAGTTCAACACGCCATTAAAGATCTAGCCCGGATACAACGCCCTTGTCTTTTTTTTTTTTTTTTTTTTAAACAAAACACAAGTGAAACTTTTGCACATAACCCAAGATGCAGTGCAGTCCATTATTCTCGATAAGAAACAAAAACGGAGTTGTTTTGATGTACGGGATATCTTGTTAGCTCTGTTGCTAGACAAATTTAGCATCCAGAATGGTAACATAACAACATTAGCCTTTTTATGATGTCATCTTTTTGCCTCGCTCTCCAGGCGAAAGAAAATGCAATCCGAGCCGTGAGACAAAATTCTTGCAAACTTTGCATGTAGAGGAAGTGAAAATGGGAAAACTTGAGAGTGGATTTTGGAGAATTGTTGTCCATTTAACCAAAGCTTGCCTCCAAACGCACAAAGTATTTGAAGTGCACCGAACGCCGACCGCGGCCATCACGCCCGCCCAAAGCTGTCGGGCCCCTCCCTCCTCCGCTCTACGATTACGTTTCAGCGTGCGACGGCCCGCTCCCGACCAACCACGTTTTGGCACATGACGGCCTCACAACAACCCCGTTGCCATGAAAAAAGGGATACAAGGACCCAATCATGTCAGTTGGGTATTGTACTTCGAATCGTTCTTTTATTTTCTAACTTAACAGACTGCACTTAAAATAGATGCCGCAAGACTGCAGGCATGAACTCGGCTTTCTAACTAACCACTGGCTAAAGTGTGTCTTTGAAGTTACATGCTGCAAAAGAGCAAGCAAGAGCACAGACACAGGCTGCTTTGCAGGTATTAACATGATGCGAATCAAACATTGTTAGAGCCGCGATTAAGCCCGACATCTTCTCTCTCTGTGATGTCGTACAACAAGAGCTCGTGTCTAATGCGGCTCGCTCAGATGAAAGCGAGGAGAGAAGTCGGTCCGGGTCTTTCCTCTGCGGTGCTGATGCAAGCCGCTCACCTCGCTTGCCTCACCGGAGAATGGACGCTCTCGGCGGAGGCCGCGGCGCCGGGCTACAATGTAAAGAGTGATCATAAATCAACTCCCCATCCGGCCGCTTGCTTCCAACTTTCTCCTTCCAGCCGCAGCCTTCAATTCCGTATGACACGTTGCACCTGTTTGCATGCTGCAGGGTGTTCTCCCTCCTCCTCTTCTTGCCCTGGAGGAGGTTGCTGTGGGGTGATGAAATCACATGAAAGTGGGGGTTGAACAGCAGCACCCGGGGAACGCAGAGAACAAGAAGTTGGCACTGCCCATCTTGATGTCTTGAGGAAGCGCGTCAGTGATAGAAGCAAAATGTAATTTTGTCCTGACTGCTCTGTGTGTGTGTGTGGGGGAGGGGGGGGGGGGGGGTTCTTTTTAAGCGCAAACTTCCAGCAGGTGGTTGAAAGTGTGGAGGAGGAGATTAAGGTTTGCAGGGAACGGCCCGGCTTCCGGGGGAATAGGACGGCGTCAAAGGAGGGCGTTGAGATGAGCGCTAAAAGGCTTAATGGAGGCCATCTAATCCTAAATTGCAGTCATTCTGGTGTGACACCATTAGTGACAGCCTGCCTGGACGGGTTTTTTTTTTTTTTTTCATTCACATCTATTTTGCTACCGCGTGCTTGAACTCATGTTGGGCTCTCAGAGAAAGAAGTCAACGGTAACTCTCCGTCACTCACGATAGCAACTCTGCCGAGTTGAGCGTCCGCGGAGATGACAGTATCGTTTTCATTTGCAGTCTTTCAACAACACCCGTCACTCCCCCACCCCCACCCCCCATTTCCCTTTAGTCTGCATGGTTGCCACTGAAGTCTTTTAACACCGTCCTTGAGAAAGCCCTCAGTGAAGGAACTAGATGCGTGTCTGAGGGAAAAGGTAGGAATGCGATGTGTGCGCGCATGTGTGTGTGTGTGTGTGTGTGTGTGTGTGTGTGTGTGTGTGTGTGTGTGTGTGTGTGTGTGTGTCAGACAAAGCTGGGACACGCAGTGATGATGGTGGAGGGGGTAGGAGCTGTTCCCCAGAGGGGTTATTTTCCCCTCTAATAGCTGTTACGAGCCCTACATTATATCCAAGGAGCTGCGTTCCTTTGGGGTCCGCGCACATGCACACACACGCGCCGAGGTGCACGCGCAAATGTTCTGTCGATTTCCCTCCCTCCACACATGCGCACATACACGTGGAGCCCGAGCCACTTTGCTCTCTCCGTGTCAATATCCTGCCATTTGAAGTCACGTACTGCAGGGGCTTCTGGGAGCAGTCGGGGAGTCAGGCTGACGGGTAATGGGCCGCATTCATTAAGAAGGTTGCCGCGCTCCTGTCCCTCCGCGGCAACACCAAGGATGTCTTCACCGGAGGGGAGGGGGAAAAGGGAAGGCGGAAAGGGGGGCTTGTGGGAGCATCCCAAGGGGAGTTTCCTCCCAGACTCACTTAAAGGAGCTTTATTTCTGCAAGAAAGCAAGCCGAGAAGTCAGTCCGGAGTCGTCTTTTTAAGAAAAATCAGAGTGAGGGAGGGGTGGGCTCTACAGGGGGGAGGTCTGGGAGAGGGGTGGGGGTGGGGGGGTCACTCTCCCTGCTCCCCCCGTCAAAGTGCTTATTACCCCACCTGTCGGGGGGTAATCGCCGCAACTGAAGGGAAAGCCGTGGAGGTGTTTAAACGCTTCATCTGGAGGTAGACGGAAGGCTAAAGAGGGAGGGAGAGCGTCGCAACGGGGGTTAATAGTCGCTTACTGGTGATGCCCAAAAGGGTTGTGCAATGACGGCGTGAAAGGGGAGTGATTCACAATACCACCTCCAAAATAGTCATGCCTTTTTCTTGCTCTGAAATACAATGAGAAACCATGATTAGCCCCTGAGCACCAGCCAGCATCGTCATTCCGAGTCACATTTTTTGGTGCCCTCAACATGCTCAAAAACTCAGACATTTGTGCAAGAAGTACGCGCACACACACACACA
This sequence comes from Hippocampus mohnikei, assembly GCA_026261675.1. Classification (NCBI taxonomy): domain Eukaryota; kingdom Metazoa; phylum Chordata; class Actinopteri; order Syngnathiformes; family Syngnathidae; genus Hippocampus; species Hippocampus mohnikei. The sequence goes on along the minus strand of JAKGUB010000325.1, from coordinate 19,739,739 downwards.
CACACACACACACACACACACACACACACACACACACACACACACACACACACACACACAACTCATTCACCGAGAAAAATATCCCCAAAATCAAGTTTCACGAATCAAAATGAAATTGGGTGGACCTGCCTCAGAAGCCACGGGTAAAATTAAACAGGAAGTTGGCCATTCTGGGAAAATTCTAGGACTGATATGAATACTCGACAGATGGGTGATTTGCAACGTGTTTTTTTTTCTTTACTTTGGCCGTCTGATTTGAGTGGGGGACACATGGCATCAAAGTTTGATCTTTGTGAGGCTTCACCATGAAAATGAGGGTGCCAAGGTCCTGTCATTGGTTGTTATTGTTCGTCATAATAGCGGTACAGTACTATTTTGTTGGTATTAGCGGCATTATTCCAACAAGTCACTGTAGCTCACTTTATTAGATACACTTACATGTACGGGATGCACAACGGCATCCTGTACAAGAGCTCTATTTTTTTTTAATGGTGTCTTTACAATGCTAGGAATACTCCATTTTAGTGGACAATGTCAAAAAATGTATTCATTTCTCATTTAGTTTACTACGTATTTTCGCGACTATAAGGCGCCATTAAAAGTCTTAAATTTTCTCCAAAATGGACAGGACGCCTTATAATGCGGAGCGTCTAGTGTATGAGCCGAGTTCCAAAGCCTGACTGAGAGCACACGCTGTTTATATAGAGAAAAGGCGGCGTGAGTGACGACAGGCATGCGGAAGTCCAATGAGTGAAGGGTGGGTGTGTAAGAGGACGCTAAAGGCACGTCCCTAGCTTGTACCAGTCGCTGAGCGTGTAAGAGGTAAAGAGAAAAACGTGAGTACATTGTAAAATGGCTAAATCAAGTACAACCGAACTCAGTTTTGCTTCCGTTGCCTTTCTAAAAACGTGTTTTTAGCGTGCGTGCATGCATGCCGTATGTTTAAGCTGGCGTATGTTTTACCATGCATGGCTGCGCCCAATAAAACAGTGCGTTTTGTGTATGTGTCAAACACAGAAATAGCACCCGTTACTGAGACTGCGCCCAACAACACGGTGCGCCGAATGGTCGTGAAAATACAGTACTTAAAAAAAAAAGACAATAGTAATGTAACTCTACTATGAGTATGGTTTTAGTACTGTTTCTAATCCTACTATTATTGGCGTTGCATTTCAACATATTCGCCACAAGTCAGACAATTAATATTGACATGTACGTGTAAATTAATGAACAAAAGCTGGCCCGTAACCTATTTAGGGTCATAAATTGAAAGACTTTTATCAGGCAACCAAATATTACAAACATTTGTCAGTATCATCCAATGCATTACCGCACTGCATAATGAATCAAAACTTATGATTGTTATCTTTGTTTCATAACATTATACAGTATAGGCATCCCTAATAAAGTGGCCGGTGAGTGTGAATACTTGTGTACAATAATGATGAACCCACTAGTCTGCTTGCATTGACTGCCACGGCGTGTGTGCGTGTGTGTGTGTGTGTGTGTGTGTGTGTGTGTGTGTGTGACAGGTGTGTCTAAGTCCATGCCAGTCGACACGAGTCCAAGGCCGTGTTTTAAAGTGAGCGCAGCAAGTGGGGCATGTAGTTTGCATTAAAGGGATTAGCAGTCACTTCAAAAGATGACCTGGATTCTGCCCACCAGGGACACCAGTTACACACCCCCTGGTCCAGGCTCCCTTTAAAGAACCTGGCACAGCTGCCCCACTACAGCCACTCTACAATGATCTGCAGTGTGTGTGTGTGTGTGTGTGTGTGTGTGTGTGTGTGTGTGTGTGTGTGTGTGTGTGTGTGTGTGTGTGTGTGTGTGTGTGTAAATGAATGTGGATGAAACAACAAAAACAAAGTCAACCTTTTGCAGCATTACATATGTACAATAAAGCCGCTCTTAACTTTGGTAGTCCCATGTTTTTTTGTTGTTTTTTTGGGGGGGGGGTTGGGTTTTTTTTTGTAATTGCAGACATTGATTCGATAGCAGGCCAGGTTAAATAAACAAGACTCAAAGGCCAGTATTCCGTCCGTTGTGCCAGTGCCTCGTTATGGATTTGTTTCCATGGCCACAGCCTTTGATTGGGATGTAATATTTTTCAGCATGGGGGTGGGGGATGGGGGGTGGTCGTGATGTGGGGGGTTATCTGTCAGAGCTGTTGTGCTTTGGTGTCCGAAGCGGGTTTTAGCAAGCTTAATCTCGGCATCCAGAGGGTATCGATCTGCGAGCGCGCATGTCTGACTCAGGCAAGTTAATTGGAATGGGGATAATGAAAGCTTGATGGTGATGATGTTGAAATGTCAAGGTAATCGAAGCATGGCATGTAGCTGTAGACTGCGATGTAGACAAAACGAGCACCATACAGTATTTGTGTTGCGTTTGTCTATGCACGGCTGTTGTTTGTTAGTTTGCAGGCTCAGTGGGGACGACAGGGTACATACGAGATTATCAGTGCCATGACAATGAAAAGTGAAATTAGCTTTATTGAGGTCACCACTGAAATTAAAACACAATACAAGACAAGGTTATACGGCGCATTTCAAAACAGCCGCTTCTCTAACGAAGTACTTTGCAAATAACACAAAATAACAATAATAAAACAAAGTGAAAACAGTACCGGTAAATTAAAATACAAATTAATGATACCAGAAAACAAGAACAATGTCATTCTCTTGCTGGTTCGAAAGCTAAAGAATGAAGACGTGTCTTCCAAGGAGTTTTAAAAAATGCACAGAGAAGGGCTTGCCTAACTTAAAACAGAAGGTCTTTCCAGATGGAAGGACCGGCGAGGAGGAGCAAGACCATGAGTTAAAGGCAAATGAAATAATCTTAAAATAAACTGTTATCCAGTTACGGGAAGCCAGAATTAGGGTTATACGCTCCCTCTTACGAGCTCCAGTTAGGAGACAAGCAACAGCATTTTGGACCAACTGGAGACCCTTGATGTAGGACTGGCTGACTGCAAAAATGACCCTCATCCCAAAAGCGCCAATCTAATCTATTTTCAGAGGCTTCTAGACCTCTTCTCAAAATGTTTCTCCAGTATGAAATAACAGTAAATCCCTTTTAACATGCCAGATACCTTGATAGGTTAATGGGATGTTCGAAACGCGGACACCCCATTAATGTAATAATGGCAAAAATGGGCATATGTGCTTTTCACATGACGGCGACGTAATAATATCACTTTGAGAAAGTGAAAAGAAGACTGGATCACACAATTTTTCCAGAGGCAAAGTGTGTTTGCTTCATGCTGTTTGTCCGTCCAAGTTAAAGCTGACTGTAAAACACATCAAACTAAAGACAATAAAACATGGTGTATTTTAAAATCAAAAACGTTCAACAAAATTTGCCCAGCGCTAAAATCTAACACCAAATGCGATAAACGAATGGAAAGTGACTCCTAAGGGAGGGAAAATGGTCACATTTAGCCTGACTGTTGATCTGTATGCAGCCCTGTTTAATAGTGCAGAGAAACAGCAGTCACCATTAAACATGTTTCCTTGTGTGTCCTTGCAGAACCACACGTTGACTCAGCACACCAGTTAACCCGGCCCTGCCGAGCACCGCCGACGACCAAATGGGGAACGTGACGCGGAGAATACAGCCCAAGCGCCAATTATGGCCAGTGCACCGTCCCGCTCGTTGTCTCGCTTAAAGGATTCAGCTGCGTGGCGAGGAAGCGACGCCACTGCGAGAAAGAGAGAGAGGAAAAAAAAAAGGAAAAGCGAGAAAATATGAGCGGGGACTTTATGAGGGGGGCCACGAAATGACATTGCCCATTGTTTACTTGTGCTTGTACATAGACATCTTCATGTGTTGCTTAACTACAACTATCTTGCAATCTTATACAATATTTGCCAATGTACAGTTTAACATGTTTGTCTGTAAAAAAAAAAAAATGTCAATCAGCTTCAATTGGGCTTCAAAAAAGAGAAAAGGGTTCAGCGGAATGTCGCTCCGCATCCCGCGTCAGTCATGAGGATGAGGAGAAGACAGCGTCTTCTTAATAAGCAAAGTGGGACATTATCCTGACATATGCAAATGCAGAGACTCACATTTAGGGAAGGTGAAGTCCTCTCGGCCGTGGTGGACTGCTGAACAGAGGTGTGAAAAAAATTCCCACGTGGCTCCAAGAGCATGGGGAAGTCTCCAGCCCGCTGACCTGTACATTTTTATTCTTGATGTTTACTGCTCATTGAAGCCTGGAGATGACTGGAATTTTTTTTTTCATGTTTTCTTATCTCAACATTTTTGTTCACCAAGGGAACAAGAATCAATAGAAATTCTGTGCTTATGACAAGAAAAATAGTTTCATCCTGTATTGGGGATGTACTCTACTTCGACCCTGGCCCTCCTGGAGAGTGGCCAACATCGCCCCCCCCCGTCTTCTTTGCAGTGTTTCATTGCCCTCCGCTCCAGCTGGAAGCCGCCATGGCAACACACTTTAAAAAACAACAACAACAACAACATTCGGTTGTGTAAATGTTTTGCATTCATTGAACTGAGATGCACTTTTATATGAAACTTTAATGTTTTGACATTTTGACTCAAGAATCGTTCGTACGCCGTTTACAGGAAATCTCCAGCTAAATCCCCCCGCAGCAAGAGGACAGTTATTGCCAATGTTACTCAAAAGTATTGTACAAATATGGAGCTCTGTATTTCAGCAGAGCTCATTTTTTTGTGTTGCACATGTGATGGAAATATTAAAAAGTATGAGGAAAATGCATTGGTTCTTTATTTATTAGCATAGTTAATTTAAATACAGCACTGAGGTCATATTTTATATATATCAATACCTAGGGCTGACTTTGACCACATAAAAACACACACACACTTTTAAAGTAACAACTCAGATTTCAGAACCAAGCGTCTGGGGGTTGGGGGTGACGTCTTCATCGACCGGCTTCTAATTGATGTCACTCAAGGATTGCGACCCCCTTGCACACACAGAGCGTGAATGGCCAAAAACACTGTTTCAGATCAGAAAGATCTATTTGTCATCTTTACTTATGGTGACATTAATTTGGTTATTTGAAATAACTAACAATGGTATTCGTTCTGACCTCCTCGGGGTGGTTCTGGCCCGCGGGCCGTATATTTGACACCAGTGGTCTAAATCAAATAGATCTGATTTCCCACTCTCTTCGAATGCTGCATTAATGACGTCAGCAGTTTTCCGCCCTCTGACTGGCTTGGCTACGTTTATCTCTATGGTTGGTCGATATTAAGATGTGCAGGAAAAAATGTTTGTTTTTTTTTAAGTGGCATTTTTCGAGAAAAACTGGATTTCATGAGGCCAGATCAACCCACACCGCCGCTGGCTGGCTTGGTTCAACACAGAAATTAAAGTACGGACCACTGTCAGAGCAGTATGTATGAGCGCTAAAGCTAGCTTACACAGATGAGTAGGAGCAAAGAAAGAAAGCCTGCTGCAACTGCATCCGCAAATCTGGTGAGTAAGACATATTTTATTTAAGTTTGAATATTGGTGATGTAATGGAAGTTGAAGGTCATCCACAAATAGGTGAAATGCCCCTGTCTCCTCTTACACAGTCTCTTCTTGAATGCCACGCATAGCTATACAGCGTTTATGTGCATTTAATAGGTCACTGAAATACTCTCACTGACTACCCGCCGCTGTTATTTTGTGCTATAAAATTGCACTCACGCTAAATAAATAAAAGCTCACGGTACGATGCATTGCTGTTCTACCCAAGTGGAAACCACAATAATAAACATTTTTGTTCAATTAATAACGCCTGAGCATTATTATCTGTCATAAAAGCGGGATGTTTGATGCAGCTTTTGTATTACTTCTCATTAGATGTGGCATAAAAATCCTCGAACACATAGGTATGTCTTTTGTGCCCTGGAAAAGGTGCAAAAACTTCCACCGGTGTCCAATAATTTGTCCATTGGGAGACATTAGTGAAAGGGACACAAATGGTTTCCTATTTGAACATTATTTTTGACAGTTTGGGGCCCCTCAAGGTTGCTCGCCATGTACACCGTCTATAAATACATGTACTTGCAATTAACCTATCAGACAAGACCTATGGCAGCATGAACGCAATCATTTAAAAAAAAAAAAAACTTTTTTTCCTGATATTAAAGTGCTTTATATTTCCCCGCCGCTCCCTTGTGTATCTGGCTAACGAACATCTGAGCTTCTTGAGGGAGGTCTGCGTTATTAATGACTCCATTACCCATCACCCTATGCGGTCCCATTCCACACAGACACACACCCTCATTCTCGCTCTATTTAGGGAGCCGCCAACACTGCAGGAGACCGAGAAAAGGATTTGCAGAACGGGATGAAACAGACAACATCTGTCCGTCACCTCTGACGATTCATCAAAGGTGATCCTTCAACGGCATTTAGTCGAGCTTTCGCTGTTTTTTTTTTTTTCTCGCCCTAAAGCTTGTCGCTTTTGAAGCGACAATGACAAATGACGTTTCCCTTCCACTCATCTGCCACCGTACAATAGGTACACCAGTACAATTAAATGACATCTAACATGAAAAAATCAAAAAGGATAAGTAGGGCCGAAAGATTATCCAAAGAAATTTGGGGGGGAAAAAAATATATAAAATCAGGTTCTCGTTAAAAAAAAAAAAAAAGTGTAATGCATACATTCATTCCACACAGACTGATACATTTCAAGTGTTAGTTCATTTTAATTTAGATGATTATATCTGAAGACTCATTTACAAAACTACATTCACTATACCCGAAAATTAGAAGACTACTTAAGACTATACAGAGAAAGGAGTTTTAAAAATGTTGGTCGACCGATAAGTATAAACCTGAAAAGTATGTACATGTACAGCACTCAATACTTAGTTGAGGCTCCTATTGAATGAATTACTGCAACAATGCGACGTGGCATGGAGTGGATCAATGTGTTTTCTTTTTAATTTTGTCATAGTATTTTTTCCTTTTTGTCTGTTCTAATTCCATTTTGATTTTTGTACTGGTATTGCATTGTTGCTTCTTTGTCTGAAACCACCGTGTATTCATGCTTTATTTATGTTTTATTTATGCCTGAAAGTTGTAATTTCCAACACAACCCAAATTGAGAGCTGGAACACCCCTCAATTAAAATCAAAGATGGTCGATTGCAGGTTGATGAACCGCCTTACTGAAAGCAAGCCACGCCATCCATTTAACAACTTTGCTAGCATGTCCGGGTGCCAAACACTTTTAATAAGCTTCAAGGGCATTCGATCGGGTCCAGAACTTTGCTTTGCCAAAGACGGACTGGCCCATATCATCCATTACATTAAATTGGGTGGCAGCCTCCAGCTCATATTTATGATTTAATTAAATTCACTTGTGAGGCGTTTCAGAACCACTGTGGCCTCTCTCTTAATGCCAGCCTAAGCGCACATACACACACGCACGCACACACACAGACACACACATATGCGCGCGCGTTGACAAGTGCAAGAGTTGCCTTTCTGATGCGCGCCAAAGTGTGAGACTTTGTGGGCGCTTTGGCAGGAGCGTTCTCGAGGGCTCGTTTAAAGCGATATAATTACACAGCCCCCCAGTATTCTTCCATCAGAAAGCAGCAGAACGGATGGCTCGTTCAGAGATAACTTAAAACCTCGACGGTGTTGTGGCGCAAATGCCGGCAAAGAGCCGAGCCAGCTTTTTGTTGGAACCGGACTCTTTGAGGCAGATGTTACAGAGGAGCTGCAATGTGCAGGATGTTTGTGAGTTGTTTTGTTTTGTTTTGTTTTGTTTTTTTGTATATAGTCAGTCATAGACTTTGTATCGGAAGGAGGAAAAACATCCTCGGAAGCTTGAGCAGGATGATACAATCCCACAAAACGGGAACTAACCCTATCTCTAGAATTAACTCATTCACACGCAAACATTACAAAAGAGCCCATTTGAAATCAGTTGCTCGCTAAGTGAAGTGAAATGTCTCAGCTGAATTAAAGTGCGAAGAGAATATATCGCTCAGAAAGAATACCAGACTTCAATTGGTCGCCTGGCGATGCCTTACTTGTTAAGCCTTATTTATATATGCAGCCCTTAATCACAAAATGTCTCAAAGGGCTTCACATGCCCACAGTTGACAAATATCAACAACATCCTTGACCTGAACACCCAGGAGGGCAAGGAAAAACAAAAAAACCCCCATCAGAAGTCGTGTTACCATAAATCACACGGTGTGTCCTCTCGGAGATGTAACAACTAAACCAGGAACGACCTGAGCCTGCAATACCCGTTCTAAGACATTCTAATATTGTGTTCCGATCGACGGTGACAAAGGCACAGCTAAGATCGAGTCATATATAAACAATATTATATATAAAAAGGTCATTGATCACTTTAGCAAGGGCCGTTTCGGTTGAATGGAGGGCCTTAAACCCTGACTGAAAATCGGTTGTTAGCGGCCATGTAGTCACAAAGCTCTTGCGCTGACTTTTTCAAGAATTATCGCAATAAAAGGGAGATTTGAAATGGGTCGATATTTGGTCGCTTAAGAAGGGTCGAATAAAGGTACGTTCCCACGTTGCAATTTGTGTTATGCAATGTGTTGCATAACACAAATTGCAAATATGATGTTGCAAACCGAATGTGTTCCCACGTTGCAACAGTTGCAAACAATTTCAAATCTCGCGAGAATATTTTTCCGAATGCGCGTTTAACTTTGCTAAGCAACATATTTCGTTCTGCGACTATGGCGGCTAATTGTCAATACGACAGCGACGATGATCTCCTCGAACTGGCAGCTATCGGTCTACTAGCCGAGCTAGAAGAGCCAAAACCCAAACGGTCGTTTTGGGTACGACCGTGGATCGGGAGACGGCAAGAACTCGGCGCTTACAACGCTCTGATGCAGGAGTTGGCGGCCGAGGACCCTGATAATTTCAGAAATTTCCTTCGAATGGATCGCACCAATTTTGAACTTTTAATAATTAATGAACCTTTCGGTGTCGCCCCGGGGAGAGCTCGGTTTTTTTGGATTTCTGTGTCGACGCCATTATACTTCCGCGTTCCATGTTTACATCACGACGTGATGATTTTGTCACATGATAGCGCAACGCGTTCTGATTGGTCGGGTTCATGCAACACGTTGCAAGAAAATAGAGCAAGTCCTATTTCATGCAACACGCATCCAACACGTTGCATGCCACAAAAGTCTGTCCAACTTCGGGGTTCACACGTTGCAATGTGTTGCATGCCACAAAACTTATGCCACAAATTGCAACGTGGGAACGCACCTTAAGAGCAGCAAGTGTCAGAGGATAGTGAGAAATGAATAATATTTAAGATGGATGGTCCTAAGATCCGAAACAGATCTTTAACGAGTTTGCCAGGAAGCGCGTCGAGCGCACAAGTTGTCCTTTTTGCTGCACTAACCAGTTTTGTGAGACTTTCAAGAGATACTTTTTTCAAATGAGAAAGAGTTGTCAGGCAAAAAATGTTACGATGTGCTTCTTCACACACAAAACATCCTGTAAGATTTTTACTCAATTACAGTAAAAACCTCGGTTTTCATCCATAATCCGTTCCAGAAGGCTGTTCTAAAACCGAAACCACGCACTTAAAAAAAATACATATATATATGTTTATTGAACACGTCTGCTCACAGTGGAAAGCGCCATGAGGAAGCGTCACTTCCTCGTGTAAGGAAGGCGAGAGGAGTCAAGTGGTTCATTCAAGTGCGCTCAGTTTGTTCGAGAACTGAAATTTGTTCATCATCCGAGGCATAAAAAACTCAAAATTTTGGGTCGAAAACCGAATTGGTCGTGAACCGAGACGTTCGAAAACCGAGGTTTGACTACTAACCAAAACAGAGGCCCCGACACACACAAAAAAAGCCTCAGATGAATTGAAATTGTGGAGAAAATGCACCTTCTCAAACAAATCTTGCTTATACACGCTGTGTTGAAATAATATTTTTTTTCATTCCCTTCAGTATTGACGATCTCATCTAAATTGTCCACTGCTAAGCAAAACAGCAGCACTGGAGCATATATATGCTGTCTCGGATTAATCAAAAGTTTGTGTGTGAGTGTGTCGCAAACAAGTTCCTCGTGCACCATTTAAAGTTATCATATGTGGAGACAGATGTCTTGAATGTTGTTAATTTATTGTTTATTGTTGTATATATGATATTTGCTCCATGTACAGCACTTTGTTGTTTTAAAGTGCTCTATAAATACAGTTGAGTTGAGTCTTCAAATAGATTGCGTGCATGATTGCATCTCTCTTTATTTTCATGGTTCTACATAAAAGTCCTTTTCATTTTGTTTTCAAACTGCGCTTTAACTTGACATAAATTGTAATCTGCCCTCCCCCTTCCCCAGGGAGACATCTCATTGATAAATAGCCAACCCCATCTGCAGTTGAGTAAGTAAGCCAATACTTGTGCAAATGCACAATGTTGTCGCTCTGCTTTGGTGTCAAAATGTAGCTGGGTGCAAACTCCACATTGTTAGGCGGCACATTCCTCCTACTGAAGGAGACCTCGGAGACCTCTTATGGCATTCAATATGGGCGCCCGAGCGTGAGATCCACATCCATTTGGCCGGCAGATCCGCTGGGAGTGTCTGGGGGGGGTAACCCAATCTCTCACAACGGCACTCCACATCCACGGAGCCATCTTTTTCGCCGCCGAACTGTGTCAGCAAAATGGACGCCACAAACTTAGCATTAGAGGGTTTGTTTGTTGTTGCATGTGTGTATCCAAGGTAAAAGCGGGTGTGTACCTGCCGTGTATGCACAAATGAGACACGGCTTAAAATCTTACATTTTTTCATGACTCAAACCAACATGAATTTGTATGTTTGACGATATGATTGGTAGTTCATAGCTTCAACTCTTCAACTAGTCATTAAATTTAAATTTCATAACGAGGGAAAGCACAACACTATCCAAGGATAGCAAAGTTGTAACTGAATTTACATAATTTCATGACACAAGACCATCATTTCTCCCACATCAGGAGCCGTGATGGCTCTTCTCAAGTTTCAAGAGAAATGTGCATCTTGTGATCATAATGTACAAAACAATGTAATATAATCGGAACATCCTGGCAAATAGCAGCGTAACAGAAGCAGTCATAAAACAAATAATAAGATAATTAAAACCCACAGACATGTAACAGTTACACATCATCCAAATCAAGGCCTTCACTGTAGACTTACACATTTGACCTCCTCCCAGAAAGCTAACGACGTCCCACATACTTCCACTGACGACCACTTAACACTTAACAAAATTGTGTCTATGACTTACAAACAACTTTCCAAACATCTCGTGACCTTCCGGCCCTTTTCAACCTAAACACGTGATGACCTCCTCTGTCATAGCATCACTGTGTCAAACCTCACCTGCCTGTTCCTTTTATTATTCAACATACTCAACTTCCATTTTCACCTTACGTCTCACCATCAACATTTTCACTTGCCTTTCACTTTCTCTTGCCTTTCACCCACTATAAGTATCCAAAACTCTCTGTGTCACCACACCCAAACTCAACCATTTCTTTCTATTTGATTTACACATACTTCATGTAGCGCCAGTTGAAATAATGAAGCTTAAGGAATTATAATGATTACAGTTACAAGTAATTACAATAGATGCCGTACAAACCTCCTCCACTGCAAAAGCCAGAAAATAAAGCAAACAAGACTCCATGAGTCGCGCCAAGAGTCGCGCTTATCTACACACATGCGAAGACTAATTAAGCACATATTCACAGACACAACTCTACAGACAAACCAAAATATTCACCCTGCTACCACTCTCAACCAGGTCAAGCATCTCCAAACTTTTAATTTTGTTATCCGCTAGAACACTTCATCCAAATATCGATATACACCATCAATTTACCGTCAAATAAGCCACTGTCACTTTCCGTGTTCCTTCAAAATGAAACTTCCTTCCATCACGAAGCCAACAAGGAAAGTTGCGATCTCTTGCTGAGAAGCAGGAATGTCTCATCATGCACTTACAAATTTACTCTTGGGACAGTCACCTGAAAATGTGGCCTTTCGCCCCACAACACCAACAAAAAATCTCCCCTGGATCTGTCCCACGTCTCTTTCTTGGCATTCCTCTGCCCCTATTTCTGCGCGAATTGTTGACTGTGATGTGATGTGATGTCATCTTAAACTCATTTTCTCTCTCTACCTTCTGTTTTTCTCCTGTCATTTTCACACATAGTTCTAATATTATACTGCAGGTAGACTAAGGTTTGTGTGTTCAGCTGGCCAGCGTAATTATATTTTTTATCTTTGAAGGACATTGGCTCTCTACGAATTTCCAGTCTGTACATGTCAACTTCATTTTAGGATTCTTTTTATCTGCGGTCTTACTATTTAATATCCCCATTTTGCAAATTTGAGAGTCAGCGGTTTACCTAGGGCAGTGGTCTCAAACTCAATTTACCTGGGGGCCACTGGAGGCAGAATCTGGGCGAGGCTGGGCCGCATCAGGATTTCCACAAGAAATGAATGTTCTCAAATATCAGATATATAATATATAATAGGAGAAGGGGTCCGAAAAAATTTGGAATGTGGCTCTGTGCGTCTTGAAGTCTGCAAACTTGTGATCAAATTCCTCCTGTAGCTTCAAAATGGCCTCAACATACTTCTCACCACTGAATGTTATGCCTGCATCCAAGAGAGCCTTGCATGCTGGGAAATGGCAAAGGTTTGACTGAGAGACTCCTGACCTAGGGTAACTATGCTGACTTACTTGCTGACTTTTCCCTTGAACAGGGTGACAATTTCTCAGACTGAGGTAATTTCCAACCTTCTACCACCAAAGTGGCGGGAAATTCTTGCATCTGCTTCCTCAGACAGTTGCCACACAAAATGTCCTGTTCGAACGAGGTAGCAAACCTCCACTCACACAGTTACACAGTTATTCATTAAGCGCATTTTATTAGATTATATTCAACCTCGGTATCGTTCTACATACACACTCTATTTACACACGGAGTTTAAGCACGTACAGGACACCGTCGCCCTCACAGTTTTAAAGACTCTACTCTGTCTATATGCCTGATAGGGACTAATATGGCTCAGGGCTTTAAGCGGCTTTAAAGACCACGTCTTTTGCCGGCGCGCAAACACTCAATCAACGCTTGAAAGAGTTCCTTCCCAATAGATCCCTCTCAGGCTCAAATTAAGTTCTCGAACCAGGTGTAGTCTAGGTACTCGGTTGCTACAAATCTGCTACACCTGTCCTGAGAGGGTTCCAATTAAAAACAGGTTTAAAGACCAGTCTGACCTCTGTCTTCTAAAAACCCGGCGCGCAAACACTCAGTCAACGCTTGAAAGAGTGTTACTGCAGAGTTTAAGTACGTACAGGACACCGCCGCCCTACTCATCAAGAGTCGTCATCTCTCCTCAGGATTCGCGTCAACCCTCAGCCCCCAGACGAGGAGCCGAAACCCAGTCCCGGAAAGGGTGTTTTTGCCGTGGCCACGGTCTTCCTGGCCGTCGACTCAGCGTCTGGAGGCGTCAGGTATATTGCGATCCCGGACGAGCCCCCAAAAATGTCAGGTTTGTCCAATTTGACACTCAAGGAATAAAAAACAAAGAGGAGACAGGAGACTCAATTCTGGTACCAGGAGGGAACGAGGAGAAGTGTTAGGTTTCAGTTCGCCGCTCGTCACCCCTAACGATCTCCTCCTTCACCCCCTTATTTATTGGGAAATCTACTACATAGGTGTGTCCAACCTAAAGGGTGGGGGCTGTTGGAGACACACTGAACTTGTTTGACTATGTGTGTGTGTATGTGAGTGTAAATTACGTACATGTGTGCCATTGTTACAAAAACATCACCTTGCAGCTGGTGTTGATGACTCCATTCACTGTTAAACCTTGCTCCTGTTTAGTCTTTAAAACTTATCTCATCCCTACCACGTCCTCGAAAAGGTGGTTGCGTCCCTAAACTTCCACACAGTGCCCTCAGCATTCTTGAGTATAAAGGTGAGCATATAATCAATAAAAGGATTATAAATGTGAATGATTAAGAAGCATTATATCTTTATTAAAAGCATAAGCGTTCTTCATTGCAGGCGTAGTCAATTAATGATTGCAGGCATAAGCTTTCATCTTTGAAAGCATAATCAATCAATCATAATGTATATGTGTATAATGTATGATAACTGAAAATAATCAATCCATCACCTACTTTTTTACTTGTGTCCACACACCGCAAATGCAGAAATTGTAATTGTGGCAAAAACATAGACACCTAGCAGGATTTTTAAAAAATTATCTTTTATTATTCTGTAACTGTGCTAAAACCAGTCATAACATGTATTTTTTTTTAACAATTTAACACCCCCCGGTAAGTGTGGGTCCAAATTTTGTGTACTGTAGCATCTAACAATGAAATATAAACCAGCTGAGGCTTTAAAAAAAAAAGAAAAGAAAAAGAAACTTGCTGCAACTCTGCTGTGATGAGGCGAGGACAAGGAACTTAACAAGAGGTAAGTATCAATAATGAAGAACACGCTCGCTGTATCCAACTAGAAATGGAAAACATAATAAACCTGCCAGGGAGGAGGTCATGTTGAGATCCACAACAATGTTTCACTGGACAGTTGCTCAAATGTCTAGTGTGTGTGTGTGTGTGTGTGTGTGTGTGTGAGCGCAGACTGTGCAGCGCTCTTCAGAAGTGTTAACGAATCAGCGTGGGTGTTGATGAGGATGAGCTTGTGTTTATTTATGGAACACATCTAATTAAATTGTCAGTCAATGGCACCAAGTGTCGTATTTTTTTAACGTGAAATTATTCAATTCAAACGTGTGTTTTTTTCCTGGCTCAAATTGCGGATACTGCGCTACATTAGGAGCTAAAACAGTCAATTATTCACTCTTTTTGTGCTCAGGCCAAAGAAATCAAAGTATTGCTTTTGGCGCCAATTAACTAAATTGAAGTGAGTGAAGGAGCTTTATTTCGACAAAAATAGAACTTTTGCCATGTAGGCCATTGTAATTCTTTTTTTTTTCTTTTTCTTTTTTCCTCACAATGGAGCTCAGTCTCTGGAACTTTTACAATTTTTTTTATGTGCAGTCTTTTTTTTCTTTTCTGACTTATCGTATCAATCATAACATCTTGTTGTATTTTTCAGTATTAGATTTTTTTTTATATTTCATGTCAAAATTTCAACGTTGGCGCAAGCAAAAAGATGGTCCCCAAATGACACATTTTACAGAATAGCGCGGCCCGTTGTCATCCAGTTGTGTAATGTTAACTAAACATGATATTTTGCATTTCTGTAGCAGAAAATAATCATACAATAATTTTAAATTTAAGGAGCACTTTTGCCAATCAATTACTTCATTTGAGGAACGACTTTCTAATGTAGCTTTTGCAGGTTAATCCCAGGGACCTCAAGTAGGGGTTTTATGACTAAAGATAAAAACATACAGAATGAGCAATTGTTTTCCTTTTTATATAAATCTGTATTTTTTTAATTTCTCTTTTAAATAGTACCAAATTGTATTTTCTCATCAAGAAATCCTTTAGGCCACTCCTTCCGGTTGATGTACAGCGCAATGGAGCATGACTCATTTCCGGTCCTGTTAAAATAGGTGTGGAGCAGTATTTTGTATACTTTTCTCTCCAGGTACCTCTTACATTGCCTGCTATTTGGCTCTTCCAAGTTGGATTCGCTCCGCTTCAACGCAGTTCCAGCCTCTTTGAAAAATGTTCATGATCAACCAAGCACTTAATTCCAGTGCTTCACGATGAAACGTGAGGTTAGCTTGGCAAAGAGCATGGCTTCTTCTCATCACACCTTTGTGAGAATGATACCTTTCACAAGTGAAGTGTTGCTTATTCGCCACCATGGAGTCTGTTACTGACTCAGGAGAGAATCGGCTAGTCACACTCGTAAACAGTTGAAGCTTGTTGTTAACTGGCTGGTAACAATGCTCACAGAATGAAAGTTTTATGAGGTAGCTGGTGTCTCGCATAACGTTTTTGTACAACCAGAGGTTTCACTTGATCTAAGTCCCTTTTTTGGGGTGTGATGTTGCATCCCATCTTTCCCTGCACTCCACTTCTCACTTCGTCTGTCTCAATCGCACCCTTTAATTTCGAGCTTCCCATTCATCCCCGCCATCTTTTTTTTTTCATCCTTTACCCTCAGCGGCCCCTCTTCACCCAACCGTGTCTCCCTCCGTGCACCCCCCCCCCCTTTGCATCTCTTGTATTGTAAACATCTCACAAAAGCATGACAAGGTCTCTGCTCATGTTCCCCCAGCCTCCTGCTCTGTTCTCACAGCTATTTGTTATTGTCTCCCCGTTATCTCGCCTGTGTTTGCCTCCTTTGCGCTTTCTTTACTCATGTTTTTTTGTCTCTCCTCAGCGCGTCAGAGAAAGGGGTGGGGGGGAAAAAAAACAAGCAAAAGTTAATTAAATATGGAACGAGACGTAGCAGGCATCTCTTTAAGCCATCATGTCATTAAAATGGCGTCCCAAGGAGATCCGCTTAAAAGGAGACGTGGAACAATGTCTTCTCAGTCAGATATTTATGGGCCTGGTTATGTAAACATGCCCCCTTTATTCTCTATGTATATTTCATGTAATTATCACTTTTTGTAGTGGTTCCCTCATGAGAGTTTTGCAGAGGCGAGGAGGTACTAGAGGAATGTCATTAGAGGAGACGATTGCGACAGTGCTGTGCAAAGGGTGGGGGGGGGGGGGGGTCTACATTGCCGCTCTGGTGAAAGCTTGTATCTATATTTGACTGCTTCATGTAAAAGTATTGTCTGTCATTCTGCTGCCTGAATCGAATGACCAAATAGGTAATCGCTGACCGCAATATTAGGTACACCCGCGCAACCGATTGAACTCAAGTGCAGTATTTGCATCATTCTTCACAGTGGAGAGATGTGACAGCTCTGCGATAGAGTCTCATTTGAATCAGCAGGTGTGCTGAGTGAGCTTGTGACGACTCACCTTTTATCCTCCTGGCCGCGTCCATTCCCCAAAAGCTGTTTCGTGTTGAGGGCCTGGACTGGCATTTCGTCTGAAAGAGTTAGTGGGGCGCCTTATAAAAGAGAGTCACCTGGGCTCCATGTGTGGAAAGGAGAGGGAAAAGCTTTGTTGGCTCCGGCACTTTGCCGCCTTGCACTCAAACATGATGTACGGCTGACACACAAGTGCTTTGAATTCAAGCCTTGTGCACTTAGCTTGCAAGGAGACGTGTGCGTGTGTGTGTGTGTGTGTTTATAGATGGATAGATAGATACACACATCCACACACACCATAAACACTGTGCGGATGGACACACATTCCCTCACATAGAATCTGTACTCCCACAAGCGTACTGTAACAAAAATGCTCCCCTTCCATTCTATTGTTCTCAGAGTGTCTTCTACCAGAGGGTCAAGAGGCATCCAAGTAATCTAACTAGCTTCGACTTAAGCGACAATAGAAGGTCTGCCATTACCGCTTTACCCACAAGGGGCAGTAACGTCCCTTCCACAGCGCCCCTCCAATCCCCTCCTCACCGTAACCACTGAACCTGCCATATTGCTATCCGGCCTGACCCCGCCGCACAGACGGCAGAAAACCCGAGCCGAGTTGCCGGCGTCGACAGCAATAACCACTGAAGAATTGCTTTTAATCAACGTCTGAAATGAGGGTGACTTGAAGCATCGCCCCATGCTGATTAAATGTAATTGTTTAATTGCCAAGTGCTGGTAACCCATCCTAAGAGGATTCTGATGGAATTATTTAATCTCTAGTCAGGAAATGCTTTGCGGGAGAAAAAAAGTGGTGAGAAAAGGGAAAGCGGAGGGGCGGGGGGACAGATTTTATTTTTGAGTACTCATGAAATATGAAAGGCGCTTTGCATTAAGAGAAAGTGAAGAGCGCAATAGCTTGAGTGGGGCCCCAGCCTCAAAAGTGGTCGTGCTCTGACCTGCAGTTGGAGGAGCGGTTGCGTCTGTTCACTTGAGTGCCAAATACCACAACAGATCGGTCACGGCCTTGTCGTGCGCAATGCTCGGAGTATGTCGTGTCATCCCGAACCTCACATTGGGCTCGCTCACATTTCTTTTATTTTATTTTCGGTCTGCTTTGAAGGCCGTGCTGTTTATAAGATTAGACGAGGGCTGATTTCAGCATTAGGTCATTCGAACAAAGGAGTTTAGCTATTCTCAAGGGGTTGTCTCACAGTCCTCCCCCTTTCCGTCTGATCGCCGGCTGCTTCTCTTCTAATGCAGCTCTATAAACTTAAAGGGCACAGGTGCTCTCCATTAGGGGCCTCGGCTCTTAGATACAGACATCCAAGCCCCCCCCCCCCAATTAAACCAGTGACTGTTAATTAGGGCTGCGGGGTGAGGGGGGGGGTCTGAAACGTAAGCATGCAGGCATGTTCACCAGATTAACACCTTTTCATCCATGTTTTTGCAGCACTCCAAAGAAAATCCCTGGGACGACTCCCACCGCAGCCTCAGCCCGTATCCTAGCGCTGTGGCACACATGCCATGACATTTCAATCTATCATCAAAATCAATAGTGGCTCTCCCGCTGGTATAACTGCACACAGTGCAAGTGTCCTCCCACCCTCACTACTAAAGCCCGGCTCTCAATTCTGCTGATAAATGCCGTGCTGTCATCCCTCGGGAAATGGGCCTGAGCACCCCACCGTCACCCCGGTTTGGTCATAAGGGTGGGTCGCTCCTCACACACCCCTGACTGAGTAGCGGTGTGTAGAGACCTGGTCCCTGCAGCTGTGCTTGTCCTCCCAGCACCTGACCAGGGGCCCAGATGTGACCATTTGAACAATGAGAGTCCCCCGTGGGACCCTGGCACCTGCAAAATGTACCCCGCCCCACGCTATCTAACATGATGGCGTAATTACCGCTCCAGTGAGTTTACATTTGGACAAAACTCTTGGAATCTATCAAGCTGAATACAATTCAGCCTGAACATTGGGAAAAAAAATACACAGATTGTGGTAAAATGAACACAATAGAGCAGTGATTCTCAACTGCTGTGCATTTGTGTGCAATATCCATACAACTAATAAACCAATTATTATCATTGATCTTTGCCCATCTCTCTATGCCAGTGATCTATAGTGACAGTAATAAAACAATAATTAAATGCTATTTTACTATAGGTGCTCTGAACCAACATTACAAACTCCTACATCAGAATAATACCTTTTGAAAACATGTTTTTCTGTTCTTTCAATGCCGTGTTCATCTCAACAGGGCCAGACTGAGTAAATTAATACATGATCATCATTTTCAATATATACACCCTGCGTGACATCTTTGTTTAGCGGTTTGAGATTTTTCAAAAGTAATCCCCCCCAAAAAGTGCTTTGTCTCATGAGATTTTGGAAACACTGTGGCGGTCACTGATATAAAATCGTGGGTCGGAGGTAACGTTTTATTTATTTATTTTGAAATTGAAATCGACATGTTGAAATTAGGCATCCAAGTGTGTATTTCTGCAGCTGTGGCCAAGAGGTTTTTGTTTGCTCAACTGCAGTAGGGGTGGGGTTTATTTGTACTCAAGTCATGTCAGATGAAACCAGATTAAATAAAAAGGACAATTTTGAAGGAAGGCAGACTGAGCCAAGCCCTGTTGATGCCATCGCTTTAACCGCGACAAAGATCATCCTTGAAGATGAAGCAGGGTGCTTGTTCATTACATTTTCTTTTGGTAATTCTTCATGTCTCCTTGCATGAAATTCATTGATAAATGTTGCGTGCTTCAGTGCTGCTGATATTTCGGTCATCTGCAGAGTTCACATTGACTCAATCGTTATCTGTTAACATCTCTGAACTGAGATCATTCATGACTGTTACTAGCTGCTTTCAAGTGGATGAAGTATTTAGCATCTATTCACAAAATATGGTGTTATTTTAATATTATGTGTTTTCTTCCAAAAAATAAATAAATAAGCTCCCTTCAAGCATGATGGCATTCAAAGTCTGCAGCAGTAATACAATGTTGCTTCTCCAAATGAAAAACACTAGATGAGCTTCTCATGGAGATGTGTACCTTTTTCTCTCCTCTTGGGGATAATTAGTTGACATAGCATGCCCCAAGCTAAAAATCACTCAAGAAGTTGCTGCAAATACTTTTATTACTTTGCATTGAAGTGTTAATTCAAACACACTCGCTGCAGTCAGCCAGAGAGCAATTTGGGTCAACGACGCTTCGAAGCTGTGGAGCGCTCCACAACGTTGAAAGCTGCAAAGATAAATAGCGACATCTAGTGGCACCAAGAAACAAACGCACAGCCGCCCAACACAGTTAAACGCTACAAGAACAATACAGTTATAAATGTCAATATCTTTTTTTCCCTCCCTATTGGTGTCGCTTCACAACTTATTTTATTGTAAATGCAAAATGTAAACGGATAGGAGAGTACAAGTGAGGATGCAGTCCAAGTTACAAATGTGTTTGTCTGGCAGGAGAACATTTCTGTTTTACAGTGTCAGGATATCAGGATATTCATGATATGCCATTGTAGTCCTTTAAAAAAGTAATAATGGCGAAAGAAAGAGGCGGGGGGGGACTGCTTTTTATGAGCACATAGATTTTACATCAAACTTGATTTAATGGCAACATCGCAGCAAAAGCAACATTTATCCTTGATGCGATACATTCATCATGTAAAATTCAGGCGCATGTTTGCAAGACACAAAAAGCAATTCATTGAGGAAGAAGTCAAATTCAACAGTTACTCTTTTTTTTTCAATCGTGTTTACGTTTCGTGGCACCTGTCTTAACGACTGTAAACATTTCAGACATTGAGTGAATATAAAAACATAAATCATGTACAAGATAGCACGTTATTCTCACACTGACACACTCGCAAAACCACGCCGCCGATTCGACACGTTTACGTTTGGAATACTTCACAGTTTGGGCTGTCGGCTGGGGAGCGTCCGCTGGTCACTGGCCCGCTCGAAGGACGACTAAAGGGCGAGTGGAGCTTCGCCGCTTTGGGCACAGAATCTTAGCAAAGGCCCTGCGGAAGCTGCTGTGACACAGTGGGTAGAGGAAAGGGTTAATGGCAGAGTTGAGCCACAGGAGCCAGAAGGTGACCTCATACCAGTGATGCGGGATGCATCGCCCTCTGCAGGCGGCACGGATGATCATCAGTAGGGTGTACGGTGCCCAGCAGATGGCAAACACACACACAATGATGGCCAGCGACTTAGCGATTTTCTTATCTCTGGACAGACGGTTAGGTTGGGCCACCCTGCTGCTCGAAGGATCCAGTTTGCCCAAATTGGGAGACGAGGACGGGGAGTGGATGGAGCCTCGCACGGCCAGCTTGCTTCCCGTGCCCCACGTGTGGGAAAAGGGGTTAGCTTCCCCCTGCGCCGACACGGGTTCATTGAGCTGAAGGTTGAGCTGAGCCTCCCTGCAGCGGAGCCTCCGCCGGCGTATGTTCAGATAAATGCTGAGGTTGAAGAAAGCCACCGAGATGAAAGGGGAGAAGAACTCCAGCATGGAGGCGCAGAGCAGGAAGTACCAAGAGTGATAGAATTCAGCAAAGCACTCTTCATTCGGCACCCGACTTTGGCCCACCGCCAGCTCCCAGAATATGATGGCTGGGCTGTACAGGAGAAAGGCCAGCACCCACACGACCGTCATCTTGATGATGGCCGGATGAGACGTGCTTTGTCTGGCCCGGTAACTCACCTGCGGCAAACAACGGCAGAAATCAGACTTTCCAGCCATCCAGTGCTGAACGATTTTGAAGAAAAAAACAAATTTCAAATTGTGATTTTTTTTTTCTCCCCGCCCCCCAATATTGCGATTGTATTTTTTTTTTCTTTTTGATGGGCAAATACGTGAAAACATACTTGAAAGTACGTTCCACCGTGTTCAAAATGTATTTAAATACGTTCCAACATACTCATAAAATTTCTTGAAAAAAATGTAAATAAGGACCTGGGATTAAATGCGTGGAGTCTGAAAAGACACAAACACGTCTTTGGGAGCAAATGAGTCGCCAAGAATATCTCAGAAGCTCGACCTCGTTTTCAGCAGAAATCATTTTTCCTTCAACATTATTTCAATATCTCTCCAACGGGACGGCGTTATACAACAACAGTTTGTGTACAAACCAAAATCAATGTTCCTTTATTGTCCTATGAAACAATTACCACAGCCACAAAATTCAGTTGGATGAACGGTACACCATCATAAAATAATACCCGTAACTCCATTCCCATTCATCCTCTACACCTCGGACTTCAGACACACCACTCCAAACTGCCACCTTCAGAAGTTCTCCGATGACTCTGCGATTGTAGGCCTCATTACAGAGGGAGATGATCGGGAGTACAAGGGACTGACGAAGGACTTTGTGGACTGGTGCCAGCACAATCACCTACAGATCAACCCTAGGAAAACTAAGGTTGTGGATTTCTGCAGGAAACAGTCCTCACCTGCACCGATGAACATCCAGGGTATGGACATAGAGAGGGTGACCTCCTACAAGTACCTAGGTGTTCTTCTAAACAATAAACTGGACTGGTCTAGTAACACGGACACCCTGATTAGGAAAAGACAGAGCCGACTCTTCCTACTCAGGAAACTGAGGTCTTTTGGGGTTCAGGGGTCACTCCTTAAGACTTTCTATAACTCGGTGGTGGCCTTGGCCATCCATTATGGTATTGTCTGCTGGTCAGGCAGCATCTCGGCCCGGGACAGAAAGAGACTGGAGCGACCAGTCAGGAGGGTCAGTTCTGTCCTGGGCTGGTCCCTAGACCCTCTGGAGGAGGTGGGCAACAGGAGGATGCTAGCTAAGCTACAGTCCCTCCCACCCCCACCAGCCTGCCCTGACAGCACTAGGTAGCCACTTCAGCCAGAGACTGTTACACCCGCGCTGCAAGAAGGAGAGATACCGCCGCTCGTTCCTACCAACTGCTGTCAGGCTGCTGAATAAAAAAATAAAATGACGTGGAAAACAATTGTAAATAGCACAGCCACCTTATCTATATCTATATTGCAAACACTTTGTTTTTTCTTCTTTCTACCTACAATCTTGCTGCTCTAGACTGTAAATTTCCCCAGTGTGGGACAAATAAAGGATATCTTATCTTAATATTGCCGTGTACAGTGCGTACAACCTTTCAAATGAAACAACAAACTGTCATAGTATTGTATTCTACCACTGATCACTTTAGCTCTGCTTGAAACTACGGTTCACTTACATTACGAAATGTCCTTCCATACCAATTTGTCATGTTCTTGTTTATGATGATACTAATGCAGCGTGTTATACCGGAGACAAATTCCTTGTGTGTTCTACATACTTGGCCAATAAAGATGATTCTGATTCTGATTCTGAAAATAAATCTGCCGAAAAAAATTGTCAACCATTTAAATGGGAGTCTTCACCAACTGAACCAATCATTGTCTCCCAAGTCAAATATTGCCCCTCCACGCAGTGAATCATTTCTGATGCTTAATGACCACTAAGAAGTGCCTTTCCCTTGAAGTGAACATTTCTCACTGTGCTCACCTCTCACCCAAATTGAAAATAAAGAAACCGCATCTAATTTGACTCCCATCTTTCCCTTTCAAAGACGCACTTTGCCGTGTCACTGCTGACGACCTTTTGTTCGCCGGCGTTCACAGAGGCAGGCTTTTAAGCGAATGCTGTTTGGCCCGCCAGTGGCCTGCTTCTGGCGCGATTCATCTCTCCACGTTGGGAGGACGACGGCTGCGCGAGGAGGAGGAGGACCCCAATGATCAAAGCTGGCTAATTAAAGAAGAGCTTCCCGCTTTCTCTCTTTGCGGCGTTATTTGTATTCAGCGCTCTGATGTAAAAGTGTTTGCTCGTGAAAGGGAAGAGAACACTGCCTTTGTCTAACTACGCCGGGTCTCGCCCCAGTTTGGCTTAGCAACATGTGGACGTGGATTCAGTTTCTTCCTGCATGCAGGCCCAAAAAATAAGAGCTTCGATGGGGATATGGAGGGTTTTGGATGAATCAACACGTTTTGAGTAGGGGACACACGTGACCCCCCACCGCCCCCTCCAAAAAAAACTGCATTTGCGTGTTTTTCCTTCCAATCAAGGTCCGCAAAAGGGTGTCTAAAAAGATTGCCGAGCTGTTATCCTGTTGTGTGGGGCAAAGGTGGGAGGAAGTCACATTTCGTGCCCAGCGTTAGTCTAGTGCAGTGGTTCTTAAGCTGGGTTCGATTGAACCGTAGGGGTTCGTCTCAGGGGTTCGACGGAGCCTCCGCCATGGAGGTTAAGACACACCCGACTAAACATGTCAATTAGTTATGACACGCCCGCTTGGCCATCAGTGGCTGGTTCATTTTGTGCACATTTTTAAAAAAACGTAAACTTATGTCTTGAATTTTTAAGATTTGTTCTCGTTTCTAAAAAAATCATATTTGTATTTTTTACTAATGAATGGTTGGGTGAATGTGCATATAAACTGGTTGGGTTCGGTACCGCTAACAAGGTTAAGAACCATTGTTCTTGTGCAAAGCGCTGTTTTCTTACTAGATGGGCACAGGTAGAAAGCGGCATTTGTGTTTTCTTTTTCTACAACTACTCTTTCTTAGCTCCAACCACCCTGTGGCCTTATGATGCCCCTCGCAGGTCAGTCTTAGTACTACATCATCTGGTTTCCGGGAGGAGACTCACAAGAGTGAGTGGAGCGTTAATAATGACTGCAGCCTCTTGTTTGGGGACAAAATGGTGTGGTTGTACTTTAGCATGTTTTTTTCTCAGTTTTATTTCCCAAAGCCTTTTTTTGTTGTTGATGTTTTGTCACACAGCAAAGAAACTCTTTGTAGGAAGTGGCACAGGGCCAAGCTAGGTCAGCCATGATTAACCTGTGCAGATGGGCTCAATTGGGGCTTTGGGAAAATGAGGTGGCGGTGGTGTCACTGCCCCCATCACTAACCTGGCACACTGACCAGTCAGGAATGAAGCCATCGACTGAACGCAGTTGGGCATCTGCAGTGAAACCTCTCGGACTAAACACAATCCATTCCAATTTGTGTGAGTTTGATTTGTGACCTAAGCAAAATGATTTAGGAATTGCATGTCGTCATGTTTTTTTTAACTTTCTTAACTGTCACACAAGGTTAAAAAGAAGCGGAATACAGATAATAAAACAAAATATTTGAAGAGCTACAGCATAGTTACAGGTATTCTTCACACACACACAAACTTCTGTTGCACAGATTTTTTTTAAACTACTTTTTCATGCAAATGTTAAGTATTTAACCTTTAGCAAGCTCATCTTTCCATGTACCCACAAAGGCCTTCATTATGACAACTAGGATCACAGAAAGGGGGGAGTTCCACTCACTGCTCTGGTGACAGACAGAAAGCGGTCGTAGCTGATGAGGACGATGCTGAAGACGGATGCGGAACACAGCAGGTAGTCCATGACCAGCCACAGCTTGCACATTCCCCTGCCCAGCGTCCACCGACCAGTGAGGATGTAAGGGATGTACACGGGAATGCAGAACGCTCCTGTGTAGGGTAGGATGGGATGAACTTTATTATCCCGAAGGAAAATTTGTTTCAGACGCTACGAAATTGCTGCGCTGACGACTGCAAACATAAAAACAGAGGACAAGAGAAAGCGCAGGCAGAATCCTGTAAAGAAATGAGATACTTTTGGACCATCGTTATACCTAAAACAGTTTTGTTAAACTGCATCGCGGATATCGTATACTGTTATTTTGTTCATTTTGTAGAAATACCTTCTGGGTCACTTTTGACCTTGACCAAAATTATATTCAAAAAAATTGTCTCACTCAAGTCATGAACTATATCTGTATATTTTCCAAATGTATTTCTAACTAAGGTGACACTAAGAAATTGATTATAATCATCCTTAATTATGCTTTTCCTTATCTCTGAAAGATAATTTTTCATATTTTACGCAACTCTGTGACATGGGGCGAGTTCGAAGTTGATGCCCCCGCCCCCCCCCCCATATCGCAACAGAATTCCTGCAACATTCCTGTTTCAAGCTATTTTGAATAGTGTTACACTGTCCCGTTTTAAAAAATGCACACATTGGAGTAATGAAAATATTCCCATTGTTACACAGTTTCCATTTATTTAACACACACTGACAAATCTAAAATGTATTTGAATAGAAGTCAGTCAATTTTAGGGTACTTTAAGTCACTCCATTAACCCTTTCACGCACCCTGTAACCTGATAACACGATAAACTGTCCGTTGTAGTAACCGCTCTCCTGAAAGGGTTAAAAATCGTCACATTCCAAGAAAGAATTCCGTTTTGTTTAGTTATATTGATGTCAAATGTCAAAACGAGTCAAATTTGACCCGAATAGTATGAGAGGGTTGAATAAGATAGCTTTATATAAAGTGGCAAAAGTGTCAGAAAAAAAAGAAACGAAAGGGGGAAAAGGAACTTAAGGTGTACTTGCCGACAAGGAAGTCCGATATCGCCAGATTCAGAAAGTAGTAATTACATTGCCTCCTCAGACTCTTGTCCACTTTGAAAGCGAACATGACCAGCGCGTTGCCCAAAACGGTCACGACCACCACAGTCACCATCATCACCATTAGAATGGCAATAACCGGTCCCGAAAACGCCAAGGTACTTTGCACTCTCGCCCGGCCATCGTCCAAGTGACGCCCGCTTGCGTTGGACTGGCTGCGCTCCTCCATTCGCTTCCTTCCTTCCAATCTTCCTCAGAGGTGACGGTGAGGCGACAACAGGTGCACTGCTGCCCTCCAGTCGCACATCCTCAAATGCGTCCAAGTTGTGTGGAATGTATCAAGACGTGCCCGTCGAGTAGAGCGAAGAGTGGGCGACGACCTCGACCGACGCGGCAGCCGGAGGACGGTGACTCGCGTCCCAGCGGTCGCTCTGGTGTCATACGGCGATTTCGCCAGGGAGTATCAACAAAGTAAGGAGACACAAATGACCGACTATTTGAAACACACGCATGCTAGGTTTTCCTTACAATGGCACTTGCTAAAATTGAGACGTAGTATCATGTTATGCCGATTAGCTATCTCTTAATTTATTCAGGTTAAGGCAATTTCACCCCAAAGGTTTGGACAGAAATTTGTCTAGGCACCCTAGCGCTGAATTCCGCTGAAGTGTTTGTATTGAACTGCTTTTTCTGATCAATTGTAATGTATTTCATGTACAATCGATATTTTTACAAGCACTCAAGTTACTTGACTGTGCAAATAAATTTACTTCCAACTTTGGAATATCCTTATTTTATTGGTTACATTTTTTAAATTATAGATTCATATGTAAATTTGACTGCAGTTATTCTACTGTACTGTTTGGTCTGCAGCTTTATTGTATTTATTTTTCAATTAAATACAAATGAACTTAAAACGTATTTTGTTGTGGGGGGGTTTTGTTCTTGAGATGACCTATATAATTTCTATTTAATGCAGCTATCAATCTATCTGTATGTATGTATTTATGTGTGTATAAATGTATTGTTCGTCTCTGTGTGCCCTGTGATTGGCTGGCAACCGATTCAGGGTGTCCCCTGCCTACTGCCCGGAGACAGCTGGGATAGGCTCCAGCACCCCCCGCGATCCTAGTGAGGATCAAGCGGTTCGGAAGATGAATGAATGAAAGTTTCTTAGTCTGTGGTCGTTTTTATTTTATTTTTTTGGGGGATGCTTCAAATTAAGTTTCGTTTTTATTAGTTAAAAAAATTATAGATATAAAATTATATATATATATATATATATATATATATATATATATATATATATATATATATATATATATATATATATATATATATATATATATATATATATATATATATAGAGCTGTCAGTTTAGCTGCGTTTTATCGGCATTAATTTAATGAATTTTATCGGGATCAAAATTTTTCTCGCGAGATTAACGCGGCAGACGTCACAGCGGATGTTACGTTGCTCTATAAATAAACCAGAAACAAAACATTAAGCGCTGCATAGGTCCACGACGTTTGTTTTGCCAGCCACGGCAGCGAGACACAAAACGGATACTTAAATAGTTTATGAATGGAAAGTTTACTTTTAAAAAGTTGCCAGATTGTTCCACTGACAAGACCAAAGTTACCTGTATGTTTTGCAGTCGTAAACTGAGCTATCATCATAGCACGTCGAGTCTGAAATACCACTTAATGGCCAAGCACACAGTTGACATGAGTACTCCGCCCCCTCATCTCAGACAGACAGCTATGGATCATTTCAAAGCGAAGAAAATGGATGACACGACGAAGAACAAACTTGCTGAAGCCATAGCTAAATATATGGTTACTGCATGCAAGCCTGTCAACATTGTCCACAGCTCCACTCAAGCTGAAATCATTCGCATTGCATCGAACGACTCCTGTTGGATTGACCTGGCGCTTTAAGAGGGGCCGGGCTGCCACTGACAGGTGACCGTTCGCGCGATGTATAAATAGCGTTTTGTTTCGTGAGTGAATACACTCGCTTCGTCGTCGGCATGGCTCAATGTTAAGCTACGCGTGTGCTTCTTATCAAGTCAGATGTGTAAGTTAGCTTTTAGATTCGGCCATGATCGGTCGCTTTGTTTGTCTGCTTTGCATTGTGTCCGTTGTGCTTTGTTTGCGCATCGCTAAGCAATCACAGTCAGTTACCGTTCGCAATCAGCAATTTAAACAGCGTGGGCTAAAATGTTGCTACAACAGGGATGTCTTTATTTAGCTCATTTTTGCATAGTTGTCATGCTTGTCCGTCTGCAATCTGACGTTTAAATGAAGTAAATTGCGTTGGAGCTGGGGTTAATCATGCCGGCGCTCCACTTCCGGGATTGACTATTGGGACTTGTAGTTCTTTTGTCCGATTCAATTTGATATGTTTGTGTTGTATGGTTTCTTACGTTTAAAACAATGAATAATGATGACGATAATGATACATAGTGAAATCAGGGTTGATTACATTATTTATTAAACGTATTGTTAAATAAAGGTATTAATTAATGTCAATTATATACATATTTACATTGTGATGCAGAAAGATAGATATATAAATTTTTACTGCATTTATGTGTAGTTTAGGTTATTACCTGCTTCTGATACTTCTGTTACAACTACTACTACTACTACTTCTGCTGCAAAGTGCTCCAATAAATGATCAAAAAAGTACAGAACGAGAGATCCTTATTCAGGGGGCCGTGAAAAACGGAATTAACTGAACAACTCCACTACGAATTGCCAGCGAGAGCCTCCATTACAAGCATCCGAAATGATGTCGACACAAAATTGTAGAGACCGTAGAGACCTATAAGGACCAACAGAATCAGCATAGCCTGACTGCTGTGTTCAAAGCAAATTTGAGAAAAACGAAGTATGCAACCATTGCTTAAATCCATTATAGGCTGAGTACTAGTTTACCTTAGATGTGCACTTTATAATGTTATATTGCGCTGTTTTGATTCCATAAAAAGAGCTGTTCAAGCAGCTGTTGTGTGACAAAATATTTTTTTCGCTGTTGTTGATGGACAGTTATATTGTGTGAGGGATAATGTGTGAATAACTGCTCCAAGTGAAAAATGTTCATGTAAAATTGAAAATCGAAATTGTTATTTAAGTAAATATTTGCATTTTGCACATAGAAAACTGATTCATGATTCCATGTTGATGAGAGCATTAAAATGGGGGAAAATAGGACAAAAAATATAAAAGGAAATTCAGAAACGATAAAAAATGCGTGAGTAATCCTGATTAATTTTTAGTTAATTTGAGTTAATTATGACAGTTGAGTTTTTAATTAGATTAAATATTTTAATCGTTTGACAGCTCTTATATATATATATATATATATATATATATATATATATATATAAAAATCCTCATCTCACCCCTCGGGTGGTGTCCGTCCCCCATTCAGCTCGGGTCCTCTACCAGAGGCCAGGAAGCTTGAGGGTTCTGCGCAGTATCCTTGCTGTTCCCAGCACTGCACATTTCTGGACTGAGATGTCTGATGTTGTTCCCGGGATCTGTTGCAACCACTCATCTAATTTGGAGGTCACTGCCCCGAGTGCTCCGACCACCACAGGCACGACTGTCACCTTTACCTTCCAGGCTCTCTCCAGCTCCTCTCTGAGCCCTTGGTATTTCTCGAGTTTCTCGTGTTCCTTCTTTCTGATGTTTCCATCACTTGGGACCGCTACATCCACTACAACGGCTTTCTTCTGCCCTTTATCAATGATCACGATATCCAGTTGGTTCGCCATTACCATCTTGTCAGTCTGGATCTGGAAGTCCCACAGGATCTTCGCTCGGTCATTCTCCACCACCTTGGGAGGTGTTTCCCATTTTGACCTTGGGGTTTCCAGTCCATACTCGGCACAGATGTTTCGGTAGACTATGCCAGCCACCTGGTTATGGCGTTCCATGTAGGCTTTCCTGCCAGCATTTTACACCCTGCAGTTATGTGTTGGATCGTCTCGGTGCCTCTTTGCACAACCTACACCTTGGGTCTTGTCTGGTGTGGTATATCTGGGCCTCAATGGCTCTGGTGCTCAGGGCCTGCTCCTGAGCAGCCAGGATGAGTGCCTCTGTGCTGTCCTTCAGGCCAGCCCTCTCTAGCCACTGATAGGACTTCTTGAGATCAGCCACTTCACTTATGGTCCGGTGGTACATCCCGTGTAGGGGCTTGTCCTCCCATGATGGTCCCTCTTCCAGCATCTCATCCTCTATTCCCCATTGTCTGAGACATTCTCTGAGTACATCATCCGTTGGAGCCTTCTCCTTGATGTATTCATGGAGCTTGGATGTTTCATCCTGGACAGTGGCTCTCACACTCACTAGTCCCCAGCCTCCTTCCTTTCGGCTTGCGTACAGTCTCAGGGTGCTGGATTTGGGATGGAACCCTCCATGCATGGTTAGGAGCTTTCGGGTCTTAACATCCGTGGTCTGAATCTCTTCCTTTGGCCACCTGATTATTCCTGCAGGGTATCTGATCACTGGCAGGGCATAGCTGTTTATTGCCCGGGTCTTATTCTTGCCATTGAGCTGGCTTCTTAGGACTTGCCTCACCCGCTGGAGGTATTTGGCCGTAGCCGCTTTCCTTGTTGCCAGTTCGAGGTTGCCATTGGCTTGTGGTATACCGAGGTACTTGTAGCTGTCCTCAATGTCTGCTATTGTTCCTTCAGGGAGTGAGACCCCTTCAGTGCGGACTACCTTTCCTCTCTTAGTCACCATCCGACTACATTTCTCAAGCCCGAATGACATCCCGATGTCGCTGCTGTAGATCCTGGTTGTGTGGATCAGGAGTCTATGTCCCTTTCGCTCTTAGCATACAGCTTTATGTCATCCATGTAGAGGAGGTGACTGATCGTAGCTCCATTTTTGAGGCGGTATCCGTAGCCTGTTTTGGTGATTACTTGGCTTAGGGGGTTCAGTCCTATGCAGAACAGCAGTGGGGAGAGTGCATCACCTTGGTATATGCCACATTTGATGGACACTTGGGTAAGTGGCTTGCCATTGGCTTCAAGTGTGGTTTTCCACATCCTCATCAAGTTCGCAACGAAGACTCTTAGGGTCCTGTTCACCTTATACAACTCCAAGCATTCAGTGATCCATGTATGTGGCATCGAGTCGTAGGCTTTCTTGTAATCAATCCAGGCTGTGCACAGGTTGGTATGTCGGGACCTGCAGTCTTGTGCGACTGTTCTGTCAACCAGGAGCTGATGTTTGGCTCCTCTGGTATCTCTACCAATGCCCTTCTGTGCTTCGCTCATGTATTGATCCATGTGTCCACTTATCTTAGCCGCAATGATGCCTGACATGAGCTTCCATGTTGTGGAGAGACAGGTTATTGGCCGATAGTTGGATGGTACTGTACCCTTTGAGGGATCCTTCATGATCAGGATCGTTCGCCCTTTGGTTAGCCATCCTGGGTGAGTCCCATCCTTCAGCAACTGGTTCATTTGTGTTGCTAGGCGCTCGTGGAGTGCTTTGAGTTTCTTTAGCCAGTAGGTGTGGACCATGTCCGGGCCTGGTGCTGTCCAGTTTTTCATATCTGAGACTCTTTCCTGTATGTCTGCCACTGTTATGGTAACTGGGTTCTGCTCAGGGAGGTTGCTGTGCTCCTCTCTCAGGGTCACCAGCCATTGTGCACTGCTGTTATGTGCAACCTCCCTCTCTCATATTCCTTTCCAGTACCTTTCAGTTTCCAGTCTTGGTGGGTCAGCTCTGCTGTTAGGACCCTGCCACTGAGCGTACACTTTCGCAGGTTGTGTTGCGAACAGCCTGTTTATTCGCCTGGCCTCATTCTCTTTCGTGTACCTCTTTAGGCGACTGGACAAGGCTTGGAGCCTTTATTTGGCAGTTTCGAGTGCTTCAGGTATGGTCATCTGGGTG
Organism: Hippocampus mohnikei; assembly: GCA_026261675.1. Classification (NCBI taxonomy): domain Eukaryota; kingdom Metazoa; phylum Chordata; class Actinopteri; order Syngnathiformes; family Syngnathidae; genus Hippocampus; species Hippocampus mohnikei. The sequence goes on along the minus strand of JAKGUB010000325.1, from coordinate 19,707,382 downwards.
TACCTCTCAGGAATCGGCCTTTTCATCACACCTCTCTGGGCCTCCGTCAATTGACTCACATCTTTCCGAGCCGCCTTGATCTTAGCCTCCAACCGTCTTTTCCATGGTGGGTAACGTGTCTCATAGTTGCTCCGATAGCCAAGGATTTCTAGGATCACTGATGCTCAAGCGTATATCAGCTCATTGGTTTCGGTGATCGTTGTGGTAGGAATCGCCCTCAGTGCTGCATTCACACTTTCCATGAGACTTTCAGGTGGTACTTCACATAGCCGTTGTAATCGGTTTCTAGGTTGCCCAGCTTTCATCCTCGCCATGATCTTAGCTTTCAGGTCAGTTGCTGCCTTGCTCAGCATTTCATTCATTGGGGCTGGCCTCCCAATCTCATAATCTGCATTCATTGGGGCTTGCCTCCCAATCTCTGGTATGACCTCCTCCTCTGATCTGGCAGCCTGGGGCCCTTCACCATGGAACCTGCGTTGTACCTCATCAATCTCAAGTTGTGACAGCAATTGCCGTTTGTGGATGTTGGAACACTGAGTTACTAGTTGTTTCGTGGTCAACCGTGACTGTGGGTTTCAAGTAACCATTCAGCCTGCATTCTCTGCATGTAGCCCCTCTGACTAGGGTTGCTTGAGTAGTAGCATTCCAACAGAGCCATGTTATCGCATCTCGCCCATCTCCGCTTTGTTCCAGTAGCCCATTTTTCATCAAGGTGCTCTGGTTCCCCAGCACCTGACGCAGACCTTGTTTGGCCGGGCGACGTCTGAGCCGGCATGTCATTCATTTTATTGTCTCTCATCATTGTATGAGGTAGGCATTAGCGTGAAGGATCTTGCCCAAGGACCCACACTGGGTCCTTGGGCAAGATACACACATATATATATATATATATATGTGTGTGTGTGTGTGTGTGTGTGTGTGTCAGGCTGTAGGCGGGGACATCCTGAACCGGTTGCCAGCCGTTCAATCAGCATGCCATGCATGTTTTTGAAATGTGGGAGGAAAACGGAGAACCCAGAGAAAACTCACGTGTGTGTGTGAGATCGACATACTAACCACTGGAGCACTGGGCCGCCCACTGTGTACATACAGTGTCAGAAAGGAAGGAAGCTACATACATGTATACACACATAAATATTTACACAGGCAGCACAGTGAATGACGAGCACGTCCGCCTCACAGTGCAGAGGTGCAGGGTTCGATTCCGGCCCGGGCCTTACTGTGTGAAGTTTGCATGTTCTCCCTGTACCTGCGTGGGTTTCATCCCAAAATTAAAGGTTACGTGAGACACCTCTGAATAAGTTCGACTCAGGCATGTACCTAAGATTGTTTCTTTCCCTTCTATCCCCCTCAGACCAGCTTTGTAGTCATGCCTCTGGAGGTCCTTCCCTCAATGAAACCTACTTTTTTGTCTTCCTTTGTTACATCCCTCCCTCCTACCAACAGCTTCCTTCCTTTCTGACACTGTATGTACACAGTGGGCGGCCCAGTGCTCCAGTGGTTAGTATGTCGATCTCACAGTGCAGAGGTTGTGGGTTTGATCCCGGCTCCAGCCTTTGGACTTTGCATGTTCTCCCCGGCCCTGCGTGAGTTTTCTCTGGGTTCTCCGTTTTCCTCCCACATTTCAAAAACATGCATGGCATGCTGATTGAACGGCTGGCAACCGGTTCAGGATGTCCCCCGCCTACAGCCTGACAATGGCTGGGATAGGCTCCGGCACCCCCCCGCGACCCTTGTGAGGATGAAACGGATCGGAAAATGGATGGATAGATGTATATTGAGTATCTATTGCTGTAGGTTATTACACCATCTATGCAGAGCTGTGTTAGCCAAACTGAAACTCTTTAATCGACCACACTGCATGATGACCCACTAAACTGTTGGCAAGATATGCATACGGTACTTAATTTATAATATATAGCCACGTGGCGCAGCACCTTAAGTGCCGTTATCCAGGCTGCAGGGAAATGATGGCTTATTTTTTTTAGTCCCACATTAACCTTTATATGAATGATCAGTCTAATTTTCCATGATCAGCAAACCCCACAATGATAGCTGTAAGTGGCAACGGCATGGAAACGTGAGTTAATTACGGATATCACCAGAGTGAATTAGTCGTGCACCTGCCTCCACGAACAGAGATTTCACAAGAGCAAACCTGATTATTAGAGGCTTTCGTACACAGAGATAGGGACTTGCAATTTCCTTGCTGTGAGTCACCGCGATGATGTAGCCATTGAGCGGTGTGTTACGCTTTTTCACCGCTGAAAAACATTCACAAAGACTTTATATTGAATGGCACACACAGTTGAATGGTTATTCATTTCTGAGAACACACACACACACACACACACATAACCATATTGCGCAATACTCAGCACTTCATCAGGCTGAAGTCCAAAACAATGGTTGTTGAGTAAAATATTATTTCTCCTATCAAGAAGTGTGGATTGAAAATGTTAATCTTCTTTTTGGAAAATGCGCAAAGCCTCACACAAGGTCCACCCCCTGAAATTTGTATTTTCCTCTGCAGAAGGCTTTGTCTGCCTTATTTGCATTCTGACTCTCTGTCGCCGATCCTCCAGCTGAGGTCCAAAAAAAAACCCAAGAAAAACACTACACATTGCACTGCAAGCTGCTGAAGGAGCCCAGCAAGAATTACTGTTATTTTCGGCCAAATAGGACATGCCAACTTCAGCTCACAGAGGTGCTCACATTATGAGGTGGCGTGAGGGAAGGCGCGAGCGTCACAATAATACAAGAATGTTTGTTTTCCCATTACAGCACAGATTCTAATTTGCAGATGTTTTTTCGCAACAAGCATTGAAAAAAAAATACAATTGAGGACAGATAACGTTAAAGTGTACTTTTCAGTCGCAACAATGCATGCAATGCATGTACCTACTTGTACAACCTTTAGTTTGGCCTTCTGAGGATAAAATGGTTCCTGATGCCGGGACAAAGGTCCCCCACCCCTTTCTTCTTAATTAATTATGTTAGATGTACAGAAATAGCCACCAAAAGAAAGGTCTCATATCAGTTAATGGCAGCTAATATAAAGCATGTCATGCGATTCAGTGTTCAGGTCAAAACATCTGGCTTCGGGAAAAAAAAGGCCTCAGAGACAAATGCCACTCATTCAGATATGTAACAAAGGAGCTGGCACATGGCATAAAACTGCACCTCCATGTAAAATAATAGTGCACATTCACTTCGGAAAACGTCTCAGTTGTCCTCATGCACGTGTGGGTTGCAGTTCTAAATTGACACTGAAAATGGAAACACAACCTAGTGAGCACGCAGTTGGCTCAATCTACTTTCAGACATGAAAGCCTGTGTGTGACATGATTGAATAATGCATGTCCAACACGTGTTGGGTTGAAAAAGAATGAATAAAACAAGAAAAGTGACTCATTTGAATTTTGGAGGACACTCCGAAACAAAGCCCAGCGGGTTCGTTTGTAGTGTTGTTGATTACGCTGAGCCTGCTGTGGCATTCCATTATTTTACCACTCGAGTGTTTGCATGTGGCTGTTGCTCTGGGGTAGTGACGATAGCGTCGTATAATAGCAGGCTTAACCACCCCCGCCCTTCCCATCTGAAATAACAGCTACAATTAAGTGACAACCGTAATGCTCATGTGCGAAGGACCCAACATTGGCCACACAGGCTGGTTCACCTTTTGAGGAATCTTGACATTTGGTGAATGTTGATCGAGTCAAGTGTTCACATTTATATTACATTTCAAAGTAGCCTGAAGGTAATCATTTGTGTATGGGAGAAGAGAAATCATGAAGCAGTCATGTCATGGCCAGTGGCGGAGCTCGAAGGCTTTCTCTTTACAAATCACCCATATAGCTTGTTTCCCCTTCATTGAGTCTACTTCTAGGCTGGTATCACTTACAGCCACACAATGTTATAAAATCTCCACTTTCAGTCTCAAAATTGTCAGGGAAAATAGACCGATGTTATTGGTTAATTTAATTATATTCAAACCTTTCCGCTAGTTGACACACTGTGGGATGATATAGACCAGGGCTGTCGAACTCATTTTAGGTGCGGGCCTCATTTTACTTACCGTTTCACTTGGTGGGTTATTATGACTGAAACCGTATTATGAAGTCAAGAATAACTGTTGATTCAACTATTGTTTAAGTTATTATCTTGATGGGTTTGGTCACAAGAAAATGCTTGGAATATATCTCTTATTTATTACATATGAGAATGTAAAATTTTGATAGACATTTTAGAAAGAATCATGGAAGTTGACATCTTTGAGCTGCTTTTGCGGGCCTTATAAAATGATATGGCGGACCAGATTTGACCCCCGTGCCTTGAGTTTGACACCTGTGATCTAGATCAAGGATGGGAAAACTGGTGGGGGACCACGGGCAAAACTTTGAACGGCCCTTAGATTGATTAAAACTATATATATAATCCCCCCCACACCCCCAAAAAATAACGAAATAAATATTGAGAAAACATCACAAACATGCATCATATATTCTATATGATGAAGGGGGGAAATGTGGATGAAAAAAAACTCTCAGAAAAATCGAAAAACACCCAAAAGTCAATTATCTGGCCTGACACCGGCGGGGCCCAAGCGTATTTGAGCTCCCCCAGTGGTCATGGCAAGTTACGAAAGAGTCGTAGTTTCATGGTTCAGGGTTTGCGTGGTGGAGTGAGGAGGACCAGGTGCAGAAAAGCAAAGAGCCAAGAGAGCAGGAATCTTTAATTCATAAAACATAAAATCGGAAAACTGGGGCTCTTTGAAATAGTCCAAAATCACTAAATTGACATAAGTGCCGAAAAAACAAGATTCAATGTAACAAACCAAGACAGGTAATTAAGTCACCACGATAGGAAACAATGCAGCACTCTGTGAAACGTGGCTGATGAGAACAGAAAGGGGAAAAACGAACCAATAAACATCAGGAAATTAAATATGAGCAAACTGCCGAGAATACGAGAACACCCCTGTGGCTGGACACGAGTGGCAGGACGGAGCTGAGTGGAAAACCAAACTGCAGCATTAGAAAACATTTTTTTAAAAGATAAATGAAACAATTCAAATATTTCAATTGTGCCTCACAAGATTTGAAGAGGACAAGATCAGAGAACAATCATCTCATCTTTTGTTTCAAGCGTTATGAACAAAGTGGCTTCGTGCCATCAAAGTTGGTCACAGTTTCCCATGCTTATGTCGCTGCGTCGGAGCCAAAGCGAACTCGGATGACTTCCCGGTCCCAACAATCTGTTACCTGCTGCTGGCATTTCGTTGACTTCGGGTGTGCTGTGGCTGCGCCCCGGTCATGACGTGAGCTCGTTAAATGTTTCATTAATCCATGTATCGCTGCGCTCCACCCTCATTTCATAAGGGCATCCAGCGAGGCTCTACAGAAACAAGTGCACTATTGATTCGAAACGTTCAGTTATAGAAGATGGATGCCAAAGAAACATTTTGTTCGCAATATGGATCACACGGGTCTTTTATCCTAATTGTTTTTCGGGTGCTCACACTTGAGTATCAGTACTGTTGTATTTATGTCTATAATTATTCTGGTGATTCACTAGATAGCTTGACTTTTTTTTTTAGTTATCGAATTTGGTCTCCTCATGCCTATAATTGAATCCATTGTACCTTTTCTCTGCTGTGGATATTAGAGGCATATTGCTGCCTTTTGAGCACAACAGCATTTAAGTCTATTTACCAATCGAACATCGGCCCATAAAGCATTTTCTTATAGCCATTAGGTTCCCAGAGATTCCTCAGTCCTGATGGCAGTGGTTGGAACAGGTTTGTTTTGACAGTGACAAAAGACTATCGACGCGAAAGAATGACAACACACTTATCAACACTTGGTGGACCATCAAAATTCATCACCGAGATTGACGTGTCAAACTTTTCTATGTGTTTGTCATCTTTTGAGCAATTGAAACAAACTGGGCTACTCAGTCCACAATGTAGACCACAGGTGTTAAACTCAAGGCCCAGGGGCCAGATCCGGCCCGCCACGTCATTTTATGTGGCCCGCAAAAGCTAATCATGTGCGTCAGCTTGCATGATACCTGCTAAAATTCATTCATTCATTCATCTTCCGAACCGCTTGATCCTCATTAGGGTCACGGGGGGCGCTGGAGCCTATCCCAGCTGTCTCCGGGCAGAAGGCGGGGTACACCCTGTATCGGTCGCCAGCCAATCGCAGGGCACACAGAGACGAACAACCATCCATGCTCACACTCACACCTAGGGACAATTTAGAGTGCCACTGAACTACCAGGCCGCCCACACCTGCTAAAATCTGTACCAAAATATCAGGTGCAATTAAAAAAAAAATGTGAGTGTTTTGTCATCCTGTTTACGATCACTTGAACAATAACAGAGCAAACGTTTATAGTTGACTGATTTCAAACTGGTAATCCATCAATTTGTTGTGTAATAATGTGATGAGTGGATTTAACATTTATTTGGTTTCACCGTCATAACGGCCCTCTGAGGGAAAACGTAACACCTAAGTGTCCTGTGACAAAAATGGGTTTGACAGCCCTGATGTAGACACTCGCTGGCCACGACATGAGGAATACGTTCAGAGTCTGTTGGACGAGGATCACGTGAAATGGGCTGGATAGGGTCTCGAGGACCGTAGTTAGACACCCCTGCTCTAGAGAAAACATACAACAGGGTACCCACAGAGGAACTGTGGTACTGCATGAGGGCACCTGGAGTGACAGAAAAGTATGCTAGAGTAGTACAGGGACACATGAGGGGAGCAGATCAGCGTTGACGTGTGCTGTAGGTGTGACAGAGGAGTTTCAGATAGAGGTGGGAGTGCATCAGGGTTCAAGTTTGAGAACCTTCGATTTTTGCAACAGCGAAATTAGGGATGTGGTGGAGGCGCACAGGTAAAGGAGAGATTTGAAGATTAGCCAAATTAAGAGTTTATACTGTTATGTGCGTGAATGAGAAGGGTGGAGGAGTAAGATGCAGCAAGGGTGGAGGACTTGAAATACGTTACGTCCATAAGTGAGTTGAGGAAGAAGTGAAGAAACAGATCCAAGCAGGTGAGGGGAATTGCCAGGTGTGTAATGATACATACAGGTGGGAAAATGAAAAAAATTGTTGTGTTTTTATATATATATATATATATATATATATATATATATATATATATATATATATATATATATATATATATATATATTAGAGCTGTCAGTTTAGCGCGTTTATATTGGCATTAATTTAAATGAATTTTATCGGGATCAAAATTTTCTCACGAGATTAACGCGAGACGTCACAGCGGATGTTACGTTGCTCTATAAATAAACCAGAAACAAAACATCAAGCGCTGCGCGGTCCACGACGTTTGTTTTGCCAGCCACGGCAGCGAGACACCAAAACGGATACTTAAATAGCTCATGAATGGAAAGTTTACTTTTAAAAAGTTGCCAGATTGTTCCACTGACAAGACCAAAGTTACCTGTATGTTTTGCAGTCGTAAACCGAGCTATCATCATAGCACGTCGAGTCTGAAATACCACTTAATGGCCAAGCGCACAGCTGACGTTCTACTCCGCCCCCTTGTCTCAGACAGACAGCTATGGATAATTTCAAAACGAAGAAAATGGATGACACGACGAAGAACAAATTTGCTGAACGACTCCTGTTGGATTGACCTGGCGCTTTAAGAGGGGCGGGGCTGCCACTGACAGGTGACGTTCGCGCGATATATAAATAGCGTTTTGTTTCGTGAGCGAATACACTCGCTTCGTCGTCGGCATGGCTCAATGTTAAGCTACGCGAGTGCTTCTTATCAAGTCAAATGTGTAAAGTTAGCTTTTAGATTCGGTCATGATCGGTTGCTTTGTTTGCCGCATCGCTATGCAATCACAGTCAGTTACCGTTCGCAATCGGCAATTTAAACAGCGTGGGCTAAAATGTTGCTAGAACAGGGCTGTCTTTATTTAGCTCATTTTTGCATAGTTGTCATGTTTGTCCGTCTGCAATCTGACGTTTAAACGAAGTAAATTGCGTTGCAGCTGGGGTAAATAATGCCGGCGCTCCACTTCCGGGATTTGCTATTGGGACTTGTAGTTCTTTTGTTCGATTCGACTTGATATGTTTGTGTTGTATGGTTTCTTACGTTTAAAACAATGAATAATGATGACGATATTGATACATAGTGAAATCAGGGTTGATTAAATTATTTATTAAACGTATTGTTAAATAAAGGTATTAAATAATGTCAATTATATGCATATTTACATTGTGATGCAGAAAGATAGATATATTAATGTTTTACTGCATGTATGTGTAATTTAGGTTATTACCTGCTTCTGATACTTCTGTTACAACTACTACTACTTCTGCTGCAAAGTGCTCCAATAAATTATCAAAAAAGTACAGAACGAGAGATCCTTCCATGCTGACCGACAACCCTTATTCAGGGGGCCGTGAAAAACGGAATTAACTGAACAACTCCACTACGGATTGCCAGCGAGAGCCTCCATTACGACTACTAGTTTACCTTAGATGTGCACTTTATAATGTTATATTGCGCTGTTTTGATTCCATAAAAAGAGCTGTTCAAGCAGCTGTTGTGTAACAAAATATTTTTTTCACTGTTGTTGATGGACAGTAATATTGTGTGAGAGATAATGTGTGAATAACTGCTCCAAGTGAAAAATGTTCATGTAAAATTGAAAATCGAAATTGTTATTTCAGTAAATATTTGCATTTTGCACATAGAAAACTGATTCATGATTCCATGTTGATGAGAGCATTAAAATGGGGAAAATAGGACAAAAATATAAAAGGAAATTCAGAAACGATAAAAATGCGTGAGTAATCATGATTAATTTTTAGTTAATTTGAGTTAATTATGACAGTTGAGTTTTTAATTAGATTAAATATTTTAATCGTTTGACAGCTCTAATATATATATATATATATATATATATATATATATATATATATATATATATATATATATAAACCTGCAGCCCGGTAGTCCAGTGGTTAGGATGTCGACCTCACAGTGCAGCTCTTGCTTGTCTGATCAGTGTATAGCCATCCATTTTTACAACGTAAAAACGATTCAGTGTTGAAAGACGGACTTTCAGACACATTTCACGTTCCTCCAGGGTAATTTACATTCGCAAGGAGTCAAATAATTTTCTCCCACTCTCGTTGTGAGCAGAATACTCTGTCTTGCTCATACTTCCCCTCATTGCCTCTCCCAGTCCTACTCTCTCTCCCCTTGTCCGTCCCTAAAATATCCCTGCGGGGGATTCTATCGCCTGGTTCCTTTCGATGCGGTGGCTTCACTTTGCCTCCATTATCTTGTCATTTGTGAGGGATTACGCTCCAGAGCACTCACACTCCATCCCCTTTGCTTAAGAAGTGTGACAGCTTACAAAAATTGCCATGCTAATTAGTAGCAACTCGAACAGAGAGCTGCTTGCCCCTTGCCAGACCTGATTTGATGGGTGTGCGTCAATCAGTGTCTGACATTGAGTTAGTTCTTAACCGTTCTTAAGATTACATGTCCATCCATCTTTCATACCACATCACTTGGTTTGCGCGTGGGCTGGACCCGATGCCAGCCGACGTCGGGCAAGAGTCAGGTCCAGTCGCCAGCCAGTCGCTCGGTACATATCGAGAAACAAGCATTCGAAACATGAGGTCAGTCGTATTTATGTTTTACTGATGGCCCTGTATAAAAGATGAATGGCACCAAAATATTAACATAAAAGGAAGTGAAACTAATTAGCTTCAGAGCAGATGAAAATACCCTTTGGTCGAGTCTAATGTCCCATTAGTCTGTTTTCAGATGCTGACGGCCATCTATCTTTTGAGGTGTTTGTTAAACGTCACGAAAATAGACCCATAACCGCGTGTGTCCATTGGCTGACATTTAAAAGGAAACTGAAGTGTGTTTTTACGCAGCATGGTGCACCCTCTCTGACCTGGTGTGCGCAAACATTAGATTGAGCACATCTTGAAAAACACCTTTGTGGAAAGGAATACATTCACAAGAGGATGAATTTGACCATTTCAGTCAGCAAAGATCTAATTGTCGGATGTCTCTAAAAGTCTTTCCTGAGCAATTATCTTGCAGTTGTGGGCTCTGTTAAGAGTGAGTTTTGCTCCCCAATGTATTCAGAAAATGGTAGGGACGAAGTATTTAAATGTTCAGCTGGTTCAAATATATAATCAGCCTGTTCAAAATATTGTGTCGCAAATCCTTCTGTGCATTTGTCCAATGACCGGTACTAATAATATGGGCTCATCTCAAGTATCTTAAGTGCAATCTTTCCATGTTTCAAATACGTGTAGGAAGTATAGTGCTTGCTTCACTTGTCATATTTCCTTGTTTTTAGTGTTTGAATGATTTATGCTGATGGATAAAATCATGCATTCACATTAAGGTTAAGAATGAGTGAGTTGAACAGAATATTATTTTGCAATTAATTTGCATGTGTTGAGGCTTCAGAGGATTTTCGGCGGAGGGTGGGCGCGGCGGGGGCACCAGTCGCCTCGCTACGGCCCTGGAGTCCACCCTCTCGAGGCGCATGGTCACGTGACTGCTGCCCACAGCTGTCAGCTGATTGGGCCACTACAGTTTAGCTAAACGTGTTCCTCTCGGCACGCTAACTCTATAAAGGTGCATAAAAGTCCACCGAACTCTAATGTAAGTATCCACTATTTGACCATTTATTGTCATTATGCATAATTAAAGTGGACACGCGAACAGCCATGTGCTAAATTGTCACTGGGGCGCGTGCGCTTTTTGTTTTTTTGAAGGAGAAGTTTTGTGCATTGACGGTAATTTCACAAACACTCTGATGGAGGACGAGCAGCTGCTCCTCGAGTCGGCAAAAGACGGCATTTCCTCTCGCGTTCGGCGGCTTCTTAAGTCGCGAGTCGACCAGATCTCTTCTCTCAACATCAACTGTCGATGTAAGTCAAACGAAATGTGATGCGTCCCCCGGTGTTGGAAAGTTTTTTTTTTTTTTTCACAGCAAAGTCGCAAGGCAGCTCTGGATGGACACCACTCCACCTAGCGTGTTACCATGGAAACGGGGATGTCGCGGATGAGCTGCTAAAAGTGAGATTTATAGTTGCAGATTCGTTGTACTTTTTTGACAATAAGTGACGTTAAGCTCTTTCTCTCTCGTGAGCGTCTACGCAGAGGAAAAGGCTTAATAAATGCCCATAAAATCCAAAACATCTCGACGATCGTGTGTTTTTCAGAGGTTTAAAATGGGCATGAGTAGAGATGTGCATCTGAATTTTAATAAGAGTTGATCAGAGTTTGATCACATTTACTGATATTAAGCTTTTTCTACATCGGGATTTTTGGGCTGTCCCTAATTTTCAAAAACCGTTTGTTCAATAGCTCATGACTTATTGCAGGCGGGTGCTGATGTGAATATCCAGGACGACTTGGGCGACACACCTCTCCATAAAGCAGCCAGCACTGGAAGAAAGGTAAACCACAAAAACAGTCAAGCAAGAGAGGCACAGTCACCCCTCGCTATCCATGGCGGGGTTCCGGAACACGCAATTTTGCGAGGGATGGACCCACAACCAAATCTATAATTTTCTACTCTAACTAATGCTCTTAAAAATGCCACCAATTATGATCCTAAAATTTTACCCTTAAAAATAACCTACTGACTGATCATGTGATTTAAAAAGTATGTCACACTCTGCAACTCCAATACTATCAATTACTACTTTCCTATCAGCAGTTTTATGATTTTCACTCTTTGATTCATAGAGAATCACATTTTATGTACAAAAAAGTACAAAAAGCACAAATTTGCCAAATTATTACACACGCAGTTTTTGTCTTCCATTGAGTCAGCACCTTCTTCGAATAAGTGTTGCAACAGAGAGCCAATGAATAAACAAGCCACGTTGATCCTTTGCTCTCTGTGAAATGCACTTGTTTTTCTGTTAATTTTGTTTAAGTACAAACATCGCAAAGAAAGCTCCAGTAAACTCAGAGCGCTCATTCAATACCCGAACCGAGCTGTTGGGAGATTCGCTGAGGTCTTCTGCAATTGCCAGCATCGTGTCAACAATTTTATGCGGGCGCGTTGGTCTTTAAATGTGATCTCTTTGCTGTTGATCCCCCTCAGGAGATTGTTCTGTTGCTGCTGCGTTATGATGCGTCGGCCAGTGTCATCAATGGAACAGCGCAGATCCCTCAAGACGTCACAGAGGATGATGAAATCACAACCATGCTCGAGGGTACAAAAACTGTCTTTAGAAGAGATTGTCCAAAGACATTTGACCGTTGGTGCTCTTGTTGTGTCTGTCAAATATTTTTTGTTTGCGTGCTTCAGCCGCCGAGAGAAGAGAGGCCAGGCGGCGCGAGGAGAGACTGCTGGATGCCGCCAGAGAGGGGGATGTCTCCGCTATGTCAAAGATAGTTAGTGTCCGTCAGATGAATGTTTTTTGTTTTTTTTTGAGGGGTGGAGGGGGGTGGTTGTTTATTTTAATAATCATGCTGGTGATGCGTGTGGTTAGCATGCCAGCTTTACAGGCATGTTAGGATAGTTGAAGAAAAATATAAATCTATGGAAGTAGTCCCAGTCACTCAGATTATGCCAAATTTTAGAAGATGCAATCCCAAATGAGCAAAAACGTAACTATACCAAGTGGCGGATTATTTAAAACCAAATTTGAAAAAAAAGGCTTTACTATGGTACTGTTTTGGTGAACAAAAGACAGGTCCAGACACAAAGATGGAAACACCAGATATTTATCATCAATCCTCATTCTTGCTTCAAATGTGCCATCAGCGGTACACTTTAACCTGCTATTGATTTTCAGAAGTGTCCGGCATGTTGCTGGATGTGTTTGTAAGATTTTAGCTAAAGAAGGCACACAATTTTAAGTTAAAAAAAAAAAAACACACACAAAACATCAAACTATGGAGCGGCCGAGGCTCAGGAGGCAGAGCGGCTCGTCCGGGCTCTGCTGTTCAAACTGCGCTCTGTCTGAATCACGTGTCGTTACGGTTAATTAAGGTTTGTTGCCACCAAACTGTGAAAGTCAATAAATCTGATCCATCATTATTTTTATAAAATCTGTAAAAATACCATAACACAGATATCCTACTGTCTTGTCCTTAAGTCCAAAATAGAGTAGTACACTGTCCCAAAAAACAGACAGTTGTAAAATTACGACCCACTGTTATCCTGTGGTAATGTACTGTAATTCAAAATATAATGCACTGTTAAAATGAGCTACGGTCGGTGCATTGTCAACTGACTGGTGTCCCTCGCTGCCAATAATTTCCTGTGATTTTACTGAGGTATTATTTACAGTGCAGTAGATGTAGAATACTGCATCACACACAGGGGTTTCGAATATTTTACCCCACTCATGTAGCTGAATAAGTATTTGATTCCTTCAACATCTACTGAGACCACACCACTACTGTTGGCCCGCTGCAATAAATATATCGTTAAATTAAAGCAGGACACACCTTGCAAAGTGCAGGATGGATGGGATGTGTTCAACTGCATTCCGCTTTCTGTTGTCCTTTTTCAGCTCGGTGGCAAAGAAGCCGTGGATGTGCACTGCAAGGATTCGGTGGGCAATACGCCCTTACACTGTGCTGCCTACAGAGGGCACAAACAGTGCATCATCAAGCTACTGAAAAACGGTGCCAGCCCGACTGTCAAAAACAACCAAGGTACGCGCTTGACGTCCATCCCAACTGACATTTTCACAATCCCCCTGTGTTCAAATGAGTGCATATGCCACCTTCCAGAGCAGACAGCGTTGGACCTGGTCCGCACTCATGAGCTCAAACAAATTCTACTTGACTTTCGGGACAAGGTGAGGGGAATGAATCATTTGGTCTCTTTGGGGGTACTTTGCGATCTAATTGGAACTAAAAATAAATGTTTGCCGCTTGTGTCATGCGTAATATGCATGGTATGCTGTTGCAGCACCAAAATTTGGTGTAGACCAGGGGTGGGCAAACTTTTTGGCTCGGGGGCCACATTGATTTCTAAATTTGACAGGTGGGCCGTGTCAGGACAAGATACGGTACATATAAAAAAAATTATATGTTGACAGTCCATACCAAACATCAACAGAACAAAAGCATAAAAGTATTACCATACTTTTTTAATGTGAACGGTGAAACAACTATGGTATATGTCCTGTATGAAGGTTCAAATATGTGAGCAACATACATGTGACAACACAAGCAACAAAGTGCAACAATATGTTGGCCAAAAACTGCAGCAAGCAGTACAGGTATATGACAAAATATAACAAAGTTAGGACTATTTGCTCCAAAATGAGACGTGTAAGAGACCTGGTTGCTTTTCTTTCGACTCACTCATTGTCTCTGACTCGACCTCCCCTCGATCACCACACATGACAGCGTTGCTCAGCTGATGTCGCGTAGCGAACTTTTGAAGCCAGACACAGGACGCTTCGAAGTCTTCTATGCTCATAGTTAGCGCTCTGGGACTCGTTTCTCTCTTTCTATAGCGGTCCAGTTTGCGGAAAGTTTTTAGCACGATAGCAGTCAAACCATTCAAGGAAACGTTTATTTACTCGACTGTCCGTCGAGCCGCAAGCAATTAGTTTCTGTATGGTTTGTGCATAAGAAAGACACCGGACGTTAGAGTGTTGTTTATGTGCCGCTGTATTCAATACTGCCCAGTACAAACAAGCGCACGCCCTTCCTCGTGCTGCTGGGGCAAACCATTCCAAAAGAGGGGTGTTCACTCCCCGTAACACAATTCACTCTGGGCATGGAAATAGCCAGAATCGGACTGAGCACAAATCACTTCCTCGTTTTTCAAAGTCTTGTAGATTTCAGTCTTTCAGACTCCAAACATCTACCGAATGTTTCGTATTTTGTAACCCGCTTCGTTTAATCAGATACACTTCACTTTCTTTACCGTGGCCATTACTCTTCCTCTTCGTTTAGATGCCATGATCGACAGGACGTGAAAATGTTCGCAATTGCAGTAAAACTCACTGCAACAAAGAGTCACTTGCATGTCGCTGTTTTGGATCCAATGATAGAAAATAGCGGCGCGGACACACTTATTCCGTCGTGTCGAGCGGGAGTTGCTTGAGATGGCGCTACTGCTGGCTTCCGTATCGTCTCCCCCTCCCTCCCTGTGCTCTGCAACTTCAAGTAACTGCGCCATCTGGCGTTGAAATGCCTGTCATTACAAGTCCAAATGAAATGAATGCAATCATTTATATCGAACCTTAATTGTGTTGTGCACCAACCTTCGGCGGGCCGGATTAAAAAGCCCAACGGGCCGGATCCGGCCCGCGGGCCGTAGTTTGCCCATGTCTGGTGTAGACTTTTGCAAGTTTACATGGCTTAGTGTAAAGGCATGCAGAAAAGCACGTTTACAGTTGATAGAGTGCACGTGACACAATTTGGCATCAAACAGTTTTGTCAGGATTGTCCCCATTTGTGTGCTTTTGTGTCTGTCGCTGACACCTGCTCCCTCGTTCAGACAAATCCTTAAAATAATGGAAATTACATTGCTTGGAAGTCTGACAAATGTGTCTTTTTTTTCCCTTAAAAAAAAAAAAAGGAAGTGAGCAGCAGAGTGCAGAAGATTGAAGGCCCCCTTTGGAAGGTACCCAGATGTCAAAGTGTGTTGCTGTTTATTCTCGATAGGACGAGAAATGTCCTTTCTCAGACCTCATCGCATTTACTAGATGGATTTTTTTTTCCTATAGAAATTTAAAACTCACATGCACTTTTTTGAATGAATAATTTTCATGAAAATAACATCAGAATATTTTGTTCAGACTGTTTATTCTATTGCTTATGTGTCATATTTTCCTGCCACAGAGTTCACGCTTTATCGGGTGGCGTCTCCACTGGGTAGTAATTGAGGACGGAACAGTTTCCTGGTACTCCAGACAGTAAGTTTGTTTTGTATTTTACGATTTCCCTCGGCGGTTTCCTAATGCAGGGTTCACATATGTCAAATTGTAACATCTTTGTTGAGTGTGCATAAATAGTGTCGAAGGATAAGGTTTGGGGTTTTTTCATGCCACCATGTGAGCACAGGAAACTCTGATTGCATTTGGAGGTCAAATGTACAACTAATGCACCCTCCTTCTCTTTCTAGGGCTGAGTCGGGAGCTGGCGTGAACAAACAGGGCTCTAGAACTTTAGCACAAGCTTACTGCATGGTATGGCGAGAAGGTTTCCGCCCATCTGGCATGTTGATACAACATTTGTGCATGTTTGCTCCTGTATGATCACCTTAGGGTCTGACAGATCTGTCTCTTGCCTGTCTTTGACACAAATTGCCCATGTGTGCTTCCCAGTCGGGTTTTCCGGGTGATGAGGTGTACTTTTATAATTCCAGGTCAAACCATGGGATCACTGCTTCTTCATGCTGAAGTGCGCTGACAACTCTGCATTGTGTTTTAAAGTGCCCTCAAAGACGGACTCTGTGGCATCACGAAAAGTGAACTGCTTCTCCTCTGCTGTGTTGCTTCATATGCATGCAATGACAGACTTGCCGTGTGTTGAAATGCTCCTGCGCGTTCTCCTCTCTCAGAGGTGGTTGGATGCCTTTGAGGCGCACTCCTCTTACAGCACTCAACACGGCAGCCACCACCAGAAGAACGTGGATGACTCGGACGGTGAGAGCAGCGTCGCGGCGAGCGACGTAACGCAAGCTCTGCAGGTCAGATTCAAACTAAGTGGCTGATGACGGCGAGTCACGCGTGTCGTCGGTTCTCAGCTCCGTGGCTCCGATGCCTTGTAGGCCGCCAGTGCGTGCCAACAGAAACTGGAGAGTGAGGTGTCCATTTTTCTTTCAATGGTGAAGAATGAGGAAAACTGTGGTGAGGGCAAAAACTCACTTTACCCGATTAGCTTATTTGGTTTTATATATACTTTTTTATCTCCCACCCCCCCCAGCACTGGCTGCACCTCTTATCCTGAAAGCCAAAGAGACCAGTGAGCTCTCCAGTGAAACCTGTGCTGCTCTTCAGCTCTGTCTTCAGCTGTTGTCCAAACAAGAGGAGGTAATTTCATATTTTCACCATGGGTTTTTTTTCTTCAACATTTGAACCAATTTTTAAAATGTGACAGACCCTCACACACGATGAGTAAAAAAAAAAAAAAAAAGACATATGTTGTAGTACCAGAACTGACCTGTTAGAGGCAGCATGGCGCCATGGGCCATCGAGACTGCCGGAAAATGCAAAGAAGAAAGTGTTTTAGTGGTGAATGACGTTCAACATAACTATTTGGTTGTTTGTTTGTGTGCGTGAGCTTCAGATTGCTTCCTAATTGGTTGTCCTTTCATGGCACGACCGGACTTCATTGACCACACACAAGGATTTGTCAGGGTACATATTGGACAGCTGAAACATTTGGGATTGTCCACTATAAACGTTTTTCCAAGCAGACTGGGAAGAGGAAAAAAAGACTGTATAATCATTCATTCATCTTCTGAACCGCTTGATCCTCACTAGGGTCGCGGGGGGTGCTGGAGCCTATCCCAGCTGTCTCCGGGCAGTAGGCGGGGGACACCCTGAATCGGTTGCCAGCCAATTGCAGGGCACACAGAAACGAACAACCATCCATGACCACATTCATACCTAGGGACAATTTAGAGTGCTCAATCAGCCTGCCATGCATGTCTTTGGAATGTGGGAGGAAACCGGAGCACCCGGAGAAAACCCACGCAAGCCCGGGGAGAACATGCAAACTCCACACAGGGAGGCCGGAGCTGGAATCGAACCCGGGTACCTCTGCACTGTGAAGCCAACGTGCTAACCACTGGACTACCGGGCTGCCTATCTGTATAATCCACAAAGCGCAATCTTTCAGAAACATCCGATAATTGGGTATTTGCTGACTTCGATCATCAGTAGGGAAAAAAATGATCAAGTTAGGCCTGATTATCAGAGTGTATTGCACTTCGTATGAGCTGAAATTAGTTTCTGAGATGTATAAATGTTTTGGTTTTTTCCCGGTATGTGATGTACACTGAGTCTTGTGTTTTTATTGGCCTCTGGAAAAAAAATAGACCGAATGGTTACAAGATCCTTGAGCACCTCGACGCTCGTGCGTAAGGTCCTTCGTGTACTCGTGAGGGTCGAAGTTTTTGCAGGCACTTGTCCCAGGTGGTTGTAGCATTTGGTCAGAGTGGTAATCCAGTGGTGAAAGATCCCCTTTTGTGCTTAGGTCTGCATTAGCTTTGCAGATTAGCGCACATTTACATATATACTCGAAGGGGTCGGTGAGGGAGGAAGCGGAGGTTTGCGTGTACGAGTGCGCACGCGCGTGCATATTGGCCAGTTCGGTTCCAGGCGAGCGCGCTTGATCACACGCTGGCAGGCTTGCTTTTATGTGTAAAAGCGAAGTAAGAGGGGACACAAGGACGGCTTTCTCATCCAGGTAGAACACTGTAGATTTTATTCTTCCCACAAAACCTCGAGCTACATCTTCCAACTGGCTTAATGTACTTAATTCAGAACGTGAAAACGAGCGTGTTTCGAAGTGCCAATGACTGCCGCACTGCCCGTGTCCTCTTTTTAATTAAAACAAGCCTTTGATAGATTAAGCAGCGGAACACAGAAAAGCGCGTCTCTGTGCAGATTAAACTGTACGAAAGACTTTTTTTTTTAACTTGGTTTTCATGTAAAGTAAACTTCGGGCATTCTATGACTAAACTTGTGTGTTTACACAAGCACATGTACGTTGCCTGTGCTCATCATCATTGCATGATTTGCCATCAGCTGCTCTCCTGTCAGTGGGATGAGCTGACTCTGTTATCACAGGAATTTTACGGAGCATGAAGTGCGGGGTGGGGGAAAAAACGGCATAACAATACATGCAGAATTAATCACGATCAACTGTAGTGTGTAAAAATGACCTCACCAACTCTTTTTTCCCCCCTGTGCTAAGCTGCTGCTGCTACTTTATATACTAAGTGGATTATATTTTCAATAGTGCTGAGATTGGCTGTATTATATGGCATTAATACTAATTCCACCAGCCCATTAACCCACATAACATCCTCCTCTTGCACGCTGCTGCAGTTGTACTAAAGCGTCTCAGCAAATATTTAATAGAGAAGCACGCCAAATTCCTCCGAGAGCTTCACAGGGAATGTGATGTTACCCCCGAAGCAGCGTACGCATTGTCTGACCCATTTGGACAGCGACTGTCGAATTAGACCTGTAAATCTGTGCTTGTTCTAGTGTGCAGGCTGGGGGGTGGTATCTAAAGATGGCTGGCGCAAGGTTGGGCTGCAAGTAGACAATAAGTGAGAGAAGGTTTAATTTATCACAGAGAGGCTCAATGCAATCAGTTTTCCTTTTGCTGCTGCCACTCATCCAGACATCTTAAGAAAATATAATTAATAATATTGTGCAGTACGTCTGGGAATCGCTGTTGTTAATTCTTTGGCAACGTGTTTTGACGGGCTTTTCCTCACCCAAACTTGTTCTGGCATCCCTTTTGCTTTGTGTACTGGGAACAGAAGAGGGTCTTCCCCCGAACATTTGAAAGCATTGAATCATACCAAATGTTTCAAAAGTAGGCTACAAATCTATCAATTTTTTAATATCCATACTGATTGTGGTTGTTTATCACAATCAGTTGCATCAAATCCCTCCCATCTGAAAATGTCAAACTTTTAGATTTTAATCAAACTTGGTGTACTTGTTGATATAGTGATGGGACAACACAAAATCTCAGATTTTTGGTCGATCGGAGCAGAGGCTGGGGAATTTTGACGTTTTCTGCAAAAAGAGGCATGGCCTTTTTGCACCAAAAAGTCCAAATTTGGCATGCTGTAGCTCCCCAAAATTTGAGATTTAATGTTGTCCCATTGCTATGAACAATCTGCTTGATTAAACCACCTGGGTGATTTGGAGCGCAGTAGTGGTAGACCCTTCGGGAGTTTTGTTTTGCATGTTTATTTGTTGTTGTATGCCTTCCTGTTCAAAGCAGTTGGATTTCATTCCAAAAGCTTGTGGTATCCAGCATGAACTCACTCAGCTCATCTGTCAAAGCTACTCTCGTACCAAAGGCAGGAGACGTGCAGTAGGTCTTTCTTTTCTTTCGGCACACTGCTAGGACGAAGACAAAAATCAGCCTTCACACCCCAGGAGATGATAGTGACCCAAGCCTGACCTCTAATTAAACACCTCCAACTGAACTTGGGAGAAAAAAAGATCTGCCGGCCTCGCCACTAATTTCCTCCTTTTGAGGCCTCGAAAGGAGATGTTTCACTTCGGCCTTGAAGAATGGGCATGCATGTAAATGCTCACACACTGTTTGGGTGCACACATTTGGACCAGTCATAGATTTGCCCTTTTGAAGTATTCTCCATCAGCCCATTTTTAGAACGGCTCTCAGCTCTACCTTGAGCGGGGTTTGCCAAGGCCGAGCATCCCTCCCAATTATCCCATTGGCACGCGACATGAACAGAGTTTAAAATAGATGGCGGATGCGGCGAGGGTGAAGGAGCTGGCACAAATTGTTGCACAACAAAGTCCATTTCCTGGACGGCTCTGGAGCCAAGAATCTGGAACTGTTTGCCAGCAGGCATTTCTTACATCACCACGAAACCCTCGTTGAAAGAGAGAAAAAGCAAATCGTGAGAAAGCAAATTTATGCCACAAGTGAGGAAGGGACATTCGAAGTGGTTCTGCTGGCTCATTAGCCAAACAGTCATATTTCATTTGGATGATTTTCATACCTGTCAGCTGCCATGCTGGTGTGTGTGGCGAAGGAAGAGGCTTCAATGGATGTTTGCGACGCTCTCCTTCCGTCAGAAAGATAAAACGCAAAACAGATCTATCGCATAACTAAACACGTCGGTCGCTATTTGTATTGCTTTATTCATCATGTCTTTCTCTGCTACACTCAGTTAGGAATGGGCATGTTTCCTCAGCCTTGATAAGGACGGTAACTCCAACATTTTTTTACCCCAGTGCCCATGTGGACTGACTTAACAATGCTCATTTTTCAAATTTTAGTGCGCAGGGACTGATATTTTTCTATATTTGCAAAATTCAAAAGATTTGCATGCCTATCTGTCAGTCTGTATTCACTTTAGTATGCAGGCGCAGCTCCAAGAATCACCCCAAGAATCGACAACTCATCAACAAGCAAATTAATTGCGCATTGTTTATGATAATCAATGAATAGATTTCAGATGGGGTTTTTTGTCCAAATGCTTGGAATCTCAGCTTCTTATCAGTAAAAATCTATTTATTTCGTTCTCCTCCAAAAAAAAACAAAAACAAAAACGGATTATCTTTGTGCTGAATCAAAAGAAAACAATTGATCAACATTTTTTCCCATTTTCTGACATGGTTTGCACCAAATCATCAGTAACTGAATCATAATTTAAATTGAATGAATGTCTTGTTTTAGAATAAAGAGATGAATGTTAGTTTTTATTTATTTTTATTTTTTTTACACTCCAGTTAAAGCAGCTATTATGGCTGTATGATGAGTACTGTATAGCGGCGGATAGCACATGACGATAGGAAACACTGATCTGCTGCATCTCTCAGAGGCGTGGTTCAGGTTGCAATGAAGGGACACTCAATCCCGCCGTGGGTGTTTGGTTCTGATCGGAGGAACTGGGATCTAATGGCAGGATCACAACAATGCAGAACCAACTCATGCCACTCAAAAACAGCAGTGACTTTTGCCAAATGATCTCTAAAGCGGGGTATGCGCATTCCGGCTTTGCTGACTTTGATCAAAACACATTTTGGCATATCAGCGCTGCATTCAAAGAAAAAAAATATTGGCTGTTACTGTTATAGTGAAATGTTTGTTGCCTTTGTGCAGGTGTGGAGCCTGAAGTTAGAGCAGGAGCAAGAGAGGAGCAGAGCTCTGACCGAGGCGCTGCAGACGATCGCCACAGAGCACCACGAGCTCAAGCAGTCGCTGAGCAAGAGCAGGAGGTCGCCCACCCTCTGCACCCTCGCCGAAGATGATTTCTACGATGCCGTGTCAGGTCAGCAGACTCAGACGGAACACCCCCTCGTCAAAAAGCAAAACACTTGAATGAAGTTGCCAATACGTAACGCATGGCAGAATGCGATGAGTGATTTGGCTTTTGAAAAGTGTGAAATTTCATTGGGCCATTTTCCGGGAGGTTTCAGGACAAATTTTGCAGATGTCTGTCCCACTGAAAAATGACAGTTGATTGGGGTCCCACGGCCGTGAACCCACTCGGTCACCCATGAATTGCTTTAAAAAAATATATATATATTGAAAAAAATCCTGTTTCATGTGTTCGGCACGTCAAGCATGAGTTGAGCCACAAAGCAGTTTCAACAATTCACACAGGAAGAGAAACATTTTGGTTAAAAGCAGCCATTTTTGCGCCATTTTGGTCATTTCCAGTGGTCCTTGTGGAAGATGGACTTCTCAGAGATTTTCTTTGAATTCTAGAGACTTATACTTGCCTCCTATTGGCACAAATTTTGGATGATGCCCCCCCCCCCCAGACTCTGTGATATCCTCCATCTTGTGCGAGGATTCCCGAGGGCCTGTACTTCACTGCTCGCTGCGTCACTTTAAATTGCCAATATTCTGCATCAAAAGCAAAAAGCCACTTCACCGAAATATCAAAGATGAGGGAGGTCGCCGCACCCAAATGTCCCATCTTGGACATCAGGATGTCCAAATCGGTACTCGAGGGTCACTCCTGCATGTTTTAATTGTTTCTCTCCTCCACCATTCGCGATTCAAATGATCAGTTCCTCAGTAACAGCTCCCACTTCACTGCTCAGACTCTCCAATAGCCTTAATTTTGACCGGAGTTTTGGATCCACGCATTTTTGAAGTCAGCGGTCTCTGAAGGATTCTTTTGTTTTTCCACACCAAAACCTTTGGTTGATGAAACCAATTCATTTAGGGCCCTTGGCGCTTTGGTTCCGAGTTTGCTTCCTGTTCATGAGTGACTGGACTTGTCCATTCTGTTGAGCTTCGCTCTAGCATTACCCTTCCAATGTCAAACTATGAAGTATCATCCCCGTGGTGTTTCTTCTTTCAATATGGCAAAGGTCCTTTTCTCTTTTGTGCAAATTTGATCGATTATTTTTATAGTTTTTTTTTTTTTTTTTCCCCAGACGGTGAAATGTGACTAATGTATTCAAAGTTTGCTTGTCTCGTGCAGACTTGCCAGAATAAATATCTACTAACACCCCCCCCATCCCAGCAGCCCCCCACAAAGATATTTGTTCATGAGCAGACGCCTCCCTCAGGGATGTCTGCATTATTCATGGAGCGCTCTGAGCGCTGACCACACACACACGCTGGGGCCATGCGAGACACCAAGCTCAGCATTTCTTTGGCATTTCTGCTGAGCGTAACTGCGTGCAAAGTCACAATCGTGTATTTTTTGTGCCCTAGTTGAAGTGCCCAACATAATGTAATCCCACAACGTGGCGGAAAGTTGTAATGAATGAGCTCACCTACGCGATCGTCTGATTGACGATTTGCGGCTTAGGGAGTGCCAAGCGAGCAGTGTCGCAGGCGGGGTGAAGCCTCGACATGGCTCCTCATTGGAACACAACACCCAGGTGTGTGTGTGTGTGTGGGGGGGGGGGGGGGAGTTGGAGCGCAAATGGAGTAGCTTCTTTGTGACGAGGCCCGTCATCGTCCTCCCCGCAGAGTCCGAGTCGGAGCTGTCGGTGAGCGGCTTTCTCTCGGTGGCCAGCTACTCCTGTGAAGAGGACGAGGGGAGAGACGCCCCCCTTCTCAGCAGCCGCCGCCATCCCAGCCCGCTCGGGGGGGCCGCCGGAATGTCAGGGGAGGGTGACCATGGTAACCGGAATAATGACGCCAAGAAGCACAGGTAGGACCTTCTCCAGTTATTTGCCAAGGGATGACAGTTGGAGATGCGGCCTCGTCTCAAGAGATGTCTCTGCGTGTCTGTTTAAAAAAAAAAAAAAAAGTTTTTGTTTTTTGGTTGCAAGTGTGCGCTTACAATCTTCAAGTGAAATAATAGCCTGCAAGTTCAATGAGCACAAAAGACGGTTTAACAGGATACGATCTTGGTGTTCAATTGTGCTTTTGCCGGCAGGTGTGTTTTTGTGAGCATCTGATCCGCAGAGAATAACCTGCTTTGCTTTTCCTCCCCGATCCAACTCTCCTTGCCCATTTGTGTTCAAGGCCTAGGTGCTTTGTTGCTGAACGAAAGGGGCAATGTTTCATTTCCGTCGAGGCTCATTCCAACTTGGCTTCTCTTGCCTAATCCAACAAGTGATCCTTGAATAATTTAGCTGGTTCTGGCACGGAAGAGCTGACTAGCTCTGAAAGAGACTGTTAATTAAATCGATAGTAGCATCACCAAACAAATCACTATCGACTCATCGCTTAAACAAAGCTAGCTTTATTCAACCTTGGAGTACCCCATTAATACAAGTCATGATATTTATTTCTATGCTCAACAACTTTTTAAACATGTTGACTTGGTACCCCTGCCAAAAACATTCATCATCGTTTCATTGGTGGGGGAGGAAACACAAAGCCGGGGGGGACGATAAATCATATGTGGACTAACGGTACCGTAAAAGACGAATGTCCCATATTGAAGAGGAGACAAAGTGGGGCAAAAGCGGCTCCATCTTGCATCACTGCTCTGTTCCGACAAGCACAGATGCTCCCCCACCACCCAGGCTCTTTCTGTCTTGTTTATTTAACAGAAATAATAGCGTGTATTTGGGTAGACACCATCTGCCTGCTGCACAAATATTTGTAAAACAGCCTCGCGCTTGTGACAGGTAGAGAGAGACACAACGGCGCCCGTTTTAACACGCTTGCTGGTGATCAAATCACATATATGTTCTCCAAAGATGAACATTTGAAGATATAAAAGTGGACCACAGCATGTACACGCGCAGTTATACAAATCTCTAATGACACCCGTGGCCGGGCCGGAGCTTGGCGGGTGTCGGGTGACATTGCTCGGCCGTGTTATCTTGCACGGAGCTTTTAAAATGGTCGAAACTTGCATCGTAAGGCTTTAAAATGCACTCTTCTGATTCTATTGAATTGTTGCAAAGAATGATTTCATACGCTCTGATCGAGGAAGGATGAAATGAACATCGACTCGTGCAAACGTGGCATATAGAAAGCTTTTGCAGTGAATGTCCGGTACACCGATGCAAAATTAGAGCTGACATTGTTTCTCCCTCTTCAAAACCGCTGTTTTACAGAACATCTCTACCGGTTCCAATGTTCTCCCGAAATGACGTTAGCATCTGGAGCATCTTGAAAAAATGCATCGGCATGGTGAGGACAAACAAAAGTCTTTTTTTTTTTTTGTAAATTATTGCAGACTTGAGATTGCTCAATGGAGGAAAATAGAACTCAACTTTTGACTTTATTTGTACTTTTTTTTGTATCAAGGAGACATAATTACAGTCGACTTGTTTTGACTCATGTGACTGTTGAGGACGTCTCTTAGCAATGACTCAAGGACCTTTCAGCTGTACATTGCAAGCAACATACCTAGTGACTTTAGTGAGGTTACTAAAGACTTCTGGGGACTCAGAGTCCCCTTTGTGAGACTTTATTAAATTAAATGAATGGCGCTTGCACAAAGCCACGGCTGGCTAATAAAAAGTAGACGCCACAATTCAAAAAGACTGTCTGAAAATGTGTCTGCGAGCCAAAGGTGCATAACAAAAAAAGTTGGTTTAACTTTACACCTGGGTGGGCAAGCTAGTCTTTGACCCAACTATTTGCACACAGGTAATTAGAAAGACGTCTGTCCCCTTTTGATGCTATAATGCCAAAGTGCTTCGGACCTCACAGAGGCCTTGTCAGTCTGGATGAATTATGGCTACTTAACTTGGCCCATGAAAGGCAAACAGCATGATTTCAACCTACAGTGTACACATCCGACACTCACTGTACTTGGTGTACAGTAACAATCATTGTGAAAACACCAAAAGCAGTATGGCTCCTTTAACATGCTTTAGCATATTCATGTCCTCTCTTCAGGAGCTGTCCAAGATTGCCATGCCGGTGATATTAAACGAGCCTCTGAGCTTCCTGCAGCGGATAACCGAATATATGGAGCACACCTACCTCATCCACCGGGCCAACGCCACTGCCGACTCTGTCGAACGGATGAAGGTAGCATTCACGCTCCTCAGTCAGCGATGGGATAGAAGTCTGAAGTGGTGTTGTGCAAAAATGAAAAATAGTAGATACTTATTTGTGCTACAAATATACAGATTAGTTGATAACCCTGGAACCTTTTGTCAGATGACCCTATTGTATGTTGTAAGAATGGCTCAGTGGTAGAGTGGTTGTCTCCCAAGCTGAAGGTTGCAGGGTCCATTCCTTGAGCAAGACACTGAATCCTAATTTGGGCACAATACGATATAGATAAAGTGCTATATTTAAAGCAGTCCATTTGTCATTTATTGAGGACTCTGAACTAGTAAAGTTCCAAACACTTACCACAGCCATGTTGTCTTGTTGAAATTAGGCCGTTTGACTGCCGGTGTCTCATGTGAATAGTGACTCTTTGCAGGAGCTCAGACTGTCGAGGAAAAATCAATTAGCATATGTAAACATTTTCACGTTGTTTGTACTGTATGTGGCACTTGGACATGTCACCATACACAAATATCCACCTCCGCTGTGTCCGCAACTTGGTCGAGAAATCAACAAGGTGCCACTTATCAGATGCTAACACTCTTAGCAAATGCTAATCTGCACTGCCGCTTACCCTTCGACATGTGGCTCTGGATTTTCGGCCTACCATGCTGATCACGCCACGGGCGGAGAGGGTGAATTAGCTCCACTGTTCCACAAGTTTCGACCAGCTCCCACAAGAGATTGTGTGGGACGTCACTTGTTGGCCAGGTTCTTTAACTCATTCACGACCAAAGACGTTTTTAAACGTCTTTTCAGACTTGGTCCAGATTTGGCTGGTACTGAATGAGTTAATGGCTCAATTTACAGTTTTGTATGACATAAAAACAATGTTCAAATAGCTCATTTTCTTTTTGTTGCTAATCATGTGCATTGTGGAGGTGTCAATCTGCAATGTCATCCGTTTGCAGTGCGTCGCAGCGTTTGCGGTGTCCGCTGTGGCATCACAGTGGGAGAGGACTGGCAAGCCCTTCAACCCGCTACTGGGCGAGACCTATGAGCTCATCAGGTCAGATGCCGCGCTCTGTAGCTCGATGAATGCGCCCATGTCCTACACAGATTAAAGCACTCTTTGTTTCACTCTTCTCCAGAGATGATTTGGGCTTCAGGTGGGTTTCCGAGCAGGTGAGCCATCATCCTCCCGTCAGTGCCTTTCACGCCGAGGGCCTCAAGGAGGATTTCGTCTTCCACGGCTCAATCTACCCCAAAATCAAGTTTTGGGGCAAGAGTATCGAAGCAGAGCCCAAAGGAGTCATCACGCTGGAACTTCCCAAGCGAGTGTCAAGCCGCGCGTGAGCTTTGTCGCGTCCTTCTCCTAATTTCTCTCTGTTGTCTTCCATAGGTACAATGAAGCCTACACCTGGACAAATCCCACCTGCTGCGTCCATAACATCATCGTCGGTCAGCTTTGGATCGAGCAGTACGGCAGCGTGGAGGTCGTCAATCACAAGTAACGGCAGCTCTTCTCGTGCCGTGTGCACGCATGAGCCCAAACACTCACACAACAACGAAGGACACATGACCAAGAATGTGATTGTGACAGGACTGGCGAGCGCTGCTGCATGACTTTCAAACCTTCCGGCCTCTTTGGGAAGGAGCTCCACAAAGTGGAGGGATACATTCTTGATAAAAGGTAGCATCTGACTCCTCTTACTGCTGCCAAGGAAGTTAGTTGTATCTTTTTTCTTTTTTTTTTGTTATTCGCGAAACAAATATGATAATGTTGTCACTTCTATGCAATACTACTATTACACTGGTCAACAATTATACATGTCAACGTTTTGTCTCAAGGCTTCGTCATCAGCATGTACATAATTCATACAGACTTCCAGATAAACAGTCATTCCACTGTACTGAAAGCAGCCATGCCCTTTTCACGTGTATTGGCACCCTCTATTGGTGGTAAACTGACACTACGACCAAGTCCGTTTTGACAACCAAATCCCCTTCCCAACGCAACCCATCTGTTTATATCCGAGTTTGGCACCAATAGTGGATGGAAATGAATGTATAGTGTCAAAGATCCTACCTGTGGACCCGCCTTGAATCGCTAGTTGGACCATACCAGGACTCGGATAAGTTGGACATGGAAAACTAATTTGTGGTAAAATGTAAGACAGCGTAGCTTAACTTGCTTGAAAATCCCTAAGCAGAGATCAAGTGTGTTTATTGTAGGAAAATGTGTACTATATAATAAATTATTATTGCTTTCTATATCAACACATTCTTAAGCGTTTGTGTCAAACCATGTTTCAAATAGCTCTGTTCAATTTACTGTATTTTCCACACTATAAGGCACTTCAGAGTATAAGGCGCAACTGCAATGAATAGCCTAGTTTAAAACTGTTTGCATATATAGGGTGCACCGCATTATAAAGCGCATAGAATCGAAGCCACAATAGTGGCTGCGGTTGCATTATGCATCCACTAGATGGAGCTACGTTATAGAAAATACAATACAGATTTCTTTATATAGAGCTTTCACACCCGCTGCAGCTGTAACAAAGCACTTTACAGAACATTTAAAATACTATGTTCAAGAAATCTGAATATTGATCCATATATAAGGCACATCAAATGACATGGTGCACTGTTGGCTTTTGAGAAAATGGAATGCTTTTAGGTATGCCTTATGGTGCGGAAAATACGGTCTTCATTTTGCAGGTGACAAATACTATATTGAAGATCTTATGTTTGCAGCAAGAGGAAGCTCTGTGCCATCTACGGCAAATGGACCGAGTGCTTATACACGGTGGACCCAGCAAACTTCGACGCCAACAAAAACTCAGACAAAAGGAGTTCAGAAGAGAAAAAGGCTTGCAAAAGGGTGTGGGTCTTCTTTTTTTTTTTTTGCATTCCTCGCCACCAGCTGTGTTTGGCTCTCGTTTAATCATTGGGGGCTGACTACCTGTGTGTGTGTCATCTGACCTCAGAACAGCGTAGATGAGGAGCCCGAAGAGATGCCGCCGTCTGACGCCGAAACAGTGCAGGTGATCCCGGGAAGCGAGCTCATCTGGAAGATAACGCCTCGTCCCAACAACTCGGCCAAGGTCAGCTATCTTGGAAAATAAAAAAACGAGCAGCTCGCGTCCTCGTCTTGTTGTCGCTTTCACGTCTCCACATTCTCCATTTTGCAGTTTTACGCCTTCTCCACATTCGCCATGCAGCTGAACGAGTTGGACCAGAAGATGGAGGGACTTCTGCCCTCCACGGACAGTCGTCTTCGACCTGACATCCGCGCCATGGAGAACGGAGACATCGGTATGACCTTCACCGAATGAGTAAACACGATCAGATTTATTATCCATAAATGGTTTGGTCTTCCAGGTTAAGCTTTTGCTAATATAAAGGCAAATGAACCTTGACTTAATATGAAAGACAGCTTATTCAGTTAGAGCTGTTGCCTTGCTTTCCACGTTGACTTAAAGTGTACAAAGTGTTTGACAACTTGACAAAATTCTGTCAAACAAATGTGGCATCAAAATCAGAAAGTCCAAAAACACATTACAATACCTCTAATGCCAACAAATGGGCGGCTTTATTGCTTCAATTTGCAGTGATATGTATACATTTGGAGTGCACTTCTGAACTGACCAAGATGCTTTCGAGGTCAAGTGTGAGGTTTGTTTGTTTGTTTATTGTTTATTGAGCATATATATTACACACAGTAACAGATTGACAAAAGTTAGGCAAAATTTATGAAAGGAAAATTAGAAAAGTATGTAAAAGAAAAAAAAACACTCATCGTCACAGTTGTATGCTCAATAGAGTAGGAAGAAGTAAACAACTTATCTAGTCCTACCCCTTATTGTGTAGAATATAAATTGATCGTTTTCAAAACAAAGAAGAAGAAGAAAAGTCTACATATCATCAAATACTTTTACCATTGTGGTACTTTACTTTTCGATTTATACACCTTTCGGTTTGTGTATTTATAATTATTCTTTGACCTTTTTGTTTCAATTTCTCATATTCATTGTAATTACTGCATTTCTTGAGTACAAATGATAAATTGATCAAAATCCAAACAATAACAAAGAGCTGTAATACTAATTTTATAAATGTATCAAATGTATCTTCTTAATTGTGATTCTTATAGTTTTTTTGTACTAATCTTTTGAATTTATTTTTGAACTCCTCCAGCGATTTACTCATTTTCAGGTCCATTTCAAGCTTATTCCACAGGTTGACACCTGTTACTGATACACACCTTTGCTTAATGTTTGTTCTTGCTCTGGATTTTTTGTATTGATTAGTACCCCTTAGATTATAACTGCTTTCTCTAATTTCAAAAAGCTTCTGGATATTTAGACAAAGGAAATTGTTATGTGCTTTATACATTAATTGGGCGATTTTGAAGTCAACCAGATCGTAGAATTTCATTGTGTTTAATTTGATGAATAGTGGATTTGTGGGTTCTATATATTTAGACCTATTGATTGTTCTGATTGCTTTTTTTTGTAGTTTTAAGACAGGGAGTGTGTTTGTTTTACAGGCGTTCCCCCATATTTCCACACAGTATGTCATATATGGGAGTAATAATGAATAATATAATGTGCACAAGGAACTCTTATTCAACACGTCCTTAGTTTTGTGGAGTATCCCGATAGTTTTGGATATTTTTCTTTTAACGTTATCTATGTGTGGCTTCCAGGATAGTTTGGTATCTATTACTAGTCCAAGAAATTTATTTTCATTAACTCGTTCTAATTCAATTGAATTTATCTTTATTTTAACTTGTTCTTTGATTGGTCTCGTGCCAAAAACAACTATCTTGGTTTTTGTTAAATTTATAGATAGTTTATTTCTGTCAAACCAGTTTTTTAATTTGGTTAATTCATTTTACACAATTTTCAGGAGTTGTTCCATGTTATTTCCGGAGCAGTAAAAGGTTGTGTCATCGGCGAATAGGACACATTTGAATAGTTTTGAAACACTACAGATATCGTTTATATATAAAATGAATAGTTTAGGTCCAAGCACTGATCCCTGAGGCACTCCATGGGTAATTTTCAGTGAGTTGGATTTTATGTTATTAAACTGCACATACTGATATCTGTTTTCTAAATAACTTTCAATCCATTTATATGCTATGCCTCTGATACCATATCTCTCTAATTTATTCAATAATATTGTATGATCTATTGTATCAAAAGCTTTTTTTAGATCAAGAAAAATCCCAACCGTGAATTCTTTATTGTCAATATTAGTCGCTATTGCTTCTACAAACTCCATTACTGCCATTAAGGTTGTCCGTTTTTCTCTAAAGCCATATTGATTTTCACTTAATAGCACGTGTTTATTTATGAAGTTATCAAGTCTGCGAGAAAATAATTTTTCTAATATTTTTGAAAATTGTGGTAGCAGTGATATTGGTCTATAATTTGTAAAGAATTGTCTTTCTCCACTTTTAAAAATTGGAATAACTTTAGCTGTTTTCATTTTTGATGGAAAAACACCGGCTTTAAATGATAGGTTGCATATGTATGTAAAAGGTCGGACTATAAATTCTATAATCTGTTTTATTATTGTCATGTCAATAGTAAAACAGTCAGTTGACTTTTTACTTTTATATGTTTTTACAATATTTAATATTTCATTTTCATTCACAGCAGTAAGAAACATTGTGGAAGAATTTTTTTCTATGTATTTATCTATTTCAAAAGAATTTATTGGATCAGGAATTTGTTTTGCTAAATTACTGCCGATATTAACAAAATATTTATTAAATTCCTTTGCTATTTCTGCAGTTTTCTCAATAATGGTATTTTAATCTTTCATAAAGTAGAACTCGGACCAATTTTGCTTGTCTAGGTCGAGCTTGAAAGCTGCGATGGAATGTTGGGTTCTGGGTCTTATTTCTGAGATGTGGGTTGTTGATTCTTTCGAAGTAATTGTGAAAGGCTGCAAAGATGGTCACTTATATCAGTTATGAGAAGTCCGCTTTCCTTTTTATGATCAATCTTATTTATAAATATATTATCTATTAATGTGGCTGTATCAACTGTTATTCTGGTGGGTTTCAGAATGACTGGGAAAAGACCGTTGCTATACATTGTATTTATGAAATCTGTTGTGGGTTTTTTTGTGTCCATTTGGGTTTAATAAGTCAATGTTAAAGTCGCCACATATTATTCGTGTTTTCTTGTCATTCGAACAGCTCAGCATATCTATCAGTTTTTTATTAAATGTGTCAAGACAAGATCCTGGTGTCCTATAAACGCAACTTATAATGACATTTGATGCATTTTTAATCTGTATTTCAAGAGTTAGACATTCCATTAGATTCACTGTTGTGTTTGTCAAGCTCTCAATTTGACTACATTTCAGTGTTTTATCTATGTATATTGCAACTCCCCCTCCTTTTTTATCTTCCCTATGAGTTGCATACATTTCATATCCATCAATTTTCATTTCACTTGTTTTTTCATCATCAAGCCAAGTTTCTGATATAGCAATTATTGTAAATTTATTAAATGTGGCCAAATATTCTTTGATTTTGGCGAAAATTTTATAGAGACTTCTACTATTTATGTGTATTACTGAAAGTGTATTTTTCAGTTCTAAATTTGTGTTGAATTGTTCGTTCCTATAATACTCGGAGTTTGTGATGCTGTAATTTTGATTGAAGAAATTGTCTGGATCCAAGTTGTTCTCTGGCTCGAATGTCTTGTGTTCTGCATAATCAAAGATTTTAAAGTCCATGTTTGTGTTGTATGTTTCCTGTATTGATTGAGTCAATGTTTATGTCTTGAGGTAATCAGCTCTCAGCATGTTGAAGTTGAGCCCGTTGAATTGGTGTACTGGTGCGGGGGTGGACGATGAGTTTGTCGTGCCTCAAGTAGGCAATGTCCCCTCTTTCACGAGCCGCTTTTAGTTTTGGAAGCAATTCTTTTCTTTTTTGACGTACAATATCTGTATAATCTTCATTAATATAGATTTTGGTACCTTTTAAGTATTTTTCTCTCTGTAATATCATTGTTTTGTCCTTATATTTTTCAAATTTCACCACTACTGGCCTTGGTCGAGGTCTTCCCGATTCGTGTCTCCCCGTGCGGTGGGCTCTTTCCACCTCGATAGTCTCCTTTAATTGTAGTTGCTCCTTAAAGATTTTTTGTACTTTTTGCTCCGTTTCAATGCACGTTTCTCCTTGCATTTCTTCAGTTCCGTCGATTATCAAGTTATTTCTTTTAGATTGTCCATCTTGTCGGTTAAAACCAGCATACTGTCACATACTTTGAAGATTTCAGTTTGCATGGTTTTGCAATGGTCAGATCCATTCGTTTGTTGTTTTTGAATGTCATCGACCTCCTTTTGAGTGAAATCAAGACTGGTTTTCAGTTCTTGTACTTCCCTGGAAAAATTGTTGAGTCGTGTGTTTGTTGAATCCAGTATCATCTTTACAAATCCTTCCAAGTGCTCCTGTTGTTGCTGCATGAGCGCTGTGAAGAGTTCTTTTTGTTGCAGGAGGAGTTCATTGACTTGCGTGAGAGTCATCAATTCTTCGTCCTGCTTAGCATCCTGTCCCCGTTTAGACGGCATCCTTCGGAATTCGTTGCTAGCCAGCAGTCAGCTGGTTATTGACGTGTGATGTTGACTTTTTGCCAACCAGGATGTTGTTGACGTGGCAGTGGGCCAGTGGCCTCCCCGGGCAACATAGCCGCGGTGTTCGAATTAAGTTTTTTCGGCCGCTGCCCACGGTTCGTTTGGCTGGTCACAGGTGGTCGACCGCCGCTGGAGCTCCGAAGAGCCCTCTCGCTCGCTCAGGCCGGCTGGCTATCGCTAGCTCACGCTGCCTCGGTGGTCGAGTGAGTTCGATCGCTGCCGCCGCCGTCGCCTCCTCCGGGCTCACCGATCGCTGGAGCCCACAACGAACGTCTCCGCCACCGGGCTCACCGATTGCTGGATCCCCCAACGAACGTCGCTGTCGCTCGCTATCGCTGGCCGCCGTCGCTGCCACCGCTGCCGGGCTCACCTATCGCGATCGCTGGCGATCGCTGGAGCCCCCAAACTAACGTCGCTGGCTGGCTGGCTAAACTTGACCAACCATCATTTGAGGACTAAAACTATTTCGAGCATACTTTTTTCTTTTTCTTTTTTTTTTTAACACAACCCACTAGGTTCGTAGTTCGACTCATAGCAGTGCGCTAAACAACGAAAATGCTTTTGTTCGTCCCTGGTGATTTAGTTATTGTTTCGGTGCCCCCCACACACACACACACACACAATCAAACTCATGTGTTTATATTTTAGAAGTATCAATTTTATGTACTTTCTCTGTGTGTGTGTGTGTGTGTGTGTGTATATGTGTGTGTATATGTGTGTGTGTGTGTGTGTGTGTGTGTGTGTGTGTGTGTGTATATATATATATATATATATATATATATATATATATATATATATATATATATATACACACACACACACTCGTTTGGTAGATTTAGCGAGTGCGCAGAAGAAGCGACTGGAGGAAAAACAGAGGACAGCCCGGAAGAACCGCGGCAAGTCCACAGATGACTGGAAAACCAGGTAATTAGCTCATGCATGTGCGTGCGATCAAAATTGCCGAAACTTTGTGTCCGGTTACGGACGGATCTTCCGTGGCCCTGTGAAGGAGAGCTGCGGGGGCAGTATTCACCTTGTTGACTTCTTGCTGCCATTTGCGTTGCTCTGCACTCCTGCAAATTGATCCTTCGTTGTTGTTGTTGAATGTCTACAGGTGGTTTCAGCAAGGAGCCAACCCGCACAACAAAGCGCAAGGCTGGCTGTACACGAAAGGTTACTGGGACAGAAAGTTCACGCAGCTGCCCGACATCTACTAGGACCGGGAAACACGAAGGTTCCCTTTGGACTTCCTTGAAATGTACATGTTGATTTTGTTGTGGCGCTGCCGGTAGATGATCACCAAGTTGAATAGATTCTTAAATTCAGGCACGTTAGGTCCAGTGTGAATAATAGAGCACAAAAAAATGCATTTTGATGTAATTAAGAGACTGATGCCATTCATTAGTTTCCGGGTGTCCTGATAAAAGTTGTCTGACATTGGTTAGTCAAAATATGCTAGGTTCAAGAATGACACTTCTGTCTCTCGCAAATACAGGCGAAGGCTTTTGTGAAAAGTGATGATTGTGAGTGGAGCTAAGGGGTTACAATAAAGCAAGCAGCTGATCAGTGTTGTTCACTAAGCAAAGTTTTCTAACATGTTGGAAAATCAGTTTTTGGAGAATCCCACTTATGATGCCACAATCTCATACTTAATGGGTGGGTGGGTCGGGGCAGTTCAGAGACTCAATTTTCAATTTTCCTAATGAGGGTTTCATTCAATGTCCTTTGATTTATGGAAAACCAACTAATTCGCTGTGTGGTTTGACTGCTGAGTTTTACTGTGTGTAGATTTTGAGTTTTCAAATATACTCTAGGCCAGCGGTGCTCAACCATTTTCGACCGAAGATTTACTTTGCATGCAACCAACCGTCCTGCGATTGACCCGTTACCGCACGCACGCGTGCCATGAACAGCCAGAACGGCCCGTAACATGAACAAAACGGAAAAAAATAAAGTTGATACAAGAGTTTGTGGAAAGGAAATAACTGCCTCCCATTGTAGAGACCTGACCCGGAGGCACGGGATGCACTTTTGCAGTGTCTTAAGTGTAAAAGCTATCGTACGCATGGGTACCGTTTAAAAAATGCTTCTCCTGGCACTCCTGATTCCCATTCTTTGCCAGTGCCATCATTAAATTGTAGATGAAACAAACTTTGAATGAGAAAAATAAAAATATACCGGTATATCTCAACAGCTCTGATTACAAGCTGCTGACCGCTAACAACTTCCGCGGATGCAGATCGTGCGCCACAGTTTTTTTTTTTTTAAATACATTTTTGTGAAGTGAAACTGATAAGGTTCTTAGGGTCCAGTGTGCACTAAGACAAAATGTAATAAAACACACACAGACACCCCCAATTTTTCCCCCATCCCCCCTCCGTGGGCTAGCGGTCAAATGCAATCAATTGGTTGGGCACCCCTGCTTCAGACGCTTTTGTTTGTCACAGTGACAAATTTAACTGGATAAAAACACAACAGGAACATGTACCGAGGATTGTTTTTTTTACAATGGCACAATAAGCTGCTCTCTTACTGTAAAAGGGTTTTAGTCAAGTACAATATACTTCCTAGCAATATTTTAATATGTACATCCAGTAAGTGCATGTGAATCACTCACTATGCAACCACCTCCACAACCCTCATTATGTGAGTAGCTGCTCTTTAAGAATATTTTACTTGTTCAATAAAAGCTCAAATATAACAAAGCTCTTGGTTTTACGTGCTTTCATTAAAAAATTGCATAGTGACAAGCTTCCCACGGGTCCTGAAAGTTCATAAAAATCCATTTAAAAAGTTGTAAAATTCTGTTTTTAATTGTCCTTAATTTTCAGGGAAAGCTTCTAAAATCAATAAAAATGTCATTTTCCCCACCCTTTCAAGTGGGAAATGAAAGCTCCATATTGTTCCTTGGTGTGACTGTGAGCGTGAATAGTTGCATGGAGAAGAGCATCAGAAAATGGACAGCCATGCATGTTTTTAAGAACACACAGGAAGGCTGGAGAGTGAATCGAACACTGCTCCTCCACAGAGCAACGTCGATGCACTAACCATTCGATTACCAGTCAGGTGATGAACAAACACGTTACATTGTCCGTAGGTGTGAGTGTGAGCCCGAATAGTTGTGCGGAAAAGAGGATCAGGAAATGCATGGCCACACATATTTTTGAGAACACAGAGGAAGGACGCA
Organism: Hippocampus mohnikei; assembly: GCA_026261675.1. Taxonomy (NCBI): domain Eukaryota; kingdom Metazoa; phylum Chordata; class Actinopteri; order Syngnathiformes; family Syngnathidae; genus Hippocampus; species Hippocampus mohnikei. The sequence continues at coordinate 19,670,404 of JAKGUB010000325.1, read as the reverse complement.
GTTGGATTCGAACCCTGCACCTCTACACCGATGCACTAACCCAGGGGTCGGCAACCCAAAATATTGAAAGAGCCATATAGAACAAAAAAAAAACAAATGTCTGGAGCCGCAAAAAAATAAAAGCCTTCTATAAAACTTACAATGAAGGAAACACATGCTGCATGTATGTAGGAGACTGGACTGTCTCCAAATTGTTTCTGTTTTTCATTCCTTTGTTGTGTGTTCACAAACGACCCCATAGAATTTATTTTGTAATTTCCTCGCTTGATTTTTAGTTTTGGTGAATTATTTTCGCTTTTAGTGTCAGTGAAGTGATCATTAATTTCCGTTTTTCAGAGGCTTTCTTTGAACGCCTCTGGAGTCGAACGAGAAGAGAAGGCACGGAATCGGATGCAGACGGAATCGGAGCTGCAACATGTATATCTATTTGAGCTATATTAGCCAACTATCAAAATCTTTTTCCACTTTCAAACATTTTTAGAAAGCTCCAGGGAGCCACTAGATGTCGCTAAAGAGCCTTCTGGAGCCGTGTGTTGCTGACTCCTGCACTAACCATTCGACTACCAGGCAGGTCATGAACACTTTACATTGTCCCTAAATAAGACCGTTTGTTGATTTTTTTTTTTTTAAGGATCGGAAGGCATTTTTCACAACAAAAATATGACAATATTTAAATAAGGCGTATTTACAGCCAAAAAAAAAGACCCTGTATAATAAGGCGTTTTTCACAAGAAAAGAATGACCATATACTGTATGTTCAAGTGTTTTGAACAAAAAATACGACCATGTATATTAAGGCGTTTTTAGCCGGAAAAAATGATCATGTAAAGTAAGGGGTTTTGGAACGAAAAAATTGACCATCTATAGTAAGGCATTTGGGGCCCCCCCAAAAAACGACCATGTATAGTAAGACGTTTTAACACGAAAAAAATGACCATGTATCATAAGTCGTTTTTAGCCGAAAAAAAATCCACTACATTTTAAGGCATTTTTAGACGAAAAAAACGGCCATGTATAGTAAGGCGTTTTCAGCCGAAAAAAACGACCATGTATAGTAAGGCGTTTTAACTCGAAAAAAACGACCATGTATAGTAAGGCGTTTTCAGCCGAAAAAAAACGACCATGTATAGTAAGGCGTTTTAACTCGAAAAAAACGATCATGTATCGTAAGGCGTTTTCAGCCGAAAAAAACGACCATGTATAGTAAGGCGTTTTAACTCGAAAAAAACGACCATGTATAGTAAGGCGTTTTCAGCCGAAAAAAAACGACCATGTACAGTAAGGCGTTTTAACCCGATAAAAAAACGACCATGTATAGTAAGGCGTTTTAACTCGAAAAAAACGATCATGTATCGTAAGGCGTTTTCAGCCGAAAAAAACGACCATGTATAGTAAGGCGTTTTAACTCGAAAAAAACGACCATGTATAGTAAGGCGTTTTCAGCCGAAAAAAAACGACCATGTATAGTAAGGCGTTTTAACTCGAAAAAAACGATCATGTATCGTAAGGCGTTTTCAGCGAAAAACGACCATGTATAGTAAGGCGTTTTCAGCTGAAAAAAACGACCATGTATCGTAAGGCGTTTTCAGCCGAAAAAAACGACCATGTACAGTAAGGCGTTTTAACCCGATAAAAAAACAACCATGTATAGTAAGGCGTTTTAACTCGAAAAAAACGATCATTTATCGTAAGGCGTTTTCAGCCGAAAAAAACGACCATGTATAGTAAGGCGTTTTAACTCGAAAAAAACGACCATGTATAGTAAGGCGTTTTCAGCTGAAAAAAACGACCATGTATCGTAAGGCGTTTTAACCCGAAAAAAAAGACCATGTATAGTGAGGCGTGTTTAGCCAAAAATAAACAACCATGTATAGTAAGGCGTTTTAACCCGAAAAAAACGAACATGTATCGTATAGGCGTTTTGAGCCAAAAGAAACGACCATGTACAGTAAGGCGTTTTAACACGAAAAAAACGACCATGTATCGTAAGGCGTTTTTAGCCGAAAAAAAACAAACATGTATCGTAAGGCGTTTTGAGCCGAAAAAAACGACCATGTATAGGAAGGCGTTTTGGGCCGAAAAAAACCCCAACCATATTTTGCAAGGCGTTTTTAGCCGAAAAAAAAGACCATATATAGTAAGGCTTTTATAGCCGAAAAACCCCACCATGTATAGTAAAGCTTTTTCAGCCAAAAAAACCGACCATGTAGAGTAAGGCGTTTTTAGCTGAAAAAAAAAACATGTATAGGAAGGCGTTTTTAGCCAGAAAAAAAAAGACCATGTACAGTAAGGCGTTTTTAGCCAAAAAAAACGACCATGTATAGTAACGTTTTTTTCAGCCGAAAAAAACGACTATGTATAGTAAGGCGTTTTTAGCCGAAAAAAACAACCATGTATCGTAAGGCGTTTTGAGCCGAAAAAAACGACCAGGTATAGTAAAGCTTTTATAGCCGAAAAACCCCACCATGTATAGTAAAGTTTTTTCAGCCGAAAAATACGACTATGTATAGTAAGGCGTTTTTAGACGAAAAAAAACTACTATATATAGTAAGGCGTTTTTAGCCAAAAAACAACAACAACCATGTATCGTAAGGCGTTTTGAGCTGAAAAAAACGACCAGGTATAGTAAGGCGTTTTGGGCCGAAAAAAACGACCATGTATAGTAAAGCTTTTATAGCCGAAAAAAACGACCATGTATAGTAAAGTTTTTCAGCCGAAAAAAAACTACTATATATAGTACGGCGTTTTTAGCCGAAAAAAACAACCATGTATCGTAAGGCGTTTTGGGCCGAAAAAAACGACCATGTATAGTAAAGCTTTTATAGCCGAAAAAACCGACCATGTATAGTAAAGTTTTTCAGCCGAAAAAAAACTACTATATATAGTAAGGCGTTTTTAGCCGAAAAAAAAGACAACCATGTATCGTAAGGCGTTTTGGGCCGAAAAAAACCCGACCATGTATAGTAAGGCGTTTTTAGCTGAAAAAAACGACCATGTATAGTTTGGCGTTTTAGACCGAAAAAAACCGACCATGTATACTAAGGCGCTTTTAGTTGAAAAAAATCGACCTTGTATAGTAAGGCGTTTTTAGACGAAAAAAACAACCATGTATCGTAAGGCGTTTTGAGCCGAAAAAACCCCGACCATGTATAGTAAGGCGTTTTTACTGAAAAAAACGACCATGTATAGTTTGGCGTTTTAGACCGAAAAAAATGACCATGTACAGTAAGGCGTGTGACAAATAGTTGGTTTCTGTGGTGGTGGAAACAGAGTGGAGACCAAAGTCTCCCTCTTGGGAGTCTAAATGTTAAATCCACAGCGAATCTCCTGCTGAATGGAGAAAAAGTCCTGAGAAAATGTCTACATTAGCTCTCAAAAGTCCTTAAAAAGTTCATAAATAAAAGGCAAGTGGAAGAGTGGGAACCCTGAGTAAGTTATTTTTCTGGTCTCATTTTTCGCCCTGCTGAAACCAAAAGATCACAACTCATTAAAGTGTCCAATAAAAATTATTTTAATATCTTAAAACACTATCTAAGAGGATCTCGTTCACAGCAAAAGAGTACAGTTGTGCATGTGAACTGTAAACAGTTCTCAAAGACGTGCAAAACATTTCCACATGGGGGAAAAATGTGCAGTGTATTGCAAAGATCAGTAAACCTTTTCCATGCTAACCACAGAATAAGGTTCAAAATTACGCCACAAAAACAAATACTTTGAACACTTGGGCCTAAAACGGTCTTATTGTTTGGCGTTTTTTTTTCCTGCTAAAGTCAACACGTTTCAAGGTTGAGCCGCAGCTCGCATGAAGGCGAGAGCCGAGTGGATCCGTACGTGAAGCCTGTTCTCAAAATCATAGCCTGCATAGTCCTCCTGCAAAAGACAAAAAGTGCGTCAGAACCAACAGCATACGGGACAATCCCCTGGTAGCTAAGACGCATCGTTATACCTTCGCCTGAAGCATCAACGTGTGGCCTTTGGCTGCAGACTATGGAGGGAAAGAAAAAAAAGTCACCTTAGAATATAATTCAACGCGAGGCACCGACACGATGGGCTCACAGAAAATACATTTGAAGTACCACAGAGGGTATTACAATCACGATTAGCCATCATGTCGCTGATGGTAGTGGTACACACGCCGGGTTTGTGTGCGGGCAGCGTGGGATCGGTTCCCACTTATTGAATGCTGGTGTGAATGGTCGTTTGACTTTGTATGTGCCCTGGGACTGACTGGCGACCAGTTCAGGGTGTAGTCTGCCTTTCGCCCAAAGTCAACTGGAACAGGCAACGGCAACTCCCCACGACCCTCTTCAGGATAGGCGGTGTTGAAAATTGATGTATTGCTCAAAATAAATAAAGTAAAATCCCCCATACATTAACTCTTTCATTCCACAAGACATACTTGTACATGTACGTCTTTTTTAAATTAGGCCCCGCCTACCAAGGACGTACTTGTACATCTAAGTCTTTTTTTGCATCATAGAGAGGAGGAGGGTCTGATGCAATCTGTGAATGAGAGAGAATTTTTAATTTACGTTTGCATTGTAAATCATGTAAAAGAGCGACCAGTAGGTGGCAGTGGTACCTCACGTGATTGAAATGCATGCTTTTACAAAAAGCTTTTTCTCAGTTTTTTGCCCAGGAATCGCCATTTCCATGAAATTTAGTCATTTTGTAATGCCGATTGCTGTAGAATGGAAAAAGAATGGAATGGGAAAAAAAAATTCTGCCGAAAGAAGAGAGTCCAAACTTTATTTTGGTAGGCTCCATGTTTATATAGCATTAGAATCAAATATTCTGTGGGCCTTGCAAGATCAGTAAAAATCCTGTGAAACACTGGGATTGAGGGGGTTGCTCCAGTGAAAATGGCTGGGATTGAATGAGTTAATTATTCATTTTGAATAATACAAATATTAACTATGCATAAGCCAAAAGTATATATTCAATTGTGGTGGGACTGTTAAATTGAGTTTTTTTTTTTAGAAGGGTTATCAAATAAATTTTAAACACACACAATGTTGAGTCACAAATAGATGTGTCCACAATTGCAATGTTTGAAAATATAAAAGAAAATTCATCATGCATTTTATTTCTTAGTTTTTACTTGTCTTTAGTTTTATTTGTAAATGCTTTGAAATGCACATATAATTTTGTAAAGCATATTGAGTCTCTTTGAAATGTGCTGTATATAAATAAAGCTGCCTTGCATTTAAAGAAACCTTTTTCCATTTGACTACTGGAACCAACAGATTTTTTTGGGTGCAATTTTACACTATTACATAAACATTATTTCACGCTGGTTTGATTTGACTTGTCAGTATGTACGAGGCTCTAACTCTTGTACATACTGACAGTCTCAACTCAAGAACTTGATCCAGATGCAAGAGGCTTCAAGAGTGAAGCATAGGGAGGGGAACTCTGTCCGCTACTGAAGGCTTGAAATCAGGGATGTTTGCAAAGGAAAAAAAAAGGTGAAACTAATCATTAAAATGTTCTCACAGTTTATCAGTCAACTGTTTTCTACCTACCTCTGGGTCGTTTAGGAGCATGCAGCCTAGTTCATAGCAGGCGTAAGGCTGCACGTACGAGTTGCTGAGCAGGCCCATCTCATCGCGCAAGGCCACCTGGAAATACTGCAAACACAAAGAGCCAAGTTCCAAAATGAGCTTTGTATTTGGATTGTATTATGATAATCATCAGCAGTGATGTGAATACCTGAATAGCATCTTTCTTGTTATGCAGGCATTTGTTTACAGTTCCCAAGAGCAGGTTTTTCAGCCCTGCGCAGGAGGCGTCGTCAATAGCCTGCAGGACTACAGAAATACACTTTTTTTTTTTTTTTAAACAACAAACTGTAGATGACTATCAAAGGTTAGCGTGGTACCTTGCATCATTGTGTGCAATTTGCTGGTGGAGCAGTTGCAGAGAGCTTTCCACAGATAAAGAATCTCAATGATGGAGAGGATGCACAGTTCTTTGGACAGACTGGGCATCCTCAGCTTCTCAGCCTGGCAGAAAATTCATCGGCCGATTAATCAGTCATCGGAATTTTACTCTGCCATATATAAAAAAAACATATTGGTCGATACGGTGCATTAAGTCCACTCACTTTCTTCATGGAGAACAGCTCTATTTGATTGTTCTTGCGTTTAAACAGTTTATGGACATCATTGAAAACTCCCGAGGCCCCCTGCAGGTCACCCATGGCTCCTTGACAAACTGAAAAAAATAAAAATGACTCGGAGCCTATTCAAACAGTGTGAGACACAAGGTAGGGTTGGTACCTGCAGTCAAATATGCATAATAGCACTGCGACCAGCGAGACTCGTTCTTCAGACGCTCAAAGGCCTTGAAGGCCTCTGAGTAGTTCAGCTCGATCATGTTGCACCACCCTAGAAAACATACACCAGAAGGATGAAAAGCCAAATGCACTGACTACAACTTCTACTAACTACTAGGGTGGTTGGCTACAATCCCGTGGCTGTTAAATTTCTGAATTATATGTGCAACTGTAGTCACAGGAACAACAAGCAGCTTGGAAATGGGTCTTATAGAGTTTACCTTTAACACGCTTGTCTACAGTTTGCTTTCTAATCTCCTGTGAAAACTCTCTCCATGTGATGTCCAAATTCACATTAAGCCTGTCCAAATTCGCTATGGTTTATGCGGTCCACTGAGGCTACGCGAGGAGCCTTTGAAGGCGTTGAAGGACCCTGCTTATGAATTGTCCTTCTAGAACAATGGTTGTTAACCTTGTTCGAGGTACCAAACCCAACCGGTTCATATGCACGTTCACCGAACCCTTCATTAGTGAAAAATAAAAACGTAATTTTTTTTTTTACAAATTCAAGACATAAAATAACCCACATTTATTAAAACAGAAAAATGTCAATAAAATTATTAACATAAGTATAGGTTTTTAAAAATTGTATCACATGGTGACTACTGAGCAAACTAAATTTCCCGCAGCACTGATTGGACAAGCAATGTCATGTGATCATCTGCAGCCAGCGATGGCCAAGCAGGCGTGTCAAAACTAATTGACATCTTAAGTTGGGTATGTCTGAACCTCCATGGCAGAGGCTCCATCGAACCCCTCAGACTGATTCACCGAACCCCCAGGTTAAGAACCACTGTTCTAGAATTTGGAAACCAAGAGCGTCATTTTCATTTATTATCACGTCTGTCAGATTCAAGTTATTTCTGTGACCACTGTGGGCTTTTCTTTCATTAACAGAGGGGTATCCGCTATTTTGTTTACGTGTGTCCATGTAAGAATTAAGTTTATCGACCGTGGCAAAACCTTACCAATTTCATACAAACACACATGCTGGATCTCCCTCTGCTCCGAGGCCAGCTGTAAAGCGCTGTTGAAGGACGTCAAGGCAGCGCTCATGTGGCTCTGCGCACAAACGACAAGTCCCGTGAAGCGTTCGTGACACAATGTTGCATTTTCAGCACACCGGGATGTGCATGTGAGTGTGCTTGTGTGTTGGGCTACAGACAGGTGCTCACCTCAAGACGTTGGACTCTGCCTTTAAAGAACATGAAGAGCGACGAGTTGGGGTAAGTGGTCTCTCTCTGTCGAAGAATGGCTTTGGCCTCCGCCAGGCCCGAGTGGGTGTCGCTGTCATCCAGAGCGAAGAAGGGCTGCACTACTGTGTGGTACCACAGGAGGGCCAAGCTGTTGCAGGACATATAAGAATATGGAATGTCAGCAAAAATAACACCACACTTGGGCTAAAAAGAGGCAAACAAAATCAGTCAGTAGTGCATAGACGTCCGCCAAGGCTGAACAAATAAAAATAGTCTTTACTGCCTGGACATTACCGTACGTCTCCTTTAAAGCATATCATTTTAGTGATGGGCAAATGAGACTTTAGGATGCTTCATGAACCAGCTGTTGAGTTTGAGTCCTTTAGATGGCACTCTCTGTTCAACATAGGGCTGAAAGCAAACTGATTGACCATTTCTTATTAAACACCTTTCTTTAAATCAACAGTGCCATCTTGAGGAGTAAAAAACAACAATTGGTTCATGAAGCAAATTTGAATCTTCATTTTCCCATAGCTATATTTTTCCCTAAATACTTGGTCCAATTCACACTTGTTCAACCATTATAGAGGTCCTGCTAGGGCTGGAACGAATTTTTGATGAGCAAACGCAATGAATTTCAGGTCAGTCGCAGTGATTACATGTGAGCATATTTCCTCAATTAAACATGCCGGAAATGTGCGTGACAACAGCTAAAACATAAAATGTAATGTTTCATTTCACAACATTGGCATGACGTGTGACTCTTATTTAAATTTACAATGCGAGGCTCTCCTTTAAAGCCTCTGTTCACACAGCAAATGTTGTTTGACGAGACATTTGATATTATTTGCTGTAATGCTGAGTTTTTTTTCTGTTCATGTCTTTAAAGTTTTTTATTTACAATACTTGATGTGACTAAAGTTGAATTACTCTCGGTTTTTCACTTTTCAGTACAGATACTGGCATTTTAAAAACAATATTAAAAATAAAAAAGTACAAACTTGTATAATGTGAAACATCTCTTCAAAAATGTATTTGTTGTTTTGTTTTTTTTTGGGGGTTGTGCCAAATCGCCCAGCTCTTAGCCCCGCTGACGATCCATGGTAACTTCTGCAATCCAAATGCACAGTCACTCACACACTCACGTGGCTAAGGGGGCCTTCATATCTTTGCTCTCGCTGGCGTAGGCCAGCGCCGACAGTCCTTGGAGACGGTCGCCGGGGAAGCCCAGCAGGTTGACGATCTTGAGGAGATGCGGTGGCACCATGGAGATGCATAGGTGGAAGAGGCCATAGCCAAAGCTGACCGAACCTTTGATCCGGTCCAGGTCTTCTGCGCCAACGACATCCAGCCGCTGGGAAGGGCTCGACGCGGCACAGGGCGGCGACGACGAGGCCTGCTGCTCGGACGCTTTCCTCCTCCTCCTGCTGCTGCTGCCCTCCTGCAGTTGCGTGATGTCGCTGTAACATTTGTCGTAAACTTTCCAGGCTTTACGGAGGATCCATCCTCCTTTGATGTATCCTGTGGAGTGTGAAAGAGGAACATGGGATTCAAATATCACTTGGAGTTCTTCACAGTCACAAATCAGTTTAATTGGTCTGTAAATATCCCCCCCGAATTTACCAGAGAGTTCTTGTTTGGTGAAAGCTAGCACGGCGAGGTAAACCTGGCAGTCGGCAATGATGATCTGCCTCTGGAGTCGTTCCACGGCGGCCACCGCTGACCTCCGAGAGTCCGCCTGCTCACATCAAAAATAATTTGCAATGTTCAAACCAGAAGGGCAAACACACACGAGACAACTGGGAAAGTTTAAGAATCACTTTTGCTTTCCCTTAAAGCAGACGCATTATGGAAGATTGACTTTTTAATGGCTTGTATACAAATAGTACCCGCCCACCCAGCAAGTATCAAATTCAACAAACAAGTCAAAATGTATTTAGGGCTGCAACTAACAATGACACTTGTCCCCAAACGCTTACTGTATTTTATTTTTTTCCAATCACAGATATAGGTCAATTTTTCTCGATTATGTTGTTGCACTGATTCCGAATCTGTCCTCATTTTTTCCAAAAGTCAGACTCATTTGAACACGGGACAGGATAAAAGCCGCTCACATTGCACGGGACAGGGCTGACCCCTAAAAAGGGGCTAATTTCAGTGAATGTGATTTCAGTGTGCTGTAATTTGGGCTCCTTTGGGTATTTTGACAAAAGCTTTTAGGACAACATTTTTACAGAGAGAAAAAGAAAACAAAATATGTCCCCTTATATTTCAACAGTCCCGACTCACAGAGCGCTTCATCTTGTTTTTCAGGGTTTGGAAGACGCCGGCATTTTCGCTTTCGCACAACCTCTCTGTTGTTTTGAGGTCTTCTGAAGCCTGCTGCATCTTCTCCTCTTCAAAAGTCATCATGGCATTCTACACAGAAAAATTAAACTAAGTCAAAGACAGAAATCGGGTTTACATTTTTGGGGAGAAATGTTGTCCATGCGATTCCACATGAAGGAAGTGCTCAGTGAAAGTGACCAAAAACATTGTAATCCTGGTTTAAGGGTTGGTTTCACACAACTTGAACGTGCACATTTTTAAGTTGCCCAATACTTATTGGCCCCAATGTACAGAATTTGTATGAGGAGACATTTGCATGAGAAGCAACAGCACTGCCGCAACTACACGTGACTCCGTCACATTGGAAACGATCACAGGAATTTGACTTGGCAGACTGCACTTGAAAAAACAAAAGACAAACCTAGGACTAAATAAACAGACAATGAATAACCATTCGCTGCAACAATTACGGACAGGATGTACTTACTGAAACGCTCCGACTTATTTAACCCACAAAAAGTAAGCAAGATGTATGCGTGCGGCGTTGACTCACCAGAAAACTGACAAAACTAGCACCGAAGCTCATGAGGGGCTGTGGTTCCTGTGGGGCCAAAAAAACAAAACATCAATGAATCACAGAACCACATTCCATTTTGCCTCAACTTGACACAATCAACAGTCTTGAACACTGAATTACAGAGTGACACGACATATGACTTTTCAAGGTCACTTGGGACACACATGAAGGTTGCGTCGTGATTGTACATGTGGCGCAATTACTACTGCTGTCTTGTTTTTATTTGATAGATTTAAGCCCAAGAAGTGGTATTTGTAAAAAATAGTTGGATATTTTCTGGTCACCATTTAAAACAAGGGATGACTGTACTTAAAAATATATACCCAGAATGGTACTTTTTTCAGCTTTTAGTATCTTGGAAGAAGATAAATGGTAGAGACGTGTCGATCGTATTTTTATGCACGAAAGTCTGAGCAAGAGTTGTTTCTTTTTAAGTATCTGCCGAGACCAAGTCTCGATCCGATACCATGGCAATGCATTACGAAGGGAAAAAAGTGTTTGTCTTAATTGGCTTAATTTTTTTTTTTTTTGAAAAGCTATCCCGACATGACTTTTTATATGACTGTAAGTCAGTAGTGTTTCAAATAATAATTGAAAAAAATACTCTTGACTTTAGAAACTTAGACAATTTACAAATCTGATCTTTTGCAGCCAACGCCGATCAGCTGAAAATCATGAGATTGGCCCTGATTTCTGATCACATGATTCGATCAAGACAAGTCTAATAAGTAATCGCAAATCTAATAAGGAATATTCAATTGTCTCTCCTACATTTCCTGAAAGTGACCTATGCCCCAGTTACTTGCTTTGTGTGTCATTCACTTCAAGGTAAAAACCACCCACACACCTCGGGTTGAGGGGCAAAAAAAGCCATAAGCTAGTTTTTTAAATACTAACTCTGAACAAGCACAACAGGAGACACACACATGTGGAATACAATTTCCTCAGATGCACTAAATGCATTCATTTAAAAATGCTTGGCTGCTCACGTATGGCAAAGCATGCAACGAGAAAAAGCAGACAAGATGATTATTGTGTGGATTACGGATGTTTTGGCAGTCACGGGGCAGTTTGAACATCATCAGTTCAACGCTGGTGTGTGAACATTCGCTGGAGGCTCTCTGAACAAAACAAACGTGTCTTCTTGTGACCTGTCAGATGGCGCTGTGATAGACGAGCCTGACAGTGATGGTGAGCAATGAAGTCAGGAACTGAATGTTGCAAAGGAACTTGTGAATAAGGGGAAATTATAATACGGTTACACGGGGGCGGACGACTTCTTTTGCAAGGTGACAAGCGCAACAAGCAGACAACTGAAGCGCAGGGAGCCTTTTCAAAAGTCCACTCCAAAAGTATTGGAACAGCTGTTCTTTTAGTATGGTTCTATACTGAAGACGTTTGACTTTCAGATCAACAGATGCATATGAGAAAAAAGTTGAGAAGTGCAGCTTTTATTTCACGGTATTTAAAATCAAGATGCAGAGCACCTTTTGTTTGAAGCTACCCACTTTTCAAGTGAGCAAAAGTATTGGAACGTGACCGGTGGGTGTTTCTAGTAGCTCAAATGTTGTCTTTTAGATTGATTGCTTAAACATTAGATCGTGCTTGTTTTTGGCTTTGGGCTTCACCTGGTAAAACAGCATTTGCTGCTAAGCAAACATGAAGACCAGACAGCTGTCTGCGGGAAAACTATTTTGAAGCGGAGATCAGAGCTGTTGAACAAACTGTGGGCAAAGCCAATACAACAATTCATCTTGCGAACGTCAAGTGGCCAAATTCAGAAATCAGGTGATTCGTGATTGATCGTTATCTGACCTTTTTTCTGCTTCATTCATATTCCACAAACACAATGTTAATCAGAATGCCTTGTTTAGCAGGGCTGCCCTGATCCGTTAGTGATATTGGATATTGATCTAATATCAGCCAGAACACCCCTAGTGTCAGATTAGTGTGGAGGAGGATAATATTTTACAAATATTGTAAAAAAAAAAAAAAAAAGACTTGGGTTCTCCTTTAAAGACCTTAAAAAAGTTAAAAGAGCTGAAAATGTGATAACATTAATAATTATTACAATAATGATAATAAAAACAATAATAATGTATTTATATATCGTGGATTTGACTTGGGGTTGTGTTCTGGAACATAGTCCCCGAGAGGGATTTACTGTACCTGCTTATTCAAGATTTTTTATTTTATGTTTTTAAATGCAGTTATAATGGGTGTCAATTATTCGTGCATCTCCGCTATTCATCGGCCGGGCCAGTCTCAGTCCACTGTACTGTAACATACAATTGTCATACATTAGTTACACAAACAAAGGTAACGTCTTGACGTACTCATCTTGTAAGCGGTGTCACCTACAGGCAGGAAACGTAACGAAAAATGCAACACGTAACACAACAACTGAAGCAGGCAGTGACTTGAATGGATACGGCTGGCATCGTGGCAACAGACGCTCACCTGTACGCTCTGAAAAGCTTGTCGCTCTCCTTGAAGCCATTATTCAGGAGCATGTTGATGCCTTTCAGCGCCAGCTCAGCGTCGTCGAAAGGCTCCCTTTCGTCGTCTTCCACGGCGGCTTCCGTCGGAGCCGCCATTGAATTTGGCCAACACCGGGTGTGCGGTGGCGCTAGGCCCAGTGTGGCCGCGAGAGGCTGCTTGGATGGCGGCGACAAGGCAGGGGTGCGCGCGCTGTCTACTCACTTTACTTCCAGGCAATACAATCTCAGCCAGTGGCGCAGTTCCGAGCAGACGAGTCCATGTCGATTTTGTACGACTACTGCCAGTAAACAGTTATCGGCCTCTGGCGACGTTAAGATGCCGCTTTCAGTCGCCTCTGACCGGGTTGATGGTCGACACTCAGCGCAGCTGCCGGTTTGTGTGACAGTCAGTTGCAGTCCGGGAAGTGTGGTGCCTTGACGTATTGTTGGAATTTGGACAACTACGGTAGCATATGTGGTGATCTCTATTGACTGTACGTAAGGTAACCTTGATTATACCACGTCACATCTTTTACTCACTCATGAACATCGGAGGACATACAAAGTATGAAGCACATATAGAAATGTACAATAAAAGAGAATAGTTAGCGTGCACTTTGATTACTCTCATAATTACGTGCAAGCTTTTAAATGTACCATCCGAGTGGGCGTGGTTTTGGTTGGAAGACGTCACTCAAGACGTGCTTGTTTAATACAATGATTCCCTCCCAAACAACGTGAAATTATCCGATGAGGAATAAAAAAATAAGTCTGCATATAATTGACGCACATTATAAATGCAGTGAAATGTGTGTATTAAATGTATTTATAATAAATTACAAAAAAGAAAAATATATATTTTTAAAACAACCAAAATACGTGAAGAGGTGAATTCATGGAGACTGACACGCGAGTATGGGGTTTCCACTGTATCAATTAAATGCTCTTCCACGATATGGCAGTTGTTTAATTAACCTGTTAATCCATTTTTTGTGTGCCTTGAAGCACACATTTGTTTAATGGGGAAGCATGGAAAGATTCAAAAGTATTGGGTCTAAAATTGAACCTTGGGGAACCCCGCATTTAATTTCATGGACTCCGGAGGAACAGGTATCCAAAATTAGAAAGAAACATCTGTCTCTGAGTCTGTTTAATAAAATGTGGTGATCTACCGTATCAAGTTTATCATGTTTAGATCCAGTCGGACCAAGACCAAGTATCTGCATTCCACCTGGTATCATTTAAAATATTTAAAAGAGCTGTCACTGTACTATGGTTCATCCTAAAATAAGACTGATATTTCCCTAAAATATTATTTGTATGTAAAAAAAAAAGATTGAATTGGTGAAAAATATGTTTCTCTAAAATGTTACTTAAAAACAGTAAGTTGGATACATGTCTGTACTTTAAAACGCTGGGATCCAAACTGCTCTTCTTTACAAGGGGTTTCACCACCACCATGTTAGAGTGGCAGGGAATACACCCATCTGAAGAGAACAATTGACTATATTTGAAATCTGTTCCTCAAAGAATCCATCAAATGTTTTAAAAGTGATGTGATAATTGGATCTAAAAGACAGGTTGATGGATTTCCCCGGGAGAAAACTCCACCAAGTGTCCTTCCATCAACCAGGGTTATTAATTTCAGATGAACATAAGAAAAGCACAGAGATTTCATAAATAATTTATGAAGTAATTTAATTGGCAATATTACAAAATGCTTTACAAACCAGTGGTTACAAAACAGGAATGCAATTTTTAAATTAATCCCAAAAAATCCAATTGTAATAAATTTATTTTCAAGTTTTTTTCTCTTTTGCACTCAGATGTAAACACTGTCTGAATCATGCATCTATATCTTTTTGGGGTGTGTATTGTTCCATTTTCAGTCTTCAACTATACTTAACTAAGGACACGCTGTTGTCCACAGTAAACCACATTGAGAACCACTCGGAAGAATGCATGCAAAAGGAATGCATAAAAATGGAAACCGCGGTCATAAATGTGATTTCTTGGCCTTTGTGGGGACCTTAAAATGCAACAGGGAATCAAACATGCCAAACGGGAGAAGTAGCGAGCACCATCAACTGCAAAGTATTGATGCATACATATTTAGGTCCAACCATTTTCCATCTCCACACACACACACGCGCACGCACAGCACACACACACACACACACATCCATTTTCTGATCCGCTTTATCCACACAAGGGTCGCGGGGGATGCTGGAGCCGATCCCAGCTGTCTTCGGGCAGTAGGCGAGGACACCCTGAATTGGTTGCTAGCAAATCGCAGGACACACAGAGACGAACAACCATCTGCACTCATAATCACACTTAGGGACAATTTAGAGTGTTCAAAACACACAAACCCCACACAGGAAGACCGGAGCTGGGATGGACCCTTGTACCTCTGCACTGTGAGGTTGACGCGCTAACCACTGGACCGTGCACACATGCACACACGTGCACACACACGCACACACACACATTTTCTAATCCGCTTATCCCCATGAGGGTTGCGGCGTGTGCTGGAGCCTATACCAGCTGTCTTCGGGTAGTAGGCAGGGTACACTCTGAACTGGTTGATATGTACAGTATACTGTATCAGAAATGATCTTAAAGTGCTGTGTTATGTACTGCACTGTACACTACATACTCTCCCTTATGCAACCACAAATCCACTAAAAAATAAAAAGTAGATGCATTGATGAGTTGGTGCTGTACATGATTTTAAAATAAATACATCCATACACACACACCTCACCGTATATACATAGTGACACAAACACATTCCCTGTCCTCTTGGTAACAGATTGCACATCGTTGTTTGGAGGTGGTCCCAAGTTTTGGCCAAAAAAAAAAATAATGCTGCAGTTGTGCTTCAGCCTGGACATTCCTTGAGGTTGACAGGCCCGACCACCGAGGGCAATCTGGCGAACACGACGGACTCGCCGTTGATCTTCATGTCCTGGATGCAGCCCACAAAGGACGCGTGACGGGCGGCGTCCGCAGCAATGACATCTCTTCTGTGTAGAGAGCGGTAAACTCGGCATGTGAAGCATTTCAATTCATAACGGGCTTTTCGTTTAACTGTGTGACAGAGACCGCATAGGTAAAACCATTGAAACGTGCTGCGTTGGGCTTTGAAACGTGCTGCGTTGGACACTTCCAACTTCATGGGAACAATTTGAGAAAATGACTTTTCCAGTGCTTAAAAAAGCAAGGTCCAAAAAGTCATGTTTAGTCAAATCACTTTTTTTTCCCATGGCATATTTTTTTTTTCTCTCACACTGCTCTGAGCTCACAAAACATCCCACAGATAAACCAGGAGAATGTGAGGTTTTCTACTGTACAAGAGAACTGCAGAACTTCTTCTATCCTACTTTCAGGCACACAGGTGACCCGATACGTTTGTCCACATTGTGGAAACGCTTTGAAAAGTAGACAGCCACTCACCAGGAGCACCCCCCACATAGAGGGGATATTTGGTCAGAGTGGCAGTGGAAGATGGAGGTCCGATCTTGTATGTGTCCACTGTGTCCACGTGCAGTTGCACGACATTCTTCCTCTTGATGACTGCAAGATTCGGATGAAAAGTGGTCTATGCACGTAGAAATGTTTATAGGGAATAAATCCAAATATGGTGAAGATCGCATTTTACCAGAAATTTTATGAAAAGTTCCATCGCAGAGTGTGGTTTTTGGACGTACGGATGCCATGAACTCCCCTTTGCCATTGTTCACTAGGGCCACCACCTAGAAATAAATAAATAAATAGATAGATAAATACAAACAAAAATAAATAAATAAAATGGAAGTTGCAAAAGAACAACAAAAATATTCAACATGTACAGTATTTCATATTTTAAACTCTTTCAATGCTAGCCATGAACAAATAAAAATACAAATCCCAAATTGGACAAAACAGGTCCTAGCGCAATGGTTCTTAATCTGGGTTCGATTGAACCCCAGGGGTTCGGTGAGTCGGTCTCAGGGGTTCGACGGAGCCTCTGCCATGGAGGGTAAGACACATGCGACTCAACATGTTTATGAGTTATGACACGCCTGCTTGGCGATCACTGACTGCAGATAATCACATGACATTGCTTGTCCAATCAGTGCTGTGGGAAATTTAGTTCGCTTAGTAGTCAACGTGTGACTGTGGTGATAGTACGTCAATTAAAAAAAAAAAGTATACTTATCTCTTGAAATTGTATTGACTTTTTTTCTGTTTTTAATAAATGGTTTTTTTTTAAATATCTTGAATTTGTAAAAAAATGTATATTTTTTTTATTCATGAAGGGTTCGGTGAATGTGCATATTAACTGGTTGGGTTCGGTACCTCTAAAAAGGTTAAGAACCACTGACTGGTGCCCTAAAAAGATCCAAATCTTTTTACTCAGTAGCGTCAGTCCGTCCTCACCTCTCCTCTGAGCAGGTAAATACTGACATAATGTTGAGCTTGTTGAGCTCCGCTAGAATCGCCAACGTGCAGCAGGAGTCCAGTTGGCGTCCTTGGGCGAACGTTAAACAGAAGCTCAAAACTGGATCCCACGGCGAAGGAGTCATCTGGAAGTCCAAAGAAGGAGTCATGATTCAATAGCCGAATAATTGAGTGAGATTCTTTGTTTGAATTCAGATTGATTAGATTCTATGGAGTGTATGACTTGATTTGGACTGCATCATGACATATCACACAGGGCTGTTTAGCGAGCTCTCACTGATGACGACGTGCGCTCCGTTCCCCGAAAAGTAGGCCCCCCTCTGAGTGTGGCCCTCGAAACAGGGGCCGGCTCCGTGGTTTGTGGATGGATTCAGCATGGCCGCTCCGTTCATTTTAAATTGGCGCACGCAGCCGGACACGCTTTGCTTTGGGAGGTTCTTGGACTACAAGTAACAAAAAGTGCAAAATCAAAAACAGAGTATTTGTCTTGAAACCTGTGATCTTTATATTATTCTGTACCTTCAACTCTTTGTGGAGGTA